>CM054160.1:40480309-40512809 GCA_028751875.1 Rapana venosa | reverse complement strand
CCCACCACCCCCCCCCCACCCCTCCCCCCCCACCAACCCCCCCCACCACCCCTCCCCACCACCCCTCTCCACTCCCCCTTTTTCCCCCCCTTCCACTCCACCCCCCCCTCCCTTCCCTTTTTTCAGTGCTCCTTTGCCCAAAAATTAAATATTAGTAAAAAAAACCATTGGAAAAAAAAACGACAAAGAAAACACACACACATACACCAAAAAAACATATACCACACACATTCACACACACACACACTTCACAAAACACTCCACAAAACACACACAAAACAACAAAAAAACAAAAACACACACAACCCCACACAAAGCGCCCCCCGCCGCCCGGGGCGCACGGGATGCACCCCACGCGTACATACATACATACACCACAACAAAACGCACGCAGCCCTGATACATTACATACACACACACCAAAACCCATCCACACACAAAAACACACACGGCCCCCGCGCGGGCGCGCGCATACCCATCCCCAAACACACCACAACACCATCTCAACACACCCCTAAAACCCCACACACTAACCCCCCCCCCCCCAAAAACAAACACCAAACACCCCACCACACAACATAAAACCCCCCCCCCCAAAAACACACACACCACCAAAAACCCCCTCCCCCCTCCCCCCCCCCCCACAACACAAATAAAACCCCCCCATCCTCCCCCAAACCCCAAACACCCCCCCCCTCACCTAAAACACAACACACACCGACACACACAACCCCACAAACCCCCACACCCCACCCACCTAAAACACAAAACCCCCCCCCCACTCAAACCCCCCACACCTCCCCCCACACCAACTCCCAAATCTCCCCCACTACCCCCCACCCCGATCCCCCTTTTCCCCCCCCACCAAACCCCTTTTCAAATACCCCCCCCACCCCTTCTTACCACCCCAAACCCCCCCCCCCAACCCCTTCCCCACCCCCCCAACCCACACCTACTCACCCACAACTTACACAACACAACACACACACCCTAAAACCCCCCCCCCCCCCCCCCCCCCACAAAACACCACCCCACACACCCCTTTTCCTAAAAAAAACCCTTTAAAGTATTTAAGCGGAAGACCCCGAGGAAAGATAAAAAAAAAAAAACCACCGCAAAAATCAGCTTTCACCCCAAATATTTCCCCCAGGGCGGGATTGAAACAACAGGGGGGCTCACAACCAGGGAACAAGAAATCAAGGAACACCGAACCCTACCTCTGTAAAAAACCACCCCCCCCCCCCCCCCCCCCCCCCCCCCCCCCCCCCCCCCCCCCCCCCCCCCAAACCCCCAGGAACCTTTTTCCCGTCATATTTAAAACTTATACAACACCCCGCGCGCATTTTAGAGCCCCACATACACTTTAACACATTTCACGTAACACGCACGCAATCGCGCAAAACACCCCCACATTTCACTCACCCCCAAACAACATCAAATAAAACCCAACATTAAAACACACAACACCTACACACAAACACACAACCAACTCACATCACACACACACACTTTACACAAAACTACCAAAAAATTCACTCACACTACAAAACACACACACAAAATCCCCAAACACACAAACCCCCAAAAACACCCCAACCCAAAAAAACCCCAACACAAACACCCCAACACAAACAAAAAACATACACCCAAAAAAAAACAAAACAAAAACACTACCCCACAAACACAAACACCCCAAAACACTACACACAAAAAACAACACAAAACACACACACCCACTACTACACACAACACACCACACAAAACTAAAAACACACACACAAAAAAAACACACACACACACAAAACAACACACACAACACCACCACACACAAACAAAAAACACAAACAACCACAACAACAACACACACACCCACACACACACACACACCCCACACTGTGACAAACATGCCCTTTTTTTTAATTGCCCCCCCCAAGTCTGCCACCCCCTTCTTGTGTGTGTGTTTTTGGGTTTGTTTTAAATTTGCAATTACCCCGGGCTTTTAAAAGAATTTTTTCCCTTTTTGTTGTTAAATTCAAAGTGATTTTTCATTTTAGTTGTGAGCTTTTCCTTGACAGGGTCACAACAGAATTCCAGTCCTCCCTGCTCCGGGCCCCTGTGTGCCTCCAGACTACATGGTAAAACCCACCTTTGGGTGTCTGGGGGAATTTTGTGGATAAAACCCCGGTTTTTTTTGGGTTTTCCCAAAGGGGTAAAAATTTTTGTATTTTTAAGTTAAACCCTTTTCACAAAAGAAACATGTTAAAAAGGGATGTGTTACACCCAGGGTAATTTTGGAAATTTGGAACGTAAACCCTTTTTTTTTCCCCGCTCTATCACAGACATGTATGGACTTTTTGACCTCCGGGAAGAAGATAAAAACTGTTTTTTTATAGCAATATTTTTTATGTTTTTTTTTTTAACTAAATTTAAATCTAGAAAAAACCTTTTAAAAGCTAAAAAATTTTTTCTGGTGATTTAAAAAGGGTGAATTCAGGATCATTTGATAAATGCTAAAATTTTTGAAGTGTACAATAAATTTTTGCACCGTTTATGGGCAAAAATTTTGTTTGATTACAAGTTAACTTAGGTTTTGGTTTATATGCGGAAAATTTTTTTCGGGGTGAGGGGCAATTAAATTTTAAAGGCTAAAAAATTTAGTGAAAGTAAATTTTAAAGGATCTTTTATATACTGAAAAGTTTTTTATTTAGTGTCCAATAAATTTGGGTTCATTTTTTTACTAAAAATTGTTTCCATTGAGTTTTTACAAGTGAATTTAGGATAAATTTTTTATGCAAAAAAATTTTTGTTTTAAAAAGTCAATTTTAAATGTTTATATGCTAAAATTGAGTTACAATTTTAATTTTTGGATCTTTTATATCCTAAAAAATTTTTTTGGGGTAATGTAAAAAAGAAAATTTTAGGTCATTTTAGTGCGGAAATTTAAAGGTACAAGCCCAATTTAGGATTTTTTATATACTGAAATTTTTTTTTGAGGGATTTTTGCAATACATTTGGGATCATTTCATATGCTGAAAATTGATATACAATTTAAATGTAGGTTTCTTTTATTTCAAAAATTTTGGGGTTTCGAAAAAGTGTAAAAAAGTGCATTTAGGATTTTTTCATATGCAAAAAATTTGAGTGTAAAAGGGTAATTTTTAGGATATTTATATACTGAAAAATTGTTTTCAGTAATGTCAATGGAATTAGGTTCCTTTTATACTAAAAATTGTTTTCCCATGAGTGTAAAAAGGGGTTTTTTAGGATCTTTTTATATGCTGGAAATTTAAAATTAAAAGTTTATATACGGGAATGTGTTTCGAGTGAATGCACATGGGGATTTCTTTTTCCCTTTTTTGGGTTTGTTTTTTTTGGGGTCTTCTTTGAGGTCTTTTTTTTTTCCTTTTGGGGTTTACGTACCTTTTCCCCTTCCCCCCCCCCCCCCCCCCCCCCCCCCCCCCCCACCCTCTCCCCCCCCTTTACGGGGCATTGTTTTTGGGTTTGAAAAAGGGAAGAAAAAAAAACCCAAAACCCTTTTGGACTGGACATGGAAGGAAGCTTAAAATTATGAACAAAATTGATTTTTCAAAACCCTTTTGATTTCGGGTGTTGTACTTGCAAAACCCCAAGAGATGTTTTAAAAAGTGGGGGGGAGAGAAACTTTGCTTAATTTTTTTCCTTTTTTCATATCGGGGAATAAGGAAATTTAAGACTTATGTGTGGGGGGGATGCCTAGGGGTCAAACATTGCTTGAAATATGACCCCCCGGGTTCGATTCCCTTTTAAAGGGGGGAATTTTTTCCCCGGGGAGTTAACTCTTGCAAACTCCACTCCCCCCCCAAAAGCCCTTTGGGAAATGAAAAAAAACCGGGGGGGGCCCCGTTCCCAACCCTGCGGGAAAAAATTGGGGCCCCACTTTAAAAAAATCCGGGGTTTTTTTTTAAAATTTGAGCATTAGATAAAAGTGAACAATGAACTGTAGGGGTTTTCCCTTGCAATTAAAAAAAGTAAAAAAGAACTTTTTGTACTGGATTTCTTTGCAATATAGAAAAAAAGGGAACAGTGGCTGGTTTTTTTGCAATTTTGGGGACGTAGAAAAAAAATAAACGTGAACGGGGGTTTTTTTTCTTTGCAATTTTTGGGGGACGTAATAAAAGTGAACATAACATTGTGCGGGTTCCCCCTTGAAATTGAAATACGTGGGATAACAGTAAACCCCATTTTTCCAAATTTTTCGGTGCACGGGTTTTTTTTTTCCCAAAAATTGAGGACGTGGGGTAAAAAGGAAAACAGTAAAAGGGTTAACTGGTTTTTTTGCAATTTTTGGGGAGTGGGAATTAAAAATTTGAAAAAAGTGAACGGTACTTTTTTCTTTCAATATTGGGATTTAGAAAAACAATTAAAACAATAAACCCATTTAACTGGTTTTCTTTGCAATGTAGATAAAAGTAAAACATGAACGGTTTTTTAATGGTTTTTTTTGAAATTATTGGACGTATAAACAGTGAACTTGAAGGGTTTTACGGGGTTTTTTTTTGCAATTTTGAGGCCGTAGAACATGAAAAATTTGAATTTTTTGAAACGGTTTTTATTCTGCGCTGCTGTTGCTGTGGCTTTTTGGGAAATAGTTTGATTTTGTTGATGTGTTGTTTGTGTTTTTTTGGGTTGTTGGCGTTTTCAGTTTTCAGCCCCGTGGGGTGTGTGTTGTTGTGTGGGTGGGGTGTGGGTGGGGTGGGGGGGGTTTTGGTTTTTTTTGTGTGTGTGTGTTTTGTGTGTGTGTGTTGTGTTGTGTTGTGGTGTGTGTGTGTGTGTTTTGGTGTAAAAATTTCAAGTCAATTTTTTTTTTTTCCAATGATACATTAAATTTAAGCAATGCTTTACTTTTTTTGCATCGGGCCACCTACCCCTTAAAAAAAAAAAAAAATCTTCGGAATAAAATCTAAAAAACAAGAAAAAACATTTTTAAAAAAATCTATGTCTATTTTCTCAATCAAATCTTCTATTTATTTAATCTATCTATCTAATCTATCAAACCTGTCTGTTTTCCCCTCTTCTATCTATCTATCTTTCTTCTGTCTGTCTTTCTGTCTGTCTGTCTATCTAAAACCATCTTTCTTCTTCTATCCCTCTATTTGCTGTCTGTCTGTTTTATCTATCAATCTATCAAATTATAAAAAAATAGATAGATAATAGATAGAAGAAGAAAAATAAATAGATAATGGGGAAAAAGACAACAGACAGCCTAGAATAGATAGATAAAAAACGGGCCCCTACAAAAAACAAGTTAAAGGGCTGGGCTAGATAGATAGATAGAAATAAAAAAATTTGAAGAACGGGCCCGCCAGACGGGACAGACAGACAGACGGGAAGGGGGATAGTTAGATAGATGATAGATAGTTAGAAAATTTGATAGGTAGATAGATTAGGAATAGGTTTTGGGGGGGATAATGGGGGGAATTAGGATAGATAGTTTAGATGGGGATAATAATAGATGGGATAAGAATGATAATGATAGTTTAAGATAGATAATTTTTTTAAGGAAAAAGCAATGACTTACAGGGAAATTGAACCCCAAAAAAGCAAACAGTACTAAAACCCAGCCCCTCGACAAGAAAAATAAAAAACCAAAACAGACAACAAACTTTTCCAGATTTGCCTAAGCGAAATAGTTCTCCCCTCTGTGTTAAAAACTAAAGGGAAAAGCCCCCGGCTCACCGGGAAACCAGGGTCATTCTCTTCCACCCAGGGTTAAATTTTTTAAAAAGGGGGGGGGAACGACTGGTGTGTGCCCTGTAAATGTGCGGGTAAAAACAAGATCTGCTTTTGGAGTGCGAGTTTGTCCGGGATTTTGGGCACAACTTTTTTTTAACGGGCAATTTCCCCTAAAAGACCTTTTCGTGATTTTTCCCCCGGACACCTTTTTAAAAACTTTGGGAAATCGGGTTTTTTTTTTTTTTGTTGAATAAAATTTACTTTGGGTTTCCATTAAAAAACCGAGTTTTTTTTAAGGAACGGGTTTTTGGTTTTTTTTTCATTTTTTTGGTGGGAGGGTGTTTCCCCCAAAAACGGGGTTGACCATCCGGGGGTTACCCTTAGGGTTTTGGGCCGGGGCGTGGCTAAAAGGGGAACACATTAGAGGGGGTTTCCATACCGTTTTTTGATTTGTATATAGCTGCCCATTTTAAAATTAAATTTTTTAAAAGTTGGCAAGGTGACTCCCTGATCCCCCTTTTGTGGTCGGCGGGGCTTAAACAATAGGTTTGGGTTTGGGATTCAGAGCGCAAAACCCCTTTTCCCCCTGTCAACTTCCAAACCCAAAACCAAATCCTCAAATAAAAAATGTGAGTTCATGGTCTTGGTTTTTTTTCGTTGGGGGGAAATTCCACCAACATTGAAAAAAACAAACAATATAAAAAAAATTTAAAGACAAACAAAATACCCCCCCCCTCCCCCTCCTTCCCCCCAAACAACAACAAACTAGTTATTTTTTCAAAAATTAACAAACCCCATCGCAATACAGCACAAACAAAACGTTTATTTTTCCCCACGTTTTTTCTAAATTTGAATTAGGGGGCAAAATTTTCTTTTTGGTTGCTATAAAGGGGCACATTTATAGCCAGGTGGGGGGGAAACAACCCCTTGCCATCAGTATGGCTTTGGTTTTCGGGGGTTTTCGAATTTCAGGGGGGAAAAAAATCTGTTTTTTAATATTCAAGCTTTCGGGACAATATTTTAATCTTCTTTGCTATAACAAATTTAAGTTTTTTTTAAATCAAGTCAAAAACCTTTTTTTCAAAGCCAGAAGGGAAATTACAATTTCTGACAGGCCCAAAAACTCAAAAAAACACCCCAAAAAAAATACATTTTTATTTTGGTTTTAAAAAATTCCAAAAAAAGGGCTTTAAAAAAAAAGTGTCACGAACAAAACACAAACACACCCTGCGCGCGTGCGCACACCAAAAACAACCCCCGCGCCGGGGCCAATTTTTCCCCCCCCCCCCCCCCCCCCCCCCCCCCCCCCCCCCCCAAATTTTAACACAAAGTTTAAAAAACCCCAAACCCATTGACTAGAAGACAATAATTTTTTAAATATTTGGGGGAAACCACAGCACACCCCACCATACAATTCATGAATTTTAAAATTTTAAAGACCTTTTACTAGAAAAACAGACTTTTAAACACAAAACACCACAAAACCCCACACCAATTTTGTATTACTACACTCTTTAAAATGACAATTTAGGCAAGTTAAATTTTTAAAAAAAAATGTAAAAATAGGGATCAAACCCTCATTGTGAATTCAGAAATTTGCATTAAAAAAAAAAGTTGGGAATGATGCTGTCCGAATTCGGAAGGAAAACCCAAGTCGCCATTGGCTGTGGCGGCTACAGGCCCCCAAGCCCGATTAAAAATTCGCCCCTTTCTTCAAATTTTTTTATATGACTCTTGTATTAAAACCCCTGTACCAAAAGGGTTTCCCCAGAAATTTAAAAAAAAAACAAACCCAAAAAACCCCCCCCCCCCCAAAACACCCCACACACAACCAAAATTTTTTTTAAAAAACTAGCCCCGGGCCCTAAATCATGTGATTTTTAACAAAATTTTGGGAGGGACGAAATTTTTAAAAATTTTCAGCAAACAAATGTTTCCCCCCAGTCCTTTTTTTTTTTTTTTGGGGGGTTTCTAGCTTCCTTTCCGGGAATTTTCAACCCCGCGGGGCAACGCTGTAGGAATTAAAGGGAAACCCCCATTTTATAATTATTCCAACTTGCTCGTGACTAAACCCGGGAATTTCTTTACGTCCTCAATCCCCCCCAAAAAAAATTTACAGCGAGTTTTTTTCCGGGAAAAACCCCCCCCCCACCCCCCCCCCCCCCCCCCACCCCCCCCCCCCCCCCCCCCCCCCCCCCCCCCCAAAACCCCCCCCCCCCCCCCCCCCCCCCCCCCCCCCCCCCCCCCCCCCCCCCCCCCCCCCCCCCCCCTTAAAAGATTTAAACAAAAATAAACCCCTTGGGGGTTCCCAAAGCCCCAAATTTGAAAATGGCCTTGGACCCCGGCCTTTCTTTTTAACCCTTTGGGAAACCGTTTTTCCCCCCCCCCAATAAAGAAACAAAAAAAAACCCCCTTTTGTCAAGGGGGGCCGGATTTCCCGAAAATTTTTAAAAAGGGTAATAAAAATTTGGGGAAAAAGAAAAAATAATAATAAAAAAAAAATTAAAAAAAATAAATATGCCCAACTTTAAAAACTACTACAACTTTAAATATTATAACTACTTTTCTTTCTACTACTATCCTCCTATAAAAAAAAGTCATTGAGCGCTTTGATTTGTTGCTTTAAAAAAGATTTAGGCTATTTAAATTTCCCTAAAAATACTACTTTTTTTTACTTCTACTATTTCTACTACTACTACTCTGCTGCTGCTGCGCTGCTGCTGCTGCTTTTGTGCTGCTACTGCCCGCACTACTCTTTCTGCTGCAGCTGCCGCTTCTTTCGCTTGCTCTACTCCCTCGCTGCTCTCCCCTTTTCTCTGCTACTAATACTCTTTGCTTGCTCCTCTTCTTTTTTTTACTCTCTTTTTCCCATGCTGCTGCCCCTTCTGCTTCTTCTTTTTAAACTACTACTACTAACCTTTCTACAAATGCTGCTGGGTGCGGCTGCTTTCTGCTTTAGCTGCTTTCTGCTGCTGGGGTTCCCACTTCTTTTTCCCCACTAATACTACTTTTCTACCCCACCCCCAACTTTTCTATCTACCTCTAACTACACTACTACTACTTTTCTACTACTAGGGGGCGCTGCTGCTGCCTTTTCTACTACTACTCCCACTTCAACTGCTGCTGCTTCCTTTTTTTTTACTACTACTACTACCCAATACCCCCTACTACTACTAATTTTTCTACTGCTGCTGGCTGCCCCGCCCTTTCTGCCCGCTTCTTTTTCTTTTTTAACTATTTCTTTCTAAACTCTCTCTAACTAATACTACCTACTAACTTCCCACTTCTGCTGCTGCTGCTTCTCTCTCCCGCTATCTTGCTTCTCCTTTTTGCCTATACTAATTTAAATTTCGCGCTACTGCTGCTGCTCTTTTTTACTTTCTACTAAATACTACTAACTACCCGCTGTGCTGCTTGCTCTTTCTTTTTCACACTACTACTACTTCTAAATACTCTTACGGGTGCTGTTTTTTTTACTAAACTACTTTTCTTCTACTCTGCTGCTTCTACTACTATTTTTTACTTTTACCTACCCCGGGTGCTACTCCGCTCCCCTTTTAACTACTACTACTCTACTACTTACTACCCAACCTTAAATTTCTCCTACTCTTCTCCTCTATTCTCCTTCTCTTTAACTACTACTACCTTAATACCTACTACTATACTCCTCTTACTCTCTGTCCCCTCTTCTTCTTTTACTAAATACTACTACTACAAAACTACTTTCTCCCGTAAATTTCACACCAACTACTTCTACTACTCTCTCTCGCTGCTTCTTTTTCTACTGCTACTCTTTCTTCTTTTTTCCCAATCCCAAACTATAAATACTTGCTGCTTCTCTCTTCTGCTACTAAAAACTATCTTCTACACTTTCTACTCACTTCTAACAATATTAAATATTTTAAACCCCTACTACTTTCTAACCACTACTACCCAACTACTACCACTTTCTACTTTTAAATAATAACACTTACTACTTCTTTCTATTTCTTTCTACTATACTAACTACCAAATACTACTACTCTCCTTCACTACTATTTCTAACTTCCCAACTACTTAAATACCTACAAATATTACAAATAAAGGCTACTTCTTCCCATACCACAACTTTCTACACTACTACTTTCTCTCTCCCTTCTTTCTTCTACTTCACTCTTCTTCTTTACTACTATATACTAAATTCTACTAAATTTCTATTTACAAATCTTCTCTCTTCTTCTACTACTTCTACTTTCTTCTAAATACTACTCTACTACTACTAAATAAATACTACTACTACCCTTTTTAATTTCCCAATACTTTTACCAAATTTTTCCCAACCTTCCCCAAAAACTACCCTTTTTTTACACTTTTTAGAACTCTAAATACAAAAATTTCTTTTAATTACTCTACTTACCCTTCCTTTTTCCCCTTTTAAAATTTTTCCCCTTTAAAAATCATTCTAACCACTCCCCAATCCTTTATAAATTTAAAAAAGGGGCCTTTAAAACCAAAAACTCTTCTAAAAATTAACCCTTCCCTTTTTAAAAACTTTTTTCTAACATACAAAATTTTCACAATTCTAAAAAAATATTTAAAAAAAACCTTTTTCTTTCCTTCCCCAAAAAAAAATACACTATTCATCAAATTCCCTACCCTTCTCTTTAAAACACAAAACATCCTTAACCCCTCCCAACTTTTCTCCCCATTCCTATATCCATAATTCATCTGCCTTTTTTAGTTTACCCCAATTGCGTTTTTACCCTTTTCCCAATTAAGTTGGGTTCCCCCAAAACTGTTTTTGGCGAGTTTTGTGGGGGTGACGTGGCCGAAACCATGCCGGTTTTTCCTTTTTGGGCTGGTGGGGGGGTTCCTTCCCGTTTGAGGATTTTTCCCCGATTTAAATTTATTGGCTTTTTTCTCCCAAATTCCCCCCTTTTCCCTTGGATTTGGTTTAAAAAGAGGTTCCTTTTCGCACACAAAGCCCTTTCAAAACCCGTTTAAAAAGGGGTTTTGTTTTTTTGGGGTAGGGCTTTTTGTGGGGGAAAAGGGTCTTTAAAATTTTCCAAAGGGGTGGTTTTTAAAAAAAAAGGGTGTTTTCCATTTTTTCCCCCAAAAAAAAGATTTCTTTTCCCTCGCCCGCCTTGGGGTGTGGGGCCCAAGGGGAAAAAGCCCTTACCCCTCCATTTTCCTTTTGGTTTTTCCTCGTTCTCTGCGCCAAAATATTTCCCCTGAGTCATTCCCTCCTTTTTCCACTCTGTTTGTCCTTTTAAGAACTTGGTTTTGTTTTCCCCCTTTTGCCCCCTTAGGAATGTTCCCCCGCAAATTGTTTTTGGCAAATTTTCGGAGTGGGAACCCCTTAGGCTTTTTTGTTTTGACGAATTGGTGAGAAAAGGGTTTCCTTTTGGGGCCCCAATGTGGGTTTTTTGACTCTTGAAAAATTCTTTGTTTTTCCTTTTTTCCCGATTTAAAGCCCATTGTTACAGGATGCAAAAATATTGATTCCAGGGTCATCAGGCCCCACGTTTTACACACACACACACACACACACACACACGCACACACACTGAAAAAACCAACCTTGTCCTCTTTAATAATGGTGTTGACCCACAAATTCTACCTAATTTTCGAATAAATGGAGAAGCTGTAGAATACAAACAAGTAGTGAAATTCTTAGGAGTATTCCTCACTTCTAAGTTAACGTGGAATCAACATATTGAATATATGGCAACTAAATCTAAGAAAGTTCTTAACTTCTTAAAAGTTACCAGTAAACAACCATGGGGACAAGATATTACTGTATTAAAGCATCTGTTCTTGTCCCTTGTGCGATCAAGACTGTCTTATGGACAAGAAGTATTTTTCAGTGCTCCAAATTATTTGCTTAATAAAATCCAGAGTCTGGATTGTAAAGCATTTCGACTTGCTTTAGGTGTACCAGCTCACGCCTCAACTCTAGGCACATATAAGGAAGTAGGAGTTCTACCTTTAAATGAATATCGACAACTTGCTGTGGCAAAATATGTTCTAAGAAGTACTAAAAATGACAGCAATGTTGAAAATGAAGTCCAGATTAAGTCTGACATTTACTTTCCGAAAAGAGCAAGAACTATCAGCTCGCTTACTACAATTAATACTTACACTTCTCCCCTTTTTAAACATTCAGAACTTAATCCAAATGAATTAGCAAAATCAGTACAGTCAGGTCCCTACCCACCTTGGGAACTTTTAAAAGCTCATTTTGACATTAATCATTCTTCTGTAAGAAAAGCTGAAAATGTTAACATTCTTACATCGCTAGTAAAAGAACATATTCAAACTACTTATCCTGATCATCTCAAAATCTATACTGATGGGTCCGTTCTAAATTCTAATGAGGCTGGTGCAGCTTTCGTTATTCCATCATTAAAAGTAGAACGAGCTGTCAACCTGGGAAAAAATAAATCTATATTTACAGCTGAGCTAACTGCTATAGTGTTGGCACTGTATTATGTACTTGACTTCCCTAAAGACATATTCAACATACTTTTGTGTGTTGATTCTAAATCTGTTTTAAATGCTTTAAAAAATTCTACTGTTAAAGTAAGAAAAGACATAATCTTTGAAATCAGGCATCTGGTACACTTTTTAATTTTAAGAGGTAGTACTATTACTTTCTGTTGGGTTCCCTCACACACTGGTATCTTTTTTAATGAAAAAGTTGACAGTCTTGCAAAATATGGAGCGAGAAATAAAAACAGTTCTTGTGAAATAAACGTTGGCTTATCTCTGCATGAGGGATACAGCTTGCTACAAAACGCTTGCTGGAAGCACTTCAGAAAGAAAATATATGATTCTGACTATTGTCTTTATAATGGCTGTACAAGCAATTTTGTAGATTTTCGGAATGCTTTCATTTCTAACAAAGTTTGTGGTTGGTATAATCGTAGAAGTATGTTATCCCTTATGTACAGATTTAAAACTAAATGCTTTCAGGACAAAATACGTGAAAGATGTAAACTGTATTTGTGGGGAGAAGATTACCAATAGTCATGTTATTTTTGATTGTGGACATTTAAAAGCATTTTTACCCGCTGTACCAAGTATGTCACTGGATCAGATTTTGTCTGAACCATTGTTACTGTTGGACATTGTGTTAGGATTGATAAGAAGTCCGATAATTCAGTTTTTGTAGTATGTTAAAGTTAGTTTTTATTAAGTACCGTTATCTGACACTTTTCTATTATTGTTTGCGTTCTCTTGTTTAGATTACTTTTTTCCGTCTAAAATCACTAAATGTGAATAGACGTTAAACTGAAGATATCTCTCTCTCTCACACACACACACACACACACACACACACACACACACACACACACACAAGGAACTTCCATCTAATTCAGAGAAAGCTGAATCATTCATAGAAATGTTTACAGACACAATGAGTGATAAAAGTCTTTCAGAAAAATGCAAAGTATATAGAAATAAAGAAGCACAGAAAGACATGTATAAAGACCCTGTGGGAGATAATAATCATTACGTCAATGCTCTCCTAACATTGCAAGAGCTTAAAGATGCTCTCCTATCTCTTGGAACAAAAAGAACATCCATTGGTATTAATGCTATTTCAAGTGAATTGTTAAAACAGCTGCCAGAAAATTGGATAATGTTATTACTAGAATTATTTCAAAGTTGCTGGTCTCAAGGGGTCGTTCCAAGCATAAGGAAACATTCCATTTTAGTGCCAGTCCCAAAGCAGGGTAAACCTAAAAATTAAAAAAAACAGTTACAGACCTATTGCGTTAACCTCTCACACAGGAAAACTTATGGAAAAAATAATTTTAAACCGACTAATGCATTATTGCGATAAAAACAAAATAATCTCCATTAGCCAGGCAGGTTTTCGAAAAGGTAGATGCACAGCAGATCATCTGATTAAACTCAGTACGCATATTAAACACCAATTTGCTAGTAGGAAAAATGTGCTTGCCACCTTTTTTGATATAAAGAAAGCATATGATCAAGTCTGGCATAAACGATTACTATATAAACTAAAAACTATTGGCTTATCTGGTAATATGTATCATTATATTAAAGCATTTCTCTCAGAAAGATGTATGCAGGCCAAAGTTGGAAATTCCTATTCTACTTTACGGTTTCCAACAATGGGTATTCCACAGTGATCAGTTATCGCTCCACATCTTTTCAATATTCTTCTTTATGATCTTCCTCAGTGCCTCTCCAGTAACTCCATCCACATCCAGTATGCTGATGACATTTGTATGTGGATGAATGTTACGATGAAAAAGAAAACACCAGAGAGGCATCTAAACTATAACAAAAATATGTATCAGCTTGAGCTAAACAAACTTAATGACTACATTTTTGAGAATGGTCTTTCATTGTCTCCTGAAAAGACTAATCTCGTACTTTTCAATAATGGCACTAACCCCCCAGTTCTACCTGTTTTCCAAATAGATGGGAAAGTGTTGGAATATAAAACTTTGGTAAAGTTTTTAGGAGCATATTTTATGTCTACACTAAGTTGGAATTATCACATTGATTATTTAAATACTAAGGCTCGGAAAAGTCTTAATCTTCTGAAAGTTATTAGCAAAAAAGTGTGGGCTTATGATGTAGCTATTTTAAAACATTTGGCATTATCTTTAGTACGTTCCAGACTCATTTATGGCCAGGAAGCATTTTTCAGTGCTCCAAAATATTTATGACAGAAAATGACAAGACTAGAATGCAAGGCTTTTCGATTAGCTCTGGGGGTACCTTTTCATGCATCGTCCATGAGTACCTATAAGGAGATAGGAATTTTGCCATTAGACAAATATCGACAACTGGCTGTGGCTAAATATCTCTTACGTTGTTCAACCCAAGAAACCAATGTGGACAACGAAATTAGTATAAGATCTGATGTCAACTTTCCAAAAAGAGCACATTCTATTTGCTCTGTAACCACAGCTAGAACCTGTACTTTTATTTGATCAAGCAGATATAATTCCCACAAAAATAGCTAAATCGAAGATTCACTTCTCGCCTTGTCCCCCATGGGAACTTAAGAGAGCTAATTTTGACGTAGATTATTCCTCTTTAACGAAAAAAGGTAATGAAAATATTCTTAGCACATCAGTAAAAGAATATATACAAACTACATATCCAAATCATTTAAAAATCTACACAGATGGTTCCCTTTTGAACAATAATGAGGCGGGGTGCAGCGTTTGTCATACCATCTTTGAAATAGAGAGATCGTTTTATGTAGGAAAAAATCGATCTATTTTTACAGCTGAATTGTCTGCTATTTTGATGGCTTTAAAATTATCTTTTAGATTTTCCTAAAGACAAAATTTCAAATACTTTTCTGTGTTGATTCCAGTCAGTCTTACTTGCCCCGAGAAACTTCAGTTCAAAAGTGAGACAAGATCTCATAATTGAGATTAGTCATCTAATTCATTTTCTGATGATACGAGGCACTGGTGTTTACCTTTTGCTGGATACCCTCGCACTGTGGTATTTACTTTAATGAAAAAGTTGACAGAAAAGCAAAATGTGGAGCTGAGCATATTGATGGGTCTTGCAGCATAAGTGTTCCTCTATCCATCCATGAGGGCTATAGCATGTTACAAAATGCATGTTGGAAACCTTTAAAAAGAAACTACAAAGTACCGGTTATTCCTGGAGTGATGATGTAAGCCCATGTATTTCTTTTTGATAAGATCAAATATCGTAATTTACATGAATTTTAGAAATGTTGTATCTCTTATATACAGGTTTAAGCTCAATGCTTTAAGAACAACTTTTTTTTAAAAAGCAACACGTATCTGTGGTGAAAATCTTACCAATGATCACATTCTTTTACGATGCAGAGATCTGAAAAACATCTTACCTGCCTTCCCAGTCCGTAGCTTACAGCAAGTTCTTAAAAGACATTCCATTAATGAAAAAAATTGTATTGTCATTAAGCCATACTCCTATTTTCAGACTCCTCTGATATAAGGATAGCTTCAAGTTATATGAATTGGAAAGTTAGTATTTTTGCTGTTTGATGTTTTGGGGTTGGTTGTTTTTTGTTGTTGTTGGGTGGTTGTTATGTTGGGTTTTGATGGTGTTTTTTTTGGGGGGGTCGTGGTTTTTTTTCCCGTTTTTCCCCCTTTTTTTCCTTTTCTTTTTTTTTCTTTTTTTTTCAGAATTCTTGTTTATGCTTTTTTCATAATAGTTATTTATTGCGATTGATTAGTTATGTGCATACCCCTCCCCCCTACACACACACACAAGCACGTGCGCGCGCGCACACACACATACGCACGCACGCACGCACGCACACACGCACGCACACACACACACTTTCCCGTCTGATATCACTATTTAGTGGAAGGACGTTAAACTGAATAACTACTACACACACATTTGAAGATCTCTTCTTAAGTCTCTCCCCTTCTTATTCCTTGAATCAAAGCCACCAAGAAGTGTACCATCTCAGAAATTCGTGGCAGCCATGATAACTGCAATTCAAAGGGCAGCATCTATTTGACATTTGTTTATGGCGATTCTGTTTTTTTTGTTTGCTTGTTGCTGTTGTTGTTGTTGATGGCTGCGCGACAGGAGAAGACAATTTCCAGTATAACAGCCCATTAAGTTGAAGAAGACTCAACATATACCTGCTATTGTGCAAACCTTGTCATAGTGCATTTGGTGTTGTTGTTGTTGTTGTTGTTGTTGTTGTTGTTAAGTAACAAGTACGTTTTGCTGTGGGCAACTGGCACTACAGCTAATCACTACACCATAAAAACAACAACAACACGTTCTTCCAACAGAATGGACAACAACAGCCACCATATTGATCTAGTCAGCCACAGACTTCTCTTTTATTAATAACCAATCAAAATACGGGACGTACTCTGTAACAGCCAATCTATGTGCCCTTTTATTAATGACCAATCAATATACGGGACTGTAACAGCCAATCCATATGCTCTTTTCTTAATGACCAATCAAAATAGAGGAATTACTCTGCAACAGCCAATCTATGTGCTCTTTTATTAATGACCAATCAAATATGGGACTGTGAAAGTCAATCTATGTCCTCTTTTATTAATGACCAATCAAAATACGGGACTTACTCTGTAACAGCCAATCTATGTGCCCTTTTATTAATGACCAATCAAAATACGGTACTGTAACAGCCAATCTATGTGCTCTTTTATTAATGACCAATCAAATTTGGGGACTTACTCTGTAACAGCCAATCTGTGTGCTCTTATTAATGACCAATCAAAATACGGGACTGTAACAGTCAATCTGTGTGGGTTTTTTTTAAATGACCTATCAAAATACAGGACTGTAACAGCCAATCTATATGCTCTTTTATTAATGACTAATCAAAATACGGGACTGTAACAGTCAATCTATATGCTCTTTTATTAATGACCAATCAAAATATGGAACTTAATCTGTAACAGCCAATCAGGCAAACACGAACTTGAACTAATGAGATTATAGAAGTATAAGCCAATGGCTGCTTTTCTTTCCCCAGTTAGATAGCGGTGCATATTTTAGCAGAAAGTCAGGCCTGGTGGGGTTAATTCTTTTTTCAGGTTGTTTTTGTTTCTACCAGGAGGGGTGAGTAGAGGTGGGGGTCTTTTGTGTGTGTGTGTGTGTGTGTGTGTTGTTTTTTGATTTTGTTTTAATCAGCTGGGTGTTAGTTGGACAAGATGACTTTGATGGAAGGTTTCTTCTGCTCTTGCTTTTCAAATTCCTTATCACTGAGGTTGGGCATACTTGATTTGGCAAAAGCTTTATTGTTGTTGTTTTTGTTATTGTTGTTGTTGCTGTGGTGGTGGTGATATTTTTGGTTTTGTTGTTGATGAGGAGGAGGAGGATGACAATCATCAACATCATTATCATCTTCAACATCACCATCACCACCATCATCATCATCATCATTATCATCATCATCACCACCATCATCATCATCATCAACAGGGATTAACTGAATCAGTTTCGTAATCGCTCGAATTTTATTTACCACCCACCTTTATTAATTATTGTTCCATTATTACAATCTTCACATTGCAGGTTACAACATTGACACCTGCAATTACAACAAGAAACTGCAGGTGGACGAAACACGCCAGACTATACTAACCTGCAGTGGTAGGCCTTCTGAACATAACCACATGATCTGGAAACTTCGCCGTACAGATGGTAGAGAGTCATTGATCGGGATGTGTACCTGGTCAACTGTTACATGCAATGTTACTGACGGATCCTATACCCTGACCTGGACTCGAGAGGATTCCAGTGAGCTGACCATCAGAGATGACCACAGGAACAAGATCGCTGGAACAGTGACGTGTGCAGGGCTGTATGGTGGACGTGTGGTGAACGCTACAACCTGTGATGTACGAGTTGTGTGTAAGTGGCATTCCATTTTCGCTTGCTTTTTTTTTTTTTGGGTGGTGATTTTACATGCTTGGAATATCTGTTTGTCTGTGTCTCTATCTCTCTTTCTCTGCCTGTTTCTCTCTCTCTCTCTGTCTCTCTGTCTGTCCATCTGTCTGTATGTCTGTCTGTTTCCCTCTCTCTCTCCATCTGTCTGTCTATCTGTCTCTGTCTCTGTCTCTCTCTCTCTCTCTCTCTCTCTCTGTCTCTGTCTCTCTTGCTTATTCTATTATCCTCGATATAAAAGAATAACTAACTAAAATAAGTAACCAATCAATCAATCAGTCAATCTCAGTCATGTCTAAGCAAGGTCTGTTCATGTTTCTGCCTCTCCAGGAGCCCTAGCAATACATAGCGGGATCTTTAACGCGTGCAGTTCATGCATGAGAGCGTGCACTTATACACCAGCGAGTTTATGACTAGGTTAGGTGTTGCTGATGTGTGGGTGCTTTCGTTTTATTTTGTGATGTGTGCGCGTGCTGATGTAGGGATATTGTGTTGTGGTGTTCTTTTGCAATGTTTTTCTAGTTCGCTGTTAATGTGTATTGTATTTTATTTAGATTTATTTATTTTATGAATTCTTTTATTTCGAGGGCAATTGAATAACACTCATGTACTTTTTTTCTTACATCCCGTCCCCTTGTGTATGCAGTTTTGTACATTTTGTTATCCAATGTTGTCCACACAATGGCCTACTCTTCCGAAAAACCGAACGGGTTTTAACGTGTGTGCAAGATGTTCTGCGTGCGATGGCACACGGGACCTCGGTTTATAGTCTCATCCGAAGGACTTTTGGGGAGAGTGGAGTCTGCATTGAGGCTTGTAGTTTACACGAGTTTGCCTATTTGTGGGATGATAAAGGTCA
Organism: Rapana venosa; assembly: GCA_028751875.1. Classification (NCBI taxonomy): domain Eukaryota; kingdom Metazoa; phylum Mollusca; class Gastropoda; order Neogastropoda; family Muricidae; genus Rapana; species Rapana venosa. Next base: position 40,493,820 of record CM054160.1, on the reverse strand, counting down.
GAGACTCCCTCTGCTACTGGTAACCATGTAACCCAGTACCACCTGCCACATGTGGGGAGTAAACCCAATCAAAAAATCCGACCTGGAGAGGGATGGGCTCCGCCAGATTTGATTTGCCCAAGACACACCCATGATAAAGACAGCCAGAATTTCCATACGGGATCGGTCGTCGCCCGGGTTACCAAGGACCGCGCCTTCTGTTGCTCATCAGGACAGAGGTAGAAAGTATGCTACTGATGTAAAACACAGCAAAATTCGTGCCAGAAACGACACCATCATTGGCACATGGAATGTACGGACACTAAGAGCTGCAGGCAAAGTGGAAGAACTGACACATGAGATGTCCTTATATCAATGGCACATCCTTGGGCTCTGCGAAGTAAGGTGGAAAATCATGGGAGAAACAACGACCCAGGAAGACCACAAATTATACTACAGTGGAAAACAGGATAAACATGAACACGGCGTGGGGTTTCTCGTTCACAAAGACACCGTGAACACCGTCATGAGCTGTCAGCCTGTGTCCAGCAGACTTATTACCATCCGCCTGAGAGCAACCCCCTTTAACATAACTGTAGTACAGGCATACGCCCCTACATCAGACTGCACAGATGAAGCCATAAAAGAATTTCATGACCAGCTCAAGAGGTTCTGAATCAAACCAAGAAGACACTGTTGAAAAAATCTTACCAATGATCACATTCTTTTACGATGCAGAGATCGAAAAAACATCTTACCTCTGCCTCCCAGTCCGTAGCTTACAGCAAGTTTCTTAAAGACATTCCATTAAAAATGAAAGCAATTGTATGTCATTAAGCCATACCCTATTTCAGAACTCCTCTGATATAAGGATAGCTTCAAGTTATATGAATATGGAAGTTAGTATTTTTGCTGTTTGATGTTTTGGGGTTGGTTGTTTTTTTGTTGTTGTTGGTGGTTGTTATGTAGGTTTGTTGGTGTTTTTTTTGGGGGGGTCCGTGGTTTTTTTTCCCGTTTTTTCCCCTTATTTTCCTTTTCTTTTTTTTTTCTTTTTTCTTTGTCAGAATTCTTGTTATGCTTTTTTTCATAATAGTTATTTATAGCGATTGATTAGTATGTGCATACCCATCCCCCCTACACACACACACACAGCAACGTGCGACGCGGCCCCCCCGCACACACACATACCCACGCACTGCACACGCACACACGCACGCACAACACACATAACACTTCACCGTCTGATATCACTATTAGTGGAAGACGGTTTAAACTGAATAACTACTACACACACATTTGAAGATCAACTTCTTAAGTCTCTCCCCTTCTTATTCCTGTGAATCAAAGCCACCAAGAAGTGTACCATCTCAGAAATTCGCGTGGCAGCCATGAATAAACTGCAATTCAAGGGCAGCATCTATTTACATGTGTTTATGGGCGATTCTGTATTTATTGTTTGCTTGTTGCTGGTTGTTGGTTGTTTGATGGATGCGCGACAGGAGAAGACAATGTCCCATATAACAGCCCATTAAGTGAAGAAGACTCTACAAATACCTGCTATTGTCAAAACCTTTCATAGTGCATTTGGTGTTGTTGTTTGTTTGTTGTTGTTGTTGTTGTTGTTAAGTAACAAATAAGTTTTGCGTGGGCAACGTGGCACTACAGCTAATCACTACACCATAAAAACAACAACAACACGTTCTAACCAACAGAATGGACAACAAAGCCACCATATTGCTCTAGTCAGCCACAGACTTCTCTTTATTAATAACCAATCAAAATACGGGACGTAACTCTTAAACAAGCCAATCTATGTGCCCTTTTATTAAAGACCAATCAATATACGGGACTGAAACAGCCAAACCATATGCTCTTTTCTTAATGACCAATCAAAATAGAGGAATTACTCTGTAACAGCCAATCTATGTGCTCTTTTATTAATGACCAATCAAATATGGGACTGTGAAAGTCAATCTATGTCCTCTTTTATTAATGACCAATCAAAATACGGGACTTACTCTGTAACAGCCAATCTATGTGCACTTTTATTAATGACCAATCAAAATACGGTACTGTAACAGCCAATCTATGTGCTCTTTTATTAATAACCAATCAAATTTGGGGACTTACACTGTAACAGCCAATCTGTGTGCTCTTATTAATGACCAATCAAAATACGGGACTGTAACAGTCAATCTGTGTGGGTTTTTTTTAAATTACCTATCAACTACAGGACTGTAAACAGCCATACTATATGCTCTTTTATTAATGACTAATCAAATACGGGACTGTACACAGCCAATCTATATGCTCTTTTATTACAGAACCAAACAAATATGGAACTTAATCTGTAAACAGAGCCAATCAGCAAACACGAACTTGAACTAAAGAGGATTATAGAAGTATAAAAGCCAAGGCCCTGCTTTTCTTTCCCAGTTAGTATGCGGTGCATATTCTAGCAGAAAGTCGGCCTGTTGGGGGTTAATTTCTTTTTTTCAGGTTGTTTTTGTTTCTACCAGAGGGTGAGTAGGTGGGGGTCTTTTGTGTGTGTGTGAGTGTGTGTGTGTTGTTGTTGATTTTGTTTTAATCACGGGTGTTAGTTGGACAAGATGACTTAGAAAATGGGAAGTATACTTCTGCTCTTGCTTTTCCAAATTCCTTATCACTGAGGTAGGGCATACTTGATTTTGGCAAAAGCTTTATTGTTGTTGTGTTGTTTCAGGGTGGTGGTGAAATTTTTGGCTTTGTTGTGATAGATGAGGAGGAGGATGACAATCATCAACATCATTACATCTTCACCATCACCATCACCACATCCATCAATCATCATTATCATCACATCACACCATCATATCATCACCAACAGGATATACTGAATCATTTTTCGTAATCGCTCGAATTTTTAATTTACCAACCACCTTTTATTACAATTTAGTTCCCCTTATTACAATCTTCACATAGCAGGTTACCAACATGACCACCTGCATTCCAACAAGAAACTGCAGGTGGACAAACAAACGCCAGACTAATAGCAACCTCAGTGGTTAAGGTGCCTTCTGAAATAACGCCATTGATCTGGAAACTCCGCCCGTACAGATGGTAGAGATCATTGATCCGGGATGTACCTGTACAACTGTTTACATGCAATGTTACAAGACGGATCCTCTAACCATGACCTGGACACTAACAGATTCCAGTGAGCTGACCATCAGAATGACCACAGGAAACAAGATCGCTGAACAGTGACTGTGCAGGACTGCATGATTGGACGTTGTGAACGCTGCAACCTGTATGTAACGAGTTGTGTGTAAGTGGCATTTGCATTTTCGCTTGCTTTTTTTTTTTTTTTAGGTGGTGATTTTACATGCTTATGGAACAAAAAATAACGTTTGTCTGTGCTCTATCTCTCTTTCTCTGCCTGTTTCTCTCTCTCCTCTTTCTGTCCATCTGTCTGTCTGACTGTCTGTCCTTCCTGTCTGTCTGTCTCATCTCTCTCGTCATCCTCTCTCTCTCTCACCCTCCTCACTCTCTCTCTCTCTACTCTCTCCTCTCTCTCTCTCGCCACTCTTGCTTATTCTATTTATGCCTCGAATAAAAGAAATAACTAACAAAATAAGTAAACCAATCACACAATCAGTCAATCTCAGTCAATGTCTAAAGCAAGGTTCTGTTCATGTTTCTGCCTCTCCAGGAGCCCTACAATACATAAAAGCGGGATCATTTAACGCGTGCAGTTCATGCATGAGAGCGTGCACTTTATACCCCATCGAGTTTATGACTAGGTTAGGTGTTGCTGATTAGTGGGTGCTCTCGTTTTATTTTTGTGATGTGTAACCGTCTGATTGTCGGGAATTGTGTTGGTGTGTTCTATTTGATTTTTGCAATGTTTTTCTAGTTCGCCTGTTAAAGTGTATAGATTGTTATATTAGATTTATTTATATATGATTCTTTTATTTCGAGGGCAATTGAATAAACTCATTACTTTTTTTTTCTTACATCCCGTCCCCTGTGTATGCAGTTTTTGTACATTTTGTTACCAATGTTGTCCACACAATGGCCTACTCTTTCCGAAAAACCGAACGGTTTTAACGTGTGCGCAAGATGTTCTGCGTGCGATGGCACACGGGACCTTGGTTATAGTCTCATCCGAAGGACTTTTGGGGAGAGTGGAGTCTGCATTGAGGCTTCTGTAGTTTACAACGAGTATGCCTATTTGTGGATGATAAAGGACAGAGATCCCCTCTGCTACTGGAACCAGTAACCCAGTACCACCTGCCCAAATGTGGGGAGTAAACCCAATCAAAAAATAATCCGACCTGAAGGGATGGCTCCGCCAAGGTTTTATTTGCCCAAGACACACCCATGAAGAAGACACCAGAATCTCCATACCGATCGGTCGACGCCCGGGTTACCAAGGACCGCGCCTTCTGTATGGCTTCCATCAGGACAGAGGTCGAAAGTATGGGCTACTGATGTAAAACACGCAAAATTCGTGCCAAAACAACACCATCATGCACATGGAATTTAACGGACACTAGAGCTGCAGGCAAAGTGGAGAACTGACACAGAGATGTCCATATATCAATTGGCACATCCTTGGCTCTGGCGAAGTAAGTGGAAAAAATGGAGAAACAACGACCCAGGAAGACCACAAATTATAAACTACAGTGGTAAACAGGATAAACATGAACACGGCGTGGGGTTTCTCGTTCACAAGACCACCGTGAACTACCGTTCATGAGCTGTCACCTGTGTCCAGCAGACTAATTACCATCCGCCTGAGAGCAACCCCCTTTAACATAACATAGTACAGGCATACGCCCCTACATCAGACAGCACAGATGCCGCCATAAAAGAACTTCATGACCAGCTACAAGAGGTACTGAAATCAAATTCCCAAGAAAGCATCCTTGTTGTGGCAAGTGACCTGGACCGCCAAGGAAGGCAAGATGCATGAAAGATTGGAGGGGTGACGTTTGTGGGCCACATTTATCAAAACCAATCAAAATGAAAGAGGCTGAGACTCCTGGAGTATGCCAGTAACACACCACCTCCACTAGTGAATACACCTTGGCCCCACCACAAGAAATCCAGAAAATGGACATTGCAAAAGCCCCAAATGGGAACATCACAACCAAATAGACTATATCATGGTAGAAAAGACGATATAGTCTAGCGTTAACCCTCGCACAGACACGAAGTTTTCCAGGAGCAAGACATAGGAGTGATCATGATCTTGTGATGATGACTTTCCGACTACGTCTAAAGAAAATCCACAAAGCGAAACACCTCAGGATCAAATTTTGACCTCGAGAAGCTGAAGGACCCAATGTAGTAGAAATTTTTCAAGCAAGGATAGGTGGAAAGTTGCAGCACACACTACGATAGACTCAGCCATAGATACACTGACGAATAGTTTCAATACAGCAGTGATTAGAAACAGCAAGCGAGCTTCTTGGCAAACACCGACCAGTCAAAAAACCATGGGGTCCACACCTAGCATCCTACAACTTCGACAAGCGTAGAGAGTTGAAGAAAAACAAATGAAACAAAAGAAAGAGCAGAACAATAGAGGCAGTCAAACAAAATAATCAGGAAGTCCATGACGAGGCAAAAGAGAAATGGATCGGTGAACAGTGCCAAGACATTGAAGAGACATCAAAAAAACAATAGCAAGAAAGCATAATCAGCTGGTGAAAAGACCAGACTACACAAAACAGGAAAAGGTTTAACACTCCAAGACAACAATGGAAGGTGTCTCTCTGAACAACCAGATATTCTGAACAGATGGACAAATAACTGCTCCGACCTGTATAACTTAGAACCGCAGGAGATCCAGAAGTCCTTAATAACCACCCGCCAAGCAAAAGACACAGACAGTCACCCTATCCTCCGAGAAGAAGTGGAAACAGCAGTCAGATCGCTGAAAAAGGGGAAGTCAGCAGGGGCTGACAACATTCCAGCTGAGTTGGTTCAAGATGGAGGGGAAGCCATGATCAGCGCCCTACTAAGAATCTGCAACAAGATCTGGCAGACACCACACACTCATCATCGCCCTCCCCAAGAAAGGAAATCTACAACAATGCCATAATTACCGCACAATCAGCCTCATATGCCACCCAAGCAAGGTCATGCTGCAGATAATATTGAATAGACTGAAACCACAAGCACAGACCATCATTGCTGAGGAACAAGCAGGTTTCAGAGCAGGGCGCAGCACAACAGAACAGATATTCAACCTCAGAATACTATGGAGCGGTACCATTCAACATCAACAAGACCTTTATACCATGTTTTATCGATTTTAAGAAGGGCATTTGACAGGGTGTGGCATGCAGCATTGTGGGCAACCATGAATTGTACAGCATCCAATGCAAACTGATCATAGTCATCAAAACAGCTGTACACGAGGGCACCAGTACAGTGTATCTACAATAACATTGGAGAATGGATTTCGAACCACAGTTGGAGTAAGCAAGGGCTGTTCTACTCTCACCCCATCTTTTCAACATTTCCATGAGAAATCAATGGCTGATGCACGGAACATCAGGAAGGATCAGTCAGCATTGGTGCAGAAACGATCACAAACCTCCGCTTCGCAGATGACATTGAACAAATAGGCAGGGATCAGAAAAAGAGCTTGCCAGCCTAAACAGAACACCTGAATAAGCCTCCAAAACATACGGCATGGAAAACAGTGCAGGAGAAGACCAAACTGATGACTCAATAACACCTGAACGCTTTACACTGAATCAGGTTAATGACTATCGAAGCTGGAAACAGTCCAAAGCTTCAAGTACCTGGGAGCCATTGTATCAGACCAGGGATCCAAGCCAGAGGTAGTATGCAGGACTGCACAGACAATAACAGCACTGTCAAAACTAAACACCATCTGGAGAGATAAAAATATCTCACTTATCTCCAAGATCAGACTAATGCGCTCCCTTGTCATATCCATATTTCTGTATGCCTGTGAATCATGGACCCTGACTGCAGATTTGGAGAGAAGAATACAGGCGGTGGAGATGAGATGCTTTCGGAGACTCCTTGGCATCTCCTACAAAGACCACATAAGCAACGAAAGCGTGCATAACAGAATCCAGCAAACCATTGGACCCTATGAGAACCTTCTAACGATCGTGAAAAAGCGTAAACTTAAATGATATGGGCATTCACAAGATCCAAAGGACTTGCAAAGACAGTTTTACAAGGCACTGTCCAAGGAGAAAGAAGAAGAGGCAGACCAAGGAAGAGCTGGGAGGATAACATCAGCGAATGGACAGGCCTAGAACTCAACAAAACCCTGAGAAAGGCAGAACAGAGAGAGGAATGGAGGGAACTGGTTGTTGAGTCTTTGAGGGTGCCCCCACAGTCATCCGACTACGGACAGATAGAAAGTATTTGAATTGTAAGACGTTGACATCCTTTTATTCATTTTTTATTTTGTTTTATTCTTTTATATCGAGGATAATGAAATAAGAACTTATGTTTTTTTACATCTAGTCTCCGTGTGTATGCGGTTTTGTAAATTCTGTCATCTGTTCCCAACGGCACACAATGGCTTACTCTTACGAAAAGCGGAACAGGATTTAACGTGCACGCAGGATGTTCTGCGTGCGTTCACACACGGGGCCTCGGTTAATAGTTCTCATCCGAAGGACTTTTGAGGAGAGTGGAGTCTGCACTGATGTTAACTCCAGGGGAAAATATCCCCTTGAACGGGAATCGAACCCGGGTCGTCAGATTGCCAGCGCAATATTCTAACCACTAGGCTATCCCGTCCCTCACCCCCTTCCCCCCTCCCTCCAGCCCTGATGTGGCCTCTGCAGTAGGCGGGGCTATAAACAACTTGACTGGATTGGCTGGATACAGACATCAAGTCTACGCAACATGCAGTACCACCCATTCATTGGCCATTGCACAGAGAAAGGCATAGACCTCGCTCGCTAACACGAGCATTAATTAATCATGGTCTGAGATAATTATAGCCATTCAGCACTGCATGGTGGGATTGCAAGATTTCGAAGCACCAGTTCACTTGGAAATTGCAAGACTCAGATAAAGCATCCCACGCCAAAGTCGGATGGGCTGGGCCTGACTTGTCAGGCGCTTAACGGCAGCGCAACACATTTTTACTGATATGACAGACAACAATAGCTGCTGAGTGGTCGACGGTAAAGAAGACGAAGAAGAAGAAGAAGAAGAAAAATTATGATGGTCCATATACCGGTGATTTATAAGATCCTATAAAATTCCCATTTTCTTATTGGTCATGGCAAGACTTGGATCAGCAACTTAAGGACTCAATCCCGATCAAGGGGATATTTTCCCCTGGATTTAACATCAGTGCAGACTCCACTCTCTCCAAAAGTCCTTCGGATGAGAACTATAAACCGAGGCCCCGAGTGGTAATGATAATTTATGATGATGAAGGGTTTTTTCCACACAGACACAGACTACGGAGTGACCAACTGCCAGACATCAGTGTCCACTACAAAGGACTGGACAGTGTCCGGCTCATGTGACGTGACCAAAATTTTTGCCTGGATGCAAGTACAGCTGTGACTGGACAGTTTCACCATCTGGGGTATGTGTGTTCATAAAGTGTTTTTATTTATTTTTTTTTTTTTTTCTTTTTTTATATCGAGGATAATGGAATAAGCACTCATGTGGTGTTTTATTACATCCAGTCCCCGTGTGTATGTGGCTTTGTAAATTCTGTCATCCGTTCCCACCGGCACACAATGGCCTATTCTTATGAAAAGCGGAACAGGATTTAAGTGTGTGTGTGTGTGTGTGTGTGTGTGTGTGTGTGTGTGTGTGTGTGTGTGTGTGTGTGTGTGTTCTTCAGTTTAACGTCCTTCCACTAAATAGTGATATCAGACGGGAATGTGGTGTGTTTGTGTGTGTGTGTCTGTGTGTGTGTGTGTGTGTGTGTGTGTGTCTGTCTGTCTGTCTGTCTGTCTTTCTGGGGTGGAGGGGTATGGGTGGGTGGGTGTGTACATAGCTAATCATCTGCAAGAAACAACTATTATGAAAAAAAGGGAATAAAGCATATAAACAGCAATTTAAAAATAAAGAAACAACAGCTAAACACTAGTAGAATTTTTTTAAACCCAACAGTTTAACACTTTTAAAATAAACAAACAACAGTTTAACACTATCAGAATAAAGAAACAACAGTTAAACACTATTAAAATAAAGAAACAACAGTTTAACACTATTAAAATAAAGAAACAACAGTTTAACACTATCAGAATAAAGAAACAACAGTTTAACACTATTAAAATAAAGAAACAACAGTTTAACACTATTAAAATAAAGAAACAACAGTTTAACACTATTATAATAAATAAACAACAGTTTAACACTATTAAAATAAAGAAACAACAGTTTAACACTATTAAAATAAAGAAACAACAGTTTAACACTATTAAAATAAAGAAACAACAAGTTTAACACTATTAAAATAAAGAAACAACAGCTTAAACGCTAATCTTCGCAATTAGTATAACTAGTAGACATCGTTACACTAAAGGAATCTGTAAATTTTGAAAGGAATATGACTTGATGGCAATACCATTTCTTTCATTAAATGGAATGTCTCTAAGAAATTGGTCTAAGGGAAGACTGGGAAGGCAAGAAAAAAACTATTTCATATCTCTACAGGGAAAAAGAATGGGAGCAATAATAATGTGTTTCTGCATAGGTGTGTGTTGATGTGTGTGTGTGGGGGGGGGGGGGGGTGTGATGCGTGTTCGAGCGATGTGTTAGTTATATTTATTTCGAGGATAACGGAATAAGCGCTTGTGTACATGCAGCCCTGTGTGTATGCGGTTTTATAAATTTTGTCATCCGTTCTCACCAGCACATAATGGCCTACTCTTCCGAAAAGTGGAACGGGTTTAAACGTGCGTGCGAGATGTTCTGCGTGTGTTCGCACACGGGATCTCAGTTTATAGTATCATCCGAAGGACTGAGTGTGACTGTCACGGTTCGCATAATGTCGCGCATAATTCCGTGCATAACTCAGTGCTATTTCTCTCTCTCTCTCTCTCTCTCTCTCTCTCTCTCTCTCTCTCTCTCTCTCTCTCTCTCTCTCTCTCTCTTCTTCTCTCTCTGTCTGTCTGCGTGCTAGTGTCTTTCTGTATGCATGTACGCATTTTTTGTGTATGTGGTGAACTCCAGCTTAGTGGCATGCACATTCCCTTTTCTCTGCAATTTTGCATGCAGGTTAGGTTCTCGTGAAGTTCCTGGTCGCGAGTTAGGGTTTGGACGGTCAGCTATAAATAGGAGGAGGTCTTGACTTGAGTTAGGAGGAGAGAGGAGAGTCAGTCTTTGGCAGAAGTTCGCTGGTCGCCGTTCCAGCATGGGCTGTTGGGCGCTGCGTGGTGTTGTGTCTCTATTTGGAGAGCAGGGGTTGGGGGGGGGGGGTGGGGGGAGCAGTCACCTTGGAGTAGTTCAGGCTCCTGTGAACCCGGTCTTTGTTGTTGCGTTGTGTCTATCCTGTCAACATCTTTCTTGGGTGCAGGAGTGCACCTTACTTCCTGTGATGTTGTGTCTCTACTTGGGAGAGCAGGGGGGGCAGCAGTCATCTCTGAAGTGGTTCAGGCTCCCAAGGACCCGGTCTACGTTCTTCGTTTGTGCTGTCCGTCTTGTCAACGTCTTTCCTGGGGTGCAGAGGTGCACCATATTCTGTTCCAGTGACAGGTTCCTGTGGGTGCCTCCAGCGGTGGAGTCGTGCCTGGAGAGGGTACAGCCTGGTGTGCCCCGTAGAGTCACCGACGGCTTGTCTTTGACCCTCTGTAATTCCCATCTCCCTTTATTCCCTGGATCTACCCGTTTTCCCCACGACCCGTTTCCCTTCTCCCTGCTACCAGTCCACCCGTGACCCTCCTTGAGGACTTCAGCCTGCCCTGAGCTACCCCACGGTGATAGTGCTTGGAAACCCGAGTTGTGACTGTGAGGGAAGTGGGAGGGGAACATTCCTCAAGCTGGTTTCAGAACTGTGCAGAAGAGGGGAGGGGGTTATAAAGTTAGGATTTAGAGTGTGTTTGGAAGCGAGTTTAAGTGTTTGTTTGATGTGATTGTTTTTCATTTCGGAAATTAAAGTCTGGAACTTTTCTTCTGCGTTTGTTGTTGTCAAGAAGATAGTTAGAGAGGGAACGGGTGGGGGGTTTAGCCACAATCCCTTAAGGAGCGTGACAGTGACTATTATGGTATAGTTCAATGAGACTGAGAGAGATATGTTTGTTTGTTTGGCTACTATGGCATAGTTCCAGTAAACTGAGAGAGGTTCGTTTGTTTCAAGGATAATGAATAAAAGAGCAAGAGAGACAGGCAGAGATGGAAAAGGAGAGACAGTGAGAGAGTCAGATTTGTGGAGACAGAAAAATATTAAGAACGGTGCTTTTTTATTTGTTGCAGAAACACAACAGTATTCCTGGGACAATGGGATTTTCTACCGTTACTGACCATGGGGTGGAGTTCCGAAGAGTAACATGTTCTTTTAAAGATGAACCTCTGCCTTCCGAGGATGGCACATACAGCTACACTATGACCATAGATCCTGCAAGAAACCGTAATGAAGACTATATGGGGAAGCCTCTTATCATATGTAAGAATGTATGTGTTTGTGTATGTGTGTGTGTGTGTGTGTAGTGTGTGTGTGTGTGTGTGTGTGTGCACCATTGTGTCATTGAGAAGATAAAGTGGGACAAAGCAAGTGCTGGTTACCAATTACAGCTTCATTCTTATCATGAAAATGATTTTTTTTGCTACAGATCGATAGAAACAAAACCTCCACTACAGAAGAACATACAAGAGAACAGATTGAGTAATGACCATGCCAAAGACCTAACTCAAGTTTCAGCTCCTGGGTGAGCACTCTTCAAGTAGGATTAGACGCTCACTCATTCTCTGTGGTACCTAACAGCAAGATACTTGCCATAATTTACAAGTGTCTATTGTGACCCTATGGGGACGGGATAGCTCAGTGGTCAGAGCACTCGCTTTCCCCCAGCCAAGTTAAGCAGCGTCGAGCGAAGTTACCACTTGGATGGGTGACCGTTTGCACACCTTGGCTTCAGTACAGTTCCCCCAGTTCACCCAGCTGTAAAATAGGTACCTGCCCTCTTTAGGGTCAGGGAAGGTAAAGCAGCGAGGGAGAGGAGATGGGCGCCGCCCTCAATATGCTGGCCCTAGAGAAGTGAGGCCTCTGACGCCTCGCTCCCCCTACGACCTTACAGGTTATGGGACACATTTACCTTTTTTTTTTATTGTGACCCTAAGAATAAATAGATACTCTTGTGGCCTACCACTGCTGCCAGCAAAAGATGAAAATTTTTAAAAAAGGGGAAAACGTACTTCAAATAATAGTTGTGAGAAAATGTGTGTACAGGTGAAAATAAGTGGATAGCGAATCTTTTTGTGCATTGTAAAGGGTAAAGGTAAAGGAGTCCCATAACCTATAAGGTCGTAGGGGAGCGAGGCGTCAGAGACCTCAACTTCTCTAGGGCCAGCATATTGAGGGCGGCGCCCATCTCCTCTCCCTCGCTGCTTTACCTTCCCTGACCCTAAAGAGGGCAGGTACCAATTTACAGCTGGGTGAACTGGGGGAACTGTACTGAAGCCAAGGCGTGCAAACGGTCACCCATCCAACTGGTAACCACGCTCGAAGGCTGCTTAACTTGGCTGGGGGAAAGCGAGTGCTCTGACCACTGAGCTACCCCGTCCTTGTGCATTGTATAAATTTTTTTTTAAAATGCAAGGGAGATCATACAAGTCTGTACCCAGCCAATGGGCCTAAAATGCTATTCTCCATTTGACCAATCATATAACTGAGAAAATATAGTGGGGAGGAAAACAAGTGTAGGTAAACAGTTACAACTTCCTTCTCATCATAAAAATGATTTTTGTCCAAGATTTTTTTAAAAATCCACTACAAGATAAAACTTTCAAGGCAGCATTTGAGGAATGTATTGAGCAAGGACCATGCTTTTGGCCTGACCTGATTCCAGTTTCGGCTCCTGGTTGAGCACTCTTCAGAGGTCCCAGCGAAGATTGAAACCTCACTCCTTGCGCGCGCGTGTGTGTTGATTGTGTATGCTATAGTGCTATACGCTTACAACTTGAGACAGACAGACAGACGGACAGACAGACAAAGAGAGAAAGAGTGAGAGAGAGGGAGGGATAGAGAGACAGAGACAGACAGAAAGAATATCTGCCATAGCAAAGGGATTAGTGTAAAGATATTATGTGCAATTTTTACTTTAACCCCCATGCCAAACTCCTTCACCATAATTACTGTCCTAATTTCGTTTCTCAACAATTCTTCTTAAATGAATGGAGCAAAATCGTTACCATATGACTTTAAAATTATTATTTTTATATATAACAGACCATATCTGTTGTTTCCGTTTTCCAACCTAATTTTATTATTTATTAAAATTTTATTTTATTCTCTACTATATGCCTTCCCCCCCCCCCCCCCCCCCCCCCCCCCCCCCCCCCCCCCCCCCCACGGGGGGCCC
>CM054160.1:40474285-40479809 GCA_028751875.1 Rapana venosa | reverse complement strand
CGAGTTGTGTGTTAGTGGCATTCCATTTTCGCTTGCTTTTTTTTTTTTGGGTGGTGATTTTTACTGCTTGGAATATCTGTTTGTCTGTGTCTCTATCTCTCTTTTCTCTGCCTGTTTCTCTCTCTCTCTCTGTCTCTTGTTGTCCATCTGTCTGTATGTCTGTCTGTTTCCCTCTCCTCTCCATCTGTCTGTCTATCTGTCTCTGTCTCTGTCTCTCTCTCTCTCTCTCTTCTCTCTGTCTCTGTCTCTCTTGCTTATTCTATTATCCTCGATATAAAGGAAAATAACTAACTAAAATAAGTAAACCATCAATCAATCAGTCAATCTCAGGTCATGTCTTAGCAAGGTCTGTTCATGTTTCTGCCTCTCAGGAGCCCTAGCAATACAATAGCGGGCTCTTTAACGCGTGCAGTTCATGCATGAGAGTGGGTTACTTTAACACAGCGAGGTTTATGACTAGGTTAGGTGGTTGCTTGATGTTTGTTGGGTGCTTTCGTGTGTTCTTTTTTGTGATGTGTGCGCGTGCTGATGTAGGGATATTGTGTTGTGGTGTTCTTTTGGCAATGTTTTTCTAGTTCGCTGTTTAATGTATGTATAGTATTTATTTAGATTTATTTATTTATGTATTCGTTATTTCGAGGGCAATTGAATAACACTCATGTATTTTTTCCTACATCAGTACCATTGTGTTGCAGTTGCTTGTAATTTTGTTATCCAATGTTGTCACACAATGGCCTACTCTTCCGAAAAAACCGAAAACGGGTTTTTAACTGTGTGTGCAAGATGTTCTGGTGCGAAGGCACACGGGAACTCGGTTTATAGTCTTCATCCGAAGGACTTTTGGGGGAGAGTGGAGTCTGCATTGAGGCTTGTTAGTTTACACGAGTTTCCTATTGTGGGATGATAAAAGGTCAGAGACCCCTTCTGCTACTGGTAACCATGTAAGACCCCAAGTACCACTGCCACATGTGGGGAGTAAACCCAATCAAAAATACGACCTGGAGAGGGATGGGCTCCGCCAGATTTGATTTGCCAAGGACCACACCCATGATAAAGACAGGCCAGAATTTCCATTACGGGATCGGTCGTCGCCAGGGGTACCAAGGACCGCGCTTCTGTTGCCTCATTCAGGAAGAGGTAGAAAGTAGGCTACTGATGAAAACTCAGCAAAAATTCGTGCCAGAAACGAAACAATCATTGGCACATGGAATTTGGTACGGACACTAAGTGATAGTAAGCTGCAGGCTAAGTGGAAGAAACTGACACATGAGATGTTTATATCAATGGCACATCCTTGGGCTCTGCTGAAGTAAGGTGGAAATCATGGGAGAACAAACGACCCAGGAAGACCACAAATTTACTACTGTGGAAAACAGGATAAAACATGAACCGGCGTGGGGTTTCTCGTTCACAAAGACACGTGAACACGTATGAGCTGTTAGCCTGTGTCCAGCAGACTTATTACCATCCGCCTGAGTGCAACCCCCTTTAACATAAATGTAGTACAGGCATACGCCCCTACTTTCATACTGCCACGATGAAGCATAAAAGAATTCATGACAGCTACTAGAGGTTCTGAATCAAACTCAAGAAAGGAATCCTTGTTGTGCAAGGTGACTGGAACGCCAAGGTAGGAGAAGATGCCATGGAAAGATTGGGAGGGCGTTTGTGAGCCCCATTGCAATAACCAATCAAATGAAGAGGCTTGAGAATCCTGGAGTTTGCCAGTGAACAACCACCTCCAGCTAGTGAATACACTTGGCCCACACAAGAAATCCAGAAAGTGGCATGGCATAGCCCAAATGGAGAACAACCACAACAAATAGACTATATCATGGTGAAAAGACGGATTTAGTCTAGTGTTAACATCGCACAGACACGAAAGTTTTCCAGGAGGCAGACATAGGGAGTGTCACCGATACTTGTGATGATGACTTTCCGACTACGTCTAAAGAAATCACAAAGCGGAACAACATCAGGATCAAATTTGACCTCTGAGATGTGAAGGACCCAGAAGGAAGTAGATATTTTTCAAGCAAGGATAGGGGGAAAGTTTGCAGCACTTCACTATGATAGACTCAGCCATAAGATTACACTGACGAATAGTTTCAATACAGCAGTGATTGATGGAAAAGCAAAGCGGCTTCTGGCAAACACCGACCAGTCAAAAAACCCATGGGTCACATCCTAGCATCCTACAACTATGGCGACACAAGCGTTAGAGAGTTGAAGAAAAAAGCCAAAATGAAACAAAGAAAGAGCAGAACCAATATAGGGCAGTCAACAAAAGAATCAGGATAGTCCATCTATTCCTTTCTATCTATCTGTCTGTCTATCTTTTCTATCTATCTATCTATATCTGTCTGTCTGTCTGTCTGTCTGTCTGTTAATCTATTAAATCTTTCTATCTATCTATAATCTCTATATTTGTCTGTTTGGTCTGTCTGGTCTATCTATCTATCTTCCTAGATATAGATAGATTAGATTAGATAGTAGCTAGGATTAGATAGACAGACTGCAAGTCAGCTAATAGATAGATAGACAGACAGACAGACAGGGACAGACGACAGGCTAGCTAGATATAGATAGATTAGATAGACAGACAGGACAGACAGGGACAGATAGATAGTAGAAGATATGATAGATAGGATAGAGAGATGCAGATAGACAGATTAGATAGATAGGATAGATAGATGGATAGATAGATAGATAGATAGGGGGGGGGAATAGACAGACAGACAGAACAGGACAGGGACAGACAGAACAGACAGGAGAATGAGGATTGATTGTTAGATAGATAGATAGAAGTAGACATAGATTGATAGATGGATGGATGGATGGTAATGGATGATTGGATGGATGGATGGATGGATGGATGGATGGATAGATAATTAGAATTATATTGGATTATAATTTACCTTAGATTATTAGTTTTATAGTTTAGATAGATATTAGATAGATTAGTATAGTTATATTTTAATATTTTATAGATCAGAATAGATAGATAGATAGATTAGATAGATAGATAGATAGATAGGATAGATAGGGATAGATAGGATAGATCGATTAATATAATAAGGAAAACTAAGTCAAGACTCTTACACGGGAATTTTGAAGCCCTAAAAGCAAACAGTACTACACCCAATAAGTTCCCTCTGACAAGAGAGAATGAAAAATACTCGGACAGACAACAAACTTTTTCCTGATTTGCTCTATAAGCTCTGAAAGTAGTTTCTCCCTCTGTGTGTCAAAAACTGAAGGGAAGCAACAGTGCCACCAGGCGACACCACGGGGTCATTCTCATGTCACCCACGTTCATTTTCTTAAAGGGGGGGAACACCGGGGGGGGGGGGGGGGTGGGGGGGTGGGGGTGGAACCCCATGTGTGTGTTTTTTGTAGTGACCTGTGATGTGCGGGGTAACCATTAAAGCAATCTGCTTCTGGAGTGTCGAGGTATGGTCCAGGATGTTTGGCACAAGCATTTTTACTGCAGACTCCCTGAAGTTCCTCTGTTCGTGATGTTCCCCCGGGGACACATTTTAAACTTCCTGGGGGGAGGAATCGGGTTTTTTTTTTTTTTTTTTTTTCTGTTTTGATATGAATGAAAGTGTTACATTGGTGGTCATTAAGAACGAGGTTGTTTTAAGGAAGATGGTTTTTTTTGGTTTTATTTCATTTTATGTTGTGGCTGGTTTGTGGCTTTCTCCCACAACGCGGTGACCATCGGGTTGACCCTTACGGTTGGCCAGGGCGTTGCTACAAGGGTACGTCATTAGAGTTTGGTTTCCATTACCGGTGTTTGAATCTGTTATATAGTGCCACAGTGTTTTTATATGAGAATTTTAAACTTTTAAAAGTTGCAAAGAGGAGGTGGGGGGTGACATCCTGATACGGCCTCTTTGTGGTCGGCGGGCTTATAAACTATAGGATTGGGTTTGGATTTCAGAGCTCAGCAAGGACCCCCTTTTCTCCCTGATCAATTACCAACTAAACCACATCCTCAAATAAAAAATGTAGAGTTCATGGATCTTGGTTTTTCTTCGTTGAGGGGAAATCCACAACATCTGGAAAACAAAACAATTATAAAAAAACAATAATAGACAATACAAAATACCCGCCCCCTCCCCCTCTTCCCACAAACAACAACAACTAGTTATTTTTTCAACAATGGTTACAGAACGCATCGCCAATACAGCACAACACAAAAAAGTTTATATATTTCCACGTGGTTTCTAACGTTCCGCCTGATCTAGGTGCATATGTCTCATTTTTGGATTGCTATGAAGGCAGGCACTATAGCCAGGGTGGGAGAAGACAAACCGCACTTGCCATCCAGTATGGCTTTTTGGTGTCAGGGGGTGCGAATTTAGTGGGGGAAAATTCTGCGTTAATATTCAAGCCATTTCAAGACAATGAGTTTTAAGATCTTCTATGTATATCATTCAAGGTTTTAAGTCAAGTAAAAAACACTTTTATCTTGCCCATGAGGGAAAATTAATTTACAAATACTGACAGGCAAAAAATCTCAAAAGACACCCCTAAAAAAAAAAGGATACCATTTTCATATCTGGTTAAAACATTCCAATACAGGACTTCAAATAAAAGTGTCACGAACACACACAATCACACATGCGCGCGTGCGCACACACACATACACACACACGCGCGCGCGCGCATTTTTCCCCCCCCCCCCCCCCCCAATTGTGAACACAATGTTTAAAAAACCAAACCTTTGACTAGAAGGACATAATAATTTATTTACGCATGCACGTTACGTGCGTGTGCGACAACAACACCACACCACACCATACAATACATGAATTCAATACTTCTAATGACCATTGACTAGAAGGACAGACTTATATACACACACACACACACACTCACACACAATTATGTATTGATACACTCATAACAATGACAATCAGCAAGTAATTCAGAGAAATGTAAAAACTAGGTAGTCAACATCATTGTGAATTCAGAAATTATGCATTAAAAAATAAGTGCAATGATGCTGTCCGAATTCGGAAGGAAACCAACGTACGCCATTGGCTGTGGCGGCTACAGGCCCCACGCCACGATTAAAAATTCGCACTTTTCCTTCAGTTTTTCCATATGACTCTTGTAGTCATACCGCATGTACCAAGGCATCCACAGAAATTTAAAAAACAAGCAAACCAACAATCCCCCCCTACACACACACACTCACACACACACACACACACACACTTTTTGTAAAAAGGACTGTCTCTGACTCATAACTCATGTGATTTTGAACAAAATTTGGTAGAGTTCGAAATTTTCAAAATTTTTCAGCAAACACTGTACACCCTCAGTTCACTTTGTGTCTGCTAGGCTTCCTTACCGCAATATGCACGCGCCCGGGTTCAACGCTGTAGGGTATACACGGCAATCCTCATTTGATAAGTAGTTCCAACTGCTCGTGACTACCTGGTATGGCTCTACGTCCTCAATCCCCCCCAAAAAAAGTATACAGCCGAGATTTTTTTCATGCTTTTTTTTT
>CM054160.1:40459285-40471785 GCA_028751875.1 Rapana venosa | reverse complement strand
CTACTACTATACTACTTACTACTACTTCTACATACTTACTACTACTACTACTACTACTCTTCTAATACTACTACTACTACTTCTACTTCTTATTTACTTACTACTACTACTTACTACTACTATACTATTCTATACTTACTATGTACTACTACTACTACTACTACTACTACCTACTACTATCTACTACTACTTCTACGACTACTACTACTATTCTACTACTACTTACTATCAGGCTCTTTAGATTACCCAATAGCGTTATACCAGGAAGTTTTCATCAATTAAGTCCGGTTCCTCAAAAAACAATAGCCCTGTTTGTCGGTACACTTCCTGTAGAAGGCTGACGAAAATGACAACGGCGAGATAGGCCTGGTGGTTAGAGTGAATGCGCTCGTGATCTGCTGACCCGGGTTTCCTTCCGTCAAGAGGAGTTTTCCCCTGGAGTTAACATCAGTCTTGACTCCACTCCCCCTTAAAGTCCTTTGGATGAGACTTTAAATCGAGGTTCCGTGTGCGAACACACAAAGAACATCTTGCAAACACGTTAAATCCCGTTCCGCTTTTGGTAAGAGTAGGCTTTTGTGTGCCGGTGGGAACGGATGACAAAATTTACACAATTGCATCCAAACGGGGACTGGATGTAAAAAAAGGCACACGAGTGCTTATTCCATTATCCTCGAAATAAAAGAATCATCATCATCATCATCAGATCCGTGACCTTGGCGGTCGTGGGGAAACACGAAAGACGATGCCGTGGTAAGCCTCCTCCATCCATCTCGGTCCTCGGCTCTGCGCAGTAGTGCCGAGTCATTCATCCTGGTCCATTCTCTGATGTTGTCCATCCATGACTTGTTCTGCTTCCCTCTTTCTGCCACTTCCGAGTGTTCCCTGCAGTACTGTTTTTGGCAGAGTGTTGGTGGCGGGTGGACGTGGCGAACATGTCAGCTTTTTCTTTTTGGGACGATGGTGAGAAGGGAGTTCCTGTGGGACCTGCCAGTCGTGTTATTTGACTCTTGACAAATTCATTGGTCTTTCGATTCTCTCCAGGATATGACCAGCAGTTTTCTATGCATTTGGTTTCAAATGACTGATTTTTTCTCTTTGCTGTTTTCAGCAGTCAATGTCCAGGTTTCACTTCCGTACAGCAGGATAGTCTGAATTAGGGCTTTGTAGAGCTTTAGTCTTGATTGGGAACTGATCTCTTTACTTTTCCATATGGTGTGAGTTTTGTCATGGAAGATGTTGCCATGGTTATCTGACCTTTGATTTCTGTCGTCCATCGCCAGTCCTTTGTGAGTGGTAGCGCCAAGGTATTTAAAAGCGTCTACCTCCTCCAGTGTTGGCCGTTCATGTAAATTTTAGCAGTGGCGTGCTCGTGCTGGTTCACAAGTACTTTACTTTTCTCCGAGCTCACCTCCATCCCATATGTTCCAGCTTGTTCTCAAGTCTGGTCGTAAGATCTTGCAGCTCTGTATTACTCCGCACATGAGGTCAAGTGTCATCGGCAAACCGCAAGTTGTGTGGGTCTGCCGCAAATGGAGATGGTAGAGTGGAAGTCATGGATGGTCTCTCTCATAATGGTTTTCCAAGAACGGATTTAAACAGGACTGGAGATAACAGATCCTGGTCGGACCCAAACTGTGGTTTTTTTAAGTAGTCTCTGACTGATTGTTCAGAAGGACTGCACATGCTTGCGGTGTTGTATAGTGCTTGAATGTTTGCACTAGTCCTTCTTCAATGCCCAAAC
Organism: Rapana venosa; assembly: GCA_028751875.1. Taxonomy (NCBI): domain Eukaryota; kingdom Metazoa; phylum Mollusca; class Gastropoda; order Neogastropoda; family Muricidae; genus Rapana; species Rapana venosa. The sequence goes on along the minus strand of CM054160.1, from coordinate 40,470,041 downwards.
ATTCTGAGGACCTGCACAGGCTTTCGTGCCATTCTCTGTCGAAAGCCCTTCTTGAAGTCGATGAAGTTGTGGAACAGGTCTCTCTTGATTGTTGAAGATGTTTTTCCATCTGGATGTAGGGGGGGGCCAAAGTTAAAAATCTGTTCGATTGTGCTCTGCGGCCCTGAAACCCAGCTTGTTCCTCTGCAAGGTGTTCTTCTGCCTCCTTCTTGAGTCGATTCAAAATACCTTTGAGCATGATCTTGCTGGCGTGGCTGATGAGGCTGATTGTTCTATAGTTTTGGCATTGGCATAAAAGAATAGAAGAGGGGGAAAAAACCCACAATGGCCGGTTTTAATGTCTGGATGAATTTTCAGGGGACGGAATAGCTCAGTGGTCAGACCACTCGCTTTCCCCCAGCCAAGTTAATTAAGCAGTGTTGAGCGCGGTTACCACTTGGATGGGTGACTGTTTGTGCGCCTTGGCTTCAGTACAGTCCCCCAGCTGTAAATGGGTACCTGCCCTCTTTAGGGTCAGGGAAGGTAAAGTAGCGAGGGAGAGGAGATGGGCGCCGCCCTCAATATGCTGGTCCCTAGAGAACTGAGGTCTCTGAGGCCTCGCGCCCCTACGACCTTATAGGTTATGGGACACAGAGAGAGCGAGAGCGAGAGAGAGAGAGTTCCATTCAGGATCGAGGGGTGACTCAGGAAGTAAGTTTGCATACAAACATTCAGCTTTCAAACTGGTGTAGTCCTGAGCCTAGATTAAAATCCAACATATAGCTAGGCAATGACATACAAACATTCAGCTTTCAAACTGGTGTAGTCCTAAGCCTAGATTAAAATCCAACATATAGCTAGGCAATGACGTCACCTCAATTATGACATCACACACATTCCTCATCAGACAATGAGCGTCACAGGGAGTATTAAACACAAAACAAGCTCATTAGACTACTAGCTCTGTGGTACATATAAATATTTGATCAGCATCTGTTGGTAAAAAATGAAATTTCAAATTCTGATAACTGTGATTATGAAATTGCTGGAGCAAGTAAGTGTTGAATTTTGTCACTTCTATTGTTGGGCAAAGCTAGGCTGTTTTGGGAAAACAAATGTGCCAGCTTTGTTAGTGATCTAAAATATTATGAAGATCAAGGCCACCAGGAATTGTTACAGGATGGCAAAAAAATATTGTTCCAAGTGTCATCAGGCCCCACGTTTTACCACACACACAACACACACACACACCCACACACACACTCAACACACACACACACACACACACACACTCACACCACACACACACACACACAACCACACACCACCATTGCCAAATTGTTCTAGAAACAAAGGAGTTTCCATCTAGTGCAGAAAGGCTGAGCGCGTTTGCTATGATGTTTTCAAAAATACCATGCGTTATGGAGGGTCTTTCAGCTAATAACTGAGCATTAAGAAGCAAAGAAGAAGTCAAAAATGAATATGTGACCCAGTGCTGATACGCTCTTTATATCAATGTCCAATTACACTCCAGGAAGTAAAAGATGCTATTTTGTCACTTCCTAATAAGAAAACATCGTTGGAGCTGATTGCGATTCCATGATATGATAATATTTACCAGAAATTTCATTATACTTCTCTAAACTTTTTTGTAACTGCTGGGTCCAGGGTGTCATTCCAGTACAATGGAAACCCGTCCATTGTTTGGTTACAATCCACAAGAGGAAAGCCGAAGACAGATAAAGCCAGTTACAGGCCCATAGGCATTGGACCTCACATACTGGAAAGCTCATGGAGGAGTTGTCTTTGAAAGGCTTACTATACTATTGTCAGAAAAATAACATTATTGCAAAAACCAAGCAGGATTTCCAGCGAGGTAGATCTTGATATAGATACCTAGTTAAAAACTTACAACAAGTGTAAACAACAATTTGGGGGTGGGAGACGTAGAAAAACAATGTTCTTGCAACGTTTTTTGCATAAATAAAGCCTCATGATCAAGTTTGGCATGCAAAGTTATTATGTAAGTTAAAGACAATTGGTCTTTCCGGTAAATTTATTCATCTACATCAAGAGGGCTTTCTTGCTATAGTCATTCAGATAAAGGAGGAAAATATAACCTATTTCAGATCTACTAGACACATCTTGAATATACCTGGGCTTACCTCTATACACAAGCTCCGTTATAGCACCAGTTTTATTTAATATCCTATTTACATGCTTCCCATAAACAATTTCTCAGAACTTTGTCTAGTTCAATATGCAGACGACAAAATGCATGTGGATGAATGTTACCATGGAAACAAAACACATCGAATAAGGTCTTAAATTATATTAAAAAACTGTACCAAAAAGCCTTGATAATTTAAATAAAGTACATAATTGAAAATGGCTATAATTATCCACAGGATAAAAACGCATTTGATGCTTTTAAACAACGGTTGCAATCCAGACAACTTATCTGTGTTCAAAATTGAAAACCCAGACAATTGAATATAAGGCATTAGGAAGTTTTCAGGTGTTTTTCTTTCTTCAAAGTTACTTGGAATGCCCACATTGAATTTATCTTAAGGAAAGAAAATGTTTAAATCTTGTTAAAATTGTACGAAAGCTGTATTGGGGACACAAGTACATGACAATTCTGAAAATCTGTACTTCCTCTCTAATTAGATCTTATTTATCCTATGGACAAGAAAGTTTATTTTGTGCACATAGGTACTTATGTACGAAGCTGCAAAGTGTGTCTGTAAGGCGTACAGGACGTGCTTAGGGCGGTGCCCATTTCATGCCTCGGCATTGATACAATTACGAAACTGGAATATTACACTTGATGAGTACCGACAACTTGTATGTGCTAAATATATTCTGAGAGCTCAACACCTGAAAATTTGCTTCAGAAGAAATGAAAATGGGTCTGAAACAGATTTTCCAAAAGAGCCGACACATAACCTCTTTAATGACAATAGGTACTATACATCAGAATCTTTACGAGCGTTCTGAAATTTAACATCTGATGTAGACTCACAAAGGAGCAGTTTCAGGTCTATCCTGTTTGGGAAAGGAAGCGAGCTCACTTTGATGTAGATTATATTAACATGAAAATGAAAGAGAATCCGAATATCATGGCAGTTAATGTTCATCACATTTAGAAACATAATTACTCTCTTTATCTTAAAAATTATACAGATGGCTCTCTTTAGGACAATCATCAAGCAGGCTCAGCATTCGTCATACCAAAACTAAAAGTAGGAAAAGTCATATTGAGTTGGTTAAAAATCGATCTGTTTTTACAGGCTGAATGATCGCTATTCTCATGGCTTTGAATTTTTATTTTAGATCATCCATTACTGTTTCTTTCACATATTACTTTGTGTGGATTCAAATCAGTTTATATGCCTCTAAAGTCAATAACTTATATGCAATCTCTAAAAATTAATACTAAAATATAAATTATTATAAATCTTCTGTGCTTAAGAGGAATTCATGTTTCCTTTTGCTGGATTCCTTCACATTATAGGATTATTTTCTAATGGAGTGGGGTTGATCGGGGCTGCGAAGAAAGGTTGCACGTATGACAAGGGAGTCTACAGTACTGCATGTCCCTCTATCAATTGCAGAGGGTTATCAGTTGTTAGAAGAAGCTTCCTTAAACAAATTTATAGAAAAGCATCGGCAACTAAAACGGCTTTACATTCAATTGAGTGGGAAGAAACGTAAGTGAATTGCATTTGATCACTTTAGAGATCATACAAATGCTGTCAAAGAAAGAACAACTCAAGGCATTGTTTTTTTCAGGATAAGATTAAATGCATCCACAACAAAATTAGCAAGGATGTAATGATTATGTGGTGAATATATTTCAAATACCCCATATCATACTTGATGTGAGAATTTAAAAACTTATCTCCTGCCTTTTCTGGAGAATCCATTGACGAAGTTTTGAACAATGTAAAGCTAACGTTTGACAATGCTAAAGGTTTATTGTTTAGTCCTATAGGCATTTATTTTAGTTGTAGTTCGTGTGAATTTTTTCCTTTTTTTTCACTTCTTTTTCTATTGTTTTTAAAATGTTGTATTCTTGATCTCGTTTATGTAAAGGAATACTACTTGTGTATTTCCCTGTTATTACTCTTTATTACACACACACACACACACACACACACACACACACACATACACAACAAACACACCACACACACTCACACACACACACAACACACACACACACACACCACACTCGCACGAACACACAGAGTAGATCTATCTATCTATCTATCCATCTCTTTCAATTCTAGTCTCTTATTTTAGGGCACGCGTTGGTTATCACTTAATAGTGGAAAGACGTTTAAATTGAAGACTTACTTATTTACTTTCTTTCTTACACACACACACACCACACACACCACACACACACACACACCACAACACACACACACACACACACAACACACTCACACACACACACATGTGAAGATCTCTTCTAAAGTCTCTCCCCTTCTTATTCCTTGAATCCAATGCCACCAAGAAGTGTACGGGTTCTCATAGAAATTTCGTGGCTGCCATTGATAACGGCAATTCAAAGGGCAGCATCTATTTGACATTTGTTTATGGGCGAGACTGGTTTTTTTGTTTGCTTGTTGCTGTTGTTGTTGTTGATTGATGCCTACATAACCCCTTCAACATGTCAGCTTCCTATTTCTCCAGTCAACACGCCATCTGCTTGCGCGACAGGAGTCAAGTCAAGTCAAGTCAAGTCAAAATTTTATTTCCAGATGGTACATTGAATAAGCAATGCATTTGCTTTTTTTGGAGAAGACAATGTCCAGTATAACAGCCCATTAAGTTGAAGATGACTCAACATATACCTGCTATTGTGCAAACCTTGCCATAGTGCATGTGGTGGTGCTGTTGTTAAGTATCAAGTACGTTTTGCTGTGGGCAACTGGCACTACAGCTAATCACTACACATAAAAAAACAAACAAACACGTTGCTTCAACAGAAGGACAAGAACAGCACCATATTGATCTAGTCAGCCACAGACTTCTCTTTTTTTAATAAACCAATCAAAATACGGAAACTTACTCTGTACAGCCAATCTATGTGCCTTTTATTAATGACCAATCATAACGGGGACTGTTAACAGCAATCCTATGCTCTCTTTTTCTTAATGACAATCAAAATAGAGGAATTACATCTGTAACAGCCCCAATCTATGTGCATCTTATTATTATTTGACCAATCAAATATGGGACTGTGAAAATCAATCTATGTCCTCTTTTATTAATGACCAATCAAAATACGGGACTTACTCTGTAACAGCCAATCTATGTGCACTTTTATTAATGACCAATCAAAATACGGTACTGTAACAGCCAATCTATGTGCTCTTTTATTAATGACCAATCAAATTTGGGGACTTACTCTGCAACAGCCAATCTGTGTGCTCTTTTATTAATGACCAATCAAAATACGGGACTGTAACAGTCAATCTGTGTGGGGTTTTTTTAAATGACCTATCAAAATACAGGACTGTAACAGCCAATCTATATGCTCTTTTATTAATGACTAATCAAAAATACGGGACTGTAACAGTCAATCTATTATGCTCTTTTATTTATGACCAATCAAAATATGGACTTATCTTGTAATAAGCCAAAATCAGGCAAACACGAACTTGAACTAAAATGAGATTATAGAAGTATAAGCAATGGCTGCTTTCTTTCCCCAGTTAGATTGCGGTGCATATTTTAGCAGAGTCAGGCCTGGTGGGGTTAATTCTTTTTTCAGGTTGTTTTTTGTTTTCTACCAGGAGGGGTGAGGAAAAAATGAGTGGGGGTCTTTGTGTGTGTGTGTGTGTTGTTGTTGAATTTGTTTTAATCAGCTGGGTGTTAGTTGGAACAAGATGACTTTGATGGATGGAAGTTTCTTCTGCTTCTTGCTTTTCAAATTCCTTTCACTGAGGTTGGGCATACTTGATTTGGCAAAAGCTTTATTGTTGTTGTTTTTGTTATTGTTGTTGTTGCTGTGGTGGTGGTGATTAATTTTTGTTTTGTTGTTGATGAGGAGGAGGAGGAATGACAATCATCAACATCATTAATCATCTTCAATATCATCCATCACCACCATCATCATCATCATCATTATCATCATCATCACCACCATCATCATCATCATCAACAGGGATTACTGAATCAGTTTCGTATCGCTCGATTTTATTTACCACCACCTTTATTAATTATTGTTTCCCATTATTACAATCTCACATTGCAGGTTACAACATTGACACCTGCATTTACAACAAGAAACTGCAGGTGGACGAAAAACACGCCAGATACTAACTGCAGTGGTAGGCCTTGAACATAACCACATGATCTGGAAACTTCGCCGTACAGATGGTTGAGAGTCATTGATCGGGGATGTGTACCTGGTAACGGTTACATGCAATGTTACATAACGGATCCTCTACCCTGACCTGGACACGAGAGGATTCAGTGAGCTGACCATCAGAGATGACACAGGAACAAGATCGCTGGAACAGTGACGTGTGCAGGGCTGTATGGTGGACGTGTGGTGACGCTACAACCTGTGTGTACGAGTTGTGTGTTAGTGGCATTCCATTTTCGCTTGCTTTTTTTTTTTTGGGTGGTGATTTTTACTGCTTGGAATATCTGTTTGTCTGTGTCTCTATCTCTCTTTTCTCTGCCTGTTTCTCTCTCTCTCTCTGTCTCTTGTTGTCCATCTGTCTGTATGTCTGTCTGTTTCCCTCTCCTCTCCATCTGTCTGTCTATCTGTCTCTGTCTCTGTCTCTCTCTCTCTCTCTCTTCTCTCTGTCTCTGTCTCTCTTGCTTATTCTATTATCCTCGATATAAAGGAAAATAACTAACTAAAATAAGTAAACCATCAATCAATCAGTCAATCTCAGGTCATGTCTTAGCAAGGTCTGTTCATGTTTCTGCCTCTCAGGAGCCCTAGCAATACAATAGCGGGCTCTTTAACGCGTGCAGTTCATGCATGAGAGTGGGTTACTTTAACACAGCGAGGTTTATGACTAGGTTAGGTGGTTGCTTGATGTTTGTTGGGTGCTTTCGTGTGTTCTTTTTTGTGATGTGTGCGCGTGCTGATGTAGGGATATTGTGTTGTGGTGTTCTTTTGGCAATGTTTTTCTAGTTCGCTGTTTAATGTATGTATAGTATTTATTTAGATTTATTTATTTATGTATTCGTTATTTCGAGGGCAATTGAATAACACTCATGTATTTTTTCCTACATCAGTACCATTGTGTTGCAGTTGCTTGTAATTTTGTTATCCAATGTTGTCACACAATGGCCTACTCTTCCGAAAAAACCGAAAACGGGTTTTTAACTGTGTGTGCAAGATGTTCTGGTGCGAAGGCACACGGGAACTCGGTTTATAGTCTTCATCCGAAGGACTTTTGGGGGAGAGTGGAGTCTGCATTGAGGCTTGTTAGTTTACACGAGTTTCCTATTGTGGGATGATAAAAGGTCAGAGACCCCTTCTGCTACTGGTAACCATGTAAGACCCCAAGTACCACTGCCACATGTGGGGAGTAAACCCAATCAAAAATACGACCTGGAGAGGGATGGGCTCCGCCAGATTTGATTTGCCAAGGACCACACCCATGATAAAGACAGGCCAGAATTTCCATTACGGGATCGGTCGTCGCCAGGGGTACCAAGGACCGCGCTTCTGTTGCCTCATTCAGGAAGAGGTAGAAAGTAGGCTACTGATGAAAACTCAGCAAAAATTCGTGCCAGAAACGAAACAATCATTGGCACATGGAATTTGGTACGGACACTAAGTGATAGTAAGCTGCAGGCTAAGTGGAAGAAACTGACACATGAGATGTTTATATCAATGGCACATCCTTGGGCTCTGCTGAAGTAAGGTGGAAATCATGGGAGAACAAACGACCCAGGAAGACCACAAATTTACTACTGTGGAAAACAGGATAAAACATGAACCGGCGTGGGGTTTCTCGTTCACAAAGACACGTGAACACGTATGAGCTGTCAGCCTGTGTCCAGCAGACTTATTACCATCCGCCTGAGAGCAACCCCCTTTAACATAACTGTAGTACAGGCATACGCCCCTACATCAGACTGCACAGATGAAGCCATAGAAGAATTTTATGACCAGCTACAAGAGGTTCTGAATCAAACTCCCAAGAAAGACATCCTCGTTGTGCAAGGTGACTGGAACGCCAAGGTAGGAGAAGATGCATGGAAAGATTGGGAGGGCGTTTGTGGGCCACATTGTAATAACCAATCAAATGAAAGAGGCTTGAGACTCCTGGAGTTTGCCAGTAACAACCACCTCCAGCTAGTGAATACACTTGGCCCACACAAGAAATCCAGAAAATGGACATGGCATAGCCCAAATGGAGAACACCACAACCAAATAGATTACATCATGGTGAAAAGACGGTTTCAGTCTAGCGTTAACATCGCACAGACACGAAGTTTTCCAGGAGCAGACATAGGGAGTGATCATGATCTTGTGATGATGACTTTCCGACTACGTCTAAAGAAAATCCACAAGCGGAACAACATCAGGATCAAATTTGACCTCGAGAAGCTGAAGGACCCAGAGGTATTAGAAATTTTTCAAGCAAGGATAGGTGGAAAGTTTGCAGCACTCACTGTGATAGACTCAGACATAGATACACTGACGAATAGTTTCAATACAGCAGTGACTGAAACAGCAAGCGAGCTTCTTGGCAAACACCGACCAGTCAAAAAACCATGGGTCACACCTAACATCCTACAACTATGCGACAAGCGTAGAGAGTTGAAGAAAAAGAAAAATGAAACAAAAGAAAGAGCAGAACAATATAGGGCAGTCAACAAAAGAATCAGGAAGTCCATGACGGAGGCAAAAGAGAAATGGATCGGTGAACAGTGCCAAGACATTGAAGAGAACATCAAGAAAAACAATAGCAAGAAAGCATATCAGCTGGTGAAAGACCTGACTAGCACAAAACAGGGAAAAGGTTTAACAATCCAAGACAAAAATGGGAAGTGTCTCACTGACGACCAGGATATTCTGAACAGATGGACAGAATACTGCTCCGACCTGTATAACTATAGAACCGCAGGAGATCCAGAAGTCCTTAATGTACCCGCAAGCAAAGACACAGACAGTCACCCTATCCTCCGAGAAGAAGTGGAAACAGCAGTCAGATCGCTGAAAAAGGGAAAGTCAGCAGGGGCTGACAACATTCCAGCTGAGTTGGTTCAAGCTGGAGGGGAAGCCATGATCAGCGCCCTACTAAGAATCTGCAACAAGATCTGGCAGACAGGAAAATGGCCAACACCATGGACACAGTCACTCATCATCACCCTCCCCAAGAAAGGAAATCTACAACAATGCCATAATTACCGCACAATCAGCCTCATATGCCACCCAAGCAAGGTCATGCTGCAGATAATATTGAATAGACTGAAGCCACAAGCAGAGACCATCATTGCTGAGGAACAAGCAGGTTTCAGAGCAGGGCGCAGCACAACAGAACAGATATTCAACCTCAGAATACTATGTGAGCGGTACCTTCAACATCAACAAGACCTTTACCACGTATTTATCGATTTTAAGAAGGCATTTGACAGGGTGTGGCATGCAGCTTTGTGGGCAACCATGAATTTGTACAGCATCAATGCAAACCTGATCAGAGTCATCAAACAGCTGTACAGCGAGGCCACCAGTGCAGTGTACTACAACAACAACATTGGAGAATGGTTTCGAACAACAGTTGGAGTAAGGCAGGGCTGTCTACTCTCACCCACTCTTTTCAACATCTTCCTTGAGAGAATCATGGCTGATGCACTGGAACATCATGAAGGATCAGTCAGCATTGGTGGCAGAACGATCACAAACCTCCGCTTCGCAGATGACATTGATGGAATAGCAGGATCAGAAAAAGAGCTTGCCAGCCTAACAGAACACTTGAATAAGGCCTCCAAAACATACGGCATGGAAATCAGTGCAGAGAAGACCAAACTGATGACTAATAACACCAACGGCATTAGCACTGATATCAGGGTTAATGACCAGAAGCTGGAAACAGTTCAAAGCTTCAAGTACCTGGGAGCCATTGTATCAGACCAGGGATCCAAGCCAGAAGTAGTATGCAGGACTGCACAGACAATAACAGCCTTTGTCAAAACTAAACACCATCTGGAGAGATAAAAATATCTCACTTATCTCCAAGATCAGACTAATGCGCTCCCTTGTCATATCCATATTTCTGTATGCCTGTGAATCATGGACCCTGACTGCAGATTTGGAGAGAAGAGTACAGGCGGTGGAGATGAGATGCTTTCGGAGACTCCTTGGCATCTCCTACAAAGACCACATAAGCAACGAAAGCGTGCATAACAGAATCCAGCAAACCATTGGACCCTATGAGAACCTTCTAACGATCGTGAAAAAGCGTAAACTTAAATGGTATGGGCATGTCACAAGATCCAAAGGACTTGCAAAGACAGTTTTACAAGGCACTGTCCAAGGAGGAAGAAGAAGAGGCAGACCAAGGAAGAGCTGGGAGGATAACATCAGCGAATGGACAGGCCTAGAACTCAACAAAACCCTGAGAAAGGCAGAACAGAGAGAGGAATGGAGGGAACTGGTTGTTGAGTCTTTGAGGGTGCCCCCACGGTCGTCAGACTACGGGACAGTTAGATATAGTATATGATGAGTAATCATACTGTTATCAGAACAATCTAGTACAAATCTAATTAGACTTGATTCAAACGGTAA
>CM054160.1:40432518-40458785 GCA_028751875.1 Rapana venosa | reverse complement strand
AACCTGCAAAGCCCAGCTTCGATGGGTTTGGTCACGTGATCCGTGGACGACCAAAGGCTCCCTAACAGCTCATGTATGGCGAACTGACCTTGGGAAAGCGGAACCAGGGCAACCACGCAAAAGATTCAAGGACTGCGTGAAGTCCAACATCAAACACGCTGACATCCCTCCCAAACAGCTGGAGCTGTATGCTATGGACAGACCAGGCTGGCGCGCCCTAACCATCCGGGCGCATGACAACTTCGAGGAGAAGAGGCGAGATGATGTGACTGCAGCACGAGCTAGGAGAAAGGCGTCAACCACCAACCCTGAACCCCCCGGACAGTTTCGTTGCCCCCACTGCACCCGCGTCTGCCTATCATGGATTGGCTTAACCAGCCATCTCCGTGCCCACATAAGACAAAGACTCAACACATGAGGACAGTCATCATCGGATCGATGGACGACCAAGATGGTGGTGATGGTGATGTTGAAGATGATAATGATGTTGATGATTGTCATCCTCCTCCTCATCATCAACAACAATACCAAAAATATCACCACCACCACAGCAACAACAACAATAACAAAAACAACAACAATAAAGCTTTTGCAAAATCAAGTATGTCCAACCTCAGTGATAAGGAATTTGAAAAGCAAGAGCAGAAGAAACCTTCCATCAAAGTCATCTTGTCCAACTAACACCCAGCTGATTAAAACAAAACAACAACAATACACACACACACACACACACACAAAAGACCCCCACCTCTACCTCACCCCTCCTGGTAGAAACAAAAACAACCTGAAAAAAGAATTAACCCCACCAGGCCTGACTTTCTGCTAAAATATGCACGGCTATCTAACTGGGGAAAGAAAAGCAGCCATTGGCTTATACTTCTATAATCTCATTAGTTCAAGTTCGTGTTTGCCTGATTGGCTGTTACAGATTAAGTTCCATATTTTGATTGGTCATTAATAAAAGAGCATATAGATTGACTGTTACAGTCCAGTATTTTGATTGGTCATTAATAAAAGAGCACACAGACTGGCTGTTACAGTCCCGTATTTTGATTGGTTATTAATAAAGAGCATATAGATTGGCTGTTACAGAGTAAGTCCCGTATTTTGATTGGTCATTAATAAAAAGAGCATATAGATTGGCTATTACAGTCCTGAATTTGATTGATCATTAATAAAAGAGCGCACAGATTGGCTGTTACAGACCCTTATTTTGATTGGTTATTAATAAACGAGGACATAGATTGGCTGTTACAGTCCCGCATTTTGATTGGTCATTAATAAAAGAGCATATAGATTGGCTGTTACAGAGTAAGTCCCGTATTGTGATTGGTCATTAATAAAAGAGCACATAGATTGGCTGTTACAGAGTAAGTCCCCAATTTGGATTGGTCATTCATAAAAGAGCACATAGATTGGCTGTTACAGAGTAATTCCCCTATTTTGATTGGTCATTAATAACAGAGCATATAGATTGGCTGTTACAGTCCCGTATATTTATTGGTCATTAATAAAAGGGCACATAGATTGGCTGTTACAGAGTAAGTCCCGTATTTTGATTGGTTATTAATAAAAGAGAAGTCTGTGGCTGACTAGATCAATATGGTGGCTGTTGTTGTCCATTCTGTTGGAAGAACGTGTTGTTGTTTTTTTATGGTGTAGTGATTAGCTGTAGTGCCAGTTGCCCACAGCAAAACGTACTTGATACTTAACAACAACACCACCACATGCACTATGACAAGGTTTGCACAATAGCAGGTATATGTTGAGTCTTCTTCAACTTAATGGGCTGTTATACTGGACATTGTCTTCTCCTGTCGCGCAGGCAGATGGCGTGTTGACTGGAGAAATAGGAGGCTGACATGTTGAAGGGGTTATGTAGGCATCAATCAACAACAACAACAGCAACAAGCAAACAAAAAACCAGACTCACCATAAACAAATGTCAAATAGATGCTGCCCTTTGAATTGCAGTTATCATGGCAGCCAGGAATTTCTATAAGACCGTACACTTCTTGGTGGCTTTGATTCAAGGAATAAGAAGGGGAGAGACTTTAGAAGATATCTTCACATGTGTGTGTGTGTGTGTGTGTGTGTGTGTGTGTGTGTGTGTGGTGTGTGTGTGTGTGTGTGTAAGTAAGTAAGTAAGTAAGTAAGTAAGTAAGTAAGTCTTCAATTTTAACGTCTTTCCACTTTAAGTGATACCAGACGGCCCTAAAATAGGAGACTGAATGAAAGAGATGGATAGATAGATAGATAGATCTACTCTGTGTGTTGCGTGTGTGTGTGTGTGTGTGTGTGTGTGTGTGTGTGTGTGTGTGTGTGTGTGTGTGTGTGTGTTTGTGTGTGTATGTGTGTGTGTGTGTGTGTGTGTGTGTGTGTGTGTGTGTGTGTGTGGTGTGTGTGTGTGTGGTGTGTGTGTGTGTGTAATAAGAGTAATAACAAGGGAAATACACAAGTAGTATTCTTAACATAAACAGATCAAGAACAACATTTTAAAAACATAGAAAAAGAAGGGGAAAAAAAAGAAAAGAAATTCAAACAGAAACTACAACTACAATAAATGCCCTATAGGACCTTAACAATAAAACCTTTAGCAATGTCAAACGTTAGCTTTACATTGTTCAAAACTTCGTCAATGGTTTCTCAGAAAAGGCAGGGAGATAAGTTTTAAATTCTCACATTCAAGTATGATATGGGTATTTGAAATATATCACCACATAAGCATTTAACATCCTTGCTGAATTTTGTGTGAATGCATTTGATCTTATCCTGAAAAACAATGCCTTGAGTTGTCTTCTTTGACAGCATTTGTATGAATCTCTAAGTGATCAATTCATTCAATTACGTTCTTCCCACTCGGAGTTGAATGTGAAAGCCGCTTGATTTGCCGATGCTTTTCTATGAATTTGTTTAAGGAAGCTTCTTCTAACAACTGATAACCCTCTGCAATGGATAGAGGGACATGCAGTACTGTAGACCCCTTGTCATTACGTGCACCTTTCTTCGCAGCCCGATCAGCCCACTCATTAGAAAATAATCCTATATGTGAAGAAATCCAGCAAAAGGAAACATGAATTCCTCTTAAGCACAGAAGATTTATAAAGTATTTGATATTTAGTATAAGTTTAGGAGATTTCTATAATTATTGACTTTAAGGCATATAAAACTGATTTTGAATCCACACAAAGTAATATGTGAAAGAAACAGTATGGATGATCTAAAATAAAATTCAAAGCCATGAGAATAGCGATCAGTCCAGCTGTAAAAACAGATGATTTTTACCAACATAATATGACTTTTCTACTTCTAGTCTTGGTATGACGAATGCTAAACCTGCTTGATGATTGTCTAAAAGAGAGTCATCTGTATAAATTTTAAGATATTGAGAGTAATTATGTTCTATATGTGAATGAACATTAACTGCCATGATATTCGGATTCTCATTCTTTTTCATGTTAATATAGGCTACATCAAAGTGAGCTCGCTTCATTTCCCAAACAGGACAGACTGAAACTGCTCTTTGTGAGTCTACATCAGATGTTAAAATTTCAGAACGCTCGTAAATATCTGATGTATAGGTACCTATTGTCATTAAAGAGGTTATGTATCGGGCTCTTTTGGGAAAATCTGTTTCAGACCTCATTTTCATTTCTTCTGAAGCAAAGTTTTTATGTGTTGAGCTTCTCAGAATATATTTAGCACATGCAATTGTCGGTACTCATCAAGTGGTAACATTCCAGTTTCGTTATATGTATCAAGTGCCGAGGCATGAAATGGCACACCTAGAGCAAGTCTGTACGCCTTACAGTCTACACTTTGAAGCTTCTTTAATAAGTACTTAGGTGCACTAAAATGAACTTCTTGTCCATAGGATAATTTAGATCTAATTAGAGAGGTAGACAGATGTTTCAGAATTGTCATGTCTTGTCCCCAATACTGCTTTCGTACAATTTTTAACAGATTTAAACATTTTCTTCCTTAAGATATATTCAATGTGGGCATTCCAAGTTAACTTTGAAGAAAGAAAAACACCAAAAAACTTTACTAAGTGCTTATATTCAATTGTCTCGTTTTCAATTTTGAACACAGGTAAGTTGTCTGGATTGCAACCGTTGTTAAAAAGCATCATATTCGGTTTTTTCTGTGGATAATTTTAGGCCATTTTCAGTTATGTGCTTATTTAAATTATCAAGGTCTTTTTGGTACAGTTTTTTAAATATAATTTAAAGACCTTTTCGATGTGTTTTGTTTCATGGTAACATTCATTCACATGCATATGTCGTCTGCATATTGAACTAGGACAACGTTCTGAGACAAATGTTTGGGAAGATCATGTAATAGGATATTAAATAAAACTGGTGCTATAACGGAGCCTTGTGGTAAGCCCATATCAAGATTTCTAGGATCTGAATAGTTAATTCCTACCTTTATCTGAATAGATCTATTGCTAAGAAAGCTCTTGATGTAATGATAAATGTTACCGGAAAGACCAATTGTCTTTAACTTACTTAATAACTTTGCATGCCAAACTTGATCATAGGCTTTATTTATGTCAAAAAACGTTGCAAGAACATTTTTTTCTACGTGCAAATTGTTGTTTTACACGTGTTGTAAGTTTAACTAGGTTATCTATAGCAGATCTACCTCGCTGGAAGCCTGCTTGGTTGTTTGCAATAATGTTATTTTTCTGACAATAGTATAGTAACCTTCCAAGAACAACTCTCTCCATGAGCTTTCCAGTATGTGAGGTCAATGCTATGGGCCTGTAACTGGCTTTATCTGTCTTCGGCTTTCCTTGCGTGTGGATTGGTACCACAATGGACTGTTTCCATTGTACTGGAATGACACCCTGGACCCAGCAGTTACCAAAAAGTTTATGAAGAAGTATAATGAAATTTTCTGGTAAATGTTTGATCATATCATTGGAAATTGCATCAGCTCCAACGGATGTTTTCTCATAAGAAAGTGACAAAATAGCATCTTTTACTTCCTGGAGTGTAATGGGAGCATTGATATAAAGAGTGGTATCAGGCACTGGGTCTACATATTCATTTTTGACTTCTTCTTTGCTTCTGAATGCTCTGTGATTAGCTGATAGACCCTCCTTACGCATGGTATTTGAAAACATCATAGCAAATGCCTCAGCCTTTTCTGCACTAGATGGAAACTCTTTGTTTTCTAGAACAATTGGGCAATTGGGGTTTGTGTGGGTTTGGGTGTGTGTGTGTGTGTGTGTGTGTTGTGTGTGTGTGGGGTGTGTGTGTGTGTGTGTGTGTGTGTGTGTAAAACGTGGGGGCCTGATGACCCTGGAATCAATATTTTTGCATCCTGTAACAATTCCTGGTGGCCTTGATCTTCATAATATTTTAGATCACTAACAAAGCTGGCACATTTGTTTTCCCAAAACAGCCTAGCTTTGCCCGAACAATAGAAGTGACAAAATTCAACACTACTTGCTCCAGCAATTTCATAATCACAGTTATCAGAATTTGAAATTTCATTTTTTACCAACAGATGCTGATCAAATATTTATATGTACAACAGAGCTAGTAGTCTAATGAGCATGTTTTGTGTTTAATACTCCCTGTGACGCTCATTGTTTGAGGAGGAATGTGTGTGATGTCATAATTGAGGTGACGTCATTGCCTAGCTATATGTTGGATTTTAATCTAGGCTTAGGACTACACCAGTTTGAAAGCTGAATGTTTGTATGCAAACTTACTTCCTGAGTCACCCCTCGATCCTGAATGGAACTCTCTCTCTCTCGCTCTCGCTCTCTCTGTGTCCCATAACCTATAAGGTCGTAGGGGCGCGAGGCCTCAGAGACCTCAGTTCTCTAGGGCCAGCATATTGAGGGCGGCGCCCATCTCCTCTCCCTCGCTGCTTTACCTTCCCTGACCCTAAAAAGGGCAGGTACTCATTTTCAGCTGGGGGATTGTACTGAAGCTAAGGCGCGCAAACAGTCACCCATCCAACTGGTAACTGCGCTCGACGCTGATTAATTAACTTGGCTGGGGGAAAGCGAGTGCTCTGACCACTGAGCTATTCCGTCCCCTGAAAATTCATCCAGACATTAAAACCGGCCATTGTTGTTTTTTTTCCCTCTTCTATTCTTTCATTTCGATGATAATGAAATAAGTACTCGTGTGCCTTTTTTTTACATCCAGTCCCCGTTTGGATGCAATTGTGTAAATTTTGTCATACGTTCCCCCGGCACACAAAAGCCTACTCTTACCAAAAGCGGAACGGGATTTAACGTGTTTGCAAGATGTTCTTTGTGTGTTCGCACACGGAACCTCGGTTTAAAGTCTCACCCGAAGGACTTTAAGGGGGAGTGGAGTCAGCACTGATGTTAACTCCAGAAGAAAAAGTCCTCTTGAACGGGATTGGAACCCGGGTCAGCAGATCACGAGCGCATCACTCTAACCACCAGGCTATCTCGCCGTTGTCATTTCAGTCAGCCTTTTACAGGAAGTGTACTCGACAAACAGGGCTATTGTTTTTGAGGAACCAGGACATTAATTGATGAAAACTTCCTGGTATGAACGCTATTGGGTAATCTAAAGAGCTAGATAGTAGTAGTAGTAGTAGTAGTAGTAGTAGAAGTAGTAGTAGTAGTAGTAGAAGTAGTAGAGTAGTAGTAGTAGTAGTAGTAGTGGTAGTAGTAGTAGCAGTAGTTACAGTAGCAGTAGTAGTAGTAGTAGTAGTGGTAGTAGTAGTAGCAGTAGTAGTAGTAGTAGTAAGTAGTAGTAGTAGTAGTAGTAGTAGTAGTAAGTAATAGTAGTAGTAGTAGTTGTAGTAAGTAGAAGTAGTAGTAAGTAGTAGAAGTAGTAGTAAGTAGTAGTAGTAGTAAGTAGTAGTAGTAAGTAGTAGAAGTAGTAGTAGTAGTAAGTAGTAGTAGAAGTAGTAGTAGTTGTAGTAGTAGTAAGTAGTAGAAGTAGTAGTAGTAGGAAGTAGTAGTAGAAGTAGTAGTAGTAGTAGAAGTAGTAGTAGTAGTAGTAGTAGTGGTAGTAAGTAGTAGTAGTAGTAAGTAGTAGAAGTAGTAGTAGTAGTAGTAGAAGTAGTAGTAGTAGTAGTTGTACGTAGCAGTAGTAGTAGTAGTAGTAGTAGTAGAAGTAGTAGTAGTAGTAGTGGTAGTAGTAGTAGTGGTACCAGTAGTGGTAGTAGTAGTAGTGGTAGTAGTAGTAATAGGTAGTAGTAGTAGTAGTAGTAGTAGCTGTAGTGTTTCATAGATTAGTTTGTATTCAAGGGAAACAACTGTCACGTGGTCATTATTATTCATCTTTATGAGTTACATACCTTTTTACTGTTACTATGGTATTCGATCATCAAGCTAACGAACGATCATTAAACTTTGGTCGCTCTATCATAACTGAGTTTGTTTACATCTATCGATGTAGCGAATGAATCGGATCACAAACACTAAACATCACATTGGCGACGAGGATGGTGAAGGAATTGGCTACAAACGTCATTTCTTCAACCTGAATCAAGATTGAAATTATCGTATGTACTGACTCAGTTAGTCTATGATTAAGTTAAAACGAACTTTTCATGGCTACTGCACTTCCACGTATCCTCCTTTCGATTTTTCTTCAGAAGCAAGAGCTATCCGATGGCAGAAATGGGTATCAAGACTGAAAAAATTTTTGTAGCCTATAATATTCAAAATGATCATGGGCAAAAAGCTCTTCTTCTCACCTATGCTGGTGATGACCAAAATGATATTGTGGACACTTTCACTGATGAACAGGTCCATCCTACTGGTGGTGAAACTCATTTTCAAAAGCTTGCTGATGCTATCACTGAACATTTCAATCCTCAAACTAATGTAGAATTCCAGAAGTACATTTTCCGTCGTTGTGAACAGAAAGGTGATGTAGATGACTATTATGGGGAACTAAAACAACTGGCAGCAACCTGTGGCTTCAATGATCCAGATGCAGAAATTAAATCTCAGTTTATTGCAGGCTGCCGAAGCAACAAGGTACGTGAAAAGGGACTAGCAACTCCTGCCATGACTCTAAAAGACTTGCTTACATATGCCCGCACACTAGAGCTCACATCAAAGCAAGCTAAAACAATGGCTACATCAGCAGAAGTACATCATGTTTCTTGCCCCAAATCACATCATCATCATGACCAACGTCATCAACCTTCTACCTGTCGTAACTGTGGTGGTGAATGGCCTCATCAGAGTGGACAGAGATCTTGTCCAGCATACAATAAACGCTGCAACAAATGTTCAAAGTTGCATCACTTTGCATCAGTGTGCCGTTCTAGTGGTGGTGCAATAGCAAAATCTTCACCAAAAGCACCCAGCTGGAAAAAGAAATCTAAAAAATCACACATCCACCTGGTCAACGACAGTGATGAGGATGCAGAAGAAACCAACACTATTGAGATTGTTTTCTACCGATCCTGATGACATAGAAATATGTTTTCACAACACGTAGCTCCTGTGAACTACCACATTTTAATGTCTCCATCAATGAACACACATTCTCATTCCTGGCAGATTCTGGTGCTTCTATCAACCTGCTATCTGAACAAGACTTTGAAAAACTCAAACCAAAACCTATGCTACAGCCTTCTAGCAAGCGAGTGGCAGCATATGGCAGTAAGAATCACATTCCAGTACTTGGTGCATTCGATGCGGTTTTAAACTACAGTAACACTAGTACGACTACTACCATATTTGTGGTACCAGGCACTGAACGACCAATTCTGTCTTGGAAAAAAATTTTCAAGCACTTAAACTATTAACACTGTTAACCATGTCAAGTCAGTGCATGAACAGCTGAAAGAGGAATACTCTGATCTATTCTCTGGTCTGGGTTGCCTGAATAATAAACCAGTCCATCTCCACATTGATCCAGAGGTTCAACCAGTTGCCCAACCATATCGACGTGTCCCCTTCCATGTGCGCAAGGACATAGAAGAACAATTGAAGAAAGATGAAGGGCCCTTTGGGATCATTGAAAGAGCGAGTGGACCAACACCATGGGTGCCCCCAGTGGTCGTTGTTCCAAAACCCAAGCAACCTGGCAAAGTACGTGTTTGTGTGGATATGCGAGCTGCAAATCGTGCTATTCGTCGTGAACGCCATGCAACTCCAACACTTGATGAACTGAAGACTATACTTTCAGGGGCTCAAGTATTCAGCAAATTAGATCTGAACCAAGGATACAATCAGCTAGAGTTGGACGAAGAATCTCGCTATATAACGACATTTGCTACTCATCTTGGTCTCTACCGATACCGTCGTCTCTTCTTCGGAGTGAACTCAGCCAGCGAGATCTTCCAAGAATCAATTCGCCAAGCACTCTCAGGCCTCCAGGGAGTCGTCAACATCAGTGATGATATCCTGTGCTTTGGCTCATCACAGGCAGAACATGACAACAACCTACACAACTTATTCGAGAGACTACGGTCAAAACAACTGACGCTTCATGGTGACAAGTGTGTTTTCAACAAAACATCACTTGAATTTCTTGGCATTATCTTCGGAGAAGATGGCATCAAGCCCAGTCAAGACAAACTGAAGAACATCCTTGACCTTCCAACTCCTAAGAACGCAACAGAAGTCCGAAGCCTTCTTGGCATGATGAACTTTTGTGGTTCCCATCATATTCCCAACTACGCTTCCCTGACATATGATCTGCGGCAGCTAACAAAGAAAAGCACTCCTTGGTCTTGGACATCAAAACATGATGCAGCACTGACCAAGCTGAAAATGCTCTGAGTGAAGCAACAACTCTTGCATACTTTGATCCAAGGAAGCCCACCAACATCTACACTGACGCAAGTCCAGTGGGTATATCTGCAGTGCTCACTCAAGAAGGCCGAATCATTCAATATGCAAGCCGAGCTCTATCACCCACAGAGCAAAGATATTCTCAAACTGAGCGAGAGGCACTCGCCATTGTGTGGTCATGTGAATATTACCACATCTTCATTTTTGGTGCTCCTTTCACGGTCCACACTGATCACAAACCCTTAGTGCCAATGTTCAATAATCCTCGAGCTCAACTATCAGCCCGTCTTGAACGTTGGATCATGCGACTGCAACCATATGAAAAACAGTCGTCTATCGACCTGGTGCTGACAATCCTGCAGATTACCTGAGCCGCCACCCAGTCCAGCAATCTTCTAACAGAGAGCAAGAGAAGGATGCAGAGGATTATGTGCACTATGTTGTGACTACCTCAACGCCTAAAGCAATGACCATCACTGAAGTTGCTGAGGAAACAGCAAAAGATACAACACTGACTGCTGTGATCCAAGCCATGCTCACTGACAAGTGGTACAACAAAGGAGAGGAAATCAACACACAGACATTTTCATAGTCTCTACCTTTGCCGTCATGAACTTTCACTGGCTCACGATTCCGGCATTATTCTGAAAGGCCATCAGATTGTCCTGCCTACATCACTTCACCAGAAAGCCGTGAATATTGCTCACACCGGTCATCAAGGTGTTGTCAAAACAATTGCACTGTTGCGTGAAAAAAATCTGGTTTAAAGGCATGCAACCTCTTGTTGAACACACAGTCAGGAACTGTATGACTTGCAAGTGGCAACAAACCCAAAACAACCCGTGAACCTCTCCAGATGTCTGAACTACCCAATGCACCATGGACCGAGCTGTCCTGTGACTTTGGACATCTTCCCAATGGAAAATATATCCTGGTTGTCACTGATGAGTACTCCAGGTACCCCATAGTGGATGTGCTGGACTCAACATCAGCAAACACCGTTATTCCACACCTGGACAAAATTTTTGCTGAGTTTGGCATTCCTGAAATCCTGAAAACTGACAATGGACCCCCCTTCAATTCTCACAAGTTTGCTCAATTCTGTGAACACATGGGCATCAAACATCGCAAAATCACCCCTCTGTGGCCCCATTGCCAACGCAGAAAACCGAACGCTTCATGCGCACCATCAAAAAAAGTCATCAGATCCTCCACTTTTCCCAACTTCAAGCAGGAATGTACAAATTTCTCCTGGACTACCGTGCTACTCCTCACAGCACCACTGGTGTTTCTCCTGCCACTGCCTTGTTTGGTCGTACACTGAGGGCGAAACTGCCCCAGCTCCCAGCACAGCGTCATGATGCTGACCCCAACATGCGCAGCAGGACACTCAAAAAAAAGCCAACATGAAACGCTACGCTGACAGTAAGGCATACATCAAACCCTCCTCCATAACCGTGGGTGATGCTGTACTCCTGAAGAATTCCCAGCCTCCAACGCTGACACACCTTACCAGCCAGCCCCTCTTGTGGTCATTAGCAAGAAAGGATCAATGGTTACAGCCCAGAGAGGACAACAGACTGTCACCAGAAACAGCAGTTTCTACAAGAAGTCTCCACAACAGCCCTTTACTACTGACATCGAGACTGATCCCACTTCTGAGCTGGATGAAGATGAAGCTGAGAACACTGCACCCCCAGACAGACCCCATGCACACACCACACCCAGCAATCACTCACACAACACTCATACATCTGCGACTGAACCAGAAGATCCAATCGCAAATCCAACTACCCAAGAAATTTGATGATTTTGTCATGTGACAATGTTAGTTATCAAACTGAAGTGAAATATGAATTTATTAGAATTTCAATGACACTTCATTATGTTTAGTTACTCACTCAGTTACTGTTAGAATCAAGAGTTCCTGTTGAACTGTTCATTCTTTTCAAACTTGCATTTTATCTCCGGTATCAACACTCGGTATTTAAAAAAAATATATATATTTCATTGGTTTTCCATGTATCAATTTATAAATTTTGTGCACCAAACTTCATTTGAACAAGTAATTCAAAAGTCTACATTAACTTTGCTACCATCTTGGAGAGGAGAAGGAGGAAAGAGTTAAAAAGTATAGCTGATGAATTAAGAAGTTGAAAAATTATTTAGAATATCATCATCTCAGATTCAAATGTTAGTATATCATCCATCAAATGTTATTGGAAAATTATCTGATTATCTCCGTTCAATTTTCAACCATTTTTCATCCGAGGAAGGAGGTGATGTAGTGTTTCATAGATTAGTTTGTATTCAAGGGAAACAACTGTCACGTGGTCATTATTATTCATCTTTATGAGTTACATACCTTTTTACTGTTACTATGGTATTCGATCATCAAACTAACGAACGATCATTAAACTTTGGTCGCTCTATCATAACTGAGTTTGTTTACATCTATCGATGTAGCGAATGAATCGGATCACAAACACTACAAACATCACAGTAGCAGTAGTAGTAGTAGAAGTAGTAGCAGTAGTAGTAGCAGCAGCAGCAGAAGCAGCAGCAGCAGCAGCAGCAGCAGCAGTAGTAGTAGTAGTAGTAGTAGTAGTAGTAGTAGTAGTAGTAGTAGTAGTAGTAGCAAAAGAAGAAGCAGAAGCAGTAGCAGTAGTAGTAGAAGCAGCAGTAGCAGTAGTAGTAGAAGCAGCAGCAGCAGTAGTAGTTGTGGTAGTAGTAGAAGTAGCAGCAGCAGCAGTAGTAGTAGTAGTAGTAGTAGAAGGAGCAGTAGTAGTAGTAGTAGTAGTAGTAGTGGTAGTAGTGGTAGTAGTAGTGGTAGTAGTAGTAGTGGTAGTAGTTATAGTGGTAGTAGTAGTAGTAGTAGTAGCAGTAGTAGTAGAAGTAGTAGCAGTAGTAGTAGCAGCAGCAGCAGCAGCAGTACTACTACTACTAGTAGTAGTAGTAGCAGCAGTAGCAGCAACAGCAGCAGTAGTAGTAGTAGTAGAAGTAGTAGTAGTAGTAGTTGTAGTAAAAGAAGCAGCAGCAACAGCAGTAGTAGAAGTAGTAGTAAAAGAAGAAGCAGCAGCAGTAGCAGCAGTCGTAGAAGTAGTAGTAGTAGTAGAAGAAGAAGAAGCAGCAGCAGTAGTAGTAGTAGTAGTAGTAGTAGTAGTAGTAGTAGTAGTAGTAGAAGTAAAAGAAGAAGCAGCAGCAGCAGCAGCAGCAGAAGTAGTAGTAGTAGTAGTAGTAGTAAAAGAAGAAGCAGTAGCAGCAGTAGTAGAAGTAGTAGTAGTAGCAGCAGCAGTAGTAGAAGTAGGAGCAGCAGCAGCAGCAGCAGCAGCAGTAGTAGTAGTAGTAGTAGTAGTAGTAGTAGTAGTTGAAGCAGCAGCAGCAGTAGTAATAGTAGTAGTAAAAGAAGAAGCAGCAGTAGTAATAGTAGTAGTAAAAGAAGCAGCGCAGCAGCAGCAGCAGCAGTAGTAGTAGTAGTAGTAGTAGTAGTAGTAGTAGTAGTAGTAGTAGTAGTAGTAGCAGCAGTAGCAGCAGCAGCAGCAGCAGTAGTAGTAGTAGCAGCAGCAGCAGCAGTAGTAGTAGCGGCAGCAGTTTGCAGCAGTAGCAGCAGCAGCAGCAGCAGCAGCACAGCAGTTTTGTAGTTTTTAGTAGTAGTAGTAGGGCCTGTAGGAAATTTTTTTATCATCATACCACAACAAGAGCAGCAGCAAAAGTAGTGGTAGTAAAAAGAAGAAGCGGGCCCCTGCAGAAGAAACAGCAGAGCAGTGTGTAAAACGTGAGGAGTGTGTTGTGGAAAGTGTAGAATTTAGAGCCAGAGAGATTTAGTAGTAGTTGTAGTTTGTAAGTAAGTAGTAATGTTATGGAATTTTTTATGGGGTGAATTTGGGGTAAAGCCAAAAAAAGGGTTAGTTTATTTTTTTATTCTATGGGGAATAGTAGTTTTTTGTTTTAGAGAACAAACATCATTTAACTTTAATTTTTTCTTCACCATAATCAAAAATTTATTATATTATTAAAATTTTTATTATTATTTTAAATTAAAAAAACCAAATTTATTTGTAGAAAAAGGCCGACAAGCAGCATTAAAAAATTGTATATAAAAGCGGAAACGAACCATGGTTGTTTTTAAAATTGGGGGGAAAAAAGGGAAAAAGAGCAGCACGACGCGGGAAGAGTGAATGGTTATTTTTTGAAAAAGGGCCATGGGGGTAGGGGGGTGGACAGGGGGGCCGGAAAAACAAGGCAAGAAAAAATTTAAAGTAGGGGAAAAGGAAAGCACGGGAAAAAAAAAACGGGGGGGGGGAAAAAGGAAGAAAACCAAGTTTTATTTTTGGAAAATGCGGAGGGCACACATGGTAAGAACTTTTTGGTTTTGTGTAGTTATTTTTATAGAGTGGGTGGGGTGGGGGGGGGGGATGTGAGGGGAGGGGAGGGAAAAAGGAGGCGGGGGTTTTAAGGGGCGCAGGGGGGCCCCCGTGTTCGTGTATTTTTTTTTCCCATTGGGGTTTGGTAAATAACCCGCTTTTAAACCGGGGGGATTCGAGGACGAGAGCAAACCGGAAGAAACGGGGGAGAAAGTTTGAAACTAATTAAATGAGGATTGGTGTATTACAGCGAGAACCCGGCGCGTTGCTTTTGCGGGTGGAAGTAGAGAGAAAAGGGGAAGGGGGGTTTTGTAAAGAGGGGGGGTTTTGGGGGTAAGTTTTTTTTTGGTTAAAAATTTGTTGAAAAATTTCAAAGCCCCCAAATTTTTTTTTTTCAAAATTACATATGTAGTTATATCATTCCAACTATCATTTCCCCAAAAAAAATTATTAATTTTTTTTTTTTTTTTATTTAATTTTTTTCCCCCTTGGGTTTTTTTTAAAATTTGTTTGGGGAAAAATTTGTTTGGGTTTTGTTAAAATTCCAAGGGGTCAATTAAAAAACTAAAAAGGGAAAAAATGGTTTTTTTTTTAAAATTTTCGGGGGGTGGGGGGTTTAAGGGGGGGAAAAATGGCGGTTTGGGGGAAACAACAAAAAAAGGGGAACAGAAAAATTTTTTGAAAAAGGGGTTTTTTCAAATTGATTATTTTGGGGGGTCTTGATTTTAAAACCTTTAATTTTTGGGTATTTTCCATTTTTTTTTTGGGGGTTGAAAAAAACCCCTTATTTTTTTTTTGGGGGGTTGGGCCTTTTGGAATTTTTAAGGTTTTCCAGAAATTGGGGTCTTTTAAATTTAATTTCCTGTTTTGGGTTTGGGGGTTGGTGAAATTTGGGTTTGGGGGCCCCAAAACGAAAAAGGTAGGGGGTCTTTTTCCAAAAATTTTAAATTTTAAGCCCCTTTTTTCAAATTTTGGGTTTTAAGCAGGGTAGTTCAAAAAAGGGGGGTGGGGGGGGGGGAGGGGGGGGGGGGTTTTTTGCGGTTTCTGTGGTGTTGGGGTTTCCCCAGCAAAAGGCCTTCTGGGGGGGTTTAATGGGGTGAAATCCCAATGGCGTTTTTGGGTTTTGTTCCCGGCGAACTTTTATTTTTTAACCCTTTTTGGGAATTTAAATTTTTTGATCCCAAATGGGAAACTTTCTTTTTTATTTTTTTGTTTTTTGGTTCTTTTTGGGGTTTTTGGGGTTTGTTGGTGTTTTGGGTTTTCCCGTCAAGGCCAAATTTGATGAGTTTTAAAGGTGTTTTTTTTTAACGGACAAACCCTTAAAAATAATTTATTTTTTTGTCTTTTTTTTTTCATTTTTTGGGTTTTTTTTTAACAGTGTTCAAATTTCGGAAAAGTCGCCCTTGGGGACAACCCGGAAATTGGGGAAGTTGGTTTTTAAAATTTTAAAACCCTTTTGGGAATGTTTTAACCCATAAAATGAAAATTACCCCTTTTGGGGGTTTGGTTAAAAAAGGGGAATATTTAAAAAGTTGGTGTTTGTGTTTTTAATTGTTCCTTTAAAATTGTTGAAATTTAAAAAAACTATTTGTTGGGGTTGGGTTTGGGGGGTTTTCCCATTAAAGGGGGCCCAAAAAAGGGTTTGGGGTTGGTGGTTGTTTTTCCCAAGGGTTTTTTTTTCCCTTTTGAATAAAATTGGTTTGTTTTCGGGGAATATATAACCCTTTGTTTGGTTGTTTTTCCATCCGAAGGAAAAAAAACCAGTTTTTTTTGTTTTTTTTGGAGGGGGGGGGGTTTTGGTTTTTGGTTTATTTTTTTATATTTTTTTTGAAAAGAAAAAGGGGAAAATAAAAAAAAAAAAAAAAGAAAATTAAAATTTTAAAAAAAAAAAAAGGGGTTTTTTTTTGTGCCCCTGAACCCCAACCAATCAAATTGTTTTATACCCCCCGCCGGATCACAGAGGGGCCGTATCGGGCTTAACCTTCCCAATTTTTTTTTAAATCTAATTTTTTAAAAACTGGGCCAGTTTATTTTCAGAAAAAACACGGTTATAAAAAAAAAACTCACTTTTCCTTTTCCTTTTTACCCAACCCCCGGGACAATTTTTAAGGGAAAAACCCGGGAAAGGGGTAAACCGCGTTGTGGGGAAAAAAAAAACCACATAAACCCAACACTTTAAAATGAGAAAAAAAAAAAAAAACCAGTTTCCCTTTTAAAAACAACCTTTTTTAAATTGCCCCAAACGGAAACCTTTCTTTTCATTTAAACCCAAAAAAAAAAACCCGTTTTTCCCGGGGGAAAATTTTTTTATAAAAAGGGTTTGTCCGGTGGGAAACATCCAACGAACAAGGTTTTAGGGAGTTTTGCAGAAAAAAATGTTTGGTTGTCCCAAAATTTCCGGGGGACATTCAAAACTCGGGAAGCAAGGTTTTGAGGGTTTACCGACTTCACAAGTAAACACCATGTCTTTTCCCTTCCTTTAAGAAAATTTAAAACCCCCGGGGGTTGTTGTGAGAATGCCCCCGTGTTTTGCCTGGTGGAGCATGTTGTTTTCCCTTTTTTTTTTTGAAAACAAAAGGGGGGAGAATTTTTTCAGTTTTTGGGGCCCAAACCCTTGGAAAAAAATTTTGTTGTCTGTTGAGTTTTCCTTCCCTCTTGTCAGGGGGGACTGGGTTTTTGTTTGTTTGTTTTTTAGGCTTCAAATCCGTTTTTTTTAAGTCTTTTGACTTAGTTCCTTAAATATTAATCAAACTGTCTATTATCTTTTCTTTTTTTTCCTATCTTTCTATTTCAAACCTATCTATCTTCTATCAAACCTATCTATCTATCTACCCTATCTTTATTTATCTATCTTTCTTTTATTATCTATCTTTTGGGTCTGTCTGTCTGTTGTTTGTCTGTCTGTCTGTTTTTTTAATCTATCTAGTTTATCTGTCTGTCTGTCTTTTTCTATCTATCTTTCAAATTAGATAGTTTAGTGTAAAGAAGACGGGCAGACAAAATGGAGTAGAAAGATATATAGACAAAACGACAGACAAAACAGTAGTAGATAGTTTAGTTAGTTTAATAGATAGATAGATAGATAAAAGATGGGTTAAATTTTAAATTGTTTTGTACTTTTTTTTTAGAAAATTTTTCAAAGATTTTTTTTTTTTCTTTGATAGGGGGCCCTGATGCAAAAAAGGGGTAAAATTTTGGTATTAAATGTTTAAATCGGGAAAAAAAAAAAATTTTGCCCTTGCTTTCACACACACACACAAACAAACCACCACACACACACACACCCCCCCCACAAAACCACACACACAAACACACACACAACACACCCCACACAAACAACAAACAACACACACACACAAACCCCAACACACACACACACACCACACACAAAACCAAAACCACACCACACACCCACAACAATGGCTGTAAACTGAACAAAAAAACCCACACAAAAAAAAACCCAAAAAACAAAGCAAATAAAACAAAATAAAAATTTTTCTTACCAAAAACGGTTTTGCAGCAACAGCAGCGCAGAATAAAACCCATTTCCACCGTTTTTGTTCTTTGTTTTTTCGCCCCTCAATTATTGAAAAAAAAACCAAATTACACCGTTCACTTTTTTTAATTTTTTCCCGTCCTAAAATTTTTGAAAAGAAAACCGGGACCCCGTTCCCCCTTTTCACTGTTTTATTTTTTGAAAAAAAACCCAAAGGACACTTTTTCATTGTTCACTTGTTTCTACGCCCAATATTGCAAAAAAAAACCCATTTATCCCTTTCACTTTTTAAACCTTTTTCAAAGTCCTCAATATTGCAAAGAAAAACAAAATTTCCTGTTCAGGGGGTTCACTGTTATTCCCGTCCAAATATTGCAAAAAAAACCATTTAAAACGTTCTGTTCACTTTTTATTCTGTCCTAAATTTTGCAAAAAAAAAAAATAGTCCCAACGTTCCTGTTCCTTTTAACACGTCCTAATATTGCAAAGGGAAAAACCAGTAAAACTTTCCCCTGTTCATTTTTTTTGGTCAAAGCCCCCTAAATTTTGAAAAAAAAAACCAGTACACCCGTTCATTTTTGGACTGTTATTTACGGGCTCAAATTTTAAAAAAAAACCCCCCCAAACCCCAAATACATTTTTCAGGGGTGTTTACTGTTTTTTTCATTCCCCTTTCAAAAATTGCAGCATTTAAAAAACCCGCAAAACACCGGGGCCCTGGTTTGAAAAAAAAAAGCCCCATTTTATTTTTTTTTTTTTTTTATTTTTTTTTATATCCAAAGTTTTGTTTTGGTTTCTTTTGCTCTTTTTGCCCTGTTGGGTAGCTACCATTCCCCCCCCCCCCCCTCCCCCCCCTTTTCGGGGCCCTTGTTTTTGGGTAAAAAGGGAAAGCAAAAAAAACCCCAAACCTTTGGGATGGACATGGGATTTTTAAAGGCTCCCCCAATTATGAAAAGAATTGAAATTTAGCCTATGTTTTTTGGGTTGTACATGAAAAACCCAGAGAATGTTGTTTAAATTTAATGGGAGAGGGGCAAAATTTTTTTAATCTGTATTCTTTTTTTTCAAAATCGAGGATAATAAAAAAAGATTATGTGGGGAAAGGGTTTCCCTGTGGTCAGAAAATTGCTTTCGAATATGAAAACCCCGGGTTCGATTCCCGTTAAAGGGAGGTATTTTCCCCCAGGGGGTTAACATCAGTCCCAAGACCCCCACCCCCCAAAAAAGCCCTTTTCGGATGAAAAAAAACCCGAGGCCCCGTGTGCCAACGCTCGCAGAACATCTTGGGGCACAGGGTTAAATCCTTTTCCCGTCTTTGTAAGAGTAGGCCTTTGGTGTGGCGGTGGGAAAATATGGGCAGAATTTACAAACCCCAAAACAAGGGGACAGATGTTAAAAAATGCACATAAGTGCTTATTCCATTTTCCTCGATTTTAAAAGAAATAAAAAACATGAACAAAAAAAACAAAAGGAACAAGAAATTCCCCCTGGGGGGCATTTATCGAAACACAATTTTTTTATATTAAAGATCCTCGATTCACTTTTTTACTTTTCTGAAACAATTTTTTAGAAAAATAAATGAACCAAAAATTGGGGCTTGTACGTTCACATTTTAGCATCTAAAATGTCCTAATTCCTTTGTACCTCACTGAAAACCAAACTTCGTATATAAATGAAAAACCTTTTGTTTACTTGTACCAAAACCCCTGAAAAACCCAAAGTTTAGTATTTTACATTAAACCAAAATTTACTTGTTCACTCCTGAAAAAAAATGTTCAGAATAAATGATCCTTAAAAATTTACCCTTTACACTCAAATTTAGCAAAAATTAAAATTTAACCCAAAATTTACTTTGTACATTTTTTCTTTTGAAAAAATTTTTTAGGTTTTTAAAGGGCCCAAGTTTCCCTTTAAAACTCAAAAACAATTTTCAGTAAATAAATGAACCTAAGTTCATTAACACTTTCTGAAACACTTTTCAGATATAAATGATCCCAAATTTTTACTTGGACACTCACTGAAACAATTTTCAGGGTATTAAAAAATCTAGGGTTTAAATTTTACTAAACAACTTTTTGCACATAAAAGGGGGCTAAATTCACTTTTTTACACTCAAATTTCGAAAATTTTAAAAAAATCGTGAATTCATTGGTATATCACCGGAAACAAATTTTTGATTTTAAAAAGGGCTTTCTAGATAAAGCCAGTTAAGAAATAAAATAATAAATATTGTATAAACACAGGTTTAAATTTTTTCTGGTGGGCAAAAGTCCAATAAGTGTCTGTGATTTGAGGGGGGAAAGAAAAGGTTTACGCCCTTTCCCAATTTTCCCAAATCATCCCTGCTGAAACCAGTCTTGGGAAAAAACCCTTTTTAAGTGAAAAGGGTATAACTTAATAATACAAAAATTTGACCTGGAGCAGAGGAGGCCAAA
This sequence comes from Rapana venosa, assembly GCA_028751875.1. Taxonomy (NCBI): domain Eukaryota; kingdom Metazoa; phylum Mollusca; class Gastropoda; order Neogastropoda; family Muricidae; genus Rapana; species Rapana venosa. The sequence continues at coordinate 40,438,730 of CM054160.1, read as the reverse complement.
TGGAATTCTGTTGTGAAACCCCTGTCCCCGGGGGAAAATCACAACTAACGAACATAAATGTCTGAACGAATAAAAAAAAGGAACAGAATTTTAGATAGCCGGATAAGGGTCAATTTATAACAAAAAAACCACACAACAAGAGGAGGGGAGCAGATTTGGGGGACCCGGGTTTCAAAAGAATTGTTTTTTCCCAGTGGGTGTGTGGGTTTTGTTTGTTTTGTGTGTGCTGTGTGTGGGGTGGGGGTGTGTGTGCGCGCGGGGCACGGCGGTTTAAAACTCAAAAAGCAGACGACATAGAGGGATGGGTTTTAGAGGGGGTTGTCAAGTCACCAAGAATCCCCTATGGTTTGGCAAGACTGTAGGAATTTTTAAGTAAAATTGGGAAAATTCCCTTTTTTTTTTTAAAAAACACTTTTAAAAAAAAGATTTAAAACCCGATTTCGGTTATTGATTGTGTAAAGGGTTTCTTTTTTGTTGAAAAAGACATTTATGTTGGGCTTTTTTTTAAAAAAAAACATTTTTTTTGAAAGGGCCCCGCCTTAAAATTTTCAATCCCGGGCTAAACAATTTCAGCCAGATTTGTCTTTGATTTTATTTTTTTTATTTTTTATTTGGGATAATGGCTAAGCACTTATGTTCTTTTTTTTCCATCCCCGGCCCCCGGGTGTTTGTAAATTTTCTATGTTTGGCGTCCCCTTCCCAAACGACACACAAGGCCTTTTTCCCAAAAGCAGGAGGGGGTTTTAACGTTTTTGGCCGGAAAGATGGGTTTTGGGCCCCTGCGTCCCCAAACCCCGGGGACCGGGTTATTGTTTCCCCCCGAAGGACTTTTGGGGAGTGTGGAAACGGCATGATGTTAACTCCCGAGGAAAAATCCCTTCACCTTTTTGGGGGTTGAGTCCTTTTTTTAAAGAGAGGGTGGTGAGAGAGGGGAGAGAGAATGAGAAGAGGGTGAGAGGAAAAAAAACCCCCCAAGGGGGGAGGAGAGCCCTGAGAAGAGGGGAGGGCCCCAGAAAAAGGGGAGGAGAGAGAGAGAGAGAAAATTTTTTTTGGGGATTTTGGGGAGATTGGGGTCCGGCCCGATGTTTAAATCCCGAGGAAAAAAACCTCTAAAAGGATTCGAACCGGTCAGCTTTTTCACGACTACATCCCTAACACCAGGCTTCCGGGGTGGGGGGGGAGAGAGAGGAGGAGGCCTTAGGAGCGAGGGAGTTGAGAGGAAGGGGAGAGAGAGAGAAGAGGGGAAGAGAAAGAGAGAGGGGGAGGGAGAGAGGGGAGGTGGGGGGGGGAGAAGGGGTGAGAGAAAAGAGAGTAAAGACAATGCCCAAATTCTTTTATTTCGAGGATTAAAGAGTGCTTTTTTACATCCAGTCCCGAGGGGAAGAGGGGGGTTAGAAAAAGAGAAAAGGGGGGAGAGGAGAGAGGGAAAAAGGGGGAGGAGAGGTGGAGGGAGAAGGAAGGGGGGAGGGGAGAGAGAAAAGGGAGAGGGGGGGGGGAAAAGGGAAAGGGTGGAGAGAGGGAGAGTGAGGAAGAGAGTGCGGAGAGGGGAGAGGAAGAGAGAGGGGAGACGAGGGAGAGAGAGAATGACAATAACAAGTTCTTTTTTTTTCGAGGATTAATTTGTGCTTTTTTTACATCCAGTTTTCCCCCGGGGGAGGGGGGGGACCCCCAGGGAAAAAAAAAAGAGAGATAGAGAGGGGGGCAGAGAGAAAGAGAGAGAGAAGAGAGAGAGAGAGGGGGGGAAGAGAGGAGGGGATGAGAGGGAGGAGGGGAAAAAGGGGAGGAGAGAGAGAGAAGAGATTGGGGGAGAAAGAAAAAAAAAAGAGAGAGAAAAGGGAGAGAGAGTAAAAAGCGAGAGAAGAGAGAGAAAAAAATTTGGGGGAGAGAGAGAGGAGGGTGGGGGGGAGAAAGGGAAAAAAAGGAGAGGGGACAATGACCCAAAAAAAAAATTCTTTTATTTCGGGTTTTAAAGAATAAGCACCCTGTGCTTTTTTCATCCAGTCCCCCCCTTAAGAAAAATTTTTTGAAAAAAAAAAAATTAAAACCCTTTTTGCAAAAACACTTCCAGTATACGAAAAAAAACTTCACAAAATCCCCCCTAAAAAAAAGAATTTTTTAAATTTTTTTAAAAAACAAAGGATTATAAACCAAAAACCTTTTTCAAAAACCCAAAAAGAAGGGGCCCCTAAACACCCAATACATCCTCTACTTCTTTTTTAACCCTGCTTTCTTTGTTAAAACCCCAAAAAACAAAAACCAACCACTTTTAAAAAACAAACCTTCCTTTTCAATAAAATCAACCTTTGTAAACCAAAGGGTTGTATTACAAAAAATTCCCCCCAAACCAACCCCTGCTGTACCAAATGTAATCCTGGGGGACACATTTGCTGGAGCAGGGGAGGCACTGGAATTCTTTTGGCCCCACTGTCAAGAACCAAACTAACGAACATCACGTCTGCGAATAACAACGGGAAACCCGAATTTTTATAATAGGGGGAAAATGCTCATTGATAAAAAACCCCCCCCACAACAAAGGATGACAGACTTGGTGACAGATTAAAAAGACATTTTGTCCAAGGGGGGTTGGGGTTTTTTGGGTTTTGTTTTTGTAGGGGGGTGGGGGTGGTGGTGGGGGTGTTTTTGTTGGGGTGGGGGGGGGGCCGCACGCGCGGTTTAACTACAAAAGCAGAGACATAAAGATGGGAGGGCTGGTTTTCAATCATCCAGAATCCCCCATGGTTTGTAAACTGTGGAAATGTTAAGTACAGAAATTCCTTTTTTTTTCAAGCCACTTTTAAAAAAAAAATTAAAACCCCGTATCGGTTTATTGATTTTGTAGGGATCTTTTCTTTAAATAAACATTTATGTTGAATTTTTAAATAAACATTTTTTTTGCATGCCCAAAATATCTCAATCTGCCTAAAAAAATTTCAGCCAGATTTGCTTTGATTTTTTTTTTTTATTCTTTTTTTTCCGAGGATAATGGCTAAGCTTTGTTCTTTTTTTTAGGTTGGGGGGGTAGTTTTTTTTTGTTAAAAAAATGTTTTGAAAAAGGGGGTTTTAGGGGGGGGGGGGGGGGGGATTGGAAAGGCACTGATGTTAACTCAGAGGAAAATCCTTTTTCACGGGATTGAGTCCTTAATCTGAGAGAAGAGAGAAGAGAGAGAGAGGGGGAAAAGGGGGGAAGAAAAGAGAGAGAGGGAGAGAGAGGAAGAGAGGAGAGAGAATTTATTTCGAAGGACTTTGGGGAGAGTGGAGTCGGCACTGATGTTAACTTTCCCGAGGAAAATTCCTCTTTAACGAGATTCGAACCCGGTCAGCTGATTTCACGATCATCATCTAACCACAGGCTATCGGGGTGGGGGGAGAGAGAGAGAGGGAGAGAGAGAGAAGAGAGGTAGGAGAGGGGAGAAGAGAGAGAGAGAGAGAGTGGGGGGGGGGTGGAGAAGGGAGGAGAGAAAGAGAGGAATGCAATACAAGTTCTTTTATTCGAGGAAAAATGAGTGCTTTTAAATCCATCCCCGAGAGGAGAGAGGGGGGTGGAGAAGAGGGGGGAGAGAGGAGAGAGAGAAGAGAGAGGAGGTGAGGGAGAAGGAGGAGGAGAGAGAGAGAGTAGAGGGGAAGAAGGGAAGGGAGAGAGAGAAAAGGGGGAGAGAGAGAGAAGAGAGAGAGAGAGAGTGAGAGAGAGAGGAGAGAGGAAATGACAATAAAATTTTTTTTATTTGAGGATAATGAGTGCTTTTTTACATCCAGTCCCCGAGAGAGAGGGGGGAGAGAGAGAAAAAGAGAGAGAAAGGGGGAGAGAGAGAGAGGGGGGGCCCAAAAGAAAGGGGGAAAAGAGAGGAGGGTGGAGAGGAAAAAAAAAAGAGAGAGAGAAAGAAGAGAGGGGAGAGGAGAGGGGGAGAGAGGAGAGAGTGGGGAGAGAAGGAAAGAGAGGGAACTGACAAGAAAAAAAAAAAAAAAAAAAAAAAAAAAAAAAAAAAAAAAAAAAAAAAAAAAAAAAAAAAAAAAAAAAAAAAAAAAAAAAAAAAAAAAAAAAAAAAAAAAAAAAAAAAAAAAAAAAAAAAAAAACCCCCCCCCCCCCCCCCCCCCCCCCCCCCCCCCCCCCCCCCCCCCCCCCCCCCCCCCCCCCCCCCCCCCCCCCCCCCCCCCCCCCCCCCCCCCCTTTTTTCTTTCTTCTTTCTTTCTTCAAAAATTTTTGGTTTAAAGATTTTATTTTTTTTAAAAATGTTTAAAATTTTAAAAAAAATTTTAAAAAAAAAATTTTTAAAAATTTTTAAAAAAAAAAATTTTAAAAAAAAAAAAAAATAAATTTTTTAAAAAAAAAATTTAAAAAATTAAAAAAAAAGGATATTTAAACAAGGAAAACCTTTTAAAAATTAAAAAGGGCAGGTACCGAACTATTCTAAACAGGCTTGGGTGGGGAAGAAGAGGAAGAGAATAGAAGAGGGAAGAAGGAAAAGGGAAGTGGGTTGTGAAAAGGAAAAAAAAACAAGTTTTAAAGATATAGGTTTTATTAAATTTCCCCGAGAGAGAAGGGGAGGGGGGAAAAAAAAGAGAAAGGAAAAGGGATAAGGTGAAGGAAGGAAAAAGGTAAGGGAGGGAGAGAGAAAAGGAGAAGAGAGAGAAAGGGAAAAGAGAAGACGGAAAAAAATGAAAAAAAGTTTTTTTTGAGAATTTGTTTTTTAACCGTCCCAGGGGGAAAAAAAATTTAAAAAAGAAGGAAAGGTGAGGGGGGGGTTTAGAGAAAAAGAGGGAAAAAAAAGAAAAGGGGGAAAGAGAGAAAAAAGGAAAAAGAGGAGGAAGAATTTTAAGAGAAGGAAAATAGAGAAAAAAAAAGGGGTTTTAAAAAATAAAAATTTTTTTTTGGGAATAATGAATGAGTTTTTTAATAATTCCTTAAAAATAATAAAGATAATAAAAAAAGAAGGTTTTGAAATACTAAATATAAGAAAAATTTACAAAAAAATAAAAAGGGGGAAAGGGGGAAAGAGAAAGGAAAAAGTGAAATTGATAAATAATAGTGAAATTTTGGTTTTTGTAAGAAGAATTTAAAATCCATTTTTGAAATTTAAAAATTTTGTTTTTGGTAAATTTACTAATTTTTTGAAATGGTGTTAGGGTTGGTTTTAAAATAAGGTTTAAGAAAATGGGTAATGTTGGGTGGGGGATCCTTTGGGAAAATTAACGTAAACCCCTTTAAAATAGAATTTTTTTTTTTTTATTTTTTTTTTTTCTTTTTTTATTTTTTTATTTTTTTTTTTTTTTTTTTTTTTTTTTTTTTTTTTTTAATTTTTTTTTTATTTTCTTTCTTTTTTTTTTTTTTTTTTTATGATAATTGGGGGTTTGGGTTTTTTTTTTTTTGTTTTTGGTTTTTTTTTTTTGTTTTTTTTTTTTTTTTTTTTTGGTTTTTTTTTTTGTTTGGTAATTTATTTATATAATGTTTTTTTCAGTTTAAAAATTTTCCCCCCCCTTTTTGAAATTTTTTAAGGTTTTTTTTAATTTTTTCTTTTTATAGTTTTTTTTTTTTTTTTTTGTTTTTATTATTAAGTTTGTTTTTTTTTTTTTTTTTTTTTTTTTTTTTTTTTTTTTTTTTTTTTTTTTTTTTTTTTTTTTTTTTTTTTTTTTTTTTTTTTTTTTTTTTTTTTTTTTTTTTTTTTTTTTTTTTTTTTTTTTTTTTTTTTTTTTTTTTTTTTTTTTTTTTTTTTTTTTTTTTTTTTTTTTTTTTTTTTTTTTTTTTTTTTTTTTTTTTTTTTTTTTTTTTTTTTTTTTTTTTTTTTTTTTTTTTTTTTTTAAAAAAAAAAAAAAAAAAAAAAAAAAAAAAAAAAAAAAAAAAAAAAAAAAAAAAAAAAAAAAAAAAAAAAAAAAAAAAAAAAAAAAAAAAAAAAAAAGATTTTAAAATTTGTTTAGAAAAGCCCTTAGGTTTAGTGACTAAATTGTTTGCAACAAGGAAAAGAAAAAAAAAGGTTGTTTAGAGAGATGAAGGGTATTTTTTGAAGAAAAATAGGGGGGGGTTTTAAGGAGATATAAAGGGGAGGTTTAGAAGTTAGGGTTTTGGGTTTTGAGAGATTAGGGTTTTTGGTTTTTAGAGAGATAAAGGGGTTTTTAGGAAAATATGGGGGGTTTTTAAGAGGGGTTTTTGGGGTATTGGGGGTTTGAAGGGGTAAGGGGTAGTTTAGGAAGATGGGGGTGTTTAAGAAGATAAGGGGGGG
>CM054160.1:40421510-40432018 GCA_028751875.1 Rapana venosa | reverse complement strand
CGGGGCGGGGGACTGTACTAAAACCCAAAGGCACGAAACGGTCACCCATCCAAGTGGTAACCCGCTCGAGTGCTTAGCTTGGGGGGGGGAAAGGATTGCTTGCCCCAGGGGTGGCTATCCCGCCCAAAAAATAGTAATGTGGACCATGAAATCGTATTTTGTATTTTCTGTATGGCAATTCTCTTTTTCATATAAATTTGCTTGTGCAAAATCTCTAGGCCAATGATTACTATCGGTACTTGTTCATCGGGACGGGATAGCTCAGCGGTCAGAGCACTCGCTTTCCCCCAAGCTAAGGTTAAGCAGCATCGAGCGTGGTTACCACTTGGATGGGTGACCGTTTGCACGCCTTGGCTTCAGTACAATTCCCCCAGTTCACCCAGCTGTAAATGAGAAGTTGAGGTATGTGACGCCTTGCTTCCCTACGACCACATAGGTTATGGGACACCTTGACCTTTTTTACGCTGAGGTCTCTGATGCCTCACTCCCCTACGACTTTATAGGTTAGGGGACAGCTTGACCTTTACATGTTCATAGGAAACGACTCTATGCCAATATACAGCAACCATGTCAGAGGGGAATTAATCTTGTTCTGGTTTTATTGTTGTTATTGCTGTTGCTTAAACGGATGGTTTCTGATCATCATCATCAGACCCGTGACCTTGGCGGTCGTGAGGGAGACACGAAAGACGATGCCGTGGTAGCCTCCTCCATCCATCTCAGTCCTCGGCTCTCCGCAGTAGTGCCGAGTCATTCATCCTGGTCCTTTCTCTGATGTTGTCCATCCATGACTTGTTCTGTCTTCCCTCTTTCTGCCACCTTCGAGTTTTTCCCTGCAGTACTGTTTTTGGCAGAGTGTTGTGGCGGGTGACGTGGCCGAACCATGTCAGCTTTTTCTTTTGACATGGTGAGAAGGGGCTCCTGTGGACCTGCCAGCCGTGTTATTTGACTCTTGACAAATTCATTGGTCTTTCGTTCTCTCCAGGATATGCCCAGCAGTTTTCTATGGCATTTTTGTTTCAAATGACTGGATTCGCTTTGCTGTTTCAGCAGTCAATGTCCAGGTTTCACTTCCGTACAGCAGGATAGTCTGAATTAGGGCTTTGTAGAGCTTTAGTTTGATTGGGATCTCTTTGCTTTTCCATAGGGTGGTGAGTTTTGTCATGGAAGATGTTGCCATGGCTATTCTGACTTTGATTTCTGTCGTCGATCGCCCGTCCTTTGTGAGTGTAGCGCCAAGGTATTTAAAAGCGTCTACCTCCTCCAGTTGTTGGCCGTTCATGTAAATTTTAGCAGTGGCGTTGCTCGTGCTGTTCACAAGTACTTTACTTTTCTCCGAGCTCACCTCCATCCCATATGCTCCAGCTCTGTTCTCAAGTCTGGTCGTAAGATCTTGCAGCTCTGTGTTACTTCCGCCCATGAGGTCAATGTCATCGGCAAAACCGCAAGTTGTTGAGGGGTCTGCCGCCAATGGAGATGGTAGAGTGGAAGTCATGGAGGGTCCCCTCTCATAATGTTTTCCAAGAACAGATTAAACAGGACTGGAGATAACAGGCACCTTGTTGGACCCCAACTGTGGTTTTGAAGTAGTCTCCGACCTGATTGTTCAGAAGGACTGCACTGCTTGTGGTGTTGTATAGTGCTTGAATGGTTTGCACTAGTCCTTCTTCAATGCCAAACATTCTGAGGACCTGCCACAGGCCTTCGTGCCATACTCTGTCGAAAGCCTTCTTGAAGTCGATGAAGTTGTGGAACAGGTCTCTCTGATGTTGAAGATTTTTTCCATCAGGATGTGGCAGTTAAAAATCTGTTCAATTGTGCTCCTGCCTGCCCTGAACCCAGCTTGTTCCTCTGCAAGGTGTTCTTCTGCCTCCTTCTTGAGTCGATTCAAAATAACTTTGAGCATGATCTTGCTGGCGTGGCTGATGGGGCTGATTGTTCTATAGTTTTGGCATTGGCGTAAATTCCCCTCCTTGGGCAGGGGTATGATGAGTGATTGTGTCCATTCTGTTGGCCACTGTTTTGTCTCCCAAATCTTCTGACAGATAGCTGTAACATGTGTGATGACTGTTTCGCCACCATGCATGAGCAGCTCTGCTGGTATGTTGTCTGCTCCTGGGGACTTTCCTACTGGTAAGCTGCGGATGGCTTCTTCCACTTCTTCCCTCAGTATAGGTAATGGTGAGGGTGCTCTTGATGTCGCTGCCCTTTTCTTCTATTATGCTCTTGTCAGGTTGTATTGGGTAGTTGTACAGTTCTTGACAATACTCAGACCACCTGTTCAATGCAGCTGAGCTTTCTGTGAGGAGGTTTCCGGGGCTGTCTTCAATGACTGATGATTTGGTTTGAAGTGGTTTGTGGGGTTTCTTCAGGGTGTCGTATGCCTTTTTTCTGTTGCCCACTTCATGCTTTTTTTTGATCTCATCACATTGATCACTGATCCACTTCTCTCTGGCCTTTAACATTGACTTCTTCACAAGATTGTTGGCCTCCCGGTATTCTTTAGGGTTGGAAGACCTGGTTGGTTTCAGTGCTCTTCTTGTATCGCAGAGGTCCAAGATGTCATTGGTAGTCCATGGCTGGTGTTTATTCCTCTGACGACCGAGTACCTCCTCTGCTGTTTCTCGGACTGCCTCATTAAAGTTGTTGGTGAGGTCATTGATGTCATTGTCCAGGAGGGTTAATGCCGCAAAACGTCCGCCAAGCTTAGCTTGGAAGATCTCCTCGACATCTGGATCTTTCAGTTTGTCCACGTCAAATTTGATACGTGGGTTTGCAGGCTGTTTGTTTTTCTTCAGCATCATTTTGAATACCAGCAGCACAAGGTCGTGGTCGCTGCCTATGTCAGCTTCAGGGTAGGTTCTTGTTCTGGCTCTGTTGATGCTGGATTTGAAGCGCCGTGGTGTGTTAAGATAAAATCTATTTGGTTATGGATCTTGCCATTTGGCGCCATGCCAGGTTGTCCTCCTTGACTGCTTGTGGGGATAGAGGGTATTGGCAATGGTAAGTCTGTGGGTGCAGGCAAACTCCAGCAGACGTAGTCCCCTGTCGTTGGTCTCTCCAGTACCAAACTTACCAACTGTTCCGGCCCATTGGTTGTAAGAGTCAGGACCTACTTTGGCGTTACAATCCCCTTGGATGATGATGATGTCTGATAGGTTTCTCTAAAATTAGAAACTCTTATCTTAACTGCACACAACAACAACAATACACACATACATACATACATATATACAGATATACAGACATATAGACATATATATACACACACAACACACACACACACACACACACACACACACACAAAACACACACACACACACAAAACACACACACGCGCGCGCGCGCGCGCGCACGCACACAACACAAAACACAAGCAACACACACCACACACACACACACACACACACACACACACACACACAAAACAGCATAGCAACACACCTTACAGCTTATATTTAATTACTATAATGCTACAAAGAGACATCATTAGTGTAACGCGACTGGCGGACAGAACACACAATTACAGTCTTCATGATAAATGCTCATGCTTTATCATTCTGAATCAATTTTGAACATCTTTGCCACAAATACTTCACACAATCACCTTCAATGACTTTTTTTCTGGTATAGATTTGCCTTCGGGTCAAATTAAGGAGTAACACTTTCTGTGGACAAGGTAATTATCTCTATGCGTGTTAGTGTGTCACACTTGTGCAAGCACACACCTGCTTAGCAAAGGAATCAGACAGGCAAACGCATATACAACGTGTCGAACATGGATAATTATGGCGGGCCTGTATTACATGAGCTTTGGATTTGAGAATGGTATTTGGTGTGTTTTATTTATTTATTTTTATTTATCATTTTATTTTATTTCTTTAATATCAAGGATAAGTGGAATAAGCACTTATGTGTGCTTTTTACATCCATCCTCGTGAGTATGCGTTTTATTGTAAATTGTCATCTTTTTTCCCTCGTAGCACACAATGGCCTACTCCTTACGAAAAGCGGAACAGGAATTTCACGTTTGCGCAGATGTTTCTAACGTGCCGTCGCACCAGGGCCTCGGTTTATAGTCTCACCAAGGACTTTTGGGGAGAGTGGAAGTCTGCACTAATTTAACTCCAGGGGAGAAATATCCCCCTGAACCGTGAAACGAAACCCGGGTCTGAGCGCTGCGTTCGGCGAGCGCCGCAGTGTTCTGACCAAAAGGCTATTCCGTTTGTGTGTGTGTTGTTTGTTGTGTGAGGGTGTGTGTGTGTGTGTGTGTGTTGTGGAGAGTTGTGTGTGTGTGGTGTGAGAGAGAGAGAAGAGAGAGAGAGAGAGAGAGTAGTAGAAGTATTAGAAAGCAGCAGCAGCAGCACAGCAGCAGCGCAGCAGCATAGTAGTAGTAGTAGTAGGAGTAGTATAGTAGTATAGTAGTAGTAGTAGTAGTAGTAGTAGCAGCAGCAGCAGGCAGCAGCAGCAGCAGTGCACAGAAGCATCAGCAGCAGCAGAAGTAGTAAGAAGTAGTAAGTAGTATTTTCAGTTAAACGTCATTTGTGTTGTGTTGTGTGTGTGTGTGTGTGTGTGTGTGTGTGTGTGGTGTGTGTTTTGGTGTGTGTGTGTGTGTGTGTGATGTTGAGAGAGAGAGATAGAGAGAGAGAGAGAGTGTGTGGTGTGTGTCGTGCGGTGTGTGTGTGCGTGCGCACGGTTGCATGCGTGTGTGTATGTGTGTGTTGTGCTAGACTGTCTAGCTTGTATTGTGACACACACACACACACACATCTTATCTCATCCGTTTTGGTCCTTGGTGTTATGTATTCCATGTCTTACAAATGTTGTGTTGGTTTCTTCTTTCTTTTCTTATGTGCCTGTACTTCTTCCTTCTTCTTCTTCTTCTTCTTCTTCTTCCTTCTTCTACTCCTTTCTTCTCTTCAATTCTTCTTCTTCTCTTTCTTCTTTAATATCATCATCACAATCATCATCCATCCATCATCTTTTTTCTTCTCTTCTTCAAATATCATCATCATCATCATCATCAATCCATTTCTCTCTTCTTCTTCAAATCCATCAAATCATCATTATAATCATCATCTTCCTTGTTTTTATCTCCATCATCATGCTCACACACTTCGTTCTCCTCCTTCTCCTCTTTCTTCTATTCGTCTATTCTCCTTCCTCCTCCCCCTCTCGCTCTCCTCTTTCTTCTTCTTCTTCTTTCTTTCTCTTCTTCTTCTCTACCTGCCGCGCGAGCGCAGCGCCTCCTCATCCTCCTCCTCCTCGTCTTCCCTCCTCCTTCCTCCTCCTCGTCCTCCACCTCCTCCCTCCTCGCCTCCTCCCTTCTTCCTCCTCCTCCTCGTCCTCCTCCTCTTCTTCCTCATCTTCCTCTTCTTCTTCCTCCTCCTCCTCGTTCTTCCTCCTCCCTTCTTCCTCCCCTCCTACCTCCTCCTCTTCTTCCTACTCCTCCTCTACTTGAGCGCCCCTCCTCCTCCTCCTCCTCCTCCTTCTCCTCTTCTTCTTCTCCTCCTCCTCCTCCTCCTCCTCCTCCTCCTCCTCCTCCCCTTCTCCTCTTCTTCTTATCCCTCCTCCCTCCATCCTCCTCCTCCTCCTCCCCTTCCTCTTCTTCTTCTCGCTCTCCACGTCTTCCTCCTCCGTACCTCCCTTCCTCCACCCTCCTCCTCCTCTTCCTCCACATCCTCCTTCCTCATCCTCCTCCTCCTCCTCCACCTCCTCTCTTCTTCTTCTCCTCCTCCACTAACCATAGACTGTAATTCAAGCGCGCGCGCGCACATCTCAAGACCGCAAACAGACACTGCACAGCTCCTATCACCCATCCCACCGCCTGAAACATCCCCCCCACTGACCAGTGCCCCAGTGGCACAGGCCCACAACCCACCCCCCCCCCCTAAACCCCTCTCTCCATATGAGCGTGCGCGATGCGAGGCGACGCTGTCGAGACAGCCTTCAACACTCTGAGTACCTCCAGACGTAGTAGCCCAGCCAGTAGAGCTGTGACAGTAAAAACACCTTGAAGGGACAAGGCAGTGTCACTGCGACAGACTGCAGACTTAGCCACCAGACCAGAATTGAAAAATATTACATAGAGGAAGGAAGAAGAAGAAGAAAAGAAGAAGAGAAGAAGAAGAAGGAGGAGGAGGGGAGGAGAGGAAAGAAGAAGAAGAAAGAAGAAGAAGAAGCGCGTTCGCGAGCGAGAAGAGGAGATGAATAAGAAGACGACGAAGAAGAAGTAGGGAGAAGAAGAAGTAAAAGAAATGAGGGAGAGAAGAAGGGGTAGGAGAAGGAGAAATGAATAAAAAGGAGGAGGAGAAGAAAGGAGATGAAAAGGAGCGAATTAAATAAGAAAGAGGAGAAGGAGGAGGAGAAAGAGAAGAAGAAGAAGAAAGAAAGAAGAAAGGAGAGGAAAGAAAGGAGGAAATAGGTATAAGAAACGGAGAGAAGAAAAAGAAAAGCAAGAACAAGAGCAAGATGAACAAGCAACCAGCAAAGGAGAAGAAGAAGAAGTAGAAGAAATGGAAATCATAAGAAAGCGAAAGAAGAAGAGTATATGTACATAATATTAGTTAAGAATAAATATTTTAAATATATATACTATACACATCAACCAACGTCAATTATTTATGTCGGTGACGCCATTCCTACCCCAATTTCAGGGAAATCATAGTTGGACATTCCCTCAGATTAGACACCCAAGAATCACCCAAATACACTCCACGCTCACTATGCCGACCTGGGAATCACTCTGAAACTGTACAATATATATATTATTAAAGTGCAATGGTGATGTCCATGGTGTGTGAGAGAATAGAATTTTTTAAAAATTAATTATATCATAACGAGGATAATGGAATAAGCACTTTAAGTGCTTATTTTTTTACATCCAGTCCCCTTGTGTATGCGATTTTGTAAAATTTGCATCTGTTTCCCGACCCGGCACACAGTGGCCTACTCTTACGAAAAGCGGAATCAGGATTTAACGTGTGCGCAAGACGTTCTACGTGCGTCTCGCACACGGGACCGTCGGTTTATAGTCTCAACCGAATGAGAGAGAACTCGAACTCGAAAGATTTATTCACAAAAAGGCCAATGGCCCATACAATAAGGGGGTTGCCCGAACTGCTTAGTATTTTTTTGGAAAAAATAAGAAGCACAAATAAAACACCAACTGGATTGTATAACCACACCACCACAAAAAAAATCAGTTAACAAAAAATATGACTTAAGAAACCCAGATATCACTTATATCTAAAGGCTTTACACAAAATATAAAGCAAGGCTGTGCATAATCACCAGGGGACTAGAAGCCATGAGTAACAGAATCTAAAATACAATAGGTCCTGTCTACTATACTTTACCGGAATGTAATTCTGTCATACATCATCTAAGCTGGACAGCGCAGCACAAAATGCACTTCATCTGAAGGAGAGAGAGAGAGAGAAGAGTGTGTGTGTGTGTGTGTGTGTGATTGTGAGTGTGTGTGATGTGTGTGTAAGTGTGGGGGTGAGTGTGTGTATGTGTGAAGAACTGGCAGTTATATAAGAGTATACATTTCTTGGGGTTTTTTTCTGTTCCAAAAACAACTTTCAATATAACTCAATTTCTTACGTTGACCATTGAGCTGATTGAAAAACAACCCTGCAACATTTTTTGAGATGACTTGTTCGTAAACCCCTTTAAGTCACAGCAGATTTCTCTGCGTGAAAATTCAAGCAGCTCTCGATCCGAGGTAGAGCACGTCGCCACAAGAGCAGCGCCAAACCCAATTTTTTTCTGTTCCCGTTTCCAGCTGCATTGTTTCCCAATCATGGTGACTTTTTTCTACAGAAAATTTTTACACAGGTAACAACTCTCTTGCAGCCGTGGGTCTTTTACCAGCGAGTTTGCGCGCGGAACATACGTTTAATGACCCATCCGAAAGACTAGCACCCAGAACCACCACAAAGCAGGGGTTTCGGAACACCCACATCACTTCGAACCCGAACTTTTCGCTTTTCAAGGCAGGTGGGTTACCTCAAGATCATCCACGACCACTTTGATACAGTTACCATTGACAGTCAACACTTTGGATTGCTTTAAATGGTTTTTGTCTGTACTTCGCATGTTAAATGTGGTTTCTGTGGGTTGGGGTTTTTTATTTTTATGGTGGGGTATTTTTTTTTTTTTTGGGGGGGGTGGGGGGGGGGGAGGAGGGGAGGGGGTGGGTTGTACGTTTTGTTCAACACCGGACCCATATTATATGAGGGGCCATGAATAATCGAAAACGTCATCTCCGTCTGTCTGTCTGTCTGTCTGTCAGTTTGTCTGTCCTTTTGTCTGTATGTCTCTCTGTCTCCCCCCCCCCCCCCCCTGGGTCTCTGTCTCTCTCTCTTCTTTTCTTTTCTTTCTTTCTTCTTTCTTCTCTCTCATCTCTCGTCTCTCTCTTTTCTCTCTCCTCTCACTCTCTCCTCTCTCCCTCTCTCTCTCTCTTCACTCTCTCTCTCTAATTCTCATCCCTCTTATCTCTCTCTCTCTTGTGTGTATGTGCGCTGGTGTGTGTGTGTTCTCTCACATCTCTCTCTCTCTCTCTTTTTTCTTGTGTGTATGTGCTCTCTCTCTCAGTATCATGTTTCACTCTCTGTCTCTCTCTCACTCTTTGTGTATGAGTTCTCTCCTCTCTGTTTTCTCATATGTAAGTGCTCTCTCTCTCTCTCTCTTTCTCTGCCATAGTTGATGCTTTTATTAAATCCACCATAAATGTCAGGATTAATCAATAATTAACCCACCTCTGGAGTCCGGCTAGCTCTCGTCCCCGCTCTCTCCTCTCTCTCCACGTCTCTCTCTCACTCTCGTCTCTCATTACTCTCTCTCTCTCTTCTCTCTCTCTCTCATCTCTCTCTCATCACTCGCCAATTTTTCCTCCTCACCCCCTCCCCACCTCTCACTACCCCTCTCACATTCGTCCCTCGTCCTGTCTCTCTCCTCCAACACTCTCTCTCTCTCCCCACCCCACCCCTCTTCCCTCCCTCCCTCTCCTCCCTATCTCTTCCCTCACTCTCCCTCCCCCATCTTCTCCCTCCCCCTCACCGCCCTCTCACTCCGTCCCTCCTCCCTCCCTCTTCCCTCTCTCCTCTCCCTCCTCCCTCTCTCTCCCCCTCCATCCCTCTCTCTCACCCTCCTCCCACCTCTCCCCCCCCCACCACCCTTCCTTCCCTCTCCTCATCTCCCCATCTCTCCCCTCTCATCTCTCCTTCTCACAATTCCCTCTGTCTGTCTCCCTCCCTCTCCTTTCCCTCCCCCCTCTCTCATCACTCCCTCTGTCTCTCTCAAACCTCCCTCTCTCCCCCCCTCTTTCCTCCCACGACCTCTCCCACCCTCTCTCTCCCCCATCTCCTCCCCCATCTCTCCCTCCCCCTCCCCCCTCCTCTCTCCCTCCCTTCCACCCTCCTTCTCCCTCCCTCTATCTCACTCTCCCCTCCCTCCTCTCCTTCCCTCCCTCTCCTTCCCTCCTTCTCTTCTCTCTCTCTCAACTCTCTCCTCTCCCTCCTCTTATCTCGTCCTCTCTCTCATCTCTCTCCTCTCTCCCCACTCCCTCTCTCTCTTCTCTCTCCTTCTCATCTCCCTCTCTTCTCTCTCTCTCTCTCTCTTCTTTCCTTGTTAATCGTGGTCTAGAGTAACGGAACTGCAAGATAGCAGAAAGGTCCGGGTTTGAAGTGTGCGGGGCGGTGGTTTCGTTTCCCCTTTGCGCCCCAAAAATTTTTTTTGTCCATCCCATCCACTACTAGACTGTGAGTGGTTGTCTGTGGTTTGCTATAATCAGGAGAACGATAAACCGAGGTCCCCTTGTGTTGTTACACATTAATATTTAGCGCACGTAAAAGAACCTATTAAAAAAAATTTTTTTTTTTTTTTGAGGATAATGGAATAAGCACCCATGTGCTTTTAAAAAAAAAAATCAGTCCCAGTGTGTATGCAGTTTTGTCAGTTTTGTCATCCGTTCCCACCGGCACACAATGGCCTACTCTTCCGAAAAGCGGAACGGGTTTTAACGCGTGCAGCAAGATATTCTGCGTGCGTTCGCACACGGGACCTCGGTTTAGAGTCTCATCCGAAGGACTTTT
This sequence comes from Rapana venosa, assembly GCA_028751875.1. Taxonomy (NCBI): domain Eukaryota; kingdom Metazoa; phylum Mollusca; class Gastropoda; order Neogastropoda; family Muricidae; genus Rapana; species Rapana venosa. The sequence continues at coordinate 40,421,918 of CM054160.1, read as the reverse complement.
TGGGGGAGAGTGGAGTCTGCACTGATGTTAACTCCAGAGGAAAAATCCTCTTGAACGGGAATCGAACCCGGGTCAGCAGATCATGAATGCATTTCTCTAACCACTAGGCCTATCCCGTCCCCCCCAAAAAACACCAGACTACGGTAACAAGAGAGTTGTCCCTGACCAAAAAAAAATTCTGTCGAAAAAACACACCCAAACTCACTCTGATCGGGAAACATAAACAGTTGCAGATTAAAATAATTTAAAAAAGAAACACAAATAATGGGTGGCGCTGCTCTTGTGGCGACGCACCCTCCCCGGGGGAGAGCAGCCCGACTTTTGCAGCATGTTAAAAAGGGGCCAAGTCTCCTTCCTCCCTCAAGGGTTTTATACTAGACTTTTCCCTTCAGCGCACGGCAGTATTTT
>CM054160.1:40409010-40416510 GCA_028751875.1 Rapana venosa | reverse complement strand
TTTTCCTTTTTTTTTTTTTTTTAAATTTTTTTCAAATTTTGGGGGGGGGGGGGGGAAAACCCCTTTCACCCTTTTTTTTTGGGAATTTTAAAAAAAAAAAACCCCCCCCCCCCCCCCCCCCCCCCCCCCCCGGGGGGGGGGGGGGGAAGGGGGGCCCCCCCCCCCCCCCCCCCGGGGGGGAAAACCCCCCCCCCCCCCCCCCCCTTTCCTCCCCCCCCCAAAACCCCTTTTTTAAGGTTTTTTTTTTGGTTTTTTTTTTTTTTTTTTCCCCCCGGCCCAAAAAAACCCCCCCAAAAAACCCAAAAAAAACCCCAAAAAAACCAAAAAAACCCAAAAAAAAAAAAAAAAAATTTTGGTTTTTTTTAAAAAACTTTTGGGTTTTTGGGGGGGGGGGTTTTTTTTTAAAAAATTTTTTTTTTTAAAAAAAAATTTTTTTAAAAAAATTTTAAAATTTTTTTAAAAGGGTGATTGGGGGGAAAAAAAACCAAAAAAAAATTTTTTCCTTAAAAAAAAAAATTTCCCCCCCCCCCTTTTTAAAAAAAATTTTTTTTTTTTCCCCCCAAAAAAAACCCCCCCCCCCCCTTTTTTTTTTTTTTTTCCCCCCCCAAAAAAACCCCCCCCCCAAAAAAATGGAAACCCCCCGGCAAAAAAAAAACAAAAAAAGGGGAAAAAAAAAAAACAAAAAATAAAAAAAAAAAAAAAGGGGGGTTCCCCTTTTTTTTCCCTTTTAAATTTTTTTAAAAGGGTTTTTTTTTATTTATTTTTTTTTTTTTTTTTTTTTTTAAAAAAAACCCAAAAAAAACCACCCCCCCCCCCCAAAAAATTTGGGGGAAAGGGGGGGTTTTTTTGGGGGGTTTTGGGGGGGGGTTTGGGGCCTTTTTTTTTTTGGGGGGGAAAAAAATTTAAAAAAATTTTTTAAAAAAAAAAAAAAAAAAACCCCCCAAAACAAAACACCCCCCCCCCCCCCAAAAAAAAAATTTTTTAAAATAAAAATTTTTTTTTTTTATTTTTTTTAATAAAAATTAAAAAAAAAGGGTTTTTTTTGGGGGGTTTAAAAGGGGAAAAAAAAAAACCCCCTTTTTTTTAAAAAAAGGGGGGCCCCATTTTTTGGCCTTTAACCCCCCCTTTAAAAAGGTTTTTTTTTAAAAAAAGGGGTTTTGGGGGGGGTTTTGGGGGGGGGGGGGGGGGGTTTTTTTTTTAAAAAAAAAAGGGGGGCCCCCAAAAAAAACCCCCCCCCTTTTTGGGGGTTTTCCTTGGGGGGGGGGGGAAAGGGGGGTTTAAAACCCCAAAAAAATTTTTTTTTTTTTTTTTAAAAAAAAAAAACCCCCCTTTTTAAAAAAAAAAAAAAAGGGGGGGAAAAAACCCCCAAAAAAAAAAAATTTTTTTTAAAAAATTTTTTTTAAAATTTAAAAAAAAAAAAACCCCCAACTTTTTTTTCCCCCGGTCCTTTTTTTTGGGGAAAACCCCCCCCCCTTTTTTTTTAAAAAATTTAAAAAAAAAATTTTTTTTGGGCTTTTTTTTTTGGGGGGGGGGGGCCTTTTAAAAAAAAAAAAAATTTTTTTTTTAAAAAAAATTTTTTGGGGGGAAAAGGGGGGGAAAAAAAAATTTTTTTTTTTTTTTTTTAATTTTTTTTTTTAAAAAAAAAAAGGGGAATTTTTTTTAAAAGGGAAAAAAATTTTTCCCCCCAGGGGAAACCTTCGGGGGGGTTTTTTTTTTTCCCCCTTTTCCCCCCCCTTTTTTTTAAAAAAAAATTTTTTTTTTTTTTTTAAAGTTTTTAAAAGGGAAGGAAGAAGGGGGGGGGGGGGGGGGCCCCCCCTTTTTTTTCCCCAAAAAATTAATTTTTTTTTTTTTTTTAAAAATTTTTAAAAAAATTTTTTTAAAATTTTTTTTTTTTTAAAAAAAAAATTTTTTTATTTTTTTTTAAAATTTTTGGGGGGGGAAAAAACCCTTTTTTAAAAAGGTTAAAAAAGGTTTTTTCCCCCGGGGAAAAAATTTTTTGGCGTTTTTTTTTTTTTCCCCCGTTTTTTAAAGGGGCCCCCGGGGGGGGTTTTTTTTGGGGGGGAAAGGGTTTGGAAAAAAAACCCCCCCCAAAAATTTGGCCCGGGAAAGGGGGCCGGGGGTTTTTGGGCCCCCCTTTTTTTAAAAAAAATTTTTCTTTTTTTAAAAACCCCCGGGGGGGGGTTTTTTTTTTTCCCTTTGGGGGGGGAAAAAAAGGGGGGGAAAACCCCCCCCTTTTTGGGGTTTTTTTTCCCCTTTTTTAAAATTTTGGGGTTTTCCCAATTTTTTTTTGGGGGGTTTGGCGGGGGCCCCTTTTTTTTTTGGGGGGGAAAAAGGGTCCCCCCCCCGGGGGGGGAAAAAAAAAAAAAAGGGGCAAAAAAAATTTTTGGGCCCCTTTTTAAAAAAACCCCTTAATTTGGGGAAAAACCGTTTTTTTAAAAAAAAAAAAAAAAAAAAAAAGGGGGGGGTTTTTGGGAAAGGGGGGGGGGGGCCCCGGGGGGCCCCCCCCCGGGGGCCCTTTTTCCCCCCCTTAAAAACCGGGGAGGGAGGGGGTTTTTGGAAAAGGGGCCCCTTTTGGGGAAAAAAAAATTTTTTTGGCCCCCAAAAAAAACCCCAAAAAAGGGGTTTTTTCCCAAAATTTTAAAAAAATTTTTAAAAAAAAAAAAAAAAAAAAAAAAAAAAAAAAAAAAAAAAAAAAATTTTTTTTTTTCCCCCCCCAAAAAAAATTTTTTTTGGGGGGGGGGTTTTTTGGGTTTAAAAAAACCCGGGGGGGGGGTTTTAAAACCCTTTTTTTCCCCCCCTTTTTTTTTTTAAAAAAAAAAAAATTTTTTTAAAAAAAAATTTTTTTTTAAAAAAAAAAAAAAAATTTTTAAAAAAAAAAAAGGGGGAAAAAAAAAAACCCCCGGGGCCCCCCGGGAGGAAAAAAGGGGGGGGAAAAGGGGGGGGGGTTTAAAAGGGGAAAAAAGGGGGGGGGGGGGGAAAAAAAAATTTCCCCGGGGGGGGTTTTTTTGGGGGGGGGAAAGGGGAGGAGGGGGGGAGAAGGGGAAAAAAAAGGGGGGGGGGGGGGGGAAAAAAAAGAGGGGGGGGGGGAAAAAAAAAAAAAAAGGGGGGGGGGGGAAAAGGGGGAAAAGAAAAAAAGGAGGGGGGAAAAGAGAAAAAGGAGAGAGTGGGGGGGGGGGAAAAAAGGGGAGGGGGGGGGGAGAGGGGGGGGGGGGGGAAAAGGGGGGGGAAAAGGGGGGGGAAAAAGGGGGGAAAGAGGGGAAAAGGAAAAAAAAAAAAGGGGGGGGGGGGGGGGGGGAAAAAAAGAGAGAGAAAGAGAGAAAGGAGGAAAAAAAAAAAAAGGGGGGGGGGAAGGGGGGGGGGAAAAAAGGGGGGGGGGGGAAAAAAAAAGGGGGGGGGGGGGGAAAAAGAGGGGGGGAGGGAAGAAAAAAAGGGGGGGGGGGGGGGGGGGGGGGGGAGAGGGGGGAAAGGGGGGGGGGGGGGGGAAAAAAAAAGGGGGGGGGGGGGGGGGGGGGGGAAGAGAGGGGGGGGGGGGGGGGGGGGGGGGGGGGGGGAAAGAGGGGGGGGGGGGGAAAAAGGGGGGGGGGAAAGGGGGGGGGGGGGAAGAAAGGGGGGGGAAGGGGGGGAAGGGGAAAAAAAGGAGGGTGGGGGGGAGGGGGGGGGGGGAGGGGGGGAAAGGAGGGGTGGGGGGGGGGGGGGAAAAAAGGGGGGGGAGAAGGGGGGGGGGGGGGAGGGGGGGGGGGGAAAAAAAGGGGGGGGGGGGGGGGGGGGGGGGGGGGGGGGGGGGTTTTTTTTTGGGGTTTTTTTTTGGGGGGGGGGGGAAAAGGGGGCCCCAAAAACAAAAAGACCCAAAAAAAAAAAATTTTTTCCCTTTCCTTTTAAAAAAAAAAAAAAAAAAATTTTTTTCCCCCAAACAAAAACCCCCCAACCCCCCACAAAACCCCAAAAAAAAAAAAAAACCCCCCCCCCCCCCCCCCCAAAAAAAAACCCAAAACCCCCGCCGGGGCCCCCCCAAAAAAAAGGGGAAAAAAAAAAAAAAAAAAGGGGGGGGGAAAAAAGGGAAAAAGGGAAAAAGAAAAAAAAAAAAAAGGGGGAAAAAAAAAAGGGGGGGGGGGGGGGGGGGGGGGGGGGGGGGGGGGGGGGTGGGGGGGGGGGGGGGGGGAAAAAGGGAAAAAAAATTTTTTTTTTTAAAAAAAAAGGGGGGAAAAAACAAAAAAAAAAAAAAAATTTTTTTTTTTTTTAAAAACCCCCCGGGGGGGGGGGAAAAAAAAAAAAAAAAAAAAAAAAAAAAAAAAAAAAAAAAAAAACTTTTAAAGCTTAAAAAAAATTTAAACCAAAAAAAAAAAAAAAAAAACCCCGGAAAAAACAGAAATTGTGTGTCTTGTTTTTTTTTTTGTTTTTTTTTTTTTTAAACCCGGGTTTCCAAAAGTCGTGTTGAATCTCGGCGGCTTCTGGAGAATTTCATTTTAAGGGGGGGCGGATTGCCTTTGTGGTTTAAAAACATTGGGGCTGCAATCCGAAAAACCCAGGTTTGATTCCCGGTTTAAAAGGGGGTATTTTCCCCCGGAATTAAATCATTTCTGACTCCCCCCTCTCCCCAAAATTTCCCTTTTGGATTAACTAAAAAAACCGAGGTTCCTTGTGTCGAACGCCGGGGAGCATCATGGCACAGTTAAATTTCCCGTTCCGCCTTTTCGTAAAAATTAAGCCCCCTTGTTTTGGCCGGGTTTTTAAAAGATGACAGAATTTACCCAAAAACCCCATACACACGGGGAAATTGGGGTGTGGAAAAAAAAACATAAGTGCTTTTTCCTTTTCCCCCGATATAAAAGGGAAAAAAAAAAAATAAATAAATAAAAAAAAATAAAATGAAGTGTTACATTTTTTTCCCATTCCCCAGGGCAAATTCAAATGCATACCTGCCAGTTTCCCCTTTAATTCTCTTTTCTGTGTTTAAAAAAAATAAAAACCCCTACCGCAGAATAACCAAAATTTTTAAATTTCGTATATTTAATAAATATTTAAAGTTTAAAAATCCCGCCAAATTTTTGTATGTCCCCGTTTGGGTTTTTGGGTTTCCCGAAAAAACGAACCCTACCCCCGTATAAAATCCCCCCAAATCGGAATTTCGGCTCCTCCCTTTGGGGGGGGTTTAAAAAACCCCCCAACAACACCCCAAAACACAACCCCCAACCCCACACACCCCCACCCCACACCCCACACACCAAAACCCCTACACACACACAACACACCCCCCACACACACTCCAAACCCCAAACACCCCACACACACACACACCACACACACACACACACACAAACACACAAAAACACCCCACAAAACCCCACACCACCCACAACCCCAACCCCCCCACTTTCCCACCCCACAAAACACACACACCCCAAACACACACAACACACACACACATACCACACACACACACATACACACACACAAAAAACAACAAACACACACACACATACCACACACACATACACACCAACAACACATACACACACACACACCCCATACAAAACCCCACACCCACACATTTCACAACCCAATACACACACACACAAAATACACCCCCACACACACACAAAACACACACAAAACCCCACAAACACACACACACACACACACACAAAATACACACACACCTACACACCAAAAACACACAACACAAACACACCCCACAACACCACAACAAACACACACACACACCCAAACCACACAACCACACACAACAACACAACCCCACACACAAACACACATACCAAAACACACACAACACCAAAAAAACCAAACACACACACAACACACATAACACCACATACAAAAAACAAACACAAACACACACAACACACACACCCCACATACCCAAACCCAACATACACACACATACCACAACACAAACCACACACAAAACCCCACAACCCCACACACCCAAAACACCATACACCACACACACAAAAACACCACATACACACCACACCAAAACTCACACACCAAAACACATACCCCACACACACAACCCCACAATCACACACACCCCCAAAAATCACACACACAAAACCCCCACACACACCACACACACACACACACCCCATTTTTAAACCAACCCCAAAACCCCAACCCAAAAAAAAAACCAAACAAAAAAACCAACCACAAAAAACCCCCCCCAACCTCCTGGTGGTTTTTTAAAGGAGATTACTCATCTCACCCTTTGGAAGAAGGTTAGGGAAAAAAATTTTCCCCCCCCCCCCTACCCGGAAAATCAAGCCAACCCCCTTTTTTTTATTTTTTATGAACCCATTTTTAAAAAAATTTGGGGGTGGTCTAGGAAGGGGAACGCGAGCCAAACCCAAAAGCCGGGGTTTGGGTGTTTCCTTTCTCCCCCCCCCCCCTCCCCCCTTAGAACATAGTGGTTCCCCCCCTAAAATCCTTTTCAAAAGACATAAACCCCAAGGGGGTCCCCTGGTTTTAAAAATTTCGCGCCGTTTAAAGGAAAACCGGGCCGGGGTTTGTCCCCCTTCGAAAAAACCCCCCGTTTTTGGGAAAACCCTCCCTTAGACCAAAAAAAAAAAATTGGGGGGCAGGGGCAAGGCCCTTTCCCGGGGGGAGACCCAATTTAAAACCCCAGGTCCCTTTTGGGTTTAAAAAAAAATTTAAAAACTAAAAAAGGGCCCAACGGCAAAAGGGAAAATTTTCCCAGGCAAAATTCCCCCTTTGAAAAAAGGGCCCTTTTTGGGGAAACAAAACGGGTTTGCAGACCAAAAGAAAAAAAAAAAAAAAGGGTGGCGCTGCTCTTGTGGCACGCGGTCTCCCCGGGAGAGCAGCCCGAATTTCACGCAGAGAAAATCTCGTGACTTAAAGTGGTATAAAATAAAATTAAAAAAATAAAATAAGTACCCCGTACGCATGCGAACGCCGCAGAACATCTTGCGCACAACGTCAAAATCACGCTCCCGCCTTTTTAGAAAAGTAGGCCATTCGTGCCGTTAGAACGCCTAACAACGGCTTACAGACATGACAGAACATCACACACAACACTCACACACACACACCACACACACACACACAATCACACACACACCACACACACAGCACACACACACACAACACACACACACACAACACTCCACACACACACACACACACACACACACAAACCGTGTCGTCCGTTAAACATTTTTTGGTCTTAATTTCTATTTTATCCTCTATATTCGAGATAATGGAATAAGCACTTTATGGGCTTTTCTTTTTCCTTAGCTTTTTAGCCAGCCAGTCCCCCGTTATATGCGGTTTGAAATTCTGTCATCTTTCCCACCGGCACACAATTGAACCTACTCGGAGAGTCGGAATGTGCTATGTAATGAGGTGGTAGGGGTAAAAGAAACACCAACAACGGTCTAATACGCAAAAACTCACCTTGTGAACCTCAGAGCTCTCTAGCCGAGGAACAAAAACAAAACAACTAAAAAAGGAAAGAAGGAAGGGATG
>CM054160.1:40391510-40404010 GCA_028751875.1 Rapana venosa | reverse complement strand
AAGCCACACAACACCACCATACAAAACATACATACACATACATCCATACACACACACACACACACATACATAACATACACACACACACACACACATACATACACACACACATAACATACATACATACATCCAGATTTTTCTTTTTTTTCCCGTTTGGAGTTTTTTCTCCTCTAAGACTTTCTCTCCCCAGGCAAAATTGTAAAGCAAGAGCATTGATTTTATTATACATTACATTACATACATACAAGCCATACATACATACATACATACATACATACATACATCTACATACTTACATACATAACATACCGAGCGCATCCCAGCCATCCATGCCTCCTTCCATCAATACATACATACCTACTCTACATCCATCCATCCATCCATCCATCCATCCATCCATCCATCCATCCAATCCCATCCAAGCCATCAATCCATCCACCATCCAGCATATCCATGCCATCATCCATCCATCCATAACATACATACATAAATACATACATACATACATACATACATACATACAATCCATCCATCCATCCATCCATCCATCCAACCATCCATGTGGGCACGAGATAAGCCTGGTGGTTAGAGGTGTGTAATCGTGATCTGCTGACCCGGCTCGAAATGCTCGGTTCAAGAGGATCTTTTCCTCTGGATTAACATCATGCAGACTCCACTCTCCCCAAAAGTCCTTCGGATGAGACTATAAACCGAGGTCCCGTGTGCGAACGCACGCAGAACATCTTGCGCACACGGTAAAACACGTTCCGCTTTTCGGAAGAGTAGGCCATTGTGTGCCGGAAGGAACGGATGACAAAATTTACAAAACTGCATACACACGATGACTGGATGAAAGAAAAGCACATGAATGCTAGTTCCATTATTCTCGAAATAAAAGACTAAAAATAAAATAAATAAATAAACGCGTATACACACCAAAATATGTAGCATATATATGTATATATATAGGAGGGACAAGAGAGATGCCCAGATGAGAGAGGGACAGAGAGAGGGAGAGAGAGAGAGCGGGACACACACACACACACACACACACACCACACACACACACACACACCACACACACACATCACACCACACAACACACACACACACACACAACACGTTTAGGCTGCTCTCCTCCCCTCTCCCCCCTCCACCCCGTCACCGGAAAAAAACAGAAACAAAAACGAGGATAAATCTGACTGAGTGACGCACATTAATCGCGAAAACATATACATTAATAATAAGAAAAAGTCAAAATCGAAAAAGAGAATTACGATCTTATTGTACTTTCTTAAAAGTTACAGAACATTAAAACCGTGATTTTATATCCTTAATTTAAATTCACTATTTTATTTTTCAAGAACTCCACACACCCCACCCCCCCACCGCCCACACCTCCTCTCTCCCACCCTCACCCATTCACGTTCAACCCCACCCCCTGGGTGTACATGAAATTTAACATGGCAAACACTAATAAATCGTCCATGGTCAAGACAAGACGTTATAGAAAAATATTATATTACACACACACACACACACACACACACACACACACACACACACACACACACACAAATACACCAGTGATATTAGCTCTCTGATCCCCCTCTTCTAGAAATATTTCTCAAACTTGTGTTCGTTTGTTCTTTTATTTCTTTCTTTCTCTTTTCCCTTTTGTTTTGAGGACTTTTTTTCGTGTTGCGTTTTTTCTTCTTTTTCTTTTGGCTTCGTTTTTGTTGTTTTTTACAGGCGACAGAGTGGGCGATAGAGCCGGGGTGCCTTGCCGGAATGCAAACTGTGCAAACATGGCCGCTACCAACTTGTGGCCGGATGTTCGTATTCTGCCCAACGGCCCCCAGTCGGAGGAAATTTGTGTCGCTACTTCCGTCCTCACCCCTGCCGATTCTGCCTTCAAGTTAGTTTTTTCGTGAAGATTGCCAGAAAAGTGGATTTTAAAACAAGCAACGCGAAAGAAGAAAAACTGAAAAAGGATACAGGAGAATAGAGAGAGAGAGGAGAGAGAGAAGAGAGAGAGGATAGAGAAGAGAGAGGAGAAGAGAGGAGAGAGAAAAGAGAGGAGAGAAAGAAATGCGAAGAGATAAGAGAGTAAGTGTTACAATGGATCGTATACACACGTTAAAGCATCCCTCAATGAAACAACCACAGCAGCAAGCACAACAACAACAGACGCCAACAACAGCAGCAACAGCAAGGACAACAACAATAACAGACTGCAGTAGCAAACAACAATAACAACCAGAACATAACAACAGCAACAGCACGACCACACCACTTCCACACCGTTATCACACACCCACATCACACCACACCATACACTCCATATCACACCACACAACACCACAACCCCTCACAACACCAGCAACACCACATTACACCCACACCCTTCCACATCCACAGCACACCACACCTCACATCTCACCACACCACACCACACCATATATCATACCACACCACACAACACCAGACAATACCAACACCCTTCCACACCACACCACACCATCACACCACACCTTCCTCATCTCACCACACCGTCACACCATTATCACACAACACAACACAAACAACCCTTCCACACCACACCCTTCCGACACCACAAGCACACCAAACCACACCATTATCACACCACACAACACACAACACCATAACACCACCACCCTTCCACACAACACCACGCTTACTCACATCTCACCACACAACACCATACCCACATTATCACCACACCACAACACCACATCACACTACATCCACACCACAACCTTCACACCACAAAGCACATCAAGCCACAACACACCATTCACACACCACACCAACACCACTACCGCACAACACAACACCACAGCACACACCACACCTACATACACACCACATCATATAACCACACCCTCCACACCGACAGCAACACCACAACACATCACATCTCAACCACACCACACACACCATTATCACACCACACCACAACACCATAACACACCACACCCTTTGCCACACAACACCCTTCCACCCACAGTCACACCATTACACAGACCCGTACCACATCACACCACACCCTCAACACCCCACACCCTTCACACCACACACACCACACCACATTTACACCATACCGCATCATTCTCACCACACCACACCATTATCACACCACACCATAACACACCACACAACACATTACAACACACACCCTTCCACTCCACATTAAAACCACACCCTTCCAAACCACACCCACACCACACCACATCACACTACATCACACCACAAAGTTCCACACCACAGCACACCACGCCACATCACATCTCACCACACAACACCACACCACACCACTACAACACCACACCCTTCCACACCACCCCCACACCACACCACAATCACACCACGCCACACCATTATCACACCACGCCACACATTAACACACCATTGTCACACCACACACCACCACACCACACCCTTTCACCCCCACGCCACACCACATCACACCACACCACATATTCACCACACTACACCACACCACACCATTATCACACCATACCATACCACACCACACTACCACAACCACTACCACACCACACCACACCACACTACCACACCCTACCACACCACCCCCTACCACCACACCATACCACACCACACTACCACACCACTACCAAAACCACGCCCTACCACACCACACCATACCACACCACACAACCACACCACTACCACACCATGCCCTTCCACACCACACCACATCACACCACACCACACTTACACACCACACACACCACACCACACCATACCACACTTACACACCACACCCTTCCACCCCACACCACACCACACCACACCACACAACACCAACCACACTTCACCCACACCACACAACACCATCCCACACTTCACCCACACCACACAACACCATACCACCCCAAACTACCACACCACACCACACAACACCATACCACCTTCACCCCACACCACACAACACCATACCACACCACCCTTCCACACCACACACCACACCACACCACACAACCACCCTTACACACATCACACCACCCCCAACACAACACCATACCACACCACCCTTCCCACACCCCCACACCACACCACTACCACACCATACCACCCTTACACACCACATCACACCACACTTACACACATCACACCACACCACACCACACCATACCACGCCCTTCCACATCACACCACACCACCCAAACCACCCTACACCCACACACTACACCACTACCACACCACACCACACCAATACCACACCACTACCACACATCACACCACACCACACCATACCAACAACTCACCACACCACACACACCATACCACACCACCCTTCCACACCACACCACTACCACACCACACCACATCACACCACTACTACACCACACACCACACCACCCCCAGCCACACCACACCCACACCACACTACCACACCCACACACCACATCACACCACACCTCTCCACACCACACATCACAACCACTACCACACCACACACCACACCACTACTACACCCACACATCACACCACATCACACCGCATCACACCACACATACAACAAAACTGAACACAACCCCATCGAGTCCCCCCCCCTCTCTCTCTTATTTTTCCTTCTCTTCACTCTCTTTCTCTCTCTCTCTCCCTTTCTCTCCCTCTCTTTCTCTCGCTCTCCCCCACCCCCCTCTCCTCTCGTTCTCTCTCTCTCTCGTTCCTCTCTCCCTCTCTCTTATCTCTCTCTCTCTCTCTCTCTCTCATCTCTCTCTCTCTCTCTCCCTCCTCTCCCTCTCTCCTTCTCTCTCATCCCTCTCTCCCTCTCTCTTATCTCTCTCTCTCTCACTCTCTCTCTCATCTCTCTCTCTCTCTCTCTCCTCTCTCAACCCTCTCTCCCTCTCTCTCTCTTTCCATATCTCTCTCTCTCCTCCCCCCCTCTCTCTCTCTCTCTCCTCTCACTCTCCTCTCTCTCTCTCTCTCTCTCCTCCCTCTTTCTCTCTCTTTCTCCTACTCTCTCTCTCTCTCTCCTCACTCTCTCCTCCTCTCTCTCTCTCACTCTCTCTCTCACTCTACCGCGTTCAGTTTAAACACAATATAATATTAGTTCCCCCCTCTCTCTCTCTTATTTTTTATTCTCTTTCTCTCTCTTTCTCTCTCTCTTTCTTTCTCTCTCTCTCTCTCTCCTCCCTTTCTCTCCCCTCCCCCCCCCCTCTCTCTCTCGCTCTCTCTCCTCCCTCTCTCTCTGTCTCATCCCACTCTCATCTCTCTTTCCTCCTCCCCCCCCCCCTCTCTCTCTCTCTGGCGCGTTCAGTTTACACAATATAGATTAGTCCCCCCCCTCCCCCTCTCTCTCTTATTTTTCGTTCTCTTTCTCTCTCTTTCTCTCTTACTCTTTCTCTACCCCCCCCCCTCTCTCTCTCTCTCTTTCTCTCCTCTCTTTCTCTCTCTCTCTCTCTCTCTTATTTTTCCTTCTCTCTCTCTCTCTCTCTCTCTCCTCTCTCCTCTCTCTTCTCTCCTCTCTCTCTCCTCTCTCATCTCTCTCTCTCTCTCCTCCCTCTTTCTCTCTCATCCCTCTCTCTCTCTCTCCCTTTCTCTCTCTCTTTCTCTCCCTCTCTCTCATCCCCCCCTCTCTCTCCCTTTCTCTCTCTCTTTCTCTTTCTTTCTCTCATCCCTCTCTCTCTCCTCCTCTCTCTCTCACTCTCCCCTCCCCTCTCTCTCTCTTCCCTCCCTCTCTCTCTCTCTCTCCCCCCCCTCTCTCTCTCTCTCTCCCCCCCCCTCCTCTCTCTCTCTCTCCCCCTCTCTCTCTCCTCCTTTTAATTTAAAAAAAAATAATTTTTTCCTTCCTCGGCTAGACCTCTAAGATTTATCAATAACGAGATTTTGTGTGTGTGTGTGTGTGTGTGTGTGTGTGTGTGTGTGTGTGTGTGTGTGTTGTGTGTGTGTGCGTGCGCACAGGACGGTTTTTAACCCACCATTCAGGTAGGCACATTCCAACTTCAGAGAAAGTGTCGATTCCTTCTAGTATTATATAAGTTCTCCCGAGGATGAATACTTTTGTCCTGACCACAATATCACCAACCAACCAACACACACAACCCCCCCCCCCCCCCCCCCCCAAAAAAAAAAAACAAAAAAACCACACAAACCCAAACCAAAACAAAAAAAAAAACAAAAACAAGTGAGTATTGACGTCAAACTTGAATGACGTCAAACAAAAAAAGCGATGACGCTGTTTCAGGTTACCTAGCGCGGTGAGTATGGACGAGGGCGCCATGATGGAACCGCTGGCCGTCGCCATATACACGTGTCGACGAGCTGACGTCACTTCCGGCACCAATCTCCTCATCTGTGGAGCAGGTGGGTGACCTTGACCTGGGCTTGGGGAGTAGTTTTGTTGTTGTTGTTTTGTTGTTTGATGTTGTTGTTTTGATGTTGTTGTTTTGTTTTATCTTTTTAGTTATTGTTGTTGTTTTGATGTTGTTGTTTATTTGTTTGATCTTTGTATTTGTTGTTTTTGTCGTTGTTTGATGTTGATGTTGTTTTGTTTGATCTTTTTAGTTGTTGCTACTGTTGTTGTTTTGATGTTGTTTTGTTTGATCTTTTTAGTTATTGTTGTTGTTTTGTTGTTGTTTTGTTTGATCTTTATAGTTGTTGTTATTGTTGTTGTTTTGATGTTGTTTTGTTGGATCTTTTTAGTTATTGTTGTTGTTTTGTTGTTGTTTTGTTGGATCTTTTTAGTTGTTGTTATTGTTGTTTTGTTGGATCTTTTTAGTTGTTGTTATTGTTGTTGTTTTGATGTTGCTGTTGTTTTATTTGATCTTTTTAGTTGTTGTTAATGTTGATGTTTTGATGTTGTTGTTGTTTTGTTTGATAATTTCAGTTGTTGTTATTGTTGTTGTTTTGTTTAATTGTTGTTGTTGTTTTGATGTTGTTGTTGTTTTGATGTCGTTGTTTTGATGTCGTTGTTTTGTTTGATCTTTTTTGTTATTGTTGTTGTTTTGATGTTGTTTTGTTTGATCTTTTTTGTTGTTGTTGTTTTGATGTTGTTGTTGTTTTGATGTTGTTGTTGTTTTGTTTGATCTTTTTAGTTGTTGTTGTTTTGATGTTGTTGTTGTTTTGATTTCGTTGTTGTTTTGTTTGATCTTTTTTGTTATTGTTGTTGTTTTGATGTCGTTGTTGCTTTGATGTCGTTGTTGTTGTTTTTTTAATCTTTTTAGTTGTTGTTATTGTAGGTGTTTTGATGTTGTTTTGCTTGATTTTGTTGTTGTTGTTCTTTTGATGTTGTTGTTTTGTTTGATCTTTTTAGTTGTTGTAATTGTTGTTCTTTTGATGTTGTTGTTGTTGTTTTGTTGGGTCTTTGTTGTTGTTGTAATTGTTGTTGTTTTGATGTTGTTGTTGTTGTTGTTTGATCTTTTTAGTTGTTGTAATTGTTGTTTTGATGTTGTTGTTGTTGTTGTTGTTTGATCTTTTTAGTTGTTGTTGTTGTTGTTTTGATGTTGTTGTTTTGTTTTTTTTTTTAGTTGTTGTTATTGTTGTTGTTTTGATGTTGTTGTTTGATCTTTTTAGTTGTTGTAATTTTTGTTTTGATGTTGTTGTTGTTTGATCTTTTTAGTTGTTGTAATTGTTGTTGTTTTGATGTTGTTGTTGTTTGATCTTTTTAGTTGTAATTGTTGTTGTTTTGATGTTGTTGTTTGATCTTTTTACTTGTTGTTATTGTTGTTGTTTTGATGTTGTTGTTTTGTTTGATCTTTTTTAGTTGTTGTTATTGTTGTTGTTTTGATTGGGGTGGGGGTTTTTTTTTTGGGGGGAGGGGAGTTGTTTTGCGGTTTGTTTTGTTGTTGTTGTTTTTTTTTTTTTGGGGGGGGGGGGGGGGGTTTTGGTTTTTTGTTGATTCTTTGTTTTTTTCTAAAATCGTATCTGTCTGTCTTTCTGATTTTGTGCGTTCGTCCTACATGGACGTAATTACCCATTACTTTAGCAGGTAGTGGCAGAATCATGTATTTATTATAATTTTTTTTAATTCTTTTATATCGAGGATAATAGAATAAGCACTTATGTGCTTTTTTTTTTACATCCAGTCCTCGTGTGTATGCGGTTTTTTCAATGTTGACATCTGTACCCACTGGCACACAGTGGCATACTTTTACGAAAAGCGGAACAGGATTTAACGTGTGCGCAAAATGTTCTGCGTGTTTCCGCACACGGGACCTCGGTTTATAGTCTCATCCGAAGGACTTTAAAACAAAACAAAAAATTTTAATTCCTTTATATCGAGGATAATGGAATAAGCACTTAGGTGCTTTTTTATTTTATTTTACAATCAGTCCCTGTGTGTATGTATTGTGCTCTGTTGTATTCTACTGTATTGTGTTGTATTGTAGTGTGCCGTATTGTAATGTATCGTGTTGTATTGTGTCGTATTGTATTGTGTTGCATTTTATTGTATTACATTGTAGTGCATCGTATTGTACTGTGTCGTATTGTGTTGTGTTGTATTGTGTTGCTTTGTGTTGTATTGTATAGTGTTGCATTGTGTTGAATTGTATTGTATCGTATTCTATCGTATTGTATTGTGCTGTGTTGTGTTTTACTGTATCATATCATTATTATTAAGGTCTATCCCCGAAGTCGGAATGTGGCTACCTAAATGATAGGGAAAAACGGTCACATACGCAAAATCTCACCATTGGTAAACCTCGGAGCTCTAGCCGAAGAACGAAAGAAATAATTTATAATTATGTACACCATATTATTATCATATCATTATTCTATATGCAAAAAAACACGAAAGAAATAATATATGATTATGTACATCATATTATTATCATATTATTCTCTATGCAAAAAACCCAACCCTATATCATGTTATATCATGATATTTTTGTGTTATACTTTTTAACTCAAATTACTGTATTGTGTTATATCACATAGTATGATAATGCTATGATATTGTATTAGATTATGCTATATCAAAATATATCGTATTATCTTATAATTATTACACTGAATTCTATTATGCCATATCAAATTATATCTTTTTTTTCCTTTTGTTCCTCGGCTAGAGCTCTGAGGTTCACCAATGGTGAGATTCTGCGTATGCAACCGTTTTTTGCACACTATGAAAGTGAAAGAAGATTCCTTGGCATTTCATACACGGACCACATCACCAACGAAGAAATCCGACAAACCATCACCCAACAAGTAAACCAGTACAAAGACCTGATAACCACAGTCAAGAAAAGGAAGCTCAGATGGTATGGGCATGTGACAAGATCAGATGGGCTCTCCAAGACCATACTGCAAAGGAACAGTGCAAGGGAAGAGAAGGCGAGGCACACAGAGGAAGAAATGGGCAGACAACATCACTGAATGGACAGGGAAGAGCTTCTGTACACACAACCCAGGCACTTGCACACATCCGCTGCAAATGGAGCCACCTGGTGCAACGTTCGTCACTGCAGTGCCCCTACGACCCTGGAGGGGGTTATGGGAGCAGATGAGATGAGATGAAGGTAGCCGCATTCTGACATTGGGGATTACTATACATCATACGGTATCTTCTTCTTCTTCCTTTTTTGTCATGATTCTCCCAGGGGAGGTTTGACATTGATGAGCCTTCTCCATCTCTCTCTGTTTTGAGCTTCCTCCTTATTTATGTCCCTTTCTCTAAGATCATCTGCAATACAGGCAGCCCAGGTTTTTCTAGGTCTTCCCTTTTGGTCTCTTTCCATCCACTACGAAGTTCATTGCTCGTTTTATGATGTGGTGGTCTGCTTTCCGTTGAACGTGCCCAAACCAGCACAGTCTATTGGTACTAGCTAGACTTCAGATCATCAATCACACAGCTCTTCAACAAACATTCGACGGTATCATATTTTGTAATATGATAATTATGATGGTATTTGTACAGGGCCGGTAGGACTGCTGTGTATGATGGTGGCAAAGAGTGCGGGTGCTTCTGCCGTGGTAATCACTGGTATGTATGTATGTGTTGTGTGTGTGTGTGTGGGGGGGGGGGGGGGGGGGCCGGAGGGGTTAGTGTGTGTGTGTGTGTGGGGGGGGGGGGTAGGTAGGGGTGTGTGTAGTGTGTGTGTGGGTGGGTGGGTGGGTGACTGGCTGGCTGGGTGTGTGTGTGTGTGTGTTGCGCATCTTGCGCAAACAATCTTGCGCACACGTTAAATCCTGTTCCGCTTTTCGTAAGAGTAGGCCATTGTGTGCCGGTGGGAACAGATGACAGAATTTACAAAACCGCATACACACGGGGACTGGATGTTAAAAAGCACATGAGTGCTTATTCCATTATCCTCGATATAAAATAAAAGAATAAATAAAATGTATTTATTTGAGTGGTTAGGTGGGTGGGTGGGTGTGTATGTGTGTGGTGTGTGTGTGTGTGTGTGTGTGTGAATGTATGTATGTATGTGTGTTTGTGTATGTATTTAGTGGCTGTGTGTGTGTATGTATGTATGTATGTATGTATGTATGATATATGTATGTATGTATGTATGAATGTATGTATGTATGTATGTATGTATGTATGTATGTATGTATGTATGTATGTATGTGTGTGTGTGTGTGTGTGTTCACTTTTTTTCAATTTAGTTTTAACGTCTTTCCGCTTTAAGTGATACCAGAACGACCCTAAAATAGGAGACTGTGTGTGTGTGAGAGAGAGAGTGAGAGAGAGAGAGAGAGAGAGAGAGATGAGCAGAGATGAGAGAGAGAGAGAGAGAGAGAGAGAGAATATCAAAGTAAGATAGATAGATAAACAGATAGACAGACAGACAGATAGATAAACAGACAGACAGACAGATAGATAGATAGATAGACGACAGATAGATAGACAGACAGATAGACCAGAGAGAGAGGTAGACAGACAGACAGGTAGACAGACAGACAGACAGATGATAGATAGATAGATTTTTATTTTTTTATTTTTTTTATTTTATACCACTTTAAGTCACGAGATTTCTCTGCGTGAAATTCGGGCTGCTCTCCCCGGGGAGAGCGCGTCGCCACAAGAGCAGCGCCACCCTTTTTTTTTTCTTTTTTTCTTTTGGTCTGCAACTGTATTTGTTTCCCTATCAGAGTGGCTTTTTTCTAAGAATTTTGCCAGGGACAACTCCCTTGTTGCCGTGGGTTCTTTTACGTGCGCTGAAAATTTTGTGTAACACACGGGACCTCGGTTTATCGTCTCATCCGAAAGACTAGCGCCCAGACCACCACTCATGGTCTAATGGATGGGGAAAAATTTCGGGTCCAAACGGGGTACGAACCGCGCACACACCCGACCCGGACTTTTCCCATTCTAGACAGGCGCGTTACCTCTAGACCACCGATCCATATACGTAGATAGATAGATAGATAGATAGATAGATAGATAGATAGATAGATAGATAGATAGATAGATAGATTGATAATCTGGTTTGTTGTTTAGATTTTAGAATTTGTGAATGCACATTTTGTTAGGGGACGGGATAGCTTAGTGGTCGGAGCACTCGCTTTCCCCCAGTCAATATTATGCAGTATCAAGCGTGGTTACCAGTTGGATGGGTGACCGTTTGCGCGCCTTGGCTTCAATACAGTCCCCCAGTTCACCCAGCTGTAAATGGGTACCTGCCCTCTTTAGGGTCAGGAAAGGTAAAGCAGCGAGGGAGAGGAGATGGGCGCCGCCCCCAATATGCTGGCCCCCTAGAGAAGCTGAGGTCTCTGACGCCTCACTCCTCTACGACCTCATAGGTTATGGGACACCTTTACTCCTTACTTACATTTTGTCTTTCTTTCTTCTTTCTTTCTTTCATCTTCCGCTGGTGCCCTTCGGCGTCGCGGGGAGACACAGACGTCTGTCTGCAGCTAGGCGGGAGGCTTGATGTAGTGACAGGTCATGGGCTCGCAGGGTGTCAGCCACGGAGTCGCTCCATCGTCTCCTTGGTCTACCTCTGGCTTTCCAGCCATTGTGTTTGGTGGTGTATACCCGTAGGGCTGGTTGGTTGGGCGGCAGTCTAGTGAGGTGACCAAACCACCTGATCCTTTGTTGTTCGATATGGTGGAGAATGGTGTTAGTCCGACCATGTCTCTGATCACCTCATTCTTGATCTTGTCGCGTCTGGTCTTGTTGACAGCTTTTCTCAGGCAGCGCATTTCACATGTGACCAATTTTCTCTCTAAGGCTTTTGTTAGGGCCCATGTCTGACACTGGTATGTGAGTGTTGGAACGAAGATGGCGTTGATGAGTTTTTGCCTTGGTGCTCATTGGGATGCTGGAATGTTTTAGAAGGGGGGCGAGTTGGTAACTGACTGCGTTCGCTTTCTGGCATCTTGTTTCTATCTCTCTGTCCAATTTTCCATCTTCAGTGAAGAGGCTGCCAAGGTATTAAATTCTTTGGTCTGTTTCAGCTGGGTGCCGTTGATGTTGATGTCCAGCTTTCCTGGATTTCTGCTGACAGACATAACTTCTGTTTTGGTGATACTGATCTCATGTCATACCCCTCCATTTTTTT
>CM054160.1:40380425-40391010 GCA_028751875.1 Rapana venosa | reverse complement strand
GCGGGCGTGTGTTTTGGGGGATCGCTCTTTTCCTGTCCATTTCTGTCTTTGTTGTCTTTTTCATCAGTCTGTATGTGTGAGTGTAAAATCTTCTTTGCTTTCTCTTTGGTTTTTCACCTTATTTTTTGTTTTCATGCAAAAAATTATGCCCAAAACATTCATTCAAATGTCTGGGGCATGTCAGTTTATGCCTCACAATTTTTGAGATAAGACCCCACCCCCCACCCCCCAACCCCCTCACAAAAAAAAAGTTTTTTTTTTAAAAAAAAGGAAAAAAAAAAAAAAAGGGAAAAAAAAAAAAAAAAGGAAAACAAACAAACGTCGATTACGACTTAAAACTCGATTTGAAAAACACGAGTAAAACCCTTCCCGAGTTCAGAATTTGGGTTCTGTTACACACATACAACACCGGCATAACCACGCACGCACGCACACTACAAACCCACACATCCGGGGCGCAGCCGCACCACACCCCACAAAAAACAAACAAACAAAGGAAGGAAGGAAAAAAAACAAAAGAAAGAAAAAAAAGGGGAAAGGGAAAGGGAAGAAAAGGAAAAGGGGGGTTATGAACCCAACCTTGTGAATATCTTGTCTGAAACCGATGAAACACAAGACAAAAACAGACAGACAGACGAGACGGGACGAAGGAAAGTAGGAGGCGGAAGGGAAGGAAAAAAAGGAAGGAAAATGAAGTAAACCTTTTGGGGGACGTCTTGGTGACACAGACAAAACAAACAGACACAGAGACGAAGGAAAGGGAAGGGAAAAAAGGAAAAAAAAGAAGGAAGGAAAAAAAGGAAAATAAGGAAAAAGAAAGGAAAAAAAAAGAAAAAGAAAAAAAAACGAAGGAAGGAAGGAAGGAAGGAAAGAAAAAAAGAAAAAAAAGGGGAAAAGAAAGAAAAGAAAGAAAGAAAGAAATGGAAAAAGGGAAAGAAAGAAGAAAAAAAGGAAAGGGAAAAGGAAAAGGGAAAGGAGGAAGGAAGAAAGAAAAAAAAGAAAAAGAAAAAAATAACCCAAAAGTGAACCTCATGACTTTTAAAACTGGCACAAACAGAAAAACAGAACGAAAAGGGAAAAAAAAAAAAAAAAAAGAAAAAAAAAAATAAAGAAAAAAAAAAAAAAAAAAAAAGGGAAAAAAAAAAGAAAAAAGAAAAAAAAAAAAAAAAAAAAAAAAAAGAAAAAAAAAAAAAACCCCAGACCAACACACAAAAACCACAAAAACCCCCCACACAACAGACACACAACACACAACACCACACACAACACACAAACACACCACACACACCACACACACACCCACACACCACACACCCCACCACACCCAAAAAACAAAAAGAAAGGAAGGAAGAAAAAAAAAGGAAAGAAAAAGATAAAAAGCGAACCCTCATGATTTTAATGTGACACAGACAGCCACAACAGACAGACAGACACACGACAGACAACAGACAGACAAAGACGAAGGGGGCGGGAAGGAAGGGGGAAGGAAGGCGGGGAAGGGAAAGGGAAAGGCAGCAGGCGGAGATAGAAAGCGAATTTGTGACTGTCTTGTGCGAGGCGAAATGGGGGGGGCGCTAAACCGGCCCCCACCAGCCCATCACGTTTGTCGCTGGCCGCAGCAACACAACCAAAAACAAGAAGACGACAGACAGACGAAACCGATGCATACAAGGGCTGACTGACATACAGACTGGAAAAAAGGGCAGAGTTTTTTCAATGTCCCATCTGAAAAAAAAAGTTTGGTTTGATTTGATTTGGGTGGGAAGACAGATTGCAGACTGACAGACAGACATACAGCCTGGCTGACAGACAGACTGACTGACGGTCAGACAGATTGAACAGACTGAACAAGAGACTGGCCTTGATCAGACGACTGACTGACAGACAGAGTGACAGACAGACAGACTGACTGACTGACTGACTGACAGACAGATCGACAGACTGACATACAGCCTGGCTGACGGACAGACAGATTGACAGACTGACATACAGACAGACTGACAGACAGACAAACAGGCAGGCAGACAGACAGATTGACAGATTGACAGACTGGCATACAGCCTAGCTGACAGACAGACTGACTGACGGACAGACAGACTGACTGACAGACAGACAGATTGAGAGACTGACATACAGCCTGGCTGACAGACCGACAGATTGACAGACTGACAGACAGACAAACAGGCAGACAGACAGACAGATTGACAGACTGGCATAAAGCCTGGCTGACAGACCGACAGATTGACAGACTGACAGACAGACAGACTGACTGACAGACAGAAAGATTGACAGACTGACAGATTGACAGACTGACATACAGACTGGCTGACAGACAGACAGATTGACAGACAGACTGACTGACAAGACAGACAGATTGACAAACAGACAGACAGATCGACAGACTGACATACATCCTGGCTGACAGACAGACTGGTAGACAGATTGACAGACTGACTGACTGACTGATTTACAGACAGACTGACCTGACAAATAGAGTGGCTGAGAGACAGATTGAGAGACAGGCAGACGGTCGGGCAGACAGATTGGCAGACGGACAGAGAGACAGACAGACGGACTGAGAGGCAGACTGATTAACTGACAAACAGAGAGACAGACAGATTGACAGGCTAACTGATTGATTTACAGACAAACTGGAAGACTGAGAGGCAGACAGATTGGTAGACAGACAGAGAGACAGACAGGTAGACAGATTGACTGCTTGACCGATTGAGAGACAGACTAGTAGACAGACAGGCAGACTGATAAACTGACAGACAGACAAAACAAATAGAGAGCTGAGAAAGAGTGTGCGAGCGAGCGAGCGAGAGAGAGAGAGAGGGACAGACAACAGCAGAGAAGAGACAAAGAGAAGTTGTCAAATGATTTTATTTCGAGGATAATAAATAAACACCTCCAACGAAGAGAGATAGAAGGAGAAGAGAAGAAGAGGAGGAGGAGGAAAGGAGAAGGTAGAGAAAGAAAGGAGGAAAGGAGAAGGAGAGGAGAAGGAGAAAGGAGAAGAAGGAGGAGAAGAAGAAGGAGAGGATGAGGGGAGGAGGAAGACGCAGCAGGAAGGAGGAGGATGAGGAGGAGGAGGAGAAGAAGAAGGAGGAGAAAGGGAGGAGGTGAAGAAGGAGGAGAGGTAGGAGGAGGAGGAGGAGAAGAAGAAGAAGAAGAAGAAGAAGAAGAAAGAAGAAGAAGAAGAAGAAGAAGAAGTAAAAAAAGAAGAAGAAGAAGCGTCAGACAACACAAATATAGAAGAGAGAAAAGAACAGAGGAACAGACAAAAGAACAGACAGAGGGACAGACACAGAGGCCAAGAGACATGCCCACAGACAGACAGACAGACAGACAGACACAGTCATTCTCTCCCAAGGTTGTCAACTGATTTGCAGAGAAAGTGAATGGCATTGCACGTGATAACCCTCTCTTTCTCTCCCTCTCCCTCTCTCTCTCTCTCTCTCTCTCTCTCTCACCTCCTCAAATCCTCTCTCTCTCTCACTCCCTCTCTCTCTCTCTATCTCTCACCTCTCTACTCTCCCCATCTATTGCTGTATCTCTCTGTCTGCTTGTCTTTTTGGCCTCTGACTGTCTGGCTCTGTCGTCTGGTCTGACTGTCTGTCTGTGTTCTGTTTCTGTTTCTATTTGGTCTGGCTCTTTTACTGTCTTTGTCTCTGAATGTCTGGTCTCTGCCTTGTCTGTCGTTATCTTTTTCTTCTCTGCTCGTTTCTGTCTTTGCCTCTGACCCTGTGTGTGTGTCTGTATTATATTTTATGTCCTGTACCCCTGTCTGTCTGTCGTCTGTCTGGGCTGTCCTCTCTCTCTCTCTCTCTCTCATCTCTTCATCTCTCTCCCTCTCCTCTCTCTTTAAAAATCTTAAGTGTAACCCTTCAAAATCAAGATTACAGTCGTTATCATCAACATCATCATCATCATCATCATCATCATCATCTTCAATCATCCATCTCTCTCTCTATCTATCTATCTATCTACTATCTATCTATCTATCTATCTATCTATCTATCATCCTATCTTCCTATTTATCTCTATCTCTATTTCTTCCTCCCTAATCAACACAAGACCACACTACACACACACACACCACAACACACATGCACACTACACACACACTACACACACACACAACACAGCTAACACACATACTACACACACTAAGTCAAAACTCTACACACACACACACTACATCACACACAACACACACACACACACAACACACACACACACACCACAAACACACACACACACACGCATATACACACACACACTACTCAACAACCACACGCACAGTCACACACACACTACCACCCCCCCCCCCACACACACACAGCACACGCACCGCACGCACGCACACGCCCACCCAACGCACACACGCATCGCATGTTGTCGCCCAATTTTCACATCTCTCTCATTTTAAGGCTGATGACATTTTGCCGAAGATGTCAGTGCGGAGTGTGTTGAGAGAAAGAGCTTCTCCTTTTGTGCCGATATGTCCTCGTCCTCTCTCTCCTCTCTCTCTCTCTCTCTGTCTGTCATCTCTCTTTCCACTCTCTTCTTCTCTCTCATCCATCTCTCTCTCACTCTCTTCTCTGTCTCCATCTCTGTCTTCCCTCTCCTCCCTCCTTCTTACTCATCTCTCTCTTCACTCACTCTTTCTCTCTCTCTCTCTATCTCCCTCCCACCTCTCCTCTGATTCTCTGTCTCTGTCTCTCTCTCTTTTCTCTCATCTCCTCTCTATCTCACTCCCTCCCACCTCTCTCTGTTTCTCTGTCTCTGTCTCTCTCCTCTCTCTCTCTCTACTCCTCTCTCCTCCTTCTCTCTCTATGTTTCTCTGTCCTCTCTCTCTTTCTCTCCTCTCTCTCTCTATCTCCCTCCCCCTCTTCTCACTTTCTCTCTCACTCCTCTCTTTCAAGCAATGAGTGTTTATTTTCAGTATCCTCGAATAAAAAAATAAACAAATAAACGATTAAAATCTCTCTCTCTCCCTCTCATCTGTTTCACTGTCTCTCTCTCTCTCATGTCTCTCTCTCGATCTATCTCTCTCTCACCTCTATTTCCACCCCTACTCTCTCTCTCTCTTTCTTTCTCTCTCAATCTCCTCTCCCTCCCTCTCTCTCGTCTATCTCCCTCTCCATCCCGCCCCCCCATTCTCTTTCTCTCTCCTTCCCCCCAATCTCTCTTCTCTATTTCTCTATCTGTCTCTCTCTCTGTCCACTCTCTCTCTCTCTCATCCCTCTCTCTCTCTTCTTCTCTCGCTCATCTCCCTCTCCCACCCCTCCCTCTCTCTCTCTATCTCCCTCTCCCCTCCCTCCCCCCCATTCTCCCTCCCCCCCCCCCCTCTCTCTCTCTCTCAAGCTTATGAGTGCTTATTCCATTATCCTCGATATAAAGAATAAATAAATAAATGAATAAAAGCTCTCTCTGCCTCCCTCCCTCTGTCTGTCTGTCTGTCTGTCTGTCTGTCTGTCTCTCTCTCTCTCTCCTTCCTCTCTCTCTCTCTCTCTCTCTCTCCTCTCTCCTCTCCAAAGCATATGAGTGCTTAATACCATTATCCTCGATATAAAAGAATAGATAAATAAACAAATAAATAAATAAACTATCCCTCTCTCCCTCCCTCCCTCTCTCTCTGTCTGTCTGTCTGTCTGTCTCTCTCTCTCCCTCTCTATCTCCCTCCCTCTCTCTCTGTCTCTCTCCGTCTGTCTCTCTCTCCCCTCCCTCTGTCTGTCTGTCTCTCTGTCTCCCTCTCTATCTCCCTCCCTCTCTCTCTCTGTCTCTCTTCGTCTGTCTGTCTGTCTCTCTCGCTCTCCCCTCCCCTCTTCTCTCTGTCTGTCTCTCTCCCTCTCTATCTCCCTCCCTCTCTCTGTGTCTCTCTCTGTGTCTCTCTCTCTGTCTCTCTGTCTGTCTGTCTCTCTCTCCCTCTCTCTCTGTCTCTCTCTCTGTCTCGCTCTCTCTGTCTCTCTCTCTCTGTCTCTCTGTCTGTCTGTCCTCTCCCCCTCCCTCTCTCTCTGTCTCTCTGTCTGTCTCTCTGTGACTCTCCCTCTCTATCTCCCCCTCTCTCTCTCTGCCTCTCTCCGTTTGTCTGTCTCTTTGTCTGTCCCCTCTCCCTCTCTATCTCCCTCCCTCTCTCTCCTCTCCGTCCGTCTGTCTGTCTGTCTCTCTCTCTCCGTCTGTCTGTCTGTCTCTCTCTCTCCGTCTGTCTGTCTCTCTCTCCCTCCGTCTGTCTGTCTCTCTCTCTCTCCGTCTGTCTGTCTGTCTGTCTCTCTCTCTCCGTCTGCTGTCTGTCTCTCTCTCCGTCTGTCTGTCTGTCTGTCTCCCCTTCTCTCTCCGTCTGTCTGTCTCTCTCTCTCTCCGTCTGTCTGTCTGTCTGTCTCTCTCTCTCCGTCTGTCTGTCTCTTCTCTCTCTCTCTCCGTCTGTCTGTCTGTCTGTCTGTCTGTCTCTCTCTCCGTCTGTCTGTCTGTTTGTCTGTCTCCCTCTCTCTCTCTCTCTCCGTCTGTCTGTCTGTCTGTCTCTCTCTCTCCGTCTGTCTGTCTGTCTCTCTCTCTCTCCATCTGTCTGTCTGTCTTCTCTCTCTCTCTCTCTCCGTCTGTCTGTCTGTTTGTCTGTCTCCCTCTCCCTCTCTATCTCCCTCCCCCCCCTCTCTCCTCCGTCTGTCTGTCTGTCTGTCTGTCTCTCTCTCTCTCTCTCTCTCTCTCCGTCTGTCTCTCTCATCTCTCCTCTCATCTCTCTCTCTCTCTCTCTCTCTCTCTCTCTCTCTCTCTCTCCCTCCTCCATCCCCGCCCCCTCCCCGTGTCTCAGATCCAAGAATCTGTATGTTTGTGTGGGTCGGGGTTTTTTTGTTTTTGTTTTTTAAAATAAAGGGGTTTTTGTGTGTGGTTTTTTTTGGGGGGGGGTTGTTGTTATTTTTGGGTGTATTTTTTAGATTGTTTTGTCGTCGGGCGTTTCCTTCATGTCAATTTCTGCTCGTTTTTGTGTTGTTGTTTTGTTGTTGTTGTTTGTTGTTGTTGTTGTTTTTCGTGTCTGTTTCCCCTGTCTGTCGGTGTTAATGCTATGGTGTGTGAGTTTGTCGGTTTTGTTTTGTTTTTGGGTGTGTGTGTGTGTGTGTGTGTGTGTGTGTGTGTGTGTGTGTGTGTGTGTGTGTGTGTGTGTGTGGGTGTGTGTGTGTGTGTGTGTGTGTATGTATGTGTGTGTGTGTATGTGTGTGTGGTGTGTGTGTGTGTTATGTGTGTGCGTGTTTGTGTGTGGATGTGTTCTTTCAAGTTGTCACTGAACACGAATGTGTGCCAGGTTGTTGGAATATTGTGTTGTACTGTCTTTGTCTTTCTCTTGTAATCAACGATTTTTAACGACATTTTTCAATAAAACAAATCAAGAAGTAAATTTTTAAATATTTAAAAATAATAATGATAATAATAGCAGTAGTTATGTCAGCTAGCAGAACTGCTACCACCCCTTATACCTCCCACCCCCCCCCCCCCCAAAAAAAAAAAAAAATCACGTTTTTTTCACCCACACATTTTTTCATTTGATTTTTTTTTTCTCTTCCCCCCCCCCCCCCCCCCCTCTCCTCTCTCTCCTCGGGTTTTATGCTGTGCGTGCGTGCGTGCGGTGTGACCTTTCAGAGGGTGTTGTGCAGGGAAGTATGGTATCGCAGAAAGATGAGGTATTGGTTGTATTGTGTGTATGTGTGTATATGTTGTTGCATGTAGTTTGTGTATATGCATTGGATATAGTTACATCGTATGTGAAATGTGTGTGTAAATGTGTGTGTTTGGAGAGGGAGAGAGGGAGAGAGAGAGAGAGAGAGAGGAGAGAGAGAAGAGGGGAAAGCTGTTGTAAAATGCCACCTGGAGTGTGTCAAATTTTTCACGTGTTACGGTGCAAAGTTTCAAAAGCCATGAAAAGACAGAAAAGAGGAATTGTGACCTATTTTTCCCCTTGTTGCAGACCACTTTGTTGTAGATGTTTTTTTTATTGTACAGTTTTGTGGAGAAATTCCCCCCCCTTACCAATTTTTATCGTGGGGGAAAACCAAAGGTTTTTAAAAAAAAAAATTTAAAAAACCCACCGGAAAGATTAATAAACTCTGAAACCCAATTTATGGAACCCTGACTTATGATTTTTTTGGGGTGTAATTAATTTAAATTCTCTAAATGAAGTTTTTGTGTTTTGTCCCCAAACCCCCCCCACGTCCCTTGTAATGGGCATCTCGTTTATCCAATAACCTTTGTCTTTGCATTGTCATTGTTTTTTATTACGATGTATCCCAAGGGGGGGGGGCTGAATGTAAAAAAAAGACATGGGGTTTTATTCATTATCCTCGAAAGAAAAATTTATTCTCTCTCTCTCCCTCTCTCTCTCTCTCTCCTCTTCCTCCCCTCTCTCTCTCCCCCTCTCTCTCTCTCTCTCTTAACCCCCCCACCCCCCTCTCTTTTTCTCGGGTGGGTACAGAGGAGACAAAAACAGACAGGGACAGACAGAGAGACAACAACAGACAGAGATCGACAGAGACAGAGAGACAGACAGAACAACAGAGAGACAGACGACGACAGAACAGAGAGACAGCGAGAAACAGAGAGACAGACATAACGACAAAGACAAAAGGCCCACAGACGACAGACAAAGGAAAGACAGAGAGCACCACAGAAACAACAAAGACAGACGAGACAGAGGCACCACAGACAAAAAAGAACCCAGGGGAACGAGAGACAGACGAGATACAACGGGAGACAGACAGACAGAGACGACAGGATAGACAGAACAGACAGAGAGACAACAGAACAGAAAAGAGACAGACAGATAACAGACAGAGACAGACAGAGACAGAGACCCAGCAGACGACAAGACACGAGGCAAGGAAAGAAAGACAGACAAACACAGAGACAGACACGAAGACAGACAGAACAGAGAGACAGACAAATACAGACAGAGACAACAAACGAGAGCCCCACAGAAGCACGAGCAGACAGAGACGAGAGACGACAGAACAGCAACAGAAAGCGACAGAAACAGATAACAGAGACGACATACAACAGACAGACGACAGAGACAGAGAGCACCACAGACAGCAAAGACACAGGAACAAGAGACAGGGGGAACAGAAAAATCAGAGATACAGCAGAGACAGACAGAGACAGAGGCACCACAGACAGAAAAAGCAGACAGAGACAGAGGCACCACAGCAGACAGCAGACAACGAGCGACAACAGAGCAGACGACAGAAAGAAGAGCAGCAGCAGACAGAACAGACAACAGACAAGACAGAGAGACAGACAGACAACAACAGAGACAGCGAGACAGACAAGAGACAACAGACAGAAAAAGACAGACAGACGACAGACGTAAGGGTCGTGTCAGTCAAAGACTTCCTGCCCCCATATACTACCGTCACGTGCCCGGGGCCTCTGTCACCAATCCTTTTTTATGATCCCTACTTCCCAAACTAAAAAATTGTTTTCCTACCCCCCCCACCCCTCCCCCCCCCCTATCCCCAAATCCCCCCCCCCCCTTCCCCCCATCCTTTTCCCTTTTCCCTCTTCTCTCTGTCTTTTTCTGTCTTTCTCCTTTCTGTGTCCTTTTTCCCTTTTTTTTCCCTCTTTTCTCCTCCTCTGTCTTTTTCCCTGTCTTTCTCTGTCTCTCTCTGTCTCTTTTTCCTTTGTTCTCTTCTGTCTCTCTCTGTCTCTGCTCCTCTGTCTCCTCTGTCTTTCCCTCTTTCTCTCTCTTGTCTGTCTCTGTCTCTCTCTCTGTCTGTTTCTCTGTCTGTCTGTCTCTCCTCTCTCTCCCTCTCTCTCTCTTTCTCTCTCTCTCTCTCTCTTCCCCCATCCCCCTTTCTTCTCTTTTCAATTACATTTTAAAATTTTAAAAAGGGTTTGTACTTTTTCCTTTTTAAATGCAAACGATTCCCCACAGCTGCTTCTTTGTCTCTCTGTCTGTCTGTCTGTCTTTTTTTCCTGTTTCTCTTGCTTGTGTCTCTCGGGGTCTCTCTCTGCTCTGTCTCTCTCGTGCCTCTATCTCGGGTTTTGTCTTTTTGCTCTCTCCGTCTCTCTCTGTCTCCTCTGTATCTATCTCGTATTGCCTCTGTCTGTCTCAGTATCTCTCCTGCTTTCTCTTTCTGTCTCTCTGTCTCTGCTCTGTCACTCCTTTCTCTCTATCTCTCTCTGTCTCCCTGTGTGTGCTCTCTCTGCCCTTTTTCCTCTCTGTCTCTTTTCTCTCTCTCTCCCCCTCTTCCTCTCTGCTCTCTCCCCCCTCCCCCTCTCCTCTCTACCTCTTCCTCTCTGTGTCGTTGTCTCCCCTCTCAGACAGAGTTCAGAGTTCCCCCTCTCTCTCTCTCTCCCCTCCTCCTCTCTCTCTCTCTCTCTCCTCTCTCCTCTCTCTCTTTTCTTGGGATAGTTTAAAAGATAAATCTTTGTTTGATCTTGAAAAAAAAAAAAGAAAAAAAAAAAGAAGGAAAAAAAACAAAAAAAAGGAAAAATATTAAAGGCATATATCGTTTTAAAAGGGTATTGATACGCGCCAGATGGGCCCCTTCCCCCCCCCCCCCCCCCCCCCCTCCCTGGAAAAAACCCCCGG
>CM054160.1:40362925-40367925 GCA_028751875.1 Rapana venosa | reverse complement strand
ACAACCACACACACACAACAACACAACACACACACACACACAACACACACACACACACACACACACACACAACACCCCCCCCCCACCCCCCCACACACACACACAACACACACACACACACCACAACACCCCCCCCCCCCCAACACAACACACACAACACACACACACACACACACAACACACACACACACACACCACACACCTTACACTTTCATTCCCCCGGATTTTTTTTAAAAAAGCAACAACACGAACACAGACTGTCCGTATAAGCGTGGCGAGCAGATTTCCTCCTGAAAGGATTTGATTTCTTTTTTCTTTCTTTTTTTTCCTTTTTTCTGTTCTCTCTCTCTCTCTCTCTCCTCTCTCTCTCTCTCTCTCTCTCTCCTCTCTCTCTCTCTCCTCTCCTCTCTCTCTCTCTCTCTAACGTCGCGAGCAGATTTCCTCCTGAAAGGATTTGATTTTTTTTTCTTTCTTTTTTTCCCTTTTTTCTGATCTCCCTTCTCTCTCTCTCTACTCTCTCTCATCTCTCTCTCTCTCTCTCTCTCTCTCTTCGCTCGCTCGCTCGCTCGCTCGCTCGCTCGCTCTCGCTCTCTCGCTCTCGCTCTCTCTCTCTTGCTCTCTCTTCTCTCTCTCTCTCTCTCTCTCTGTCCTCTTCTCTTTCTCTCTTTCTCTCTCTTCTTTCTCTCTCTATCTCTCTCTCTTTCTCCCTCTCTCTCTCTTCCTCTTTCTATCTCTCTCTGTCTCTCTCTCTCTCTCTGTCTCTTTCTTTCTTTCTTCCTCTCTTTTCTTTCTCTCTCTCTCTCTCTTGCTCTTTCTCTCTCTTTCTCCCTCTTTCTCTCTCTCTCTTGCTCTCGCTCTCTCTTTCTCACTCTTTCTCTCTTTCTCTCTCTCTTCTTCTTCCCTCTTGCCCCCCCCCTCTCTCTCTCTTCCCCCCTCTTCTCTCCCCTTCCTCTCTCTCTTGCCCTTCTCTCTTCTTCTCTCTCTCTGTCCCCCCTCTCTCTCTTTCCCCCCCCTCTCCCTCTCTCTCTCTCTCTCTCTCTCTCCTCCTTTCTCCTCTCTCTCTCTCTCTCTCTCTCCCCACTCTCTCTCCCTTCTCTCTCTTCTTCTCTCTTTTCCTCCTCTCTCTCTCTCCTCTCTCTCTCTCTCTCTCTCTCTTCTCGTTCTCTCTCTCTGTGTCGTTGCTGCCTGGCTTGGCTCCTAGCGATGAGTCATGCTTTGTGTCCATCGCCATCCATTGATCTGTCTCTGTCTCTGCCTGGTCTACCTCTGAGAGAAAGAGAGAGACCGAAGAGATGAGAGTTAGAGAGGAGAGGAGAGGAGGGGCCCGGTTAGAGTCGAGAGAGAAGAGTGCGAGAAGAGAGTGGAGAAAGGAGATGGAAGGGAGGAGGAGGGAGGGAGAAGAGGAGAGACACGAGAGAGAGGGAGGGAGATAGGAGAATGAAGAGAGGATGGAGAGGAGGACTAGAGATATAGAGGAGGACTGAGGAGATGGATGGAGGATAGAGGTAGTGTAAAGATCCAGATGAGGATCTCTGAGGTAGATTTTTTGTCTGTGGTAATAGGGGCAGTGCGTCTTTCAGGAGAAGGTGGTGGGGCTGGTTAGCGAGAGTCATGTTGTGAGAATGAGGTTGTGGTACTGAAGAAAGAGAGAGACCGAGAGAGAGAGAAGAGGAGAGAGAGAGAGAGAGGGCGGAGGATAGGAGATGAGAGAGAGGGAGTGGAGAGGGAGAGAAAGAGAGAGAGAGGGAGAGAGGGGGAAAGGGAGGAGAGAGGAGAGAGAGAGAGAGGGAGGAGACAGAGAGAGAGGGAGAGAGGGAGAAGGGGAAGAGGGAGGAGAAGGAGAGAGAGAGAGAGGGGGGAAAGAGGAGAGGGA
This sequence comes from Rapana venosa, assembly GCA_028751875.1. NCBI lineage: Eukaryota > Metazoa > Mollusca > Gastropoda > Neogastropoda > Muricidae > Rapana > Rapana venosa. The sequence goes on along the minus strand of CM054160.1, from coordinate 40,366,052 downwards.
GGGGGCGGGAGGGAGAGAGGAGAGAGAGAGGTGAGAGACAAAGGGAGGAAGAAAGAGAGAGAGGGAGGAAGAGAGAAAGAGAGAGGGAGTGAGAGGGGGGGGAAGGTGAGAGAGAGGGAGGGGAGAGAAAGAGGGAGGGAGAGAGAAAGAGAGATAGAAGGTGAGAGATAGAAAGAGAGGGATATATATATTTTTTATATTGTTTTATATCGAGGATATCGAGGAAAGAGAGAGAGAAAGAGAGATAGAAAGAGAAAGAGAGAGAGAAAGAAAGAGAAAGAGAGAAAGAGACAGAAAGAGAGAGCGAAAGAAAGAGAGAAGACAGAGAGAGAGAGAGAGAGAGAGAGAGAGAGAGAGAGAGGAGAGAGACAGAGACAGAGAGACAGAGAGACGGGAGAGAGAGAAGACAGACAGAGAGAGACAGACAGACAGACAGTCTGGTGATTAAACAGAGACAGAGAGATAGGCAGGTAGCTTGAAAAACAGGTAGACAGACCATGGGCGTGTACACACACAGCAGAAAGAGTCAGAGAGAGAGACAGACAGACGGATCTTAAGAGACAGAGACAGTCCAAAAAAACAACACATAGATCTGGGGACGGTAGGGGAAGGGGAGGGTTGGGGAGAGGAGGGGAGGGGGGGGGGGGTAAGGAGGGTGTGATACAATGTTGATGTGTGGACACGTGCGCACACACACACACAAAACACGTGCGCGCGCGCACACGCGCGCACACACACGCACACACACATACATCATACACACACACGCGCATACATTTTCGAAACCGCAAACACACAGGGACTGGATGTAAAAAAAAAAAGCACATAAGTGCTTATTCCATTATCCTCGATCTAAAAGAATAAAATAAAATAAATAAAATCGCACGCACGCGCGCGCGCGCGCGCGCACACACACACACACACACAACACACACACACACCACACACACACACACACACACACACACACACACACACACACGCCCGCGCGCGCGCATCTTTACAAGTTTGATTCCCTGTGACAGTAGTCAAAACCTTTTGACGTCTGATTTGTCACATGACAAAGGGTAACGCTTTTGAACAAACTGACAATATCAAAACTTGGAAACTAACGTGACGATAGTGAAAACTACGATTTAACGTGACAACACTAATTGTAATTTTGATTTGTAATGACAACAGCTAAAACTTCGAACTAATGTGACAAATTGTTAAAAAGCTGGATTTGTCATGACAAATGTTAAAAGTTTCATTCGTCACGACAATAGTTAAAAGTTTCATTTGTCATGACAAAAGTTTAAAATTTTCATTTGTCTGACAATAGTTAAAAGGTTCATTTGTCATGACAAAAGTTTAAAATTTTCATTTGTCATGACAATAATTAAAAGTTTCATTTGTCATGACAAAAGTTTAAATTTTTCATTTGTCTGACAATAATTAAAAGTTAAATTTGTCATGACAGTAGTTAAAAGTTTCATTTGTCACGACAACAGTTAAAAGTTTCATTTGTCATGACAAAAGTTTAAAATTATCATTTGTCTGACAATAATTAAAAGTTTATTTTGTCATGACAGCAGTTAAAAGTTTAATTTGTCATGACAATAATTAAAAGTTTAATTTGTTATGACAATAATTAAAAGTTTATTTTGTCATACAATAATTAAAAGTTTAATTTGTCATGACATAGTTAAAAGTTTAATTTGTCATGACAATAATTAAAAGTTTAATTTGTCATGACAATATTTAAAAGTGTAATTTGTCACGACAAAAGTTTTTAAAAAATTATGTCACGACAACATTAAAAAATTTCATTTGTCATAAAAATAGCTTTATTTTCGTCTTAACAACTGTTAAAACTCAAGGGTGTTTTTGTTTATCGTGACAATAGTTTATTTACAAAACTTCTATTTGTCGTCACAATTGCTAAAATCTCCGAAACCAAGCCCTAAATGCGAATTAAAACGTCACATTCACGTGACTACGACGCTACTTCTGAAAACTTGTAACAACGAAAATGTGACAAGAACTTCAAACTTTGCTACTAGCGTGAGTTGACTATGACAGTTGGGGGAAAGCTATCTGCTTGCTACAATAGTGTTGACGATATTGGAGGAGGGGAGGGTGGGGAGAGGGAGGGGAAAGGGAGAGAGGGAGAGAGGAGAGAGAGAGAGGAGAGAGAGAGAGAGAGAGAGAGAGAGAGAGGGTGAGGATGTACCACAGAAGGAAAAGGTTAAAGGTATCTGTGTCGTCCTATACATCACGATTTGTACAGGTAGCTTGCTTCACCAAGAGAAGGAGGGAGAGAGGGGGGGAGAGAGAGGGGGGGGGGGGGGAGAGGGGAGAGAGAGAGAGAGAGAGAGAGAGAGAGAGAGAGAGAGAGAGAGAGAGAGAGACAGACAGACAGACAGACAGACAGACAGACAGACAGACAGACAGACAGACAGAGAAGAGAGAGAGATTTTATTTTATTTCATTTTATTTATTTTATTCTTTTATTTCGAGGAGAATAGAATAAGCACTCATGTACTTTTTTAAAAAAAAATTAACATCTAGTGCCCGTGTGTATGCAGTTGTGTAAATTCTGTCATCTGTTCCCACCGGAACTCAATGGCCTGCTCTTCCGAAAAGCGGAACAGGATTTCACGTGTGCGCAAGATGTTCTGCGTGCGTTCACACACGGGGCCTCGGTTTATAGTCTCATCCGAAGGACTTTTGGGGGAGAGTGGAGTCTGCACTGATGTTAACTCCAGGGGAAAATATCCCCCTTGAACGGGAATCGAACCCGGGTCGTCAGATTGCTAGCACAATGTTCTAAGAGAGGAGAGAGAGAGAGAGAGAGAGAGAGAGAGAGAGAGAGAGAGAGAGAGAGAGAGAGAGAGAGAGAGAGAGAGAGAGAGAGAGAGAGAGATCACGTCTTTTTTTTTCAGGTTCCATCTGTACTGCGCTTAAGGAAAGAAAGAAAGAAAGAAAGAAAGAACAGATAAAGATTTGTCGTAGGTGTGGGTAAATTAGGAGGGAGGGAGGGAAGTGGGGTGGGGTGAATCTGTTGCTCTGTGTGTCTGTCTGTCTGTCTGTTTGTCTCTTTTTTTCTGTGTTGCTGTACCTCTCGGTGTCTCTGTATCTGTGT
>CM054160.1:40350425-40355425 GCA_028751875.1 Rapana venosa | reverse complement strand
TGCAACCATAGGTAGGAAGGATCCAGGGGTAAATGTGTGAGCAGACGGTTGTTGTTCTAGACAACTTGGTGCGAGACAGAAAGAGAGACAGACAGACAGAATAATGAAGTACATGACACACACACACACACAACCGAAAAATAATGATACTGATAATTCCAGCATTCTGCAACCATAGGTAGGAAGGATCCAGGGGTAAATGTGTGAGCAGACTGTTGTTGTTCTAGACAACTTGGTGCCGTGAGAAACAAGCCACCGAACTCGACTAACTGTAATTGTTCCTTCAGGGCCTGATTAATTTTAAAGTGGTTTTGACTTGACTTGACTTGACTTGACTTGACTCGCGCTATCTTTCTATTGGGATCTAGAACAGGAAGAAAAAACAACTCTACCCTGATAAGATAAGCGCACACGTACACATACGCGCGCGCTCGCACGTATACACATACACACACTCGCACACACACACACACACACACACACACACACACACACACACACACACACACACACACACACACACACACACACACCTATACACATACGAACGTATTCACATACATACACACACATACATGCACATATACAAACACACATACATGCACACATACACACACTCAATCGCATGCACGCACATTCGCATGCACGCACATATACACTCGTATACACACATACACACACTCGCACACACACACACACACACGCTCGCACACTCGCATGCACGCACACACATACACACGCACGCACGCATGCACATACATACACATACATACATGCACACACACACACACACACACACACACACACACGCACGCACGCACACACACCACGCACGCACGAAATCACGCACGCCAATGAAATACGCCACTGTTACATCACTGTGTCTGTCAATTAGGATCTATGACAGACCCCCAAAATCCGATAAAATACACATTCCCCCCCCCCCCCCCCCCCCCCCCTCCTCCTCCCCCATCTTCCAAAATAGAGAGAGAGCGAGAGAGAGAGAGAGAGAGAGAGAGAGAGAGAGAGAGAGGAGGGTGGAGAGAGAGAGACAGAGACAGAGATGTGTGTGTGTGTGTGAGAGAGAGAGAAGAGAGAGAGAAATGTGAGAGAGAGAGAGAGAGAGAGAGAGAGAGAAGAGAGAGAGAGAGAGAGAGAGAGAGAGAGAGAACATACATTTTAATAATAACCCAATACTCATATTCTCACGCAGTAGAGAGAGAGAGAGAGAAGAGAGAGAGAGAGAGAGAGAGAGAGAGAGAGAGAGAGAGAGAGAGAGAGAGAGCGAGAGCGAGCGAGAGAGCGAGCGAGAGAGAGAACTCTGGGCATGTGTGGAGAGAGAGAGAGAGAGAGAGAGAGAGAGAGAGAGAGAGAGAGAGAGAGAGAGAGAGAGAGAGAGAGAGAGAGAGAGAGAGAGCGAGAGATGTGTGTGAGAGAGCGCGAGAGAATGAGGTGTGTGTGTGTGTGTGTGTGTGTGTGTGTGTGTGTGTGTGTGTGGTGTGTTGGTCATTTACGCGGCTGTATTTGGTTGTTCTTTTATGCTTTGGAGTGTGTTTGAAGTGTTGGTGTGTGTGTGTGTATGTGTGTGTGGGGAGTGTGGTGTGCATGCGTGCTTGCGTGCCGTGCCGTGCGGGTTTGTTCTTTGTATGCTCTGAGTGTGTTTGCATGGTGTGTGTGTTGGGTTGAGTGCGTGCGTGCGTGCGGGTTTGTTCTTTTATGACTATGATGTGTGTGTGTGTAGTGTGTGTGTTTCTTTGCACATGCTGTGTACGTGTAGTGTTTCTTTTGTACGGTCGTACACATAAAGCACACACATACACCACACACACAGAGTCAATCCTACAATGAGAAACGACCCAGACACACACACACATACACACACACACGCACACAACACACTCACACGCAACACACACACACACACTCGCACACACGCACGACACACACACACCACGCACGCACACACACCACACAAACCACACACGCACACCACACACACGCGCCGCTCTTCGTTTTGCGCGTCAGAATGCCACCACGCTCTAAGAGATTCTCAGGGGGGGGGGGGGGGGGGGGGGGGGGGGGGGGGGGGGGGGGGGGGGGGGGGGGGGGGGGGGGGCGGGGGGAGAGGGGGGTGGGGGGGACTGTGCAAGTGGGAGAAGAAGGGGGGGGAGGGAAAGAGTGAGAGTATCAGAAGGGAGAGGAGTGGGGGAGGGGGAAGGGAGGGTTGGAGGGGCAGGGCCAGAGAGGGAGGGGGGGGGGAGAGGGGAAGAAGAAGGAAAAAACATCGCTTTGTCCGGCATCTGGTAGTATCCTTTAAGGGATGAGTTGGTGCAGAAATCTCGCACAGATTTTGTAAGGGTGACGGGCTGTTGGAGGGTGGGGGGGGGGGGGGGGGCGGGGGGGGGGGGGGGGGGGGGGGGGAGATGGGGAGGGGAGGGAGGGGGAAGAGGGAAGTGTGTTGTGTGGGGGGGGGGGGGGTGGTGGGGTGGGGTGGAAAGAACGGGGGTGAGAGGCGGGAGGGAGAGGAGAGAGGATTGGAGGGGAGAAGTAGAAGGAAGGGGATGGTTTGGATGTTGGTTGGGAAACGAGCTACTATAGTTGTTTTTTTAAATTTTGTTTTGTGTGGTGGTGATGATGGGTGATGGTTTGTTTGTTTTGTTGTTGGTGGTGGGTGGTGAGTATAAGTTATTCCTTGTAGTCCGGCTGTAGGGTTGTTGCTGCTCTTGCTACATTAGCTACGACAGCTACACAACTGCTACTATTACTAACACGAGCTGCTGCTGCTGATGCTGCTTATGATGAAGGATGCCAATTGTTTATCTGCTGTACTTCGACAACTACTACTGCTGCTGCTGTTGCTACTGTTACTTCTACACAAAAACTACTACTACTACTACTGTTGCTGCAGCTGCTGCTACGATTGCTAAAGCTGCTTCTGCTACAGCTATTACTACTACTACTTCTGCTACTGCTACAGCTATTACTACTACTACTTCTACTTCTGCTGATGCTACTATCTTCTGCTTAGACGACTACTATTATTAATACAACTGCTACTGCTGTTGCTATTGCTGCTACCGCCACTGATTTCTATTTTCTGCTTAGTAACAACTGCTCCACCTCTCCTCTCCTTCCTCCTCCTCCTTTACATCCTCGTCCACCTCTCCTCCTCTTCCTCCTCCTGCTTAAACATTGTTATTGCTTTTACAAAGACTGCGTGCAGTCCAACGCTCCAATGTCAAAATCCATGGGTTTTTCATGAGTTAAAATCCCCCCAAAAGCACAGAAACACCAGTAGCAACTAAAACTGCAAAAGAATAAATGACGTCAAAATTTTGATTACGTCAACGACCAAGCACGATTTTACGTCAAAACCAAACGAGAAAAATCGAGGAGAGATAGTATAAAAGAAATAGACAGCCAGTGGAAGAGGATAAGTGAATGAATTGATGAAATAAGTGAATAAATGGAAGAATGAATGATTAAATGGGTTGGATGGATAGAAGGATTTTTTAAATATTTATTTTCGAGGGTTACCAATGAGCGTTTACATCCTTTTTTTTCTTCACCCGGCCCCAGAGAGAGAGAGATAGAGAGAAGAGAAAGAGAGAGAAGAGAGAGAGAGAGAGAGAGAGAGAGAGAGAGAGAGAGAGAGAGAGACAGACAACAGACAGACAGACAGACAGACAGACAGACAGACAGACAGACCGACAGACAACAGACGCTGCGCGGCGCGCGCACACATCAAACACACACACACACAGATCACAGTTTTACTCTGACAGAACTCATAAATTTTTTTTTAAATTAAAAGACGCATATTCCATCACATACATCATCATCATCATCATCATCATCATCAACATATATAAATGATGATGAAATAATAATAAGGAAGAATAAAATGTTAATCAATCCTGTTATCTGCTGCTGCTGCTGCTGCTGCTGCTGATGATATGATGATAAAATAATAATAAAAAATGATGATATGATATGATATTACGGATGATGAATGATGATGATGATGATGATGAATGATGATGATGATGATGATGATGATGATACAAAAAAACGGACCACAGACATTCTAAAACCTTGTTGAAAATAATATAAATATGTATACGGCTAGATATACCCGCTTAGGTTAAGCAATACTAAGGAACGTTGTTGTTGTTGTTGATGTACTGTTCTGATTGATTGATGGGTGCAGACTTTTTTTGCATTTTGTATTATTATCTTTTAAATTTTATACCACTTTAAGTCACGGCAGATTTCTCTCTCCTTACAATAGCATTGGTCCTAAGTTGGTCATAATCAGAAATAGCGTAAAAGGAAATGTAGATTCATCTCTTCTGCTAATCCACACACAAACATGTTCCAGAAATCTGAAAAAGGCGATTGACTTGACTTCGATTCCAGTTAGTTTGGCCTGGTCAGAATGTGCTTAAGTGTCATGTAGTTTGGCCGGCGGTTCCGACGATGAACTCACAAAACTGCAGAGGAGCAGCTGCTGTTTTCGGAAACTGGGCAAACAAAATTTGATTATAGTGGAGATCCTTGCCCTCAGAACATCCCCACTCTCTCGGCAAAGTTGCATAAGGACAGTCAGCGTTGGAGATTTCTCCAAAGGCAACCAGGCCCCCCAGGGCTGCAGCACAAAAACTGTGGCAAGTCAAGCCTCCTAGTCCAAGAGTCTCATAGTCGATCACTAAAAACCAAACGTAAAGTGGAATTCATGAGTGGGAAATCCACTGTTCCAACAGCCTCTCACTTGCTGTTGCCCCCACGCAATTGATTAAGTGTATAATAGTAAAATTGACTTGCTCCTCTCCTCTCTCTCTCTCTCCTCTCTCACCTCTGCCGCCACCGGCTTCTCTCTCTCTCGCTCTCTCTCCATCTCTCTACCTCGTCCTCTATCTCTCTCTCTTCTCTCTCAAGTGTCGGAAATTGTAGAGATTTTAGCAGTTTTTCAGGCAAGACTGTTGACGGCCGTTGGCAGC
>CM054160.1:40330425-40345425 GCA_028751875.1 Rapana venosa | reverse complement strand
GCCAAACTATTAGTATCAAAACAGTTTTACTGATCACAGTAATAAAAAACGATAATTATCGAAGTTCATGGTGTTTATTATAATTTTGTTTGTTAAATTGTACTGTAATTTTCTATAATTTGAAATTCTGCTGCGGTTTTCTTTCTTTCCTTTCTATTTATTCTTGATATCTTTATTATTTCATGCGTTATGTATTTGTCTATTATTCATTTTTTTAAAATTTTTTTGTTACACGGCCGTGTCATCTTAGTCAGTCCAGGGGTGTTTTTTAAACGCGTCAAGATCCCCGAAGTCGAAATGCAGCTGCCTAGATGGTGGGAGTAAAAACGATCGCATACGAAAACTCTCACCATTGGTGAACCTCGGAGCTACAGCCAAGGGAACTACCCCCCCCCCTCCTCCCACTCCCACCCCCCCCCGCCCCCCCCCCCCCCCCCCACCACCAGAAAAAGAAGAAAAAACCAACCGAACAACCCCCCCCCCCAAAAAAAAAAAAAAAAAAAAAAAAAAAAACCACACCAAAACCGCCACATAACAACAAACAAATAAAAACAAAAACCACCACCACCACCATCACCACCAATAAAACAACAACAACAGCAACAACAACAAATAAAACTGCGTCGACGATATTAATTCATGTTCGTCTCCCTTTATCAAATTACCTGTTGAAAAGATATATATATATATATATATATATATATATATATATATATATATATATATATATATATATATATATATATATAATATATATATATATATATGGCTTGAAATCTTTGATACAACAATAATAAATTATTATTCTTATTACTATTATTATCATGACAGCAATTCCAACACAGAAGTGCAACCAAAAATAGATAAATGAATTGATGATGATGATGATGATGATGTTGATGATGACGAATGAATGAACAAAATAACAACAATCGCGATATTCCACCATTTTCCCTTACCACCCGAACTGCAAAAAAAAAAAAAAGCAAAAAGCCAGTCATAATCTCACACTATAAAAACAACCTGACATCTCTCTCTCTTCTCTCTCTCTCTCTCTCTCTCTCTCTCTCTCTCTCTCTCTCTCTCTCAACCAAACGACACACACACACCAAAAAATCGAAGAACAATGATGGCTGCCATGGGGGAAATGACGTCAGGACGTACTTCCCCGGTGATGTATCGATTGGCTGACGTCAGTGCCTGCCCGGGTTTGGTGGGTTTTTTTCGTTGTTTTTTTGGTTTTTTTTACTTGGCAGGGACAAGAAACAAGAGTGCGGAGTGGGGAGGAGGGAGGGTGAGTGAGTGAGTGAATCCATGCAGAGTTATTTTAGACCCTGGTGTCTTTTGCACACATTCGCGTGGCCTTGTCGCGTTCTCTGTGTGTGTTGTGTGTGTGTGTGTGTGTGTGTGTGTGTGTGTGTGTGTGTGTGTGTGTGTGTTGTTGTTGTTGTTGTTGTTTAATGAAGCAAGCAAGCAAGGGACTGATATAGCCCATACACTGTACTGTGGACGGCATAGCTCTCTGGTCAGAACACTCGCTTTCTCCCAAGCTAAGGTTTTAAGCAGCATCGAGCGTGGTTACCAGTTGGATGGGTGACCGTTTGCGCACGTCTTGGCTTCAGTATAGTACCCCCCAGTTCACCCAGCTGTAAATGGGGTACCTGCCCTCTTTAGGGTCAGGGAAGGTAAAGCAGCTGAGGGAGAGGAGATGGGCCCCGTCCTCAATATGCTGGCCCCTGGAGAAGTTGAGGTCTCTGACGCCTGGCTCCCCTACGACCACCTAGGTTATGGGACTCCTTTACCTTTACTTATTGTAACTGTCCGCTGACTGATCGCTAGAGATTTTGGCCCTTAGTGTGGTTTTGAGTGGGTTGAAAAGGTTGTCTTGTGATGTTTCGTTTTGTTGTTGTTTTGTCCTCGATGGTGGTGGTGGTGATGGTGATGGTGTGTGTGTGTGTGTGTGTGTGTGTGTGTGTGTGTGTGTGTGTGTGTGTGGTGTGTGTGTGTGTGTGTGTGTGTGTAAAATCTGATATCTGTTCATCCTATTTGTGGACGGTTGCAGACGTGTAAATGATTTAAAATGTAAAGCGCTTTGATTTGTTGCTTTGCAAGATTCGGCGCTATATTAATTCCACACATTTTTATTACTATCATCATCATCATCATCATCATCATCATCATCATCACATAAATGTCCTTCGAATGAGACTATAAAACGAGGCCCGTGTGCGAACGCATGCAGAACATCTTGCGCACACGTTAAATCCTGTTCCGCTTTTCGAAAGAGTAGGCCATTGTGTGCCGGTGGGAACAGATGACAAAATTTACAAAACCGCATACACACGGGGACTAGATGTAAAATCGCACATGAGTGCTTATTCCATTATCCTCGATTAAAAAAAAAGAGCGCTTTGATTTGTTGCTTTACAAGATGCAGCACTATATAAATTCCATACATTATTATTATTATTATTATTATTAAATAAAGCGAAAACCCACCCGCACAGCTCACCCACCCTAAAAAAAAACAAACACCAAAAGTACTAATAAGGGAGTAGGCAGCCATTGTATGCGAGTGGGAACGGACGGATGGATGATGACAAAATGGACAATCATCAGCCTCCAAACAAAAGGCAGGCTGAAGAAGGAGATAATAATAATAATAATAATAATAATAATAATAATAATAATAATGTATGGAACTTATATAGCGCTGAATCTTGTAAAGCAACAAATCAAAGCTCATGAACATTCCAAGCACACCACTGGACTGGACTCCCCCCCCCCCCCCCCCCCCCACTCTAGGGAACATCTTCTAATACTACCACCCCCCTCCCTCCCCCCCCTCTCCCCCCCCCCCCCTCCCTCATCCACACGCCCACTCCCCCTCCCTCCCCTATAAATCTTCCTCCCACTTGACTTTCATCACCTCTCCTGTCCTCTGTCCTGTGTGACCTCTGATGTCCGTTCCTTGATGTCGCAAAATGACCAGGACAGTGACCACCACCACCACCACCACCACCAGGGGAGAGAAAAAGGACCCCCTCACCTCAATCATCCAATCATCGGCTTAGATCTTAAGGGAAATCCCTAAATTCCGCCCCGCGTTGATTGGTCAGTAGGGGGTGTGGGATTTCCCCACCCTCCCTTTGACAGATTGCTTAACCAATCAGGGTTATTGCCTTGTTGTTGTGGTTGTTGTTGTTGTTGTTGTTGTTGTTACGTGATGGTTGGTTCTTATGGAGGGATGTGATTGATGTGCTTTTGTGTGTGTGTGTGTGTGTGTGTGTGTGTGTGTGTGTGAGAGAGAGGATGAGAGAGAGAGAGAGAGAGAGAGAGAGAGAGAGAGAGAGAGAGAGAGCGAGAGAAACAGACAGACAGAGAGGCAGAGAGACAGAGGCAGGTAAATAAATAAAGAGGGGGGTAGGGAGGGGGGAAGGAAATGAAAAAAAAACCCACTGCATAGAAACTTGTAACCAGCAGAAAGGGGTGAAAGAGGAATTTATATTGCAATGCAACACAAATGTCCTTCACTGCAACGCAAATGTCCTTCACTGCAACACAAATGTCCTTCACTGCAACGCAAATGTCCTTCACTGCAACACAAATGTCCTTCACTGCAACACAAATTCCCTTCCCTGCAAAACAAATTCCCTTCACTGCAACACAAATTCCCTTCACTGCAACACAAATTTCCCTTCCCTGCAAAACAAATTTTTTTCAATGCAACACACATTCCCTTTACTGCAAAACAATTTTTTTTTCACTGCAACACAAATGTTCTTGAAAAGAGGACAATAAAATATAATAATATTAAACTTTATATTGAACTTCCTCAGTGGAGATGTTGGAGGCCTGTCAGTGTAAATAGCATCCCTACCTTCCGAAAATTCTGTGCCAGGAATTCCCTACTTTTCTATCCCTCTCTTTGCTTCTGCCTTGTTCCTTTTCTTCCTCTGACCTCCTTCTTGTCTACTTTCTGCCTTCTTGGTCCATTCTCCTTCCTTTTCTTTCAGATTATGACTTCAAAGGTAACAATTCTCTCCCATGCCGAAGTCGGATGCGCTGGGCCTGACTTGTCAGGCGCTTTAACAGCAGCGCTACAAATTTTCGTTCACATAACAGACAACAATAGTTGCTGTATGAGCGTTCAAGGAAGAAGAAGAAGCAGAATTTATCTGAATTCAACAAGGGATCTTTCAGTACATTTTAATTCATATCTACCTAAGCGGTCTGAAAAACATAAGCGAACCTACTTTAACATACCTGTACAAATTATGGGGACGGGTTAGTTAGCTCAGTGGTCGGAGCACTCGCTTCCCCCCCCCCCCCCCCCCCCCCCCCCCCACCCCAGCCAAGGTTAAGCAGCATCGAGCGTGGTTACCACTTGGATGGGTGACCGTTTGCCGCGCGCCTTGGCTTCAGTACAGTCCTCCAGTTTACCCAGTTGTAAATGGGTACCTTGCCCTCTTTAGGGTCAGGGAAGGTAAAGCAGCAAGGGAGAGGAGATGGGCGCCGCCCTCAATATGCTGGCCCCTAGAGAAGTGAGGTCTCTGACGCCTCGCGCGCCTCCCTATGACCTTATAGGTTATGGGACACCTTTACCTTTATAAATAAGTACAATATCCCCCAACAAGTGATTCATGCAAGAAAAGAGGGACAACTGAAGAGATAGCCAAACAGTAAGGATGACACACAATATTTTCAACTTTTCTTCTTCTTCTTCTTCTTCTTCAGAGAGAGAGAGAGAGGAAGGGGGGGAGATTTTAAAATTTTATTCTTTTGTTTTGTTCTTTTATTTCGAGGATAATCGAATAAGCACTCATGCGCTTATTTTCATCCAGTCCCCTTGTGTATGCAGTTTTGTAAATTTTGTCATCTGTTCCCACTGGCACACAATGGCCTACTCTTCTGAAAAGCGGAATGGGTTTTAACATGTGCCCAAGATGTTCTGCGTGCGTTCGCACACGGGACCTCGGTTTATAGTCTCAGTCTCATCCGAAAGACTTTTGGGGAGAGTGGAGTCTGCACTGAAGCTAACTCCAGAGGAAAAAATCCTCTCGAACGAGAATCGAACCCGGGTCAGTAGATCACGAATACATCATTGTAACCACCAGGCTATCTCGTCCCCCTATTTTTATTTAATTTTTTTTTCCATTCTTTATATCGAGGATAATGGGATAAGCCCATATGTGCCTTTTTCTTTTTACAAACAGTCCCCGTGTGTATGCGGATTTGTCAATTCTGTCATCTGTTCCCACCGGCACACAATGGCCTAGCCTACTCTTACGCCCCGAGAGAGAGAGAGAGAGAGAGAGAGAGAGAGAGAGAGGAGAGAGAAGGAGAGAGAAGAGAGAGAGAATGCGAATGCCCTTCATGAGGGGCCAAGGCCTATAATGAGAGAGAGAGAGAGAGAGATGAGAGAGAGAGAGAGAGAGAGAGAGAAAGAGAGAGAGAGCAAACAAAAAGGTACTCCTTCCCCCCCACCCAACCCTCCCCCCTTCCCCCCCCCCCCCCCCCCCCCCCCCCGGGGTTTTTTTTTTTTTTTTTGGAAAAAAAAAAAACCCCCAAAAAGGGAAACCCCAAAAAAACTCTTTTTCCCCCCAAAAAAAATTTCCCCCCCACCTCCCCCCCTCCTCCCTCTCCCTCCTCTTTTCTTCTCTCTCTTTCTCTCTTCTCTCTCTTCCTCCCCCCCCATCTCTTTTTTTCTCTCTTCTCTCTCTCCCCTCCTTTTCTCTCTCCTCTTCTCTCTTTTCTTTTTCTCTCCCCCTTTCTCTCTCTCCTCTCTCTCTCTTTTCTCTCTCTCTCTCTTTTCCCCTCTCGGTGCTCGCGGGGGGTTAATCTTAATATTTTTTTGGGGGTTGTTGTTTTTCATTGGTAGTTTGGTTTTAAAGTAAAAAAGATTTTAGCAACTGTAAATTTTTTTTTAAAAAATTTGGGGGTTTCATTTTTTATGCAAAATTATTTCTCTCTCTCCTTTCTTATTTCTCTTCTCTCTCTCCCCTTCCTCTCTCTCCCTTTCTTCTCACTTTTGTATTTTCTCTCCCTCCCCTCCCCTTCTCTCCTCTCTCTCTCTCTCTCTCTCTCTCTTTCTGGTCTTTTTCTTAAGGGGAAAAAAAGACAAGAAAAGAGAAAAGAGAGTAGAAAAGAGAAGGGAAGAGAGGGGGGAAGAGAGGGGAAGAGAAGAAAAGAAAAGGAAATTTAACCCCCCCCCCCCCCCCCTTTTTCCCCCCCCCCCCCCCCCCCCCCCCCCCCCCCCCCCCCCCCCCACCCCCCCCTTTCCCCTCTTTCTCTCTCTTTCCTCTCTCTCTCCTCTCTCTCTCTCTCCCCTTCTCTCTCCTCTCTCTCTTCCTCTCTAAATTTCTGCTTTCTTTTTCTCTTTCTCTCCACTTTCTGCTGTTCTTTTTTTTTTTAAATTTTTTCTCTCTCTCTTTTTTTTAATTTTTTTTTTTCCCTCTCTCTCTTTTTTCTCTCTCTCTCTCTTTTTTAAATTTCTGCCTCCTTCCTCCTTTCTCTTTCCCTGCTCTCTCTCTTCTTTTTTTAATTTTCGGGGCCCCTGCCGGTCTTCTTCTCTCTCCCCTCTCTCTCTCTTTCTCTCTCTCTCTTTTCTTTCTCTTTTCTGCTCTTCTCTCTTTTTTTTATAATTTTTAATGTGGGTTTTGTTTTTCTTCATGACAGTATGTTTTAAAGAAAAACGTCAAAATACTGGATTATCATTAAATTTTCATTTGGTTTTTGTGCAATCTTCTCTCCTCTTTTTTTTTTTTTCTCCCTCTTTCCCCCCTCTTTCTCTCTCTTCCCTTTCTCCTCCCTCCCCCCCTTCAACTTTCCCAAAATTCCCCCCCTTCCCCTCCCCCCTCCCCCCCCTTCTTCCCCCCCCTCCCCCCCCCCTTGCCCCTCCCCAAAAATTAAACAATAGTAAAAAATAGGCAAAAAAGAACAAAAACAAAAAAAACACCCATTTTGGAAATCAAACCCCCCCCCAATAACACAAAACCAACACTCCCCCCCCCCCCCCCAAAAAAAAAAAAAAAGCACCAAAAAAAGGGGGCACAAAAACCTTTTTTTTTTTTTCCCCCCCCCCTTCCTTACCACAAAAAAAAACCCAAAACAAAAAATTTTTAAAAAAGCAACACAATTCAACCCCCTTTTCCCCCCAACCCCCCCCCCCACCTTCCCCTTCACCAGTCCTTCCCACCCCCCCTTCCCCCACCCCCCCCCCCCCCCCCCCCCCCCCCCCCAATACCCCTTTTTCCCATACAATAAATTTTTTTAACAGTTGCGCTTAAACTCTTCATTTACACCATATTTTTTCTTTTTTTTTTGTCAAAGGTCTCAGTTTCGGATTTCAACCTAGAATATTTTTTGGGGGGGGGGGGGGGGGGGGGGGGGGAAGGAGGGGGTGGGGGTGGGTAGGGGAAGGGTGAAAAAGAAGAAAGAAAAAAAAAAAAAAAATGTTTAAAAGGGAGGAAATCGAATTTTTTTTTTTTTTTTCATTTTTAAATTTTCCCGACACAATTTTTTTTGGGGTGGGGGGGGGGGGGGGGGAGGTAGGGGCATGGCGGAAACAAAAAACCACCCACGTCTGCTTCTTCTACGGCAGGGGACGGGGGAAGCGAGCGAGCGAGCGGAGAGGCGGCGAGAGAGGGGGGGGAGGAGGAGAGAGAGAGAGAGGAGGAGAGAGGGGGGGGAAAGGAGGAGAGAGGGGGGGGGGGGAGAGGGAGAGGTAGAGAGGGGGGGGGGGGGGGGAGGGCGGGGGGGGGGGTGGGGGGAGAGAGAGAGAGAGGAGGGGGAAGAGAGAGGGGAGAGAGAGAGAGAGAGAGAGGAGAGAGAGAGAGCGTGCCTTCCAAGCTTTAAATTGATGAGGCATGCTTTTTTCGCGTTCTTCAAACGTTTTATTTTATTTTTCTTATCTTTTTTTTCTGTTTTTTTTTCTCTCCCTTTTTCCCCGAACAAGGGTGAAAAAAATTTAGTGACAGGGGAAGGGAGAGGGGGATAGGGTGGGGGGAAGGGGGGGGGAGAGGCAGGCGACATAGGTTTTTTGGGGGGGGGGGGGGGTAGGGGGGGGGGGTTTGGAAGGTTTTTTTTTTTTAAGGAAAAAAAAAAAGGAAAAGAAAATATACTAAAAAAAAGTTTTGAAATGTTAGGAACGTTGTTGTGTGTAAAAAAGACTGGAAGTAGGCGCCCATGTGCTGTGTGAGACAAAAACGTTAGGGGGGGGGGGGGCAGGAGAGAGGGGAGAGGAGAAGGGGTGGAGAGAGGGAGGAGAAGAGAGGAAAAGGAGGAGAGAGAGACAAAAACAGATACGTACAGACAGAGAGGAACAGAGAAGACAGGGAGAAGAGACAGAGAAAGGGGCTGACAGGAAAGAGGACAGACGGGAAAACCCCAGACAGACAGGCAGACAAAAAGCGACAAAAGAAGGGAGAGAAGAGGAGAGCAAGACGGGGGAGCAAGAGACAAGGGAAAAGAACTGAAAAGAGAGAGGAGAGGGGGAGAGGGGGGAGAAGAGGGGGAAGGAGAGAGAGAGAGGAAACACACACACACACACACACACACACACACACACACACCAAAAAAACACACACACACAAAAGAAGACGATTCACAGTGACCAGAGAAAAACAGTCTAATATCACTTTTAATAACAACCTAAAATCAAAACCCCACACCAAAAAGACAGTGAAAAACCCACAAAAAACCAACACCCACACACCACCACACACAACACCACACACACACACACACACCACACACAAACACACACACACCATACACACACACCACATACACACACACACACACCAAAAACACACACACACCACACACAGGGAAGGAGGGGGGGAGGGGGAGAGGGAGAGAGAGAAAGAGAATCTTAGTTGGAGGGTAGTGAAAACAAATACATTCTAAAAAAAAGATTGCTATTTTTACGTTGGCCCCTCTATTAAAATGTGGCTTACCCGTTGATCATCAAATGCTTGAAGCATGGTTATTGGGGTTGTTGTTGTTTTTGTTGTTTTTGTTGTTGTTTTTTGTTTTTGTTTCATCAAACATCATCATCATCATCTTCTTCTTCTTCTTTTTCCTCCTCCTTCTTCTCCTCCTTCTTCCCCTTCTCTTCTTCATCATCATCTCATATTTTTCTTTTCTTCTTTTTTCTTTCTTCTTTTCTTTTCTTTCTCATCATCGTGTCGTCGTCGTCGTCGTGTCGTCGTCGTCGTCTCTCATCATCATCTTCATCATCATCATTCTTTTTTCTTCTTCTTTTTCTTTTTCTTTTTCTTTCCCTTTAGTTTGTAATTTTGTTGATAATTTTAAAAATCACGGGGTAAAGCATATGGTACATATTCGGCAGGGACAGGAGGAGAGAGAGAGAGAGGAAGAGGGGAGGAAAAGGGGAGAGAGAGCGAGAGCGAGAGGGAGAAAAAGGGGAGAGAGCGAGAGGGGGGAAGAGAGAGGAGAAGGGGGAGAGAGGCGAGAGGGGAGAAAGAAAAGAGAGAGAGGAAAGGGGGGGAAAAGAGAGAAGAGAGAGGGGGAAAAAAGGGGAACGAGAGAAGAAAGAGAGAGAAGAGAGAGAGAAGAGAGAGAGAGAGAAGGGGGAGGGAGAGAAGCGGAGAGAGAGAGAGAAAGAGAGAGAGCGGGGGGGAGAAAGAAAGAGGAGCGAGAGGGGGAAGAGAGAGAGAGTAGTGAGAGGGAGAAAGAAAAAAAAAGGGGGAGGGGAGAAAGGGAGAGGAGAGAGGGGGAGAAAGAAAGAAGGGGGAGAGAGAGGAGAAGGAAGGGAGGGGGAGAGAGAGAGAGCGAGAGGGGGAAAAAAGAGGAGGGGGAAAAAAGAGGAGGGAAAAGAAAAAGAGAGGAAGAGAAACAAAAGTGTGTGTATTGTTGTATGTGAGAGTGTGTTTTGTGTGATTGAATGTGTTTTTGGGGTGTGTGTGTTTGTGTGTGTTGGGATGTTGTGGAGGGAGTAAATTTCCTATGCCACGGCAGCTGAGAACATATGTTAAGTGGTATAAAACAGAGCCTTTTTTTTTTTTTTTTCAACCGTGTTAAAAACCCAGACTGGGGTTAAACAGTTTCCTCAGTTGTTTAGCTAGGATTACAACACTTATGGTGGATTATATTATATTATCAAGAAAACGCACATACGCACGCACGCGCACACACACACACGCATGCATACACGCACGCATGGACGCAAGCATACACGCACGCAATTACGCGCGCACGCACGCACGCGCACACACGCATGCATACACGCACGCACACATGGACGCAAGCACACACACACACACACACAACACAACGCAAACGCAACGCAACGCCAACGCAACACAACACAACACAACACAACACACACACATACACACACAACACACACAACACACAGACACAGACACACACTACACACACACACACACACACACAACACACACACACACACACACACACACACACACACACACACACACGGATGAACAAGCTCTAGAAGGAACGTAAAGAGGGGGAAAAGAGAGAGAGAAGAGAGAGAGAGAGAGAGAGAGAGAAGAGATGAGAGAGAGAGAGAGAGAGAGAAAGACAGACAGACAGACAGAGAGAGACAGAGAAAGACAGAGAGACAGAGAGAGAGAGAAAGACAGAGAGACAGAGAGAGACAGGGAGAGAGAGAAAGACAGACAGAGAGAGACAGAGAGAGAGAGAAAGACAGAGAGAGAGACAGAGAGCGAGCGAGAGAGAGAAAGAGACAGACAGACAGACAGACAGAGACAGAGAGAGAGAGACAGAGAGAGAGAGAGTGAATGACATAGAGATTGAGAGGCAGACCGATAGACAGACAGACAGACAGAGAGAAACAGAGAGAGACAGAGACAAAGAGAGGGACAAAGACAGACAGAGAGACACAGACAGAGACAGACAGACAGAGAGAGAGAGAGACAGAGAGAGAGAGAGAGAGAGAGGAGAGAGAGAGAGAGAGAGAGAGAGAGAGAGAGAGAGAGAGAGCGAGAGCGAGAGAGGTAGAGGGACACTATGAGCGTGTATTGTAGTCTTTGCTGTATTTAGTTTTCCCCTTTTCCGCAAAAAGAGGTTTTTCTCGGCTCAGTACATTATTGATGAGAAGTCGGGGCGTTAAGTGTATAGGTGGGGAGAGAGCGAGAGAGAGAGAGCTTCACACACACACGCACACGCACACACACGCACACACGCGCGCACCTACGCACGCACACACAGACACTACAGTCACACACACAGAGTACATACATAGTCACACACACAGAGTACATACATAGTCACACACACAGAGTACATACATAGTCACACACACATAGTACAGTCACACACACAGAGTACAGTCACACACATACAGAGTACAGTCACACATACAGAGTACATAGTCACACACAGAGTACAGTCACACACATACAGAGTACAGTCACACACATACAGAGTACAGTCACACAAATACAGAGTACAGTCACACAATACAGAGTACAGTCACACATACAGAGTACATAGTTCACACACACATACAGAGTACATAGTCACACACACACAGAGTACAGTCACACACACATAGTACAGTCACACACATACAGAGTACAGTCACACACATACAGAGTACATAGTCACACACACAGAGTACATAGTCACATAGTACAGTCCACACACACAGTACAGTCACACACGCAGAGTACTTAGCGACACACACACACACACACACTCACACACACACAGTACATAGCCACACACACACCACACCACACACACACACACACAACACACACACACACACACAAACACACACACACACACAGAGTACATAGCCACACACACACACACAACAGAGTAACAGTCATAGCCACACACACACACACACACACACACACACACACACACACACACACACACACACACACCACACACACACAGTACATAGCCACACGCACACACACACAGAGTACAGTCATAGCACACACACACACATACACATACACACACATACGCACACACACACGCGCGCGCGCGCGCACGCACAACACACACACACACACACCACACACACACGCACACACACCACACACGCACACATACAACCACACACATAGAGTACATAGCCACACACACTCTCTCTCTCTCCTCTACCCTATCCTTTCCAAAAACCACTTGCTATAATACAACTCTCTCTCTCTCCCCTCTCTCTCTCTCTCTCTCTCTCTCTCTCATCATCTCTCTCTCTCTCTCTCTCTCTCTCTCTAAGTCCCACCCCACAATCTCACTTCTCTCTTTTTCTCTGGTGGAAAACACCACTTCCATCACTATTCTCATTATTCTTGTCAACGCATATGCAGTCTCACTCGTCGATTCGAACCACCCCCCACACCCCGACCCCACCCCCATCCCCCCTCCTTACACCCCCCCACCCCTTACCCCCACCCTTCATCTCTTCCACCCCACCCCCTAACCCTTACCCCCTACCCCTCATCTCTTCGCTCCCCCCCCTCCCCACTCACTCCTACTTCCCTAGCCTCTCACGCCACACGTCCCAGGCCCCCTCCCCCCCTCTTCCCTTCAGCCATCCCCACCCACCCCACCCACCCCGTCTCCTTTCTGTCTGCCTGTCTCTGTCTCTCAATGTGTCTCTGTCTCTGTTTCTGTTTGTCTTTTGAGTTGGGTTTTTTCTTTCTTCTTCATTTTCATAGATGATTCTGTTTCTCTGTCTCTGCGTCTGTGTCTCTGTTCTGTCTCTCTGTCTGTGTATCTTTCGGTCTGTCTGTGTATCTTTCGGTCTGTCTGTGTCTCTGTCTGTCTGTGTCTCTGTCTGTCTGTGTCTGTGTCTGTCTGTCTGTCTGTCTGTCTGTCTGTCTCTCTCTCTCCCCCTCTCTCTCTCTCTCTCACGTGTGTTTACAAGTTTACACAAAATTAACATAATTATCTATCTGTAACCTTCCCTGTCTCTATATCTCTGTGCCTCTGTCTGTCTGTCTGTCTATCTCTCTATCTATCTCACGTGCACAACACACACACACACACGCGCGCACACACGCACACACACGAAGACTTACACACACACACACACGTGCACACACACACACACACGCACGCACACACACACACACACACACACACACACACACACACACACACAATACACCACACACACAATACACACACACACGCACACACACACACACACAATACACACAATACACACACACACACACACACACAACACACACACACACACACACACACACACCGTCAGTGCAATAGGGCACACATCAAAATACATGCTCTACATCGCTCGCTAGAAAAAGAACTTTCTTCTTCTTCTTCTTTTTTTTTACAGACGAAGAAGAAGAAGAAGAAGAAAAAAAAGATCGTCTGTCCTTGGGACAGTTGGGTACTATAAAAAAGAAGAAAAAAAGGGGGGAAAAAAAGTAGGACGCCAAAGGATTGGTTGTGTACGACCTTGCGCCGTAGACTTCAAAATACTGAGCAATTTCTCTTCTCCTTCCTGCTTCTCAGTACTCTCCCTTGATGGTAGCAGTACTACTACTTCTACTACTACCACCACCACCACCACCACTACCACGACTATGACGATCAATACTGGTACTATAGTGACTATATAGTACCACTCACCTCCACCCCCCCCCCCCCCTCACCCTCGCTTACTACCCCGTCGCTACCACCACCACCACCACTACCATCGTCACCTCGACCATACGAGTACTATTGGTCGGTCGCTTGCACAAGTAGTACTTTGGTACTGGTACTACTGTCTTGTACTTAAAGTCTGTGTGTGTGACTGAGCCAGAGAGAGAGAGAGAGAGAGAGAGAGAGAGAGAGAGAGAGAGAGAGAGAGAGAGAGAGAGAATGAATAAATGAATGAATGAATCTTTATTTTTCAAGGGTAACAGAATAAGCATGCGCATACTTTTTTTTTTCATCCGGCCCTTGCCCTGATTAGGGACTATCAACAAAACAAAGGTAAAAATCTTACTACAACAACGACAACAGGATTTTTAAAAAAATTAGATATTTAACATTACATAATCCCTAACTGACTTGAGCATTAATTTCAAGAGATACATAGATTTTGTTGTTGTTGTTGAGAAAAGAGATATGTTGATAAACATATAATTCTCAAATAAATCAAACATTACCATGAAAACTGATACACTGATTATAATTAGGTAATATGGATAAAGTAAAATAGAGGGGAGACAGCAAGAAGCAAGAGAGAGAGAGAGAGAGAGAGAGAGAGAGAGAGAGAGAGAGAGAGAGAGAGAGAGAGAGAGAGAGAGAGAGAGAGAGAGAGAGAGAGAAGAGAACTCGAACTCGAACTCGAACTCAAATGTTTTAGAGAGAGAGAGAGAAACAGATCAAATGAAAATCAAATCAAATCAAATAATTTTTTTAAATTTCAAGGATAATGAATAAGCATCGATGTGCTTTATTATTATTACTTTTTTGTTACATCCAGTCCCAGAGATTCGGATGTTTATTCACTAGGCCATAGACCAAATGAAGGGGAAAGTGAACCCCAAACCCCAAATCATCAAAAACATTCAAATAAACAAACAATCAGCCACACGAAAGTCATGATAATGAACTAGGATGTTGCAATTTCTCTCAGCTTGAAGGCTTTGTGAAGGAAGTGAGACAGGTTCCAAATATCGCTATGTCTTGTAGAGGACATCAACAAAGTTAATTGGAACGTGCAAGGCTATCGAAGATATGTAGGTGAAATAAGCTTGTCTCTGAGCTCCTTAAGAAATGGACAGCACAGAACTAAATGTACCTCATCATCTTTATCACTTTTACAGAGAGGACATATCAAATCAATGTCATTACAATCTCTATATGGAAAGTGATGAGTGGCTAAACTTGAAATACCCAACCTAAACTTTGTGGTCGCTATTTTCAAATGTCTGTCCATATCTGAAATCAAATGCAACTTCATCTCATGTGAACTACAAAATAATCTATAAAAATCAAACCTCG
>CM054160.1:40320425-40322925 GCA_028751875.1 Rapana venosa | reverse complement strand
TTTTTACACCATTCCCAACAAGGCTATAGCTGACAAGCACTTAAGATTTGAGAGGGAGGTTGGGGTGTGGGGGTTGGTGGGGGGGGGGGGGGGGGGGGGGGGGGTCCTGAATGAATCTCTCTCTCTCTCTCTCTCTCTCTCTCTCCTCTCTTCTCTCTCATGATTTTAGTGGTCGTTTTCCAAGTTTTTGCATGGAAAGGAACCACTGATTCCAAACATTAAACAACATCCAGCCAACATGGAGAAATCCCTTTAATTCACAACTTGCGTGACCCATCCACAGATCTCTTCATCCTTGCATTCATTCTCACTCTCTCTCTCGCTCTCGCTCTTCCCCCCTTCTCTCTCTCTCTCTCTCTCTCTCTCATTCTCTCCCTCTCTCTCTCTCCTCTCTTTCTTTCTCTTTCCCCCTTCTCTCTCTCTCTCACACACAATAAATAATAAAAATTTTAGATCTCAAGACTGACCAGAATTTTTAGTCTCTGTCTTGTCTTTGCAACAATACCCCCCTCCCCCACCCATCCAATTTTTATCTGTTTCGTTTTCTCTGTCTCTCTCCGTCTCTGTCTGTCTGTCTTTCTCTGCCACTCTCTTTCTCTGTCTCTGCCTGTTAATTTCTGTCTTTCTCTGCCTCTGTATTGCTCTTTCTGTCTCTGTCTGTCGTGTCTGTCTCTGTTTTAAACTGATTCATGTATTGTTCAGAGCTTTTACTTTGTTTTTCTGTGGTGATAATGTTGTTTTTTCTTTTAAATCATATTACCTAGATAATTTTAGTCTTTTGACATAGTCACTTACATCACACTAGTCAGGGCCTGGTGGTTAGAGTGATGCTTATTGCGCTCGTGATCTGCTGACCCGGGTTCGAATCTCGTTCATGAGGATTTTTATTTCTCTGGAGTTAACATCAATGTCGATTTCACTCCACCCCCCCCCCCCCCCACCCCCTTCCATCAATTGAACTACATTACTTGAAAGAAGAGACTAAGTTTTCCATGAGAAAAAATGTCCTGACTGAATACAGTGCAGTTCAGTGCAATGCTATATGCCTGTAATATACTAGACAATAACAGTACAACGCGGTATCACACTTCTCAAAATCAAAACTTCAGTGACGTAGACATGTAGACCTAATTAGATCAAAACGCTAATGCTTCTTTAAAAAAGATGATGTGCCCCCCCCCCCCCCCCCCTTGACCTCTGACCAAATCCTACCCCTAAATAACAAACAATGACAAACAACCACCATCGCCCCCCCCCCCCCCCCTCAAAAAAAAGAATAAACAAACAGATCTAAAAATATTGATAATATACATTTTCTGCAAACTTAGAGAGAGAGAGAGAGAGAGAGAGAGAGAGTGTGTACTGTGCATGGCATCTGCCACAAAAGAACAGACAACAAGCACACACACACGCACGCACGCGCGCACACACACACACACACAGCAAAAATGCTTGATTGTATTTGGCAGTTTGACCCAAAACAACAAGCAGGCAGAAGAGAGACAGAGAGAGAGATAGTGTTAAACAAGAGAGAGAGAGAGAGAGCGAGCAGTTACAGTTAAACAACAGTTCAACCGACGTCTATGAAGGAACCAAGCTTAGCAGGTAGAGAGAAATATCCACATCTACTCCTAATGTCAATCGAACTGCAGTCGCACACTTTTCCCCTGCACGGTAGATGTTACTTTTCCTTTCTTGCCGCGCCAGTTTTTCTTTCTTTTCCTTTTCTTCTTTTCTTTTCTTTTCTTTTCCTTTCCTTTAAAGGGCCCCGCCCCGCCGTTTTGCTCCCGCCCCCACCCTTCCCATGACCTTCCACTGAGCTAATCATTACACTAAAGTAGTATTGTGTTAAAAGACTAGAAAAGAAATTTAAAAAACAAAAAAAGGAACAAGATTTTTTTTTTCTTCTTCCAGACAGCATATTTATTATTATGTTTGTTGCTTGTTGTTGTCAAAAGTCTTTTGTCGTGCTATCTGACTTTGGGCGTATTCTCCGACTTGGTGACGTTGAGTACTGCGTCACATAGTGACGCATTTTTTTTTTTTTCAGAACAAGAACAATACCCGAGACATTTCCGTTTTTGAACAAACAGTAGAAATGGATAGTTTTTTTTTTTTTTTGGTTTTTTTTTCCCGCCGTAAAGCCAGGGAGGGGGGTAGGGGTGGGGGTGGGGTGAATGTTACTTGTTTGTTCGTGGGGTGTTTAACTTGTGAATGCTGGTTTGATTGGTGGCGTTCGTGTCATTGACCGCAGAGTTGTGTGCAGCTTGAAAATAATGTGGAATCGTGTTTTTTGCTTTGGAGATGTGTGTGTACTAGAGAATACTCTGTGTGTGTGTGTGTGTGTGTGTGTGTGTTGTGCGCGCGCGCGCGTGCGTGTGTGTATGTGTGCGTGTATGTGTATGTGTGTATATATGTGTGTGTGAAGTCAAGTCAAATTTTTATTTCCAGATAGTGTGTGTGTGTGTGTGTGTGTGTGTGTGAGAGAAGAGAGAGAGAG
>CM054160.1:40312925-40315425 GCA_028751875.1 Rapana venosa | reverse complement strand
GAGCGTGGTTACCACTTGGATGGGTGACCGTTTGCTGCGCGCCTTGGCTTCAGTACAGTCTCACCCAGTTCACTCAGCGGTTAATGGGTACCTGCCACTTTAGGGTCAGGGAAGGTAAAGCAGCGAGAGAGAGGAGATGGGCGCCGCCCTCAGTATGCTGGCCTCTTGTGAAGTTGAGGTTTCTGACGCCTCGCTTCCTTACGACCACATAGGTTATGGGACACCTTTATCTTTTAGAAGAGAGGAGAGGCTAAGCTGGCATTATTAATTAAAATGTTTGGAGCGGGACGCGCGCGCGCGCGTGTGTGGTTGTGTGTGTTGTGTGTGTGTGTGTGTGTGTGTGGTGTGTGTGTATGTGTGTGTGTGTATGTTAAGAGAGAGAGAGAGAGAGAGAGAGAGAGAAGAGAGAGAGAGTGTGTGTGTGTGTGTGTGTGGTGTGTGTGTGTGTGTGTGTGTGTGTGTGTGTGTGTGTGTGTCGCGTGTGTGTTGTTTTATTTCGAGGATAATGGAATAAGTTACTTGTCTGTCACTTGTGTTACTGATTCCAGATTTTTTTGTTGGTCCACACTTTAAACTTTTGTCTCTTCTTTTATTCCATTCCACACCAAAACTTCTGTCTCTTTTTCTGTTCCACACTAAAACGTTTGTCTCTTTTTTTTTGGTTCCACACTAAAACTTGTACCTCTTATCTTTTTTTGTGTTCCACACTAAAACTTGTACCTCTTATCTTTTTTTGTGTTCCACACTAAAACTTTTGCCTCTTCTTTTATTCCATACCAAAAACTTTTGTCTCTTTTTTTTTCTTGTTCCACACTAACACTTCTCTCTTATCTTTTGTACCTCTTTTTTTTGGGTTCCACACTAAAACTTTGGTCTCTCTTCTTTGATTCCACACAAAAACTTTGGTCTCTTCTTTGATTCCACACTAAAACTTTGGTCTCTTCTTTGATTCCACACATTAAAACTTTGTGTCTTTCTTCTTTGATTCCACACATTAAAACTTTGTGTCTCTCTTCTTTGATTCCACACCAAAACTTTTGTCTCTTTTTTCTTTCTCGTTCCACACTAAAACGTTTGTCTCTTTTTTTCGTGTTCCATATTAGAACTGTTGTCTCTTTTTCCTGTTCCACACTCATAAACTTTGGTCTCTCTTCTTTGATTCCACACTAAAACTTTGGTCTTATTTTTTGTACCTCTTTTTTTTTTGGTTCCACACTAAAACTTTGGTCTTTTCTTTGATTCCACACTAAAACTTTGGTCTCTCTTCTTTGATTCCACACTAAAAACTTTGGTCTCTCTTCTTTGATTCCACACATTAAAACTTTGTGTCTCTCTTCTTTGATTCTACACATTAAACTTTGTGTCTCTCCTCTTTGATTCCACACTAAAACTTTGGTCTCTCTTCTTTGATTCCACACCAAAACTTTTGTCTCTTTTTTTCTTCTTGTTCCACACTAAAACGTTTGTCTCTTTTTTTTTCTTGTTCCACACTAAAACGTTTGTCTCTTTTTTTCTTGTTCCATATTGAAACTGTTGTCTCTTTTTCCTGTTCCACACTCATAAACTTTGGTCTCTCTTCTTTGATTCCACACTAAATCTTTGGTCTTATTTTTCGTACCTCTTATTATTTTTTTGTGTGTTCCACACTAAAACTTTGGTCTCTCTTCTTTGATTCCACACTAAAACTTTTGTCTCTTTTTTTCTTGTTCCACACTTAAACTTCTGTCTTATTTCTTGTATCTCTTGTTATTTTTTTTGTTCCACACTAAAACTTTGGTCTCTTCTTTTATTCCACACCAAAACTTTTGTCTTTTTTTTTTTTGTTCCACACTAAAACTTCTGTCTGATTTTTTGTACCTCTTATTTTTTTTGGTTCCACACTAAAACTTTGGTCTTTCTTCTTTGATTCCACACTAAAACTTTTGCCTCTTCTTTGATTCCACACTAAAACTTTTGTCTCTCTTTCTTGTTCCACACATTAAAACTTTGTGTCTTTCTTCTTTGATTCCACACATTAAAACTTTCGTCTCTCTTCTTTTATACCACACCAAAACTTTTGTCTCTTTTTTCTTTCTTGTTCCACACTTAAACATTTGTCTCTTTTTTTTCTTGTTCCATATTGAAACTGTTGTCTCTTTTTCCTGTTCCACACTCATAAACTTTGGTCTCTCTTCTTTGATTCCACACTAAATCTTTGGTCTTATTTTTTGTACCTCATTATTTTTTGTGTGTGTTCCACACTAAAACTTTGGTCTCTCTTCTTTGATTCCACACATTAAAACTTTGTGTCTCTCTTCTTTGATTCCACACTAAAACTTTGGTCTCTCTTCTTTGATTCTACACATTAAAACTTTGTGTCTCTCTTCTTTGATTACACACTAAAACTTTAGTCTCTCTTCTTTGATTCCACACTAAAACTTTTGCCTCTTTTTCTGTTCCACACTAAAACGTTTGTCTCTTTTTTTCTTGTTCCATATTAACACTTTTGTCTCTCTTCTTT
>CM054160.1:40267925-40272925 GCA_028751875.1 Rapana venosa | reverse complement strand
CCTCTCCCTCAGCTGCTTTACCTTCCCTGACCCTAAAAGAGGGCAGGTACTCATTTACAGCTGGGGGTGAACTGGGGGAACTGTACTGAAGCCAAGGGCGCGCGCAAACTCCGTCACCCATCCACTTTGGTAACCCACGCTCAATGCTTTACTTTAGCTTAGGGAAAGCGAGTGCACTGACCACTGAGCTATCCTGTCCCCAAGTGGCTGCTGTAGTGGTAGTAGTGGGTATTTATTAATAGCTTTTTTTTTGTTTTTTGTTTTTAATGGTCTGTACTTTTTGATGGCCGCCCAAGCTGTGTGTGTGGCTCAGTGGGCCCACATGTCTGTGTTAATGTGTTACCTGGCAGGGGACGTTTAATGGTAGGCCGTGGGGAGGGGTCAATAACCGGTGTATTTAGTTCAACAATCCATTCTTCTGCTTTGAAAAAGCTTAACGGCTGTGTCAACAATGGCTGCGCGCCAGTTCAAGCTTTCGTTCACGTGCGCTTCTCTTGGCAAACTAGGACTGAGATGCGGGTTTTCTTGGTTTTGTTTTGTTTTGTTTGTTGTTGTTGTGCTATATCATAGTCTGCTTGGGGGACGGGATAGCTCAGTGGTCAGAGCACTCGCTTTCCCCCCAAGCTTAAGTTAAGCAGCATCGAGCGTGGTTACCAAGTCAATGGGTTTCTATTTGCGCGCCTTGGCTTCAGAACAGTCCCCCCCCCCCAAGTTCACCCAGCTGTAAATGGGTACCTACCCTCTTTTAGGGTCAGGGAAGTGAGGGAGAGGAGATGGGCGCCGCCCTCAATATGCTGGCCCCCTAGAGAAGCTGAGGTCTCTGATGCCTTGCTCCTCTACGACCACATAGGTTATGGGACACCTTTACTTTTACCTTTTTTTTTTTTTTAGTCTGCGTTTCTTGTTCTTGTTCGTGGGATGCTCAGACAGCAACTATTGTTGTCTTGTCATATGAGCGAAAATGCGTCGCTGTTATGCGCTGGGCAAGTCAGACCCAAGTCAGCGCATTCGACTTCGGCGTGAAGGATAATTGTTATCTTTAAGTCTTTTTTTTTTTGGGGGGGGGGGGGGGGGCAGGAGAATGGATGAAGAATGCATAAAATAGCAACAGCAGCAGCAGCAGCAACAGTAACAAAAACAGCAGCAGCAGCAACAACAACAATAACACAGCAGAAACAACAATAACACAGCAGCAACAACAACAATAACACAGCAGCAGCAACAACAACAGCAATAACACCACCACTACCACCAACAACAATAAAAGCAGCAGCAACAACAACAACAGCAGCAGCAGCAACAACAATAAAAACAGCAGCAGCAACAACAGCAAACAATAGCAGCAACAACAACAACAGCAGCAGAAGCAACAACAAGAACAACACAACAACAACAGTAACAACAACAGCAACAACAACAGCAGCAGCACCAGCAGCAAGAACAACAACAAACAGCAACAACAACAACAAACAGCAGCAGCAACAACACCACCATCAGCAACAACACCACACCACCACCACCACCAACAAAAACAAAAACAACAACAACAACAGCACCAACAACAACAGCACCAACAACAACAGCACCACCACCACCACCACCACCACCACCAACACCACCACCAACACCACCACCACCATCAGAACCCAGTGAAAGATCACGACAGGAGTGTCAGGCCAACCACTATTTTGACAGATACAGTTCTCAGTAACAGATTGGTTGGTTTGGTTTGTTTATTTTTATTTTTTCTCCACTTTAGAAATTTTGAACTTGGCGTGACCCTTCTCTTTGAACTTTTGTGTGGCATCAGCCTCCTTCCACCCCCATCTCCACCCACCCACCGCCATCTCCACCCCCCCCCCCCACAGCCATCTCCACCCCACCCCCCATCTCCACCCTCACCCCCACCCCCACCCCCAGGTTGGCTGGGTGGTGCGACCTTAAAATTGATAGGACAGAGTGACGGTTCTGTGTGAGGGAGAGAGAGAGAGGGGGAGAGGGAGAGAGAGGGAGAGAGAGAGAGGGTTCATCAAGCTACAATCCCAATGGCGTCACTTCATTTCAGAGAAGACAGCAGAGAACAGCCAGCCAACTCTGACTGATCTTTCACGTCAAACAGTAATTTCGACATTTAAAAAAAGAAAAACAAAATCATTCTCAGTAACGAATGCAAGGACTTCCAAAATTGTAATACCTATTTGTACTTCTACCCTTTTCTATGGGGTATCAGTCTCTTCCTATCGCCTCCACCCCCTCCCCTCCCCTTCCCTCTCCCCCCTCCCCTTCCCTCTCCCCCCTTCCCCTCCTCTTCATCTTCCCCTTCCCTACTTACCCGTCTTGTCAACGTTGTCTGTCATCTGGCTTGTATGGCCTTTTATTATGAAGGCTGGAATTGATCACAGACACAGGTGCAGAGTCAGAAGGCCAGCAGAGACTTGTGTGTGAAGCAGACATACAGAGGCACACACACTCGCGCGCGCGCGCATATACGCATACACGCGCGCCCGCGCGCGCACACACACACACACACACACACACACACACATACACACACTACCGGAAAAGACAACTACAGACACAGACAGACAGACAGACAGACAGACAACACACACTACACTCACACACACACACACGCAACACACACACCACACACGCACGCACGCACCACACACACACACCACACACACACGCACACACCCCCACACACACACGCACGCACGCAACACCACACACACACACACAAACACACACAACAACACACACACACAACACACACAACACACAACAACAGGAGGGGGAACAAAGACAGACATATTGAGCAGAGAGAGACAGAGACAGAGACAGAGGGACTAACTGAGAGAGACAGATGAGGGACAAAAGAGACAAAGAAAGACAGACATAGAGAGAGAGAAGACAGAGAGAGGGCAGATACAAACGAGACAGAAGAAGAAGGCGAAAGACAGATAGGAGACAGAAAGAGAGGGGAGGGGGGGGGGGGGAGGGAGAAGAGACAATGATAATGAGAGAGAGGCAGATACACAAAGAGAGACTGCAAGACAGACAGATTGAGAGACAGATAGGGCGAAAGAGACAGAGAAGAGAAGACAGACCTGAGAGAGAGAGAGAGAGAGAGAGAGAGAGAGAGGCAGACAGAGAGACAGACAAAGATAAAGAGGGGTGGTTGGGGGGGGGGGTGGCAAATACACAAAAAAGAGACAGCAAGACAGACTGAGAGACAGATATGACGAAAAGACAGAGAGAGAGAGGAGAGAGAGAGAAGAGAGCAGAGAGAGACAGACAAAGAGTTGGGGGGGGGTTGACAAATACACGAAAAAGAAACAGGAAGACAGACTGAGAGACAGATATGTCGAAAGAGACAGAGAAAGAGAAGAGAGAAAGAGAGAGAGAAGAGAAGAGATGAGAAGAGAGAGAGGAACGAGAGAGAAGAAAGAGAGATAAAAGGACAGAGAGACAAGAGACAGAATTTGAAAAAAAGAAAAAAAAGAAAGAAAAAGACAAGAGAGAAGAGATGCATGCAGTTCCACTCAGGACAGTGACCGGTTTTCTCGATCTGTCCTCTTCTATTTCGCCCTCCCCCCCCCCCCCCCCAAATTCTCACTGCCCCTGGTCGCTCGCGCAATTCTCTCCCCCCCCTCCCCCACCCCACTATCCCTCTCAACCTCCACCTCCCTCCTCCCTCCTCCCTCCCTCCCTCCCATCCCCATCCCCTCTTCGATTTTTGTTTTCAATCCTTTCGTCCTTGGAACTCTCTGGTGTGACAAGTCTTCGTTCGTTCCTTTCGTCACTGCTGCAGCACTGTGCGCATGCCCCGGACTCTCCCCCCTCCACCCCCCTTCCCCCCTCCCCCCACCCTACCACCCTCTCCGCTCCTCTGCTGCTTCCGCTCTGCGCATGCACCTGCGCAGTGCAAGGCAAAGGCAAAGCAAGGCACAGGCAAGGCAAAGCAAGGCACAGGCAAGGCAAGCTCTTGTGCAGCACAGAGAGTTGGGATTGGATGTGTGGATGGTGGTGATGGTGGTGATGATGGTGTGGATGGGGGGTGGGGTGGGGGATGGGGGTGGTGGATTTGAGGGAGGGGTGATGGAGGAGGGGGGGAGGCGTGTGGAGGTTGGGGAAGGGAAGGTTGGGGAAGGGAGGGGGAGGGGGGGGGGTGTTGCCTGTATAGTTATTAATGTGACTTTTTTCCCCGTCCCCCCGGAGTGGCCAAAAAAAAAAAAAAAAAGAAAGAAAAAAGAGGAAAAGTGGAAGGATGGGATGCACAAAAGGAGGAGGGTGGGTGGGTGGGTGGTGGTAGGGGAGGAGGGGTGGGGGTGGGTGGGGGTGAGAGAGAGAAGGGGTGAAGGGAGGGTGGGTTGGGGATGAAAGGGAGTTGCTTCCCTCATCCCTTCTTCTCTTTCCGTCTCTTCTTCTCTGGTGTCTCTTGGATGGAAGAGGGAGAGAGAGAGATTCTGAGACAGAGACAGAGAGATAGACTCAGAGGAGAGAGAGAGAGAGAGAGAGAGAGAGTTGTCAGAGAGAGGAGAGAGAGAGCGAGAGAGAGAGAGAGAGAGACAAAGAAGAGAGAGAGAGAGGAGAGAGAGAGAGAGAGAAAATGGCGAAGGGTGTGTAGTTAAGCAGTCTGATCGCTGTGCTTTGTGGGTCTGTTCATGTTTAAATTTAAACAAGAATTTATTTTGAGTCTGATTTATTATATAAGAATCCCAAACAACAAAGGGAAAAGAAAAAAAGAATCGAGTGTTTACCCCATGGGACAAAAAAGTTATAAGAAAATCTGACCAACTCAAAACCTGAGGGGAAGAAAAAAAAGATTATTGAATGACACATACTGTCACACAGACCAAGCAACCGACGTAACTCTCTCTCTCTTTTTCTCTGTCTGTCTGTCTGTCTGTCTGTCTGTCTGTCTGTCTGTCTCTCTCTCTCTCTCTCTCTCTCTCTCTCTCTCTCTCTCTCTCTCTCTCTCTCTCTTCTCTCTCTCT
>CM054160.1:40242925-40252925 GCA_028751875.1 Rapana venosa | reverse complement strand
CTCTCTCTCTGTCTGTCTGTCTCTCTCTGTCTCTCTGTCTGTCTGTCTCTCTCTCTTCTCTCTCTCTCTCTCTCTCTTCTCTCTGTCTGTCTGTCTCTCTGTGTCTTTCTCTCCTACTAGTACTACTACTACTACTACTACTACTACTACTACTACTGCTGCTGCTGCTGCTGCTGCTGCTGCTGCTGCTGCTGCTGCTTGCTGCTTGCTTCTTCTTCTTCTTCTTCTTCTTCTTCTTCTTCTTCTTCTTCTTCTTCTTCTTCTTCTTCTTCTTCTACAACGGCAACAACAACTACTACTCCTACTCCTACTACTCCTACTCCTACTACTACTACTACTACTACTACTACTACTACTACTACTACTACTACTACTGCTACTACTGTGATGCTGACGACGTCGACAGCTATAATTGTGATGGTCGTGGTGAAGGTGTTGGGGATGGGGATGGTTGGGGGATAGTGGTGACGGTGGAGATGGTGATGGTGTGGGTTGGGGGGATAGTGGTGGTGGTGATGGGGATGGTGGCTGGGGGGAATAGTAGTGGGGGTGGTGGTGGTAGTGTCTGACTAATGCTAAACCAGCACTTTTTCCTGACTCTGTTAACTTTTGGCTGTGCAGTTTACCACCAAAACCCCCCCAGATCATTGTGGATAATTCATTATTTCTGTTCGGCACCAGTCTTGTATTCTAGGTGATTTTGAGTTCAATTCTTCACTGACCTACCGTAAACTTGCTAGAATTTTCACAAGCTGTCTGTCTATCTGGCTGGCTGCCTGTCTGGCTGTCTGTGTGCCTGTCTGTCTGTCTGTGTCTTGTGTGTATGTGTGTGTATGTCTCTCTCCCTCTCTCTCCCTCTGTCTCTCTCACTCTCAACCATTCACTCACTCTCTATCTCATTCATTCTCTCTTTTCTCTCTCTCTCTCTCTCTCTCTCTCTCTCTCTCTCTCTCTCTCTCTCTCTTCAATGTGAACCTGTTCCTAGGGTATTATTACTGTGTTTTCTTACCATAGTTTATTGTATATCACGACAGAATAATGTGTCGATGCTTTGTGTTTCTTCCCATGAAAGGGGCTGTTGGCCTGTATTCGTTAAATTTCAGAGTTCAATTCTCTCTCTGTCTCTATCTCTGTCACTCTGTCTGACTGTCTGTCTACTCTCTTTCTCTCTCTCTCTGACTGTCTATGTCTGTCTGTCTCTCGTGTCTGTCTGTCTGTCTGTCTGTCTCTCTGTCTGACTGTCTGTCTCTCTGTGTCTGTCTGACCTGTCTCTGTCTTTTCTGTCTGTCTCTCCCCTCCCTCTATTCTCTTCCTCTCTGTCTCTCCCCCTCTATCTCCCTCCCTCCCCCTTTCTCTCCCTCCCCCTTTTCTCTCCCTCCCTCTTCTTTCTCTGTCTCTGTCTCTCTCTGTGTCTCTCTCTGTCTGACTGTCTGTCTCTATCTCTGTCTCTCCCCCTGTCTCCCTCCTTCCATCTCTCTTTTCTGTCTCTCCCCTCTCCCTCCCTCCCTCTGTCTCATCTCTCTCTGTCTGTCTCTCTGTCTCAGTCTCTCCCTTTTCTCTCTTCCTCTCTGTATCTCCGCTCTCTCTCTCCCTCCCTCCCCCCTCTCTGTGTGTCTGTCTGTCTCTGTCTGTCGTTCTGTCTGTCTCTCTCCCTCCTCCCTCCTTCCCTATCTCTTCTCTCTGTCTCTCCCCCTCTCCCTCCCCTCCCCCTCTCTGTGTGTCTGTCTGTCTCTGTCTGTCGTTCTGTCTGTCTCTCTCCCTCCCTCCTTCCCTATCTCTTCCTCTCTGTCTCTCCCCCTCTCTCTCCCTCCCTCCCCCCTCTCTGTGTGTCTGTCTGTCTCTGTCTGTCGTTCTGTCTGTCTGTCTCCCTCCCTCCCTCCTTCCCTATCTCTTCCTCTCTGTCTCTCCCCCTCTATCTCCCTCCCTCCCCTTTCTCTCCCTCCCTTCTTTCTCTGTCTCTGTGTGTTCTCTCTGTGTCTGACTGTCTGTCTGTCTGTCTCTCTTTATCTGTCTGTCCCTCTCCTTCCCTTACTCTCTCTCTCTTCCTCTCTCTCTTCCTCTCTCTCTCCCCTTCTATCTTCATCCCTCCCTCTCTCTCTTCCTCTCTGTCTCTCCCTCTCTATTTCCTTCCCTCCCTCTCTCTCTCCCCTTCCCTCTCTTTCTGCCTGTCTCTCTCTCTCTCTCTTTTCTCTCTCTCTCTCTCTCTCTCTCTCTCTCTCTCTCTCTCTCTCTCTCTCTCTCTCTCTCTCTCTCTCTCTCGTTTCGTTGGTCGTATCCCAGAAGGAGCAAACACTAATTATACTGAAAGAGTCCTCCAGCATCCCCCATGGAGGAGGAGAAGAAGAAAAAAAAAAAAAAAACACAAAAAAACAGTATTCATTCATTAGTTAATGTTTTACGCGGCGCAACGCTAAAGAACAGTCGCCTGACCTTTTGACCCATGGGGAGATGTTAAGGAATACGAATACGAACTTTTTAAACAGCAACAACAACAGCAATAATAATAATAATAATAATGATGATGATATAATAATAATAATCATCATCTCATCATCATCATCATCATCATCATCATCATGCAGGGAATTTATATAGCGCTGAATCTTGTCAAGTAAACAAATCGAAGCGCTTGCATTCAAATCTTTCACACGCATAAATAGCTCAAACGGGCGAGAAATTTATGCATTCATCATTCATGTTACGTTCAGGATGATCGTTGTTATGTTCCTGTGTCGGCGTTTACTTTGTGTCATAATTATTTTGTTGTTATGGGTTGGTTGGGTTTTGGTTTGCTTTTAGTTTCATTGTGGATTGTTTTTTTCTCTCTCTCTCTCTTCGTTTTTATTCATTTTGTGGTGGTTGTGATTGTTATTGTATTGTTTCGTATATTGTTGAATTATGAAGTTGCCTTTTTAAGATTTTTACTCCTGATTTTGCTATCGTTTTCTTTTTTAAAAATGTAGTTTTTGTTGTACTTTTGTGACTTTCGAAGTCGTCGCTACCATCTTTACTGCTATTGGTGTTGTTGGTGTTGTTGTTGTTACTGCTGCTGCTGCTGCTGCTGCTGCTGCTGCTGCTGCTGCTGCTGCTGCTGCTGCTGCTGCTGCTACTACTACTACTACTACTACTACTACTACTACTACTACTGCTGCTGTTGCTGCTGCTGCTGCTGCTGCTGCTGCCTCGGTGGGCAGATGGTGGTAGTTGAGGGGGTAGTGGTGGTGGTCGTAGTAGTGACGAGCATGATGATGATGTTGATGGCAACAATAATATCACAACAATGTTTTTTGTTTTGTTTTGTTCTGTTTTTAGGTAAGGCTCGTTATTCCGATCATCTTGATAAATGTGACGTGACCTGTGTAGTTAGTGTTTTTTTTTTTGCAACCTTGAGAAATCATACAAATGGTGTAACGTATACACAAAAACCAACAACAAACTTTTTTTTTTTAACCCACAAAACACCCTCCACCCTATCCACCCACCCACTTACCTCTTTCTTTTTCTCCCTCTCTTATTTCTGTCTCTCTGTGTGTACCTCTATCTCTCTCTCTTTCTCTCTCTCTCTCTCTCTCTCTCTCTCTCTCTCTCTCTTCTCTAACACACACACACTCAAAACACACACACACACACACACACACACACACCACACACACACACACACACAAAACACCACACACACACACACACACAAACCACCACACAAAACACAACACTCCGTGTCTCTCTCTATGTCTCTTCTCTCTCTCTCTTTCTCTCTTTCCTCCCCTCTCTCTGTCTCCCATTCCTCTCTGTTTCCCTTCCCTCTCTTTCTCTGTTTCTCCACCCCCCCTCTCTCTCTCTGTCTCTCTCCCTCCCTCTTCTCCCCCCCCCCCCCCACCCTTCACTCCACACACCCCCTCTCTCTCTCTGTCTCTCTCTCTGTCTCTCTCGCTGTCTGCCTTTGTGTGTGGGTGTGTCTCTCTTTGTCTCTCTCTCTCTCCCCTCTCTCTCTCTCTCTTTTTTCTTTCTCTCTTTTTCTCTCTTTTTCCCCTCTCTTCCCCCCTCTCTATTCTCTCTCTTCTCTCCTCTTTTTTCTCTTCTCTCTCTTTTCCCCTTCCCCTCCCCTCTCCTCTCTCTCTCTCTCTCTTTTCTCTCTCTCTCCCGCTCGCTCGTCTCTCTCTCGCCGCTGCTCGCTCTCTCATTTAGTCAGTTGTTTGGTCTCTCTCGGGTCTGTTTGTCTCTCTCTTCTCTTCTGTCTGTCTGTCTCTCCCCCCTTCCCATCCCCCCCCCCCCCCCACAAATTCTAAAGTTTTTTTTCTGCGTGCGGCGTTTTTTTAAGGGAAAAGGGTTTTTAAAACTTTGTGAACTTTTTTGCTTTTTTCAGTGTGTGGGGCTACCAAAAACTTTGTCACTCCGTGTAAAAAGGTTTCTGTTAGCAAGGACAATTTAGTTTCGGGGGCCCGCTCTGTCTGTCTGTCTGTCTGTTTTTTGTCTATGTTTCTGTCTGTTTTAAGTCTGTCTGTCTAGGGTTCTTTTCTGTGTCTCGGTCTGTCTGTATGCCCTCCCTCTTCTGTGGGGTATTTTTAATGTCTTCTTGTAGTCTTTTGTCTGTTCTTGTTTTGTCTGTTTTCTTTTCCTTGTTTTTCCCACTCCGGGTCCTTTTCCCACATACTTTGGGGCGCACCCCGCCCACACAAAAAACACGTGCGCAAACGCCAACACACACACCAAACCCCATACAAAACCACACACGCCGCAGGGCAGGGCACTCACCCGCCCCCACGCACGCTTTCTTTCTTTTTTTCTTTCTTTCTTTCTTTCTTTCTTTCTTTCTTTTTCTTCTCTCTCCCCTTTTCTCTCTTTTCTCTCTCTTTTCACACACACACTCACACCAAACACACACACACCACACACACACACACACACACACACACCACACAAACCACAAAACACTCACCCCTTGTCAAAACACGCCCACACCCCACCCCACACACCACACTCGTCCCCCCCCCCCCTCCACACACACTCACCACACCCCAAAAAACCTCACGGGCCCAAACCAAAATAAAAAAAAACCAAAAACCCGGGGCCAGAGATCCCCCTTCTCCCTAATCCCGGGCCCCCCCCCAACCCCCACCCCCCCCCCCCCCCGCCACCCCCCCCCCCCCACCCCCTCCTCTCCCATCAATCGAACTTCCCTCCCCCCCCCCCCGCCACCCCCTCCCCCCCCTCTTTCCCCCCCCTTTTTCCCCCCCCCCCTTCCCCTTCCTCCTTCCCCCCCCTCCGCCCCCTTTTTTTGTCCCCAAAATTTGAAAGGGAAAAAAGCTGAAAAAGGAATTGGGCGGGTTGTGTGGTTTTTAAAAAAGAAAAAAGAAAAAAAAAAAGAAAAAAAAATTTGAAAGGATGGGTGGGGGGGTTTGGGGGTGGGGGGAAGGAGCCCGGGAAAAAAACGGGATAAAAGCTTTTGGGGGCCCGGTGGGGGGGCCTTTCAAGCAGAAGGAAATTGAAGGGGGGGGGGAGAAAGAGGGGGAAGAAAAAGGGAAAAGGGGGGGGGGGAGGGAGAGAGAAAGGGGGGGAAGAGGGGGGGGAGGGGGGAGAGGGGGGGGGAGAGGGGGAGAAAAGAAAAAAAAGGGGGGGGGGGGGGGGCGGGGGGGAGGGAGAGAAAAGAAAAGAGAAAAAGAGGGGAAAGGGAGGGAGACGGAAGGAGGGAGAGAAAAAAAAAGGGAGGGAGAGGGGAAAGGGGGAAAGAAAGGGGGGGAGGGAGAAAAAAGGAGAAAGGAAATGGAGGGGGGGGAAAAAAGAAAAAGGGGGAAAAGGGGCAAAGAAAAAAAGGGAAAGGAAAAGGGAAAGGGGGGGAAGGGGAAAAAGGGGGGGGGGAAAAGGGGAAGGACACAGAGCAAAAAGAAAAAGGGGAGGGGAAAAAAGACAAAGGGGGAAAAACAGAGAGGGAAAATTGGAGGGGGAGAGAGGGGGAGAGGAGGGGGAGAGAGAGAGGGGGGAGAAAAACAGACGGGGAACGGGACAAAACAGACAGAAAGACAGACAGACACACCCCCACACACACCCCTCCCCCAAACCACAACACCACACCCCAACACACCCCAAAAACCCCCCAACACACACACACAAAACACACAAAAAAAACAAAAAAAACAGGAGAAAAAACAAAAAAGGGAAAAAAGGGGAAAAAAAGGGGAAAAGGGGGAAAAAGGGGGAAAAAAAAAAAAAAACCCCCAAAGGGGGGAAAGGGGGCAAGGGTTTTTCCTTTTCCCCCCCTAAAAACCCCCCTTTTTTTTTTCCCCCAAAAAAAATTTTTTCCCCCCCTTTTTTTTTCAAAACCCCTTTCCTTTTTACCTTCCTTTATTTTTTTCCCCTTTTTTTTTTTTTTTTCCCCCCACCTTTTCCCCTTCCCCCCCTCCCTCCCCCCCCTCCTCTCTCAATGGGGCCAAATGGGCGAAAACCAAACCGGGGGGCCAAAGTTTTTTTTTTTTTCTCTCCCCTTTTTTTTTCTTTTCTCAAGGGTTTTTCCCTTTTGGAAACTGTCTTGTCTCTAGAGTCTCTGTCTCTCTCTGTCTCTTCTCTGTTTTTCTGTCTGTCTCTCTTTTCCCCTTCTCTTCTCTCTCTCTCTTCTCTCTCCCTCTCTCTCGGTCTCTCTGTTCTGTCTGCCTGGGGGACGGGAAATAAAAAATTTAAAAAACCCGGCGGAAGGTGTTTTATTCATTTTTCCTCGAAATAAAAGAATTTGTCTTGTCATGTTTTCCTTGGCATTGTCTGCCCCTGCGTGTCTGGGGTTCCCGTTGGGTTTTCTGTCTGTTGTTTGCCCCCCCCCTCTCCCTTTTCCTGGCCCCTCCCCCTTTTTCCCAAACTTTCCTTTTTAGGTGTATGGGTGTGTGTGGTGTTTGTATGTGTGTGTGTTTGTGTTTGGTTTTCTCTTTTATTGTGTACAGCCCATCTGTCTCTCCGTCTCGTTTCTTTTCTTCCCGTGTCTTTTTGTCTTTGTCTTGTTTTTCTCTGTCTGTCTTTGTCTCTGTCTCTGTTTTGCCTTTCCTGTCCCCCATCTTTTCTCTTTTCCCCACCCCCCTTCCCCCCCTTTTTCTGTTTGTCTCTTACTTCAATTAGATTCCCCCAATCAAAACCCTTTTTATTTCATAAAAAAAAACAAAGAAACACCCCCCCCCCCCCCTTAAAAAGGGTTTCTACATGTAAGATAAATCATGAAAAAAGTTTTTTTTAATCACATAAAACTCCTTTACAATAAGGGAAAAAGTAAGATGTCCTTAAACTGAATTTTTGGTCATACCCGGGGTGAGGCCCTTCAGACCCCACTTTTTTGGGGCCAGGGAAAATTTTTGGGGGGGGCCCATCTCCCCTCCCCGTGCTTTTCCTTCCCTGACCCCTTAAAAAGGGGGAGGTACCCATGTACAGCTGGGTTTAACTTGGGGGGGCGGGACTGAAGCCAAGGCGCGGCGCAAAAGGGCACCCCTCCAAATGGTAACAACCTCATGCTCCGGCCCTTTCCCCTTTTTTCCCAGTTTGACAAAAAATCGTACTGGGAAAGTCAAAGTCCTTCGGATGAGGCTATAAAAACCGGGGCCCCGTGTACGAACGTGCGAACATCTTGCGCACCGTTTTAAAACCCGTTCCGCTTTTCGGGGAGTTAGGCCCTTTTGTGCCCGGTTTGGAAAAAAGATGGCAAAATTTTAAAAAACCCCTTTCACAGGGGAAATGGGGTGTAAAAAGCACACGAGTGCTTTTCCCTTATCCTCGATTAAAAAAATAAAATTTAAAAAATTAAAAAAAAAAATTAAAAATGCGCTTGACCCCTTTGCTGGGGAAAACGAGTGCTTGGGCCCCTGAGCTATCCCGTCCCCAACAATGCTTTTCACCTTTAAAACGACACATCCTTTAAAAAGAAAAATTCATGACACAAAAAATACACTTCCCAAAGGCCAAAAGAAGATTTTTAGGTTTTCTTTTTTCTTAAAGAGAGGGTTTGGGGGTGTTTTTTTACCCCTTAGTGCATCTAATTATTGATATTTTGGATTAAATTTTTTTGACCCCTTTTAAATGATTTTGTGCCATTTGGGAAAGTGTGTGTGTGTGTGTGTGTCTGTTTTTTTGTGTCTGTGTTTTGCGGTTCCCTACACGCCCGTGTGTATTTCGTGCATGCCTCGCCGCGGCGGCCGCGTGGGTGGATCTTTGTCTGTATGTGCATGCGTGAAACCCTTGTGGAAAAATTTTTTTTTTTGGAAAAAAAATCAAATTCTTAGTACTTTCTGTCATGAAAAATTTTTTTTTCTTTTTCTCGTTTTTAAAAACCCCCCGCCCCGAGTAACCCCGGGTCAAAAAAATGTTCTATCCATTGACGTAAAAAAACCCCCGGTGTTTTATATTTGGTTTATGCTTTACTGGGTTCATCAAACGCGCGGTGCGTGCTATGTGTGTGTGTGGGTGTGTGTGTGTTTTTTGTGTGTGATTTTTATTTATTTTTTTTTTTTATTCCATTTTTTTTTCTTTTATATCGAAAATAAAGGGGTTTAAACCCCTTATGTGCCCTTTTTTTTTCATCTGTCCCGGTGTTTTTCGGCGGTTTTTAAAAATTTATCATCTGTTCCCCCGGCAACAATGGCCTGCACTTACAAAACAGAGGAGCGGGATTAACGTGTCCCAAGATGTTTTTGGTGAGTGTGTGTTTGTGTGGTGTGTTTTTGTGTGTGTGTGTGTGTGTGGTGTGTGTGTGTGTTTGGTGGGGGTGTGTGTGTGTGTTGGTGGGTGTGTGTGTGAGTGTGTTGTGTGTGGTGTGTGTGTGTATTGTGTGTGAGTGGGAGTTTGGTGGTGTGTGTGTGTGTGATTGTTGGTGGTTTGCGGGGAACTCTCTGGCAAAATTAATGAAAAAAACCCACTCTGATAGAGAAACAAAGGTTGAGACAAAAAAAAAAACAAGAAAAAAAAAAGGGTGGCGCTGCTTTGTGGCGAGCGCTCTCTCTCTCCCCCCCCCCCCCCCCCCCCCCCCCCCCCCGGGGAGAGAGAGAGGGAAAAGGGAGCAGCCCGAATTTCCCGCAGAGAAAAAAAACTGCCGTGACTTAAGTGGTTACATAAAGAAAGAAATAAATTTTCTGCCGTGACTTAAAGTGGTTCTATCTATCTATCTATTTTTATCTTCATTATCTTCATCTATTATTATTATCTATCTATCTATCTATTATCTTTTATCTGTCTTCCCCTAGTCGAGCCGTGGGGGGCACCCCCAAAGACCCCAAACCCGTTCCCTCCTTTTCCCCTCCTGTTTTGCAATTCTCAGGGTTTTGTTGAGGCAAAAAAAGTGGTATAAATAAATAAAATACATAAGTAAATAAAAATAAATAAAATAATAATTTAAAAATAATAATAACAATAATTAATAAAGTATGGGAATTTTTATTGCGCGAATCTTGTAAAGCAAAAAAAAATCAAAACTGCTCAGATTTCATTTTTTACCACTTTTTAACTCACGCCTTTTCTCTCTCCGTGAATTCCGGGCTGCCCCTCTCCCCCCCCCCCCCCCCCCCCCCCCCCCCCCCCCCCCCCCGGGGGAGCGCGTGCCCCAAAAAAAAAACGGCGCCCCCACCTTTTTTTTTTTTTTTTTTTTTTTTTTCCCTTTATTTTCTCTGACTGTATTATTTTTTTTCCCGCTCTCAAAACATGAATTGGTGTGGTGGGTTTTCCGGCGGTGGACCATACCGCAACTATGAGTCCCGCTGGCACAAATGGGTGATCAGGGGCAAAACCCCGTCATGCGATGCCCCTCTTCCCCACTCGTCAAAACGCAGGCAGGGAAGGGGGGGGACCCCAATCCAAGAAAATTTTTCCAGGTGGAAAGGGGTGTAGGGGGTGGGGGGGGGGGGGGGGGGGGGGGGGTGGGAGGGGGAGGGGGGGGGGAGGGGGGGGGGTGGAGGAGGGTGGAGGGGGGGGAGGGGGGTGGAGGGAGGGGGAGGAGAGTGGGGGAGGGGGAGGGGGTGGGGGAGGAAGGGGTGGGGGAGGA
>CM054160.1:40225425-40237925 GCA_028751875.1 Rapana venosa | reverse complement strand
GATGATGAGACGGATAGGGCCACCACCGTTTTGACCGTCTTTTGTGAGTGCTGGTTTGGTTTGGTTTGGTTGTTTTGTTTGTTTGTTTGAGGGGGATTTGGATGATTTTTTTTTGGGGGTGGGGGAGGGGTGGTGGGTGGGTTGGGGGTGGTGGTGGTGGTGGTGGTTTTGAGGATGATGATGATGGTGATGGTGATGGTGAGACGGATAGGGCCACCACCGTTTTGACCGTCT
Organism: Rapana venosa; assembly: GCA_028751875.1. NCBI lineage: Eukaryota > Metazoa > Mollusca > Gastropoda > Neogastropoda > Muricidae > Rapana > Rapana venosa. The sequence goes on along the minus strand of CM054160.1, from coordinate 40,237,691 downwards.
TTTGTGAGTGGTTTGTGTTTGTGTGGTTTTGGTTTGGTTTGGTTTTGGTTTGTTTGAGGGGGTTTGGATGATTTTGGAGAGTGGGGGTGTTGGGGAGGGTGGGGGTGTGAGGGTTGGGGTGGGGGGGTTGGGGTGTGGTGGGGTGGGGTAAGGGGTTGTGGTGGTTGGTGGTGGTGGTTTTGAGGAGGAGGAGGAGGATGATGATGACGATGATGAAGGGTGAATAGGGTCATCACCATTTTGACCGTCTTTTGTGAGTGCTGGTTTGGTTTGTGTGTTTTGGTTTGGTTGGTTTGTGTGTTTTTGTTTGTTTGAGGGGGATTTGGATGATTTTTTTTTCGGGGTGGGTGGGGGGGGGGGGTTGGTGGGGGAGGGGTGGTGGTTTTGAGGATGATGATGATGATGAAGATGAAGATGATGATGATGATGAAGGACGGATAGGGCCACCACCGTTTTGACCGTCTTTTGTGAGTGGTTTGGTTGTTTGTTTGTTTGAGGGGATTTGGATGATTTTTGGGGGGGGGGGTTGAGGGGTTGGGGGGGGGGGGGGTTGGTGGGTGGGTGGGTGTTGGTGGTGAAGGGAGGTTGGTGGTTGGTGGTTTTGAGGATGATGATGATGATGATGAGACGAATAGGGCCATCACCATTTTGAATGTCTTTTGTGAGTGTTGTTGAGGGGATTGGATGATTAAAAGAATAGATAAATAAATAGATAAACAATTTCGAAACCCGCTTGCACAGCCTCTCTCTCCGTGCACGTGGAACCGGTGGAACAAACCGTGGACGCTGGCAACGCGGCCATCTTTAACTGCAGCGTGGCGGGCCATCCAATCGACAGGCTGCTGTGGTACAAGGACGGCGAGCCATTGGCCAACAACTCGCGCCTCACCATAGAGACGGCCAATCGCCTGATCGTGCATGACGTCAGGCGCCATGATCAGGGCATGTACCAGTGCTTCATCGGCAACGAACGGCAGACCGTGCAAGGAGCGGCGCAGTTGTCGCTGGGAGGTTCGTGTGTATATATGTATATATATATATATATATACGTGGGTGGGTGGGTGAGTGAGTTGGTGGGTGGTGTGGGTTGGTGTGTGGGTGTGTGTGTGTGTGTGTAACAATAACAATAACAATAACAAATAACAATAACAATAATTTTAATTGTGTGTGTGTGTGTGTGTGAAGTCATGTCAAATCAAATTTTTATTTCCAGATGGTACATTGAATAAGCAATGCATTTTCTTTTTTCCCCCCATCAAGCCATCTATCTAGAACTCTGTGTGTGTGTGTGTGTGTGTGTGTGTGTGTGTGTGTGTGTGTGTGTGTGTGTGTGAAGTCAAGTCAAATTTTTATTTTCAGATGGTACATTGAATAAGCAATGCATTTGCTTTTTTTTTCCCCCATGAAGCCATCTATCTAGAACTCTGTGTGTGTGTGTGTGTGAAGTCAAGTCATATCAAGACAAATGTTTATTTCCAGATGGTACATTGAATAAGCAATGCATTTGCTTTTATCATCAAGCCATCTATCTAGAACTTTGTGTGTGTGTGTGTGTGTGTGTGTGTGTGTGTGTGTGTGTGTGTGTGTGTGGAGTCAAGTCAAATTTTTATTTTCAGATGGTACATTGAATAAGCAATGCATTTGCTTTTTCTCCCCCATCAAGCCATCTAGAACTCTGTGTGTGTGTGTGTGAAGTCAAGTCATATCAAGACAAATGTTTATTTCCAGATGGTACATTGAATAAGCAATGCATTTGCTTTTTCCCCCCCATCAAGCCATCTATCTAGAACTCTGTGTGTGTGTGTGTGTGTGTGTGTGTGTGTGTGTGTTTATGTGTGTGTGTGAAGTCAAGTCAAACCCAGTCAAATTTTGATTTCCAGATTGTACATTGAATAAGCAATGCATTTGCTTTTTTTTCATCAAGCCATCTATCTAGAACTGTGTGTGTGTGTGTGTGTGTGTGTGTGTGTGTGTGTGTAGTGTTGTGTGTGTGGTACTTGAATAGTAAATGTTGTTTTTTGTTTCATCAAGAGAACAGAGAGTGGATGTGTGATGTGAAGTAAGTCAAATCGTCAAATTTTATTTCCAGATGTACATTGAATAAACAATGCATTTGCTTTTTTTTCCCCATCAAGCCATCTATCTAGAACTCTGTGTGTGGTTGTGTGTGTGGTGTGTGAGTGTGTGTTGTGAAAAGACAGAGAGATGGGGAGAGAGGAGAGAGAGAGGGGAGAGAGAGAGTGATAGAGAGAGACAGAGAAGGGGGGAGGGGGATGGGGAAGGGGAGATGGGGGAAGGTAGGTAGGTGGGTGGGTGGGGGGGGTGCTGAAATGGGTGGAGAGGGTGTTCTACTGGGATGGTCATCCACATTGTCCTTTTTCGTCGCCTACTTATCAACATTGTAACAGAGTTGGGTTTTTGGTTGGTTGGTTGGTTATGTGTTTTTGTTTGTGTGTGTGTGTGTGTGTGTGTGTGTGTGTGTGTGTGTGTGTGTGTGTGTGTGTGTGTTCATTTTTGTGTTGTCGCTGGTTTTCTTTTTTCTTTTCTTTGGTTTTTTTTCCTTGTCAGTTGTCATTGTCACCACCATCGTCTGCTTCTTCTTCTATCACCATCTTCTTCTCCTACTTTTTTTCTACATTCTCTTTCTTGTCTTTCTTTTCTTTCTCTTTCTCTTTCTCTTCTCTCTCTTCTCTCTCTCTCTCTCTCTCTCTCTCTCTCTCTCTCTCTCTCTCCTCTCTCTTCTCTCTCTTCTCTCTCTCTCTCTCTCTCTCTCTCCTGCTGTCTGTCCGTCTGTCTTGTCTGTCTGTCTCTGTCTTGTCTGTCTGTTTTCTATCTGTGTTGGTCTCTCTCCCCTCTCTCTTTCTCTGTCTGTACTTGTCTGTCTGGCTCTCTCTCTCTGTTTTTCTCTCTCTGTGTCTCTCTCAGTCTCTCTGTTTGTTTATCTGTCTGTCTCTGTCTGTCTGTCTGTTTCTTTCTGTTTGTCTCTGTCTCTCCCCCCCCCCTCTCTCTCTCTTTCTCCCTCTCTCTCTCTTTCTCTCTCTATCAGTCTCTCTATCTGTGTATCTGTTTGTCTGTCTGTCTGTCTATCTGTTTGTCTGCTCCCCCACTCTCTCTCTCTCTCTCCATCTCTCTCTCTATCTTTGTCTCTCTCTATCCATCTCTGTTTGTCTGTCTCCCCATCCTTTTCCTATCTTCTCTCTCTCTCTCTCTCTCTCTCTCTCTCTCTCTCTCTCTCTCTTTCTTTCTTTTTCTCTTCCCTCCCTCCCTCCTCCCCACCTTACCCCTCCTTCAACCCTCCTTCACTCACACCTCAATCCTTCTCCTCCTTCCCTCCCTCTCCCTCTCTCTCTTCTTCTTCTTCTTTTTCCTCTTCTTCTTCTTCTTTTTCTTTTTCTTTTTTTTCTTTCTTCTTCTCTTCTTCTTCTTCTTCTCTTCTTCTTCTTCTTCTTCTTCTTCTTCTCCTCCTTCTTCTTCTTCTTCTCTTCTTCTTCTTCTTCTTTCTTCTTTTTCTTCTTTCCTCCTCCTCCTCTCCTCCTTCTTCTTCTTCTTCTTCTTCTTCTTCTTCTTCTTCTTCTTCTTCTAATCATCTCCCCACACGCACTCTGACAGCGGCCAAACCTCAGCTGGTGGACGGCTTCCACGAGCTCTTCGTCCAGCGGGGCCAGCAAGTGACCCTGCGCTGCAAGTTCTCGGGCAACCCGACCCCGACGGTGACCTGGCAGCTGGACGGGACCTCGCTGCCCAACGACCCGCGCATCTCCACCAACAGCGTCACCACGGCCAACGGCGACGTGGTCAGCTACGTCAACATCTCGCGCGTGGAGGTGCCCTACGGCGGCGAGTTCTGGTGCTTCGCCGTCAACAACGTGGGCCGCGCCGAACACGGGGCCAGGCTGAATGTCTATGGTGAGGAGGAGGAGTTTCCCTTCTTTCCCCATCCCGGGGGTTGGTTTGGTGGTTTGTTGTGTGGGTTTTGCAAAGTTGGTTTTTGGTTTTTGGTTGGTTTGGTTGTGGTGGTTTGGTTGTGGTGGTTTGGTTGGTTGTTTGGTGGGTTTTTTGTTTTTGTTTTTTGGGTGAGGGGTGGTGGGGGGTTGGTTTGGTGGTTTTTTTTTGTGGTGTTTGTGGTTTGGAGGTTTTTGTTGTTGTTGGTTGGTTGTTTGTTTGTTTGTTGGTTGTGGTTTGGTGGAGGTTTTGTTGGTTGTGGTGGGGGTTTGGTGGTTTTTTGTTGTGGTGGTGGTTTGGTGTGGGTTTTTTGTTGTTGGGTTTTGGTGGGTTTTTGTTGTTGGTGGTGGTTTTTGGGAGGGGGAAGGGATGCTGGTTTGGTAAGGGTTTTGTTGGTTGTTTTTTTTTTTTGGGGGGGGGGGGGTTGTTTGGTTTTTTATTTTAGGGGGTTGGTTTGGGGAATTTTGTTGTTGTTTTGGGGGGGGATGTTTGGTGGGGTTGTTTGGTGGCGTTTTGTCGGTTGTTTTTGTTTTTTTGGGAGGGGGGGGGGGGGGGTTGGTTTTTTTGGGGGGGGGTGTTGGTTTTCGGGGGGGGGGGGGGGGGGGGGGGGGGGGTTGGTTTGGTGGGGGTTTTGGTGGGTTGTTTTTTTTTGGGGGTGGTGGGTGGGATTGGTTGTGGGGGAGGGGGGTTTGGGGGGAGGTTGGTTGGGTATTTTCGGGGATTTGGAGGAGGGGTGGGGGGGGGGGGGGAGCGGTTGTTGTTTGGGCTTTGGGGGATTTTTTTGTTTGTTTTTCGGGGGGGGGGGGGAGGTGTTTGTGTATTTGTTGGTTGTTTGTTGTTTGTTTTGGCAAATAAAGTTTTATGTGCAATGAAGAAAAGACGAAAAAGTATTTTAAAAAGAAATAAAAGTAAGAGAAACCGTACATTGTTTGGAAAGTTAAGTTGAAACACATACACGACAGACAGACAGACAGACAGCAGACAGACAGACACTGAGACAGACAGACTGACGGACAGACACTATAACAGATGAGACAGCTTCACAATGTTTGTTGCGGGGGTAGCCACAGTAACATTTATAATTATATATATTTTTAAAAAATCTACCTTTGAAGGCCGCTAAATAACACAGAAAAGATGTACACGTATAAACCTAGGCAAAAGTGAAACAAACAAATAGTTACGTTTGAAAAAGCATGGAAATGCACACAGAAAGGCGAAAACGTTTTTTTTATTTATTTAAAAAAAAGTCCACTTTTGATTTTGCAGGTACGCCATACATCAAGCCGATGCCTAACGTGACAGCCACGGCCAGCAAACAGTTGACATTGAGGTGTTACGTGTCTGGCTTTCCCATCTACACCATCGCCTGGTCCAGAGGTAAAGGAGACTGTTTGTGGTTTACCTACCTGTCTGTCTGTATACTTTATATTGTATACCACACAGCAGATTTCTCTGTGTGAAATTCGGGCCTCCCCCCCCCTACCCCCCCCCCCCCCTCACTCTTCTCTCTCTCTCTCTCTCTCTCTCTCTCTCTCTCCTCTCTCTCTCTCTCCCCCCCCTCTCTCTCTCTCTCTCTCTCTCTCTCCTCCCCCCCCTCTCTCTCTCTCTCCCCCCCCCTCTCTCTCTCTCTCTTCTCTCTCTCTCTCTCTCTCTCTCTCTCTCCCCTCCCCCCCCCCTCTCTCTCTCTCTCTCTCTCTCTCTCCTCTCTCTCTCTCTCTCTCTCTCCATATCTCCAACTTCCTCACCTTCCCCCTACCCTCACCCCCCACTCCTCCCCACCCCACCCCACCATCACCACCACCACAAGCAAACCAGCAACCAACCAACCACCACCCAAACAAAACAAAAAAAAGAAACTTACATCTCAGTGACCTTTTGACAGACATGGGAATCCATACTTCCTTACACCGGCTCCACTCCACTATTGTCGAGGAATGGGAAACCACTTTCTGTGACATTTACCTGTCGTGGAAATTCTGCCTACCTGAAGATTTCCTGCCTCTGGCTTTCGAGATACATAAGGTTTAGATCACAATCGATGGAACTTGACTGTTGACGGAGCCGCTGTGCGTGGTATCTGCTCCAATTTGGAGCCACCGTCAGATTTTTTGATATATTTTTTTTTTTGGGTGCGTGCGATATTTTGTTTTTGTTTTTTTCTTTAGCTAGAGCTCCGAAGTTCTCCTGTAGTGATGATGTCAAGACACCATACCTTTGTGCATGCGTTTTTTAAAAAAAACAGCCCAGATATTTTTCTCATCCGTTTTTAACCAACACAAATGGCCTACTCTTTCAAAAGGCAGGACGGGTTTTCACGTGTGTGCAATGTTCTGCGTGCGTTCGCACACCGGGTTCTCGGTTTATGTATGTTTGTCTGTCGTGTTCGACGATGACCTCCAAAACAGCAGAGGAGGCAGCTGCTGTTTCGGAAATTGGGCAGAAATTTTATTATAGTGGAGATGCCTTGCCCACAGTTCATCCCCACTCTCTCGGCCAAGTGGGCATAAGGACAGTCAGCGTTGGAGATGTTCTCCAAAGGCCAACTAACCCCCAGGGCTGCAGCACATTAGGACTGTGCAAGTCAAGCCTCCTAGTCAGAGAGTCATAGTCGATCACTTAAGACTAAGCTGTAAAGTGGAATTCCATGAGTGGGAAAGAAAGCCACTGATCATACAGCCTCTCACTTTGCTGTTGCCCCCAGCGTCAATGGTTTAAACAAGAACTGTGATGAACCCCAGGCGCTGACGGCATAAAATAGTCTCATCTGAATGACTTTTGACAGTCAGTTCGATTTTCCCGTCAAACTGGGAAGGAGAGGGGCGAGGCTGGGAATCGAACCCAGAACCTCATGGTTTACTTGTTACTAGGCAGGTGAACTGTCCTGCCACTTTCGTTCGTGGGATTATTGTTTAGTGTTACTGTTATTATTGCTATCGTTTTTGCTGTTGTTGTTTTATACCTTTAGTTAAGTTGTGATTATTTCTATTGTGATTGGTGACGGGATAGCTCAGTGGTCAGATCAGAGCACTTGCTCTCCCTAAGCCAAGGTTAAGCAGCTTTGAGCGTGGTTACCTCATGATTGGGTGACCGTATGAGCACCTTAGCTTCAGTACAGGTCCCCCAGTTCACCCAGCTGTAAAATAGCTACCTGCCCTCTAAGGGTCAGGGAAGGTAAAGCAGCGAGGGAGAGGAGATGGGCGCCACCTGCCCTCAATATGCTGGCCCCTAGAGAAGTGAGGTCTCTGACGCCTCGCTCCCCTACGATCTTATAGGTTATGGGACTCCTTTACCTTTTTTTTATAAAAAAATATTGGCTTAGAGCTCCGACCACTGAGCTATCCCGTCCCCACACACATACGAAATGTAAGTATACCAAAATCAGATAATAATAATAATAATAATAATAATAATAAATGGAATTGATATAGCGCTGTATCTTGCACAGACAAATCAAAGCGCTTATGTAAAACATTGGAACTGTTGTTGTTGTTGTTGTGTGTGTGTGTGGGTGCAGGCGGACGCGTGTTGCCAGTGAACCACCTACAGCGCGTGGTGAAGGGTGCACTCATCATCGAGACGGTGCAGAACGAGGACGCTGGGCAGTACACGTGCACCGCTAGTAACCGAGACGGGCAGGTGGTCAACCGTAGCGTGTTCGTCACCGTTGTGGGTACGTCGTCATCAGTTTTTGCGTGGATGGGAGGAGGGGGGGGTGGGGGGGTGGGGGGGGGGTGGATGATTTGCTGATTACGTCATGGGTTTGTGTTTGTGTTGTGTTGTAGTGTGTGTGTTGTGTGTGTGTGTGTGTGTGTGTGTGTGAGGGGGGGATGATTACTGATTACGTGATGGGTTTGTGTTTTGTGTTTGTGTGTGTGTGTAGTGTGTGTGGGTGAGGGGGGTGGGTGGGGGAGTGGGTAGGGAGGGAGGTGAGGAGGGAGATGGTTGGGGGAAGTTTGTGGGAGGGGGGGAGTTGTGGGGGAGGGGGAGGTGGTAACGTGTGTGTGTAGGTGTGTGTGTGTGTGTGTGTGTGTGTGTGTGTGTGTGTGTGTGTGTGTGTTTATGGTGTGTGTGTTTATGGTGTGGGCGGGGTAGATGGTGAGAGAGAAAGGGTTGGGGGAGTCAAGTCAAGTCAAGTCAAATTTTTATTTCCAGACGGTACATTGAATAAGCAAGGGATTTGCTTTTTTTCATCAAGGTGTGTGTGTGTGTGTGTGTGTGTGTGTGTGTGTGTGTGTGTGGTGTGTGTGTGTAGAAGGGATGGTGACGTGTGTGTGCGCGCGCGCGCGTGTATGCATGCATGCATGCATGCGTGTACTTGTGTGTGTCTGTGTGTAATACTGACTTCATTTTAACAATGCGTGTCTGCCTGTCTGTCTGTTGGTCTGTCTGTCTGTGTTCGTGCTCTTATTAATTTGACTTTAACGTCTTTCCACTATAATTGCTAATCGATGATCGAGAAGGAATGATTGTGATTGTGTGATGAAAGAGAGAGAGGAACCGGGGTGGTGTGTGTGTGTGTGGGGGGAAGGGGGGTATTTGTGACGCAGAATTCGTCAGAGTGAACAAAAACAGTTGATTAATGAGGAGAGAGAGAGAGAGAGAGAGAGAGAGAGAGAGAGAGAGAGAGAGAGAGTGAAGTGTGTGTGTGTGTGAGAGAGAAAGAGAGAGAGAGAAAGTGTGTGAGAGAGAGAGTGAGTGTGTGTGTGTGTGTGTGAGAGAGAGAGAGAGAGAGACAGACAGGACAGACAGACAGACAGCATTATTGATGGATAATCTTTCTTTCCAAAAGAGAGAAAGAGGAAAGAGAGAGATGGGAAGAGAGAGAGAGAGGGGGGGGAGCGGGGAGGAGAGAGAGAGAGAGAGAGAGAGAGAGAGAGAGAGAGAGAGAGAGAGAGATACAGTCAGACAGACAGACAGACAGAAAGCAGTATTGATTGATAATCTTTATTTCCAAGATAGAGTTGGGAAGAAAGAGAGGAAGGGAGTGGGGGGGGGGGGGGGGGGGGGGGGGGGGGGGAGAGAGAGAGAGAGATGTGTAGAGAGAGATTGTGTGTGTGGGGGGGGGGGGGGCGTGCGTGGTGTGTTGCGTGAGAGTGTGTGTAAGAGTGTGTGTGCAAGCGTGCATGGGTTCGTGCGTGTCCGCCTGTCTGTCTGTCTGTCTTTGTCTCAGTGAGCGTCTATATCTGTGCATCTTCTTGCATGCTTGCCCGCCTACCTACCTTTCTTCCTGTCTGCATACATTTGCACTTTCTTGTGTGTGTGTGTGTGTGGTGTGTTGTGCGTGTGTGTGCGCGCGTGTGTGTGCGCGCGTGTGTGTGTGTTTGTATGTATGTGTGTGTGTGCGTGTGTGTATGTGTGTGTGTGCGCGTGTGTGTGCGTGCTTGTGAGAATCAGAATTAGAAATTATTTATTGTCATAAAAGTCACATGGACTTATTTTGATACAACAAAATCAACTCTTCATAATTCAACATAATTATTCCAATTATTATCATTATTATTATACAACATACTTACTACTCACTGGTCATCCTGACTGACATGATGTGCGTGGAAAAAACAAAACAAAAACAAAACCCAACTACGTTGCATTATATATCTTATATATATAGATATATGTATATATATATATATATATATATATATATATATATATATATATATATATATAAAATATATTATATATAAAAAAATATATATATATATATATATATATATATATATATATATATATATATATATATATTATCTGTGTGAGTGTGTGTGTGCTTTTGAAAAAACATTTGACTATTGAAATTTTATTTCATAGTTTTGGTCTGCAGCGCACCATGTTTGTAAATATGTTTTGTTTAAACTATTGATGATTATTTATCATTAATTGCACGACTTTGTAAGATTAGGTTGAATGCACGCGCTTTGATTTTTTGTCTTTGCAAGATATAGCGCTATATAAGTTCCATTTCTTCTTCTTCTTCTTCTTCTTCTCCTTCTTCTTCTTTTTCTTTTTCTTCTTCTTCTTCTTCTTCTTCTTCTGCTTCTTCTCCTGCTTCTTCTCTGCTTCCTCTTCTTCTTCTTCTTCTTCTTCTTCTTCTTCTTCTTCTTCTTCTTCTTCTTCTTCTTCTTCTTCTTCTCTTCTTCTTCTTCTTCCTTCCTCCTCCTCCTCCTCCTCCTCCTCCTCCTCCTCCTTCTTCTTCTTCTTCTTCTTCTTCTACTTCTCCTTCCTCCTCCTTCTCCTTCCTCCTCCTCCTCCTCCTCCTTCTTCTTCTTTTCTTCTTCTTCTTCTTCTTCTTCTTCTTCTTCTTCTTCTTCTTCTTCTTTCTTCTTCTTTTCTCTTTCCTCCTCCTCCTCCTCCTCCTCCTCCTCCTCCTTCTTCTTCTCTTCTTCTTCTCTCTCCTCCTCTCCTCCTCCTCCTCCTCCTCCTCTCCTTCTTCTTCTTCTTCTTCTTCTTTTTCTTCTTCTTCTTTTTCTTCTTCTTCTTCTTCTTCTTCTTCTTCTTCTTCTTCTTCTTCTTCTTCTTCTTGTTTTTATTTTAACAGAGCTCTCTCTATTTTTTTCTTCCCAAAAACGGGTATATAAACGTAGTTGTTTGTTTGTGTGTACGTTACAGAGCCTCCCGTGATCGACCCCTTCAACTTCCCCACGCGGAAGCAAGGGGACCGGATCGTGGTGACGTGCGTCATCAGCAGCGGGGATCTGCCCATCACCATCTCCTGGGAGAAGGATGGCAAGCCCATCCCCCACGACCTCGGCGTGATGATGCAGGTGCCTAAAACCCCTGGCCTTGCTGGCTCCAGGATTTGTTGCTTTACAAGCTTCAGCGCTATATAAATTCCATACATTGTTATTATTATATGTTTGTAGACAAGAAGGTGACCGTTTGCGCGCCTTGGCTTCAGTACAGTTCCCCCAGTTCCCCCAGCTGTAAATGGGTACCTGCCCTCTTTAGGGGTCAGGGAAGGTAAAGCAGCGAGGGAGAGGAGATGGGCGCCGCCCTCAGTATGCTGGCCCCTAGAGAAGTGAGGTCTCTGACGCCTCGCTCCCCTACGACCTTATAGGTTATGGGACACCTTTACCTTTACCTTTAGACAAGAAAAAAAAGATAAAAGTGTCGCCAAAAGTACAAGGGGATACTTTGACAGGATTTCGAGTAGACTTGGTATATATTATTATACACACAAGGGGACTGGATGTAAAAAAAGCACATATATGAGTGCTTAATCCATTATCCTCGATATAAAAGAATAAATAAATTATACAGTAGTTATTATCCTAAAACTGTTCACAGCTATAATATTTTCTGGTTGTCTGAAGCATTAAAAAAAATATTTTAAAAAAATATTTATTTGGGGTTTCGTGTTTGGGTTTTTTTGGGGGGGTGGGTGGGTGGGGGGAAGTATGGGGGGGGGGGTGTCCTTCTTTCCTCTGTTGTTTCCTTATTGGGTGCATAATGCCTGGTCTGGGGACGGGATAGCTCAGTGGTCAGAGCACTCGCTTTCCCCCAAGCTAAGGTTAAACAGCATCGAGCGTGGTTACCAAGTGGTGGATAGGTAAACGTTCCTTTCGTGCCCCTTGGCTTCAGTACAGTCCCCCAGTTCACCCAGCTGTAAATGGGTACCTGCCCTCTTTAGGGTCAGGGAAGGTAAAGCAGCGAGGGAGAGGATATGGGCGCCGCTGCCCTCAATATGCTGGCCCCTTGAGAAGCTGAGGTCTCTGATGGCTCCACATAGGTTATGGGACACCTTAAACTTATTTTTTAGTGCCTGGTCTCATGTGCTTGTAACTCTGCAGGAGGTCTGTCTGCTGGTCTTAGATGAGAGGTTTCTGACTTCAGAGCAGTTGGTGGTGGTGGTGGTGGTGGTGGTTTGCTTTTGGTTTTGTGGAGGGGTTTTTTGGGGGTGGAGTGGGGTGAGGGTGGGTTATTTGTTTGTTTGTTTGTTTGTTCTTTTATATCGAGGAAAACGATTACAGAATGGGTGCTGGGTATGATAGTGTTTCCGTAACCCACCAAATACTGATATGATTTACAGGAGTTTTTATCGCACATATTTGGTTTTCTGCATGTGTATATACACGGAGGGAATGAAGGCACTGGCAGATCTGCACTTTCTTTCTTTCTTTCTTTATTTTTTAAATTTTATACCACTTTAAGTCACGAGATTTCTCTACGTGAAATTCGGGCTGCTCTCCCCGGGGCGAGCGCGTCGCCACAAGAGCAGCGCCACCCTGAACTTGAACTTTAGCTAGTAGATAGTAAATCTCCCCTACGCTTAACTCGCCAGACGCCAGACACCAAGAATCGAACCCAGGACTTGATAGACCCAC
>CM054160.1:40210425-40215425 GCA_028751875.1 Rapana venosa | reverse complement strand
GAACGTCACCAGTCGCAGTGTGACGCTCCGCTGGCTCAAACCCTTCGACGGCAACAGTCCTCTCCTCTTCTACATCGTCCAGTACAAGAACGAGACAGGTCCGTACTTACTGCTGCAAGAGACTCTCTAGACGGGCCACACACACATGTATTTAAAACATTCGCTCTTCTTCCTTCTGTTTGTTTGTTGTTTTCTTCTATATGACTTTTATTTTCATGTTGCACTTGCTCCCATTATCCTCGAAATAAAAGAATTTTTTTTAAAAGGCATCAACAGATTTTTTTTTTAATCTGGAAGGCTTGACTCAAAAACTCGTGTGATTTTAAGCGCTTCGGTTTGTTTGTTTTTACAAGATTCAGCGCTGTATACAAGATTCAGCGCTATATAAATGCCACACATTCTTCTTCTTCTTCTTCTTCTTCTTCTCCTTGACAAATTTGGTAGGATTGAAATTAAACTTTTTTTTAGCAAAACACTGTACCCCACCAGTCCTTTGTCGTCTGCTAGCTTTCTTACAACAGTATGCATGCGCTGGGGTCAACGCTGTAGGAATACAGGCAATCCTCATTTGAGGATCATTTCCAGCTTTCTCGTGACTACCTGGTATTGCTCTATGTCCTCAATCCCCCCAAAAACCAAATACACAGTGCATTTTTTTATACTTTATAAAAATCTGTGAAAATCACAAAAATTTCCCCCCGACTCGCACTCTTTAGAAGATACTACATGAACCGCAAGCTAATACCGGAGTGAAACCACAGGTCCTTTTTCGTGAATTTCCACCAGACACCATTTTTAACATCCTGAGAGAATCAGGCTTTTTCCTTAAATTATGATAGTGTTATAGTTGGTCACTAAGAGCAAGGTTGTTTTATGGAAACTGATTTTGGTTTCACCTTATTTTCATATGTTGTTGATGTGGTTTTTCCAGAACATCTTGCAGAACATTTTTTGCAGAACATCTTCCTGTTCCGCTTTTCGAAAGAGTAGGCCATTGTGTGCGGGTGGGAACAGATACCAAAACAAGCAGGATTGGATTGGATTGGACTGGTTACTGTGTTGCTTGTGTTTGTGCCAAACCTCCACCTGTCACTCCTCTCTCTCTCTCTCTTCTCCTCTCTCATCTCTCTCTCTCTTCTCTCTCTCTCCTCTCTCTCTCTCTCTCTCTCTCTTCTCTCTCTCTCCTCTCTCTCTCTGCTGTACAGACGTGTGGCAAGGCGTGTTGGCCAACATCACGGTCAATGCCCATAGGCCACAGGCCACGCTTCCTGGCCTGTTCCCGGCCTTCGCCTATCACATCAGGGTCATCGCCAACAACTCCATAGGTTCCAGTCCCGCTAGCCCCGTTGTCACGGCAACCACTTTGGAAGAAGGTGAACAGTGTGTGTTGTGGTGTGGTGTGTTGTGGTGTTTGGGTGTGTGTGTGTTGTGTTGTGTGTGTTGGTGTGTGTGTGTTTTTGTGTGTGTTTGGGTTGTGTTGTGTTTTTGTGTTGTGTGTGGTGTGTTTGTGGTGTGTTGTGTGTGTGTTTGTGTGTGTGTGTTTGTGGTGTGTGTTGTGTGTGTGTTTGTGTGTGTGTGTGTGTTTTGTTGTGTTTGTGGTGTAGTGTGGTGTGGGGTGTGTTGTTTGTGTGTGTGTGTGTGTGTGCGTTTTGTGTTGTTGTGTGTGTATGTATGTGTGTGTGTGTTGTGTTTGTGTATTGTGTGTGTGTTTTGTGTGTGTGTGCGTGCGTGCGTGTGCGTATGTATGTATATTATGTATGTCGGGGGAGGGGGGGTTGTATGTGTAGAATTTTGGTTTTGGGTCGTGTTTGCTTAGGATATTATGATGATGATGATGATGATGTGCTATGTGTTTAAGTGTTGGATTTCTCTAGTAAGATTGTTTTCGTTTAGTTCTTTCTTTTTTTTAAATTTTATTCATTTATCTCGGGATTTTTGTTGTTGTTGCTGTTGTTATTCTGCAACTAGAGCTTCAATGCTCACCAATTGAAGAGATTTTGTGTATGAGATTGTTTTTTCTCCTGTTGAGGTAGCTGCATTCTGACGTTGGGGAGTTCTTGTTTCTTTTAAATTGGATATAATATCCTAAGCAAACACGACCCAAAACCAAAAATATACACATACCTCCCTCCCCCGAACGACATACAAAATATAATACATACATACGCACACGCACGCACACAAACACACACACAACACAACACAACACAACACACAAGTATTACTTGTTAAGCGTGTTGTTGTTGTTGTTCCTGTGCATATGCTTTGTGGGGGGTACAGTAACGTTTTGTAGTTGTTGCGTGTTCACCAGTATAATGGTTTTTTGGGGGAGTCACCCAGAATGTACACTTGTGTCCGATTCATCACTCTTGGGAATCGCTGTAAGATTGGAAATACTCGCTAGATGAAAAATTTGCGTGTATGGGGGCTCAATCCTGGGAATCATTGTAAGATTGGAAATACACGCTAGATGAAAAGTTTGCGTGTATAGGGGTTTTCGAGCGCTTTGCCAAGATATGCAGCCACACTCTGACTTCAGAGGAGAGCTTGTCAAGGCTGAAGACAGTCTCGGCATCACCCCCCAAAAAAGCAAAACATGTTTAATGTATACCTTGGCACTGTGCTTGTATCACCAATAACTGACACAGCGTTTGGCCTGAACCATGTGCGGTATTATGATGTGGTGGGTTTTCTTTTTTCTCTAAGAATTAAAACGTTTAAACCAAACAATGGTGACAAAATGATGAAATACACTGCAATAACGCAGCCAGAACTAAGAGAGCATTATGCATTACTGTATTCAACGTAGGATTTGAACTTTTTGTGTGTGTGGGAAGAAGTAGCTCAGTGGTTAGATTGTTGCAGTCATGATCCGCAGGCTGCAGTTTTGAGTCTCTGCTAAACCCTCCAGATACTGGGATTGAATCTGGTTTAGTTCTCATTCTGTTTCCCTGTAGGTCTTTTGGGTGAGACAATAAACAGAGATCTTCTGTGTGCAATTGCATATAAAACATATTTGGCACACATTGAGGGGAAAACCCACCCATATCCATTATTTCTGAAAGAGTAGCTAGCCCTGTTATGGCTGGTAGTATGTTAGATGGACGGACAGTGGATGGATGAATGTATGGATGGATGTACAGTAATGGAAGGATGTGGAAATGGATGGATGAATGGATAGATGGGTGATTGGGTGGGTAGATGGATGGATAATAGGTTGACGAATGAAAAAATAAAAGGATGGACAGATTTAACGGGTGTGATTTCCTTTCAGCCCCCTCTGGACCCCCCTCTGATGTGACCGTTAAGGCCATTGGCTCACAAGCTCTGCAAGTCACCTGGCAGGTAAGCAGTTGATTGTAAATACAGGTCGCCTACACCTGTGTTCTCTTCGCGGAGTTTTTCAACAACGCTCACATGACAGGATGGCTGTAACCCAAAACTGTAACAAAAAAACGTTGGCAAGAAGAATCTGTAAACTGTGCATGAAGAGTGGGAAGAGTAGGCCATTGTGTGCCGGTAGGAACGGATGACAAAATCTGCAAAAAGAAATGCATACACACGAGGACTGGATGTAAAAAAGCACATTTTCCTCGAAATAAAAGAAAGAAATGAAATTGAATTAAAGTATATTGTTTAAAGATGTGTGAGTACATGTACATTGTTAGAAAACACAAAACCTGTATTGTTTTGAAAAATGTAAATATGCATACTTTTGAATTTGGTTTTAAACATATTAACATGTCTAAGCAGTTTGTCAAGTTTTTAAATCATACTGCTAAAAATTTGTTTGGTGGTTTTTTTTCTATAAAATATATCACATCTACCTCCATAACCTCTTTTCTAAAAAAACAAAAAAAAGGCCCCCCAAAAAGTATCTAGAGTTTGCAAACTTTCAGGAAAGGTTCCCCTTTACAATCACACACACAAACACACACACCACACAACTAACACACACACACACAAACACACACACACACACACCAAACACCTCACACTCACCACATACTCACACAAACACACACACATACTCACACAACACTCACACTCTCACACACTCTCACACACACAAACACACACAAACACCAACACACACCACACACAACACACACACACACACACACACACACACACACACACACACACACACACACACACACACACACACACACACACACACATACACACACACACACAACACACACACACACACACACACACACTCACACCACAACACACCACACACACGCACAACACACACACAACACAAACCCCCACACACAAACAAACACACACAAAACACACACACACACACACACACACACACACACACACGCGCGCGCGCGCAACAAAACACACAACACACACACACACACACACCAACACACACACAACACACCACACCCCAACCCCACACACACACACCAAAAACACCACAACACACAAAACACAACACACACACACACACACACACACAAAAACACACACAACACACACACAAAACACACACACACACACACCACACACACAACCCACACACAAAACTCAACACAACACACCAACACACCAAAACACACACACACACCACACAACACACCATAACACACACAACCAAAACCACACACCCCAAACACACACACACAAAACACACACACACACACACACACACACACACACACTACCACACACACAACACCACCACAACCACACACACACACACAACACAAAACCCACACAACAACACACATACACACCACACACACACTCACACCACACACACCACACACACACACACAACACACACAAACACAACACAACACACCAACACCACACCACACACACACACACACACACACACACGCCAACAACACCACCTTTCCGTAATATCATTTTGATGTAACAGACTTTTAAATTGAAGCAACAACAACAACAAACACATTTAGTAGCGATTCCGACTTGGGGCTTTTTCTTTTTTTTTGGTTTTTTTTTTATAAAAAGAA
>CM054160.1:40200425-40205425 GCA_028751875.1 Rapana venosa | reverse complement strand
GGTGGAGGATAGGGGGAGTGGTGTGGGGTGGAAGGGGTGGGGGAAGGTTGAGGTGGGGGGGGGAGAGGTTTTGGGTGGGTGGGGGGGAGGTTGAGGTGGGGAGGGAAGAAGTTTGGGTGGAGGGATGGGGAATTTTTGGGGTGGGGTGGGAAGGGTTTGGTTGTGGAGGGGATGGGGTGGGAGAGGTTTGGGGGGGTGGGGGTGGGAGAGGTTTGGGGTGGGGTGGGGGGGGGGAGGGTGGTTGGGATGGTGGGTGGGGGGGGGAGAGGTGGGGGTGGAAGATTGGGGGTGGCTAGGGTGGGGGTTGTTGTTTCTATTGAGAGGGACCTGTGTCTAACATTGAATCTGTTAGTTTCTGGGAACCATCGTGTGTGTTGTGTGGTAGTGTGTGTGTGTGTTGTGTGTGGGTGTTGGTGTGTGAGTATCTGTTCCCGGAACGATGGGTGTTTTAAGCCAGTGCTGTATAATGATGTGTCGTGTGTGTGGCAGTACCCGAGAAACCCGCGGCCATCAAAGCCTTCGCTGCCAACATCAGCAGCATCTTGGTGGCCTGGAGACCTCCAGACAGTCCGAACGGAATCCTCAAACACTACACGCTCTACTACCGCAATAGTAGCGTGCCTGTGGTCAGTAGACTGTCCAGTCTGTCTGTGTGTGTGTGTGTGTTGTGTTTTGTGTGTGTGTGTGTGTGTGTGTGTTTTGTGTGTTGTGTGGTGTGTATGTGTGTGTGGTGTGTGTGTGTGTGAAAGTCAAAGTCATACTTTCATATTTTTCAGATGGTGCATTGAATAAGCGTGCAATTGCTGATTTTCATTAAGCCATCCATCTAAAAAGAATTCATATATTACATTATGTTAAGAATAAAAGCCTAAACAAAGCAGGCCATGAAAATCAAACAAATAGAAAACTTCTTTTAATTCATTATGTGTGTGTTTGTGCGCGTTCGTGCGTGTGTATCTACGCGTCTGTGTGTGTAACCCTCAATAACCCCCAAAAGGAGGCGAAAAGAATGAAATTTTCAGCAAGAAAAAAAGAGAAAATTCTTGCAATCTGCATACTATGAAATTTAATGTCCACACCAAAAACTCACCAAGGCTAATAAAACTAACTGCGTTGTATCCTTATTACATAGCTTGCAAAGAAGAAGCAGCAGCAGAAGAAGAAGAAGAAGAAGAAGAGAAGAAGAAGAAGAAGAAGAAGAAGAATTGCGCAGAAGAAGAAGAATTGCGCAGAAAAAGAAGAAGCGAAGAGGAAGAAGAAGAAGAAGCAGAAGAAGAAGTAGAAGCAGCGGAAGAAGAAGAAAGAAGAAGAAGAAGCAGAAGAAGATGAAGAAGCAGAAGAAGAAGCAAATGAAGAAGAAGAAGCAGAAGAAGAAGAAGAAGAAAAAATAAGAAGAAGAAGAGAAGAAGCAGAAGAAGAAGAAGAAGCAGAAGCAGAAGAAGAAGAAGAAGAAGAATGCAAAGCAGAAGAAGAAGAAGAAGACTTCAGCTGACTAATATCTGCTGTACATCCCTTTTTCAGACCCAGGAACAATCCCGGGAACTTCCGGCGGACGTGCTGTACCTGAGACTTCCGGGGCTGCGCGAGAACGTGGAGTACTTCTTCCGGGTCACGGCCAGCACCGTCATGGGCGAAGGGGAGACTACTCGCTTTGCCACGGCCACCCCAAGGAAAGAAGGTCGGTTGGTCATCCACGTTTTGTTGAGAGACTGTCTGGTAGTGGCTCTGGACTGGCCCAGTCTAGAGTCCATAAGGAGAAGGATAAACCGTCAATAATATCAATGACATGATGACCGACTGGACGACAATATTGATGATATAACTAACAACGATAAGGAAGGTAACAAACGTCAGTATTATCAATGACATGGTGACCAAACTGCGCGATGATAGTGATAATGTAACTAACAACGTCAATGATAATAATTATTATCCCTGACATGGCGACCGACTGGACGAGGATATCTATGAGATAACTAACGACGATAAGGAAGATAACAAACGTCAGTATTATCAATGACATGGTGACCGATCTGCGCGATGATAGTGATGATGTAACTAACAACGTTAAGGAAGATAACAACGTCAGTATTATCAATGACATGGTGACTGACTGCGCGATGATAGTGATGATGTAAACAATGATAAGGAAGATAAGAACGTCAGTATTATCTCTGACATGGTAACCGACTAGATGATAATATTGATGATATACTTGCAACAATAAGGAAGATAACAAACGTCAGTATTATCCCTGACATGGTAACCGACTGGACGATGATATTATGATTTAACTAACAACAATAAGGAAGATAACAAACGTCATTATTATCCCTGACATGGTAACCGACTGGACGACGATATTGATGAGATAACTAACAACGATAAGGAAGATAACAACGTCAATAACATCACTGACATAGTGACTGACTGAACAATGATAGTGATGATATAAGAAGGATAATCATCTCAATATTATCAATGACATGGTGACATACTGATGATGACGATGGTACTGACGATGATGACGACGATTATACTGATGATGACGATGATACTGATGACGATGATAATGATGACGACGATAATGCTGATGGTGATGACGATGATAATGATGACGACGATAATACTGATGATGATGATACTGATGGCGGTGATGATGACGATGACGAAGATTATACTGATGACGACAACGATGACGACGACGACGATAATGACGACGATACTGATGTTGAAGATGATGATACTGATAATGATGATGATGATGACAACGACGATGATACTGATGATGATGGTACTGATGATGATGTCAACGGCGACGATACTGATGATGATGGTGATGATGATGATAATGATACTGATGATGACGACGACGATCATGATGATACTGATGATAATGACGACGACGATCATGATGATACTGATGATGACCATGATGATGACGACAATAATACTGATAATGATGACGATGATGAAGATGAAGAAGTTTCCCATAATAATTCTGTGTGGTTCAGCCCCAGCCCGCATTGCCAGTTTCCCCGCGGTGTTCACTGTGCCCTGGCACCAGCAAGTCACCCTTCAGTGCCTGGCGGTCGGCTGGCCGTTACCCACCATCCAGTGGTCGTTCAGGTAGGCTGGGAATGACGGGAGGAGGGGTGGGGGTGGGATGGGAGGGTTGGGAGGTGGTGGTGGTGGTGTCTTTTGGATGATTTGTGTAATTATGGCTTTTGGTGGTGGTGGTGGTGGTGGTGGTGGGAGGGGGGTGTTGTTGAAAGAAAGGATGATTTTTTTCAATGTTGGTAGTATGTGTGTGTGTTGGGGGGGTGGGGGTGGGGGTGGGGGTGGGGAGGTGGGGTGGAGGTGTGTGTGGGGTGGGGAGGGGGGTGTGTGTGTGTGGTGGGGGGGGGGGGTGTTGGGTGTTGTACATGCAGAGAGGGAGAGAGAGTGTGTGTGTGAGTGAAGGGGGGGGGGGGGGGGGTGTATGTGTGGTGTGTGTGGGTGCGCGTGTATTTTTGTCGTGTCTGTGTATTTTGCTGGCCTGTCTGTTTCCTGTAAGCCTTCATATGTGAACGCATGTGTGTGAGTACACAGGAGGGGAGAGAGAGAGATGAGTGAGAGAGAGAGGAGTCTTTGGCAATTCACACCATTATCATCATCATATCCATTGTCATCACATACTATATACCATCATACACCATACCCATCATATCATCACCACATACCATCATCACCATATCATCACCATCATCATCCCATTACCATCCATCACCATAATCATCATCACCACTACCATCATCACCATAATCATCACCACCACCACATCACCATATCATCACCACTACCATCATCACCATAATCATCACCCACTACCATCATCACCATAATCATCACCACCACCACACACACCATACACCTAATCATCACCACTACCATCTCACCATAATCATCACCACCACTACCACATCACCATAATCATCCATACCACACCACCAACACTCACCCACTCACCTACCCTCTCACCCTCACCACTCCCACTACCAACTACCCACCCCACCCACCTTCCCCAGAAACCACCACCGACATCAACCCCCCCCCAACCACCACCACCACCACCTCACCTCACCCTACACCCTTCCCCTCCCCCCCCCCCCCCCCCCCCCCCGACCAACCACAACCAACCACCACAACCCCACCACAAACCGTCATCATCATCACGTCTCTCCTACGTGTCCCCTCACACACACAACACAACACAACACAACACAACACAACACAAAACAAAACACACACACACACACACACACACACACACACACACACACACACACACACACATGCACACACACATCAATTGTGAACACAATGTTAAAAAAAAAAAACAAAAAAAAAACAAAAAACATCGACTAGAAGACATAGAAGCTTATTATTTACGCACGCACATACGAAACAGATTCAGATTTAGATTCAGAATATTTTATTGTCATTTAAGTCATGTAGACTTATTTGACACAACAAACACATCACTTATAATTATTATCTATTTTGGCTAATAGTGATGTACACTAAAAACATGTTGCATTCTACTTCTCTTTTTCTCATTTTTTTCAAAACACTCATACACATATCTGATGATATCTGCTTGATATATATCAACTGTGATTATGTCACTTAATTTATGTACACAGTTTTTTGCGTTCTTTCTCTTTCGTTTTGATTTTTAATAACAAACACACCCATGCACACCCATACCATAATAATGATAATGTATGGAATTTATATAGCGCTGAATCTTGTAAAGCAACAAATCAAAGCGCTCAGATGACATGATTTTTTTAATTTATTTATTTATTTTTTTAATATCGAGGATAATGAAATAAGCACTCAGGTGCTTTTTTACATCCAGTCCCCGTGTGTATGCGGTTTTGTCAAGTTTGTCATCTGTTCCCACCGGCACACAATGGCCTACTCTCTTTCGAAAAGCGGAACAGGATTTTAACGTG
>CM054160.1:40112925-40195425 GCA_028751875.1 Rapana venosa | reverse complement strand
GAGAAGAGGAAGAAGAAGAAGAAGGAAGAGGAGGAGGAGAAGGAGAAGAAGAAGAAAGAAAGAAAGAAGAAGAAAGAGAAGGAGAAGAGAGCTTATAGTGTACTTCACCATCATCAGAAACCAAAACCAAACTTGTTACTCACATTTTTGGCAGCTGGAGAAGAAAAAGAAAGGAAAAAAAGAAACAAACATTGTATTGTGTCTTACTGTATGACATTGCTATGGTTATAGCTTGCTACTATTGTTAGGGTGGTTGTTTTTTTTTTTACCTCACCTCCACCGTCACGTTGTATTGTGTGTTTACTCTTGTGACATTGCTTTGGTCATGGTTTTGTTATTGTTGATTATTGTTGAATATTGTTGTTGTTGCAGACCCACCTCACGCCCCACGTCTGAATCTGGTTCTGACCACCACGTCCACTATCCAGGTCAACTGGCTGTCCGGCAGCAATGGAGGGAGCCCCATCCAAGGTCACTGACCGCTTTACTGTCTGTCTGTCTGTCTGTCTATCTGTCTGTCTGTGTTTCTGTCCATTTTTAAGCCATTTCTTTTCTTTCAAGCCATATTTTTAAGCCGTACTATTTATTTCGAGGATAATGGAATAAACCCTCATGTGCTTTTTCACATCCAGTCAACCGAGTGTGTATGCCATTTTAGCAATTTTGTCATCCGTTACCACCTTTGTCATCCGTTACTACCGGCATACAATGGCCTACTCTTCCGAAAAGCGGAACGGGTTTTAACGCGTGCGCAAGATGTTCTGCGTGCGTTCGCACACGGGACCTCGGTTTATATAGAGTCTCATCCGAAGGACGTTTGGGGGGAGTTCGGTTTGTCTGTGTGTCTGTCGGTCTGTCTGTCTGCTGGAATGTCTGTCTATTTTGTTTGTCTGTCTGTCCATTTTGTTATTGTTGTTGTTGTTGTTCTTCTTCTTCTTTGCATTCTTCTTTGCATTCTTTGCATTCTTGTTGTTGTTGTTGTTCTTCTTCTTCTTCTTCTTCTAGCACAGAAGTTCCAGAAAGGTCAGTTCCAGTCAGGCACAGTCCTTATGTGCTGCAGCAGCCCTGGGGGCTGGTTGGCCTTTGGAGAACATCTCCAACGCTGACTGTCCTTATGCCCACTTGGCCGAGAGAGTGGGGATGTACTGTGGGCAAGGCATCTCCACTATAATCAAATTTCTGCCCAGTTTCCAAAACAGCAGCTGCCTCCTCTGCTGTTTTGGAGGTCATCGTCGGACACGACGGACAAACATACATATCCGGACATACGGACAAACATACATATTGTTATTGACAACACACTCTCTATGCAAAAGTTCATCACCCAGACCTGCCAGTCCTGCTACTATCAATTACGACGTATAAGTGCAATCCGAAAGTACCTGTCCACTGATGCAACATCCAAACTTGTCACATCTCTTATTCTTTCACGTCTGGACTATTGTAATTCTCTTTTGGCTGGTCTGCCAGCATCATCTATCCACTCCCTTCAACGCATACAAAACTCTGCAGCTCGATTAGTCCTAAAAAAGAAAAAATCTGAGCATATTACTCCACTCCTGCAATCTCTCCACTGGTTGCCTGTGCCACAGAGAGTAAAGTACAAGATCAGTACCCTCTGTTACAAATGTCTCCACAAAACAGCACCCTCCTACCTCTGTGAATGTCTTCACCTGTACACTCCTCGTTCCCTCCGCTCTGCTGCACATACCTTGTGCTTACGAATACCTAGATTCAACCAATCCACTGTTGGCCGTCGCTCTTTCTCTATTTCTGGTCCATCAATCTGGAATGACCTCCCTCTCTCCCTTTACGACAGCTTTAAATCCAGCCTCAAAACATACCTATTTCAAACCTAAGATTTTCCCCTCTTGTTTCATCTCATGTCTGTCCCTGCCTTTGAGAGCCAAAATTCCATCACCCTGCTGAAATGTACAACCTGTGTGTGTGTGTGTGTATGTGTGTGTGTGTGTGTGTGTCTGTGTGTGTACATTTGAATTTGTTAGAATATTGTTAATCATTGTTGTTTGTTTGTGTGGGAGCGGTTTGAATGGAAGCGCTCTGATTTGTAATTGCAAGATATAGCGCTCTATAAATTCCATATATTATTATTATATTATTATATCCTCAATACAAAAGACTAAACTATATATATATATTATATATATATATATATATATATATATATATTTATATATTATATATTTAAAAACACTGTACAGGGTTCGAACTGAGCTACAAGAAGGAGCACAACGGCTGGAAGTCGATACGGCTGGGCTCCACCAACCGGACCTACATCGCTGCCGGCCTGATGTGCGGCACCCAGTACCGCTTCACCATCCACGCCTTCAACAGGCATGGCGACTCGCCCGATTCTCAGATCGTGGAGGCCCGCACCAATGGATCAGGTATTCGGTTTCGTTGAGGGAGGGTTTTTGGGGGGTTTTTGATGTGTGTGGGGGGTGGGGTGGTGGGGGGGGGGGGGTTGAGGGGTGGTTGAGGGGTGGGGTGGTGTGGGGGTGGTTGGGTGGGAAGGGGGGGGGGGTGGGGGTAGTGGGAAGGGGTGGGGGTGGTTGTGGGTGGTGGGGGTTGGGGTGGTTGTGGGTATGGGGAAGGGGGTTGAGTTGGGTTTTTTGTTTTTTTGGGGGGAAGGGGGATGAGGAGGGTAGGGTGGGGTAGGGTAGGGGTGGTTGTGGGTAGGGGGGGGGGGAAGGGGGTTGATTTGTTGTTGTTTTTTTTGGGGGGTGTGGGGAGGGAAGGGTGGGTGGGTGGGTGGAGTATTGGTGGCGGAGGGAGAGGGAGTAGGGAAGTGTAGGGGGGGGGGGAGGGAGGGTGTTTGTGGTGAGAGAGAGAGAGAGAGAGAGAGAGAGAGAGAGAGAGAGAGAGAGAGAGAGAGAGAGAGAGAGACGACCGACAGACAGAGAGGAGAGGGGGGGGAGGAGAGAGTGTGTGTGTGTGTGTGTGTGTGTGAGAGAGAGTGTGTGTGAGCGCTCACGCTCATGCACACATGACTGAATCAGTGTCTTGTCTGCCCATGCCTCTCTATAACTAACACACCCACACCACAACAACTACAACAACAACCACAACAACAACCACAACACCAACAACGCGGCTCGTGCAACGTTGCAGTGCCCATCATGCCGCCTCAGAGCATGCTGGTCAAGGACATCAACGTGACCACGGCCACGCTGGACCTGAGCTCCTGGCTGACCTCAGGCTGTCCCATCCGCTTCTTCTCCGTCAAGTACCGCCTGTGGGGGGACATGAACTGGCACTGGTCAACACCAACGTCCCTTCCAATATTGTGAGTAGTGTGAGGGTTGGGGTTGGGGGGGTTGGTGGGGGGGTTGGGTGGGGGTGGGGAGGTGGGGTGGGGGGGGGTTGGGGTGGGGGGTGGTGGTGGGGGTTGGGGGGGGTTGGGGGGGGTGTGTGGGTGGTAGGGGGGTGGGGGTTGTGGGGGGTGGTGGGGGTGGTGTGTGGGGGTTGTGGGGGTGTGGGGGTGGGTGGTGGTGGGTGGGTTGTGGTGGTGGGTGGGGGGTGTGTGTGTTTTGTGGTGTGGTGTGGTTGGTTGGTTTGGAGGTTTGTTGGGGTGGGGGGGGGGGGTTGTTGTGTGGATTGGTTGGTTTGGGGGGGGGGGGGGGGGCGTTGGTTGGTGGGTAAGTAGATGGTTTGGTTGGTGGGTTGGTTGTTGGGTTTGTTGGGGGTTGGTTGGTGGGTGGTTTGGTTGGTGGGCTTGTAGGTGGTTGGTTGTTGGTTTAATTGGTTGGTTGGTTGGTTGGTTGGTGGGTTGGTAGGTGGGTAAGTAGATGGTTTGGTTGGTGGGTTGGTTGGTTGGTTGGTTTGGTGGGTTGGTTGATGGGTGGGCTGGTTTGTGGGTTGGGTGGTGGGTTGGTTGGTGGGTTTGTTGGAGAAGTTAGTTGTTGGGTTGGTCGGTGGGAGGTTAGTTGATAAGTGGGTTGGTTGGTGGGTTAGTAGATGGTTTGGTTGGTGTGTTGGTTGATGGGTGGGTTGCTGGGTTTGTTGTTGGGTTGGTTGGTAGGGGAGTTAGTTGATGGGTTGGTAGATGGGTTAGTTGGTCGGTGGGTTGGTTGGTGGGTTTCAAATTCAAACACGTTGTTATCCTAGAGACAGAGAAATTCAATCGGGTTTGTTGGTGGGTTATTTGGTCGGTGGGTTAGTTGGTGGGTTGGTTGGTGGGTTATTTGATGGGTTAGTTGTTGGGTTAGTTGTGGGTTGGTTGTTGGGTTAGTTGGTCGGTGGGTTGGTTGGTTTTGAAATTCAAACACTTTATTATCTCAGAGACAAAGAAATTCAATAGGATTACAAGCCATACATAAAAATTGTAACATGGCTCAGTCGGTGGGTTGGTTGGTTTGGTAAACTGTGGTCGGCAGGGGCTTTAAACAACAAGACTGGATTGGTTTGATCATCGTCATTATTATCGTTATTGTTGTATCCATCATCATCATCATCATCATCACCATCCTCCTCCTCCTCCTCCTCCTCCTCATCCTCCTCCTCATCATCATCACCACCATCATGGTTTTCGTCATCTGAAGCATGCAACATGTAACAATGTATCCACGTTGTCTTCCAGACACAGTTCACGGTGCAAGACTTGCACCCAGCCACCTGGTACGTCATGATCGTCACTGCCCACAGCGACGCGGGCTCCACCGACAGCGAGCTGAAGTTTGCCACGCTCACCTACACTGGAAGTGAGTGACTGACCCCTTCTGTCTGTCTGTCTGTCTGTCTGTCTGTCTGTCTGTCTGTCTGTCTGTCTGTCATCTGTCTGTCTCTCTCTCTATGTATCTATCTATCTGTCTGTCTATCTGTCTGTCTGTCTGTCATCTGTCTGTCTCTCTCTCTCTATCTATGTATCTATCTATCTGTCTGTCTATCTCTATCTATCTATCTATCTATCTATCTATCTATCTATCTATCTATCTATCTATCTATCTATCTAACCGGATGTAAAAAGAAAGCACATGAGTGCTTATTCCATTATCCTCGATTTATATAAAAAAAGAAAGAAAAAAAGTGTCATATGAGCGCTTTGATGTGTTGCTTTACAAGATTCAGCGCTATATAAATTCCATACATTATTATTATTATTATTATTATTATTTATTTATTTATTTATTTAACTGATCTCCCGGGGGGGACAGGCCTAGAACTCAACAAAACCCTGAGAAAGGCAGAACAGAGAGAGGAATGGAGGGAACTGGTTGTTGAGTCTTTGAGGGTGCCCCCACGGTCGTCAGACTACGGGACAGACAGATAGATAGATAGATAGATAGATAGATAGATTATTATTATTTATTTAACTGATCTCCCGGGGTTGGGGTGGGCTGAAGTTGTTTATTTCGTTCATATAATAGGGAAAAGTCAATCAACTGATCTCCCGTGTGGGGGTGGGGTGGGCTGAAGTTGTTTATATCGTTCACACGGCGTTTGCAGGCACGATCAAGCCGTTGATCATGATCCACAAGCCCCAGGTGGAGTTCTACCAGAAGGTGCACGTGATGCTGCCTCTGTGCGGCACCATCGTCTTCCTCATGGTCCTCGTGGTGGCCATCTTCTTCTTCTGCCGCAGACAGAAAGAACGCCTGCGCTACAAAGGTCTGTGCGTTCGAAAAGGTTGGTCTCTTGTGCAGGCGTGTCTGTGTGTGTTGGTGTTTGTTTGTTGTGGGGGGGGGAGGGTAGGGGGAGGGTGTGGGGGAGGGTGGGGTGTGGGAGGGTGGGGGGTGTGGAGGGGGGAGGGTAGGGTTTGGGGAGGGGAGGGTGGGGTGTGGGTGGGAGGGTAGGTGGTGTGAATGTGTGGGGGAGGGGTAGGGTGTGTGTGTGTGTAAATGTGTGTGTGCGCGTGTGTGTGTGTGTGTGTAACGTGTGTATGTGTGTGAGAGAGAGAGAGTTAGTGAGGGTGTGGGGTGTGTGTGTATTTGGGTTGGATGACTGTGTGTGTGTGTGTGTGTGCATGTTTGTTTCTTTGTTTGTTTGTGTGTGTGTGAGAGAGATAGATAGAGAGAGAGGGGGAGAGAGAGGAGAGAGAGAAAGAGAGCGAGCGAGAGAGAGGGGAGAGAGAGAGAGAGAGAGAGAGAGAGAGAGAGGACAAACTTCAAATTACAGAGCATAACCGATAGTTGATCTTCATTTCTGTCTACATACTTAGATAACCTTTTTTTTGCTTTTTTCAACTTTTTTGTTTTCACAACTGTCAAATTGTTTTGATGGAATATTGATCTTTTATTTCCGAGGAGATAAATTTACAATATTGTTCCAGTATTGCTGTTGAGCTACTAATGCATCCAACATTTCTTTTTTTTTTTTTGGGGGGGGGGGCGGTTTGTTTGGGCTTTCACTGAATCAGAACTCTCTACTGGGATTTAGATCCAATATAGGTATTGATTTTTTTAAAACTTTGTTTTTGCCTTCTTCATCACAGTCGTGCGCATCATACTTGGCTAATATTGGATTTTATGTGTGTTTTTTGAGGTCTTTGATGTGTGTAGTTGCTATCTGTCTGTCATAGAAGGTGTGGCTGATTTGTTTTCTTATCTCGCCCTTTGTGCTTTGTCCAAACTGAATTGACTGTTTTATTGGTTAAATTTCCAAGAGCAATTTTAGAGAATTATGTATAATATTATTGTCATTGTGTTTAAATACCGTATCTAATCATTATATACTCGTTTATTAGCCCTGATATCCTCTCTGTGGTTGTTGGCGGTGTGTAAACAGTATGAATGGATACTCCGTTTTGTGATTGATTTTGTACTGCTGTAGTTGTTGTGCGTTCCCCAGCTTAACATCTCTGGGGTCACCCACAATATGCACTCACACTCACTCATCCCACCTGGGAATCTCTGTCAGACTAAAGGTACACACTGGATGAGAATTATCCATTCTCCTCGAATTAAAAGAGAGAAAAAAATAATAATAAAGAAGCTTGCGTGGTATGACTCTTTGCAAAGTACCTCGCCACATAGGCAGCCATACTCCAAGTTTGGAGGATTTATTTCTTCTGTAAATCAACAGAGTGCGGGTTGGATATAACGAGAGCTTGTTAAACTGAAGACAATCTCAACGTGACACACAGTTTACGACACAGCAACATTAATTTTGAATACATCAGTGGTCTAGAGGTAACGCACCTGTCTAAAAAAGCGAAAAGTCCGCGTCGGAAGTGTGCGGTGGTTCGAATCCAGTTTCGGTCCAAAACTTTCCCCCCATTCATTAGACCATGAGTGGTGGTCTATGTGCTAGTCTTTCGGGTGAGACAATAAACCGAGGTCTCGTGTGTTACACATAATTATTTAGCGCACGTAAAAGAACCAATGGCAACAAGAGAGTTGTCCCTGGCAAAATTGTGTATGAAAAAGCCACTGATAAGGGGGAAACAAATACAGTTGCAGACAGGAAAAAGAAAAAAAAAGGGTGGCGCTGCTCTTGTGGCGATGCGCTCTCCCCGGGGAGAGCAGCCCGAATTTCACGCGGAGAAACTTGCCGTGGTATAAGTAAATAAATGAATAAACCAATAAGTAAGTAAGTAAATAAAGACATAAATAAAGTAAGTAAGTAAATACATAACAAGTTAATAAATACATAAATAAGTCATTAAGTAAATTAAAGAAAATAAATGCATAAATAAGGTAATAAATACATAAATAAGTTTTAAAAAATAAATAAGTAAATGAATAAAGTAAATAAATACGTATATAAATAAGTTAATAAATACATAAATAAGTGAATTGGTAAATAAATAAAGTTAGTAAATAAATACAGAAATAAGTTAATAAACACATAAATAAGTTAATAAATAAATAAACAAATAAAGTAAGTAAATAAATACATAAATAAGTTAAATAATAAATAAGTTAATTAAAATAAAATAAATAAATAGTTAGGAAATAAATAAAAAATCAATAAAAAATGAAAAAAACCACACAAAATACAACAGCTTATTTAACCACCCTTTACCCACCACCACCACTACCCCCCCCCCCTCCCCCACCCCCACCCTTATCCCCCTTAACCCCCTTACCACCACCACCACAACCCCCCCTCCCCCACCCCCACCCCCCCCCATAAACCCCCTTACACCACCACCACCACCCCACCCCCCCACCCACCCACCAAAAAAAAAACCCAACCATCAACAACCAACCAACCAACCATCTTCACCATCACCATCCTCTCCCTCTCCTCTCCCTTTACAGAAACCTCCTCCAACCTGCGACGCGACATCACGGCGGAGACCTCGCTGATGAACGACCTGGACAAGCGCCTCAACACGGACCTGGACAGCAGCAGCAGCACGCTGCCGGAGCAGTTCTCCAAGCGCAACGTCAACGTCCTCTCCTTGCCCAGCGACGACAACCTGCACGCCAACTCCCAGGTGGCCCTCTTCGTCCCCGACGACCACGCCGCCGCCAAGACCCTCAGCGAGAACGGCTCCGTCAAAGGGCGCTCCGGCCAGCTCAAAGACGGCTGTCCTAGTGAGTTTTTTTTAGGTTGGGGGGTAGAAGAAGAAGAAGAAGAAGAGAGAGAGAGAGAGAGAGGAGAGGGGATGTGAGAGAGAGAGAGAGGAGGGGGGGGGGGGGGTTTTGGTGTGTGTGGGGCGCTTGGGGTGGGGGTTGGGGGAGGGGGGGGTGGGGGGTATTGTGGAGTTGAGTGGGGGTGTGGGGTAAGAGTCGAGAATTCTTGTCAAAGGGGCGCTCCAGTCAGCTGAAAGATGGCTGTCCTAGTGAGTTTTTTGTTGTTGTTGTTGGGGTTTTTTTGGGTGTTTTTTGGTGGTTTTTTTTTTTTAGGGGGGGGGTGGTAGAGAAAGAAAGAGAGAGGGAGGTTGGGGGGGGGGGGGGGGGGAGAGGACACGGCAAAACTATCAGCGAGAACGGCTCCGTCAAAGGGCGCTGCGGCCAGCTGAAAGATGGCTGTCCTAGTGAGTTTTTGGGGGTTGGGTGGGTTGGGGGGGTAGGAGTGGCGGTAGGGGGGAGGGGGGGAGAGAGGAGGGGAGGGGAGGGGGAGGGGGGTAGAGAGGGGGTGGAGGGAGAGAAAACACTCGTCAAGAGCACCCAGTCAGCTGAAGGATGGCGTGCCAGTCTAGGAGTGTGATATAGGAGTGTTTGTTTGTTTGGTTGTTTATTGTTTTTTTGGAGGGGGGGAGTCTGGGGGGAAGGGTTGGGGGGTATGGGGGGTGTGGTAAGAGGGCTGGGTGGGGCAAAACACACAACACACCACACACACACACAACAACACAAACTACACACACACACACACCTACCACACACCACACACACACACACACACACACACACACACACACACACACACACTCACACACACACACACCTCACACCACACACACACACAAAACACACAACAACAACACACAACACCACACCTCCTCTCTCTCTTCTCTCTCTCTCTCTACTTCTCTCTCTCTCTCTCTCTCTCTCCTCTCTCTCCCCCCTTCTTTACACTCTCCCTAACCCACCCCTTGACCACAACTCCCACTCCCCTCCTTCTGTCTGTTTCTTCCTCCTCCCCCTCCCAACCCTCATCTCTCTTCCCTCCTCCTCTCCCCCCTTCTTCCCTCCCCTCCCACACCCATTCACCCCCCCCCCCCCCCACACCACACATATACACACCCACCAACACACACACACATAATTTAAAATATTATATAAATGTTTGTTTTATGTAGTGTCAATAAATTACATTCAATGGTTAATAATCTGATTCTGATTTACGCCCCTACACATACAATACACATAACGACACAGCACGCACGACGCCACAACTCCCACACCACCAACTCACCCCCAACTACACACTACTTTCATTCCCCCCCCTCCCACCAACACACAACCACACAACACCACACACACACACACAACACAACACACACAAAACACAAACAAACCCCACACATCACACCCACACACCCACACACAAACCACACACTACCTACCACCAACCACACCAACACACACACACACACCCCACCCCCCTCCACACCCCCAACCCCACCCTCCCTCCAACCCAACGCAACAACAACCCAACACAAAAAACCCAAACTAAACTCCCCTCTCCTACCTTCTTCCCTACTACCAACACAACCAACCACCACCCACTACTACTACACAGAAGACGAGAGCAACATCAACCCCTACGCCACCTTCAACGAGGTGAAGCAGCAGCACCATCACCAGGTGCCCCAGCCGGAGATCCGCAAGAAGAAGCCTCCTCAGGACTTCGTGGACCATCTCAAGTCGTCCGAAGAGGACGACGACATAGCTCTGCAAAAGGGCAGCCGCCAGAGAGGTAGGTAGTGGGATGGGTGTGGGGGGGGGGGGGGGTGTTGGGGGGGGGGGGGGTGGGGAGGGTGGTGGGTGGTGGTGGTGGTGGTGGTGGGGGGGTGGTGTG
Organism: Rapana venosa; assembly: GCA_028751875.1. Taxonomy (NCBI): domain Eukaryota; kingdom Metazoa; phylum Mollusca; class Gastropoda; order Neogastropoda; family Muricidae; genus Rapana; species Rapana venosa. The sequence goes on along the minus strand of CM054160.1, from coordinate 40,184,994 downwards.
GGTGGGTGGGTGGGGTGGTGGTGGGGTGTGGGTGGGTGGGTGGGATGTGGTGTTGGGTTGGTTGGTGGGGGTGTTGTGTTGTGTTGTGGTGGGGTGGTGTGGGATGGGTGTGGTGGGATGGTGTGTGTGGTGGTGGTGTGTTTGAGTGTTGGTTGATGTGTGGTGGTGGTGTTGTGGGGAGTGTTGGGTGGAGTGGTGTGTGGGAGTGGAGTGGTGTGGTGATGGGAGTGTTGGGTGGGTTGGGGAGTGTTGAGGATGTGTGGTGGTGTGGTTATGTGGGTTGTGGCGTTGGGGTGTGGGAGTGGTGTGGGTGTGGTGGGGGAGAGTGGTGGGGGGGTGGTGGTGTTGGGAGAGTTGGGTGGGGTGTGGGTGGGTGTGATGTGAGGTGAGGTGGGAGTGGAGGTGGAGGTGGGAGGTGGGTTGGTGAGGTGTGAGGGGGGAGTGGGGGTGGTGGAGGAGTGTGAGTGTGGTGTGGAGGGTGTGGTGAGTGAGGGTTGTGAGGGTGTGGGTGGGGGTAGTGGTGTGAGGTGTGGAGTGGTGTGAGGTGGGGTTGTGTGAGGTGTGGAGTGGTGTGAGGTGGTGGTGGGAGTGGGGGGGTGAGGTGTGGAGTGGTGTGAGGGTGGGGAGTGGTGTGAGGTGTGGGGGTGTGAGGTGTGGGTGGGTGTGTGAGTGGTGGTGGTGTGTGGGGTGTTGGGGTGGAGGGTGGGAGTGGTGTGAGGTGAGATGTGGAGTGGAGTGGTGTGAGGGTGTGGTGGGGTGTGGGAGGGTGGGTGGGGTGATGGGTGGGGGTGGTGTGAGGTGGGGGGTGGAGTGGGGGTGTGTGGGTGAGGTGTGGGAGTTTTGGGTGGGGGTTTGGGGGAGTGGAGTGGGGTGTGTGTGGAGAGGTTATCTGTGTGTTTTGTTGTTGGGGGGAGGGTGTTTTGGTGGGTTGTGGGGGTGGGGGGTGGGTGGGTGGTGAGGGTGGGGGAGTGGGAGGTGTGTGTTGCTGTGTGAGAGAGAGAGGTGAGTTAGGGGGGAAGAGAAGGGGGGAGGGAGGGAGGGAGAGAGAGAGGAAGAGAGGGGGGAGAGGGGAGTGGGAGAGAGATTGAGAGGAGAGAGAGAGAGAGATGAGAGTGTGTGAAATTGATTTTTAAAACAATTGTTATTGGTTGCATGTGTATGATAAGTTGAATGCAAGTGCTTTGTTTTGTTTGTTTGGTGGTGGTGTTTTTTTACAAGATATAGTGCTATATAAAGTCCATCATCATTATCATTATCATTTTTATTATTATATTACTATTATTACTATGATTATCATTATTATTACCATTCTTCTTCTTTTTCTTCTCTTCTTTCTTCTCCTCCTCCTCCTCTTCTTCTTCTTCTTCTTCTTCTTCTTCTTTTTCTTCTTCTTCTTTTCTTCTTCTCTACTTTCACTTCTTCTTCTTTCTTCTCCTACTTTCATCTTCTTCTTCTTTTCTTCTTCTTCTCTTCTTCTTCTTCTTCTTCTTCTTCTTCTTCTCCTCCTCCTACTTTCACTTCTTCTTCTTCTTCTTCTTCTTCTTCTTCTTCTTCTTCTTCTTCTTCTTCTTCTTCTTCTTCTCTTCTCTCCTCTCCTCCTACTTTCACTTCTTCTTCTTCTTCTTCTCTTCTCCTCCTCCCTCCTCCTCCTCCTCTCCTCCTGCTTCCTCCTTCTCTCTTCTTCTTCTTCTTCTCTTCTTCTTCTTCTTCTTCTTCTTCTTCTCCTCCTCCTCCTCCTCCCTCCTCCTCCCTCCTCCTGCTTCTTCTTCTTCTTCTTCTTCTTCTTCTTCTTCTTCTTTTCTTCTTCTTCTTCTTCTTTCTCCTCTCCTTCCTCCTCCTCCTCTTCTCTCCTTCTTAACTGCTATAACTAACCAACCACAACACACTAACGCGTTCAAAAACCAATCTTCGCCTCCCCCACCCCACCCCCTACCCCCTACCCCTCCCCTACCCCCCACCTACCCCCCACCCCCTACCCCCCAACCCCCTACCCCCTACCCCCTACCCCCCTACCCTCCCCCACCCCCCCTACCCCCACCCCCCTACCCCCCACCCCACTACCCCCACCCCCACCACCCACCCACCCCAAACAGCAGGTGATGCTGAGCACACCCTCGGAGTCCTACGTTCCGTTCTTCCAAACGAAGGAGGCTATGTACAAGGCGCCTCGCCAGGAGAAGGCCCGGCACAAAAAGCACCCCCCTCCGCTCCCCGCGCCCAGGAAATCCACCAAGACCGAGGCGTACGTCGTCACCAAGGACGGGGGATATGACAACAGAGGTGAGAGGGGTTTGGTTGGTTGGTTGGTTGTTGTGGGTTGTTTTTTTTGGAAGAGGAGGGGAGGTTGGGGGTGTGGGGGTGGTTGGGGGGGGAGGGTGGGGATGGGTGGTGGGAAGGGTGGTTGGGGGTGGTGGGGGAGTTGGGGGGTGGGGAGGGGTAGGGTGGTTGGGTGAAGGGTTGGTGTGGGGTTTGTGTGTGTGTGTGTGTTCTGTGAGTGTGTTTTTTTGTGTTTTTTTTAAATTTATATATTTTATATCGAGGATAATGTGTGTTTGGTTGGGGGGGGGGGGGGGTTATAAGGGTGGGTTTTGGAGGGGAGGGAGGGTGGTTTGGGGGGAAGGGGGATGGTGGAAGGGCGGGGGTGGGTAGGGGTGGGAGTGGAGGGGTGGGAAGGGTGGTGTGGGTTGGTGTGAGTGTGTGTGTGTGTGCATGAGTGAGTGTATGTGTGTGTGTGTGTGTGTGTTTTGGGGGGTATAAGAGTGGGATTTGGGGGGGGGGGGAGGGTGTGGGTGGTTGGGGGGGGAAGGGGGATAGTGGAGGGGGTAGTGGGAGTGAAGGCGAGGGAAGGATGGTGTGGGTTTGACGTGTGTGTGTGTGTGTGTATTGGGGGTGAGGGGTGGTATAAGGGTAAGGGTTTTGGAGGGGAGGGAGGGTGGTGGGTGGTTAGGGGGGGGGAGGGGGGATGGTGGAGGGGCGGGTGGTGGGAGTGGAGGTGAGGGAAGGGTGGTGTGGGTTGGAGTGAGTGTGTGTGTGTGCATGAGTGAGTGTGTGTGTGTGTGTTTTGGGGGGTATAGAGTGGGATTTGGGGGGGAAGGGGAGGGTTGTGGGTGGTTGGGGGGGAAGGGGGATAGTGGAGGGGGTGGTGGGAGTGGAGGCGAGGGAAGGAGGGTGTGGGTTGGTGTGAGTGTGTGTGCATGAGTGAGTGTATGTGCATGTGTGTGTGTGTTTTGGGGGGTATAAGGGTGGGGTTTTGGAGGGGAGGGAGAGTTGTGGGTGGTTGGGGGGAAGGGAGATGGTGGAGGGGCGGGTGGTGGTGGTGGGATTGGAGGTGAGGGAAGGGTGTGTGTGGTGTTTTGGTTGTTTTTTGTGGTGTGTGTGGTGAGTGTGTGTGTGTGTGTGTGTGTGTGCGTGTGTGTGTGTTTGAGGGGGGTATAAGGGTGGAGTGGAGGTGAATGGGTGGGTGAGAGAGGGAAAGGGAGAGACAGAGTGTGTGTGTGTGTGCAAAATGGCTTGTGCACAATTATTCCCATGCGTGTGAATATTTATGCTAATGCATGTGTGTGTGTATCGTGTTTGGGTGTTTGTGTTTATGTGTGAGTGCGTCTGTGTGCACGTTTGTGTGTGCACACGCGCTCCTGAGCTTGTCCGCACGTAACCAAACCTCACACGCATGCCTTCCATCCACACTCAAACATTCCTAAACCCAATCACTCATACAACAACAGCAACAACAAAACAAACCCAACCCAACAACACTGAAAACGGTGACACATTAAAGACATCATGTTCTGTATGTACAATTACTGAAAAACAGTGACACATCCACACACAAAAATCACGTCTTTCATACAAATGACTGACAAACAGCGACACGTTAAAGAAATCATGTATATAGACTATTTCTCTCTTCTCTTTTCACAGGTATCATACTCAGTCCGCGACGCTACGCCAGTGCCGATCACATCCACGCCCTCTTCACCCCACCCCCCAGACCCCAGTCTGCCCACAAGTCTGGCTCTGGCTCCAGTGATAAAAGTAAGACATAGATATCCACACTAGAGTATCATCATTATTGTCAGGGGACGGGATAGCTCAGTGGTCAGAGCACTCGCTTTCCCCCCCCTGCTAAGGTTTAAGCAGCGTCGAGCGTGGTTACCAAGTGGATGGGTGACCGTTTGCGCCGCGCCTTGGCTTCAGTACAGTTCCCCCAGTTCACCCAGCTGTAAATGGGTACCTGCACCTCTTTAGGGTCAGGGAAGGTAAAGCAGCGAGGGAGAGGAGATGGGCGCCTCCATCAATATGCTGGCCCCTAGAGAAGTTGAGGTCTCTGACGCCTCGCTCCCTTACGACCACACAGGTTATGGGACACCTTCACGTTTTGTTTTTTTTACATGAAAAGAGAGTATGAAAGAAATGCTGGTCCCTGGAGAAGCTGAGGTCTCTGACGCCTGGCTCTCCGACAGATGAGGCTATAAACCGAGGCCCCGTGTGCGAACGCACGCAGAACATCTTAGTGCACACGTTAAACCCTGTTCCGCTTTTCGCAAGAGTAGGCCTACATTGTGTGCCGGTGGGAACAGATGACAGAATTGACACAACTGCATACACACGGGGACTGGATGTAAAAAAAAAGCACCCTACATTAGTGCTTATTCCATGATCCTCGATATAAAATTAAACTAAATCAAATAAATAAAACACCTTTACTACCTTTTAACCTGAAACGATTTGGAATACATATATATGGATCGGTGGTCTAGAGGTAACGCGCCTGTCTAGAAAGCGAAAAGTCCGGGTCTGAAGTGTGCGGCGGTTCGTACCCCGTTTGGACCCGAAACTTTTCCCCCATCCATTAGACCATGAGTGGTGGTCTGGGCGCTAGTCTTTCGGATGAGACGATAAACCGAGGTCCCGTGTGTTACACGTAATTATTTAGCGCACGTAAAAGAACCCACGGCAACAAGAGAGTTGTCCCTGGCAAAATTCTTAGAAAAAGCCACTCTGATAGGGAAACAAATACAGTTGCAGACAGGGAAAAAAAAAATGGGTGGCGCCGGTCTTGTGGCGACGCGCTCTCCCCGGGGAGAGAGAGCAGCCCGAATTTCAACGGAGAGAAATCTGCCGTGACTTAAAGTGGTATGAAATGAAATCTGAGCGCTTTGATTTGTTGCTTTACAAGATTCAGCGCTCTATAAATTCCATAAATTATTATTATTATTATTATTTATTATATTTATATTTATCTTTTTCTTTTTTTTGTCTTTCTTGCAGCGAGTCAGAGAAACAGCTTACTGTCGAGCGCGACGACGGTGTCCTCCAGCCGCGACGAGCTCATGGAGGCGTTGGAGAACGCCAAGAGACACCCGCCGCCTCCGGTGTTGTACGAGAGCCAACCAGAATCCAGCTCTCAGCCCACCGACAGCTCGGATGCTACGGCGCCCGGGATTCGCCAGTTCACCCAGAGTCCGCCCCGACCCAACGAACAGCGCGAGGCGTCGTGCGAAGTGCCGCCCTACGAGAGAGAATTGGGTAAGGGGTTGGTTTTGTTGTGTGTCGGTGGGGTTGGGGGGGGGGGGGGGGGTGGAGGGAGGGTAGGGGGGGTGTGGGGGGGGAGGGGTGGTGTGGGGGGTGGTGTGGGGTGGGGGTGGGTGTGTGTGGGGGGGTGAGTTTGTGTGTGTGGCGTGGGGGGGTAGTTGTGTGGGGGTGGGGGTGGGGTGAGTTGTGTGTGGGTGGGGGGGGGGGGGGGGGGTGGGGGGGGGGTAGGTTGGGGGGGGGTTGTGTGTGTGGGGGGCATGAGTTTGTGTGTGTGGGTGGGGGGATGGTGTGAGTTTGTGTGTGTGTGTGGGGGGGAGTTTGGGGGGGGGCGGGGTGTGTGGTGTGGGTGGGTGGGTGGGATGTGCGTGTGTGTGTGTACGTGTGTTTGTGTGTGTGTGTGAGTTTGAGTGTGCGCGTGTGTGAATGTGGTGTGCGTGAGTGTTGTGGGTGGGGGGGGGGTGAGTTTTGTGTGGGTGGGTGGGGGGGAGTTTTGTGTGTGTGGGGGAGGGGGTGTGTGTGAGTGAGTGTGTGTATGTGTTTATTTTATTTTATTCATTTGTATTGAGGATAATGGAAGAAGCACTTATGTGCTATTTTTACATCCAGTCCCGGTGTGTATGCGGTTTTGTCAGTTGTGTGTGTATGTGTGTGATTCAGATTCCGAATATTTTATTGCCATTTAAGTCAAGTAGACTTAATTTGACTCAACAACAAAACAAACATCATTTATTTGGCTCAAAATGATGTACACTAAAAAGCATGTTGTATTCTTACTTATCATTTTCTCTTTTCTTAAACCGTTCATACACACACACGTGTGTGTGTTCAAAATCTGATCATCTGGTGATCTATCACGAATATGTGTGTGTGTGTGTGTGTGTGTGTGTACTGGGTATATGTGTGACTGTGTATATATGCATGTGTGTGCATACGTCTGCGTACACTCACCCCCCCCCCCCCCCACACACACACACGTTCAGTCTCTCTCCTTAAAAACAACAACAACCCAACCACATTAAATTTCTCAAACCATCCAACTTCAACATTCAAAAACTCCCCATTTCCATCCACCTATATCTAACCCGGGGACGGGATAGCTCAGTGGTCGGAGCACTCGCTTTCCCCCAGCCAAGTTAAGCAGCGTCGAGCGTGGTTACCAGTTGGATGGGTGACCGTTTGCGCGCCTTGGCTTCAGTACAGTTCCCCCAATTCACCCAGCTGTAAATGGGTACCTGCCCTCTTTAGGGTCAGGGAAGGTAAAGCAGCGAGGGAGAGGAGATGGACGCCCGCCCTCAATATGCTGGCCCCCTAGAGAAGCTGAGGTCTCTGACGCCTCGCTCCCCTACGACCACATAGGCTATGGTAGGACACCTTCACCATTTTTTTTTGGACATGAAAAAAAGTAGAGAGTATGAAAGAAATGCTGGCTCCTAGAGAAGCTGAGGTCTCTGACGTTTCGCTCCCCTACGAACACTTAAGTTATGGTATGACACCTTCACCGTTTTTATTTTTTACATGAAAAACAGTATGAAAGAAATGCTGCAGGTCCCTAGAGAAGCTGAGGTCTATGACGCCTCGGTCCCCTAACGACCCTCACATAGGGTTACGGTAGGACACCTTGACCTTATCTCTAACCCTGCCTGTGGGCCTGAGCGCTTTGATTTGATTGTTGCTTTCCAAGATTCAGCGCTATAATTATAAATTCCATACATTATTATTATTTTTTTATTTATTTATTTTTTTTTATTATTTTTTTTGACCGCTCAGAGAAACGGGATAGCTCAGTGGTCGGAACACTCTCTTTCCCCCAGCCAAGTTAATTAAGCAGCGTCCAGCGTGGTTACCAGTTGGATGGGTGACCGTTTGCGCAGCACCTTGGCTTCAGTACAGTTCCCCCAGCTGTAAATGGGTACCTGCCCTCTTTAAGGGTCAGGGAAGGTAAAGCAGCGAGGGAGAGGAGGAGATGGGCGCCTCCGCCCTCAATATGCTGGCCCCTTAGAGAAGTTGAGGTCTCTGACGCCTCCTCGCTCCCCTAACGACCTTAATATAGGTTATGGGACTCCTTTACCTTTACCTTACAGAGAAACGAAGGCCGAGGCCCCGGCGGGTGGAGCTGTCCAGTGACACGACGGAGTGCGAGGGTGGGGAGCTGAAGGAGAGGAGTCCTCCCCGGAGAGTGCGGGGTCGCCACAGAGGCAAGCAGCGAGGCCACGTCACCAACAAGCGGCAGCTAGGAACCACCTTTGTGCCTCGGTAAGGCTGAGGCCGTGGGCGTGTGTGGTGTGGGTCTGGTGTGGTGTGTTCTTGTCTTGGTTTTGGGTTTGGTTTGGGTTTGTGTGGTTTTGTTTTGTTTGGGTTTGGTTGGGGTTGGTTTTTGTGTGTGTGTGTTCAGGTCTCGGTGTGTGTGTGTGTGTGAGTGTGTGTGTGTGTGTGTGTGTGTGTGTGTGTGTATGTGTGTGTGTGTGTGTGTGTGTGTAAGTGTGTGTGTAAGCGTGTGTGTAAGTGTGTGTGTGTGTTTGTGTGTGTAAGTATGTGTGTGTAAGTGTGTGTGTAAGTGTGTGTGTTTGTCTGTGTGAGTGTCTGTGTGATGTGTGTGTGCAAGTGTGTGTGTGTGTAAGTATGTGTGTGTGTGTAAGTGTGTGTGTGTGTGTAAGTGTGTGTGTGTAAGTGTGTTGTGTGTATGTGTAAGTGTGCGTGTGTGTGTGCGTGTGTGTGTATGTGTGTGTGTGTGTGTTGTGTGTGTGTGTGTATGTGTGTGCGTGTGCGGAAGTGTGTGTGTGTTTGTGACTTTGTCTGTCATTCTGTCTGTTTGTCTGTCTGTCTCTCTGTCTCTGTCTGTCTGGTTGTCTCTCTCTCTCTCTCTCTCTCTCTCTCTCTCTCTCTCTCTCTCTCTCTCTCTCTCTCTCTCTCTTTGTCTCTCTCTCTGTCTCTCTCTGTCTGTCTTTGTCTCCCCCCTCACTCTATCACTATTCCTCTATCTCTGTCTGTGTCTGTCTCTCTCTTTCTGAAGATTGAATGCGGCTACCTTAACGATGAACTAAAAATAAAAAAGTTGTAAATGTGCAAATGGGTGAACCTCAGAGCTCTAGCCGCGGGAAAAAAACAACCAAAAACTAATAACAAGAAAATGTCACCCCCCCCCCCCCCCACAACCCCAAAACGGTAAGAAGTGGTGGTAATTATAATGGTAAAAACATGGGAGTGACATTGAGACAATATGATTATATATAAAACATCTATCTGGTAGGCAAGTTCTATATTTTTTCCATACCAAAATCGATGCTATATTCCTTATAACATAGGCATCTATTGTTTGCAAAGCTCATTAAATTTTTTTAACTCCATTCATTAACGAGATAATCGATTAGAACGACTTAGGAGTGTGTACAATTGTGATCACTTAACTCAAAACTGTCTCTTACCCATAATCATTAAAATCACGCTTTGTTTACCCCCCAAAAACACCACAACAACACGTTTTCGTTTCTTACCTAACCGCGCTGACTGTCACGAACGTACACACTCAAAACAGGCGAGCCAACAGTCGGACGAGCACGACCAGCAGCGAGGAGGTGACCTATTCCTTCGGAGTCGGAGTCGGGGTCGGGGTCGGAGTCGGAGTGGGAGCCGGCGGAGAGAAGAATTCTCCGGGTCGGACTTACTCCCCGGCCTACAGCAGCAGTCACCGGCCCCCGGCCTATCCCGCCGAGGGGTACGCCTACGGTGGTCCCATAGTGCCTATTGCCAAGCGAGGTGGGTGTGAGGGTTGGGAGGCTTGGTTTGGTGTGGTGTGGTGAAGGGGTTGGTTTGGGGGTCATGTGTGTGTATGTATGTGTGTGGGGACGGGGTAGTTCAGTGGTCGGAGCACTCGCCTTCCCCCCCAGCCAAGTTAAGCAGCGTCGAGCGTGGTTACCACTTGGATGGGTGACCCGTTTTCGTGCCTTGGCTTCAGTACAGTTCCCCCAGTTCACCCAGCTGTAAATGGGTACCTGCCCTCTTTAGGGTCAGGGAAGGTAAAACAGCGAGGGAGAGGAGATGGGCGCCCGCCCTCAATACGCTGGCCTTAGAGAAGTGAGGTCTCTGACGCCTCGCTCCCCTACGACCTTAATATAGGTTATGGGACACTACCTTACCTTTATGCGTTTGTGTGTGTGTGTGTTTGTGTGTGTGTGTAAGTGTGGGGGTGGGGTGGGGATGGAGGGGTGTGTGTGTGTGTGTGTGTTTGTGTGTGTGTGTGTGGCGAGGGGTACGCCTACGGTGGTCCCATAGTGCCTATTGCCAAGCAAGGTGGGTTTGAGGGTTTGGAGTCTTGGTTGGTGGTGAAGGGGGTTGGTTTGGGGTCATGTATGTGTGGGGAGTGGGGGGGGGGGGGGGTGGGGAAGGTGTGGGGTGGGGGGGGAGAGATGGAGGTGTGTGTGAGTTGTTGGTTCGTTTTTCGTTTTGTATTTAACGTCTGTTCACTATAAGTGATATTAGACGGATGGTGTGTGTGTGTGCAACGGTGGTCCTATGGTGTGGGTTGATAGTTCGAATCTTGGTGATTGAAAGCTTGATTTGTGGTTTCTTTGTGTGTGTGGATGGGTGGGATGGAGTGGGGAAGATAGGTGTGTGTGTGTGTGGTGTGTGGCGAGGGGTATGCCTACGGTGGTCCCATAGTGCCTATTGCCAAGCGAGGTGGGTGTGAGGGTTGGGAGGCTTGGATTGGTGGTTGTGTGGTGAAGGGTTGGTTTGGGGTCATGTGTGTGTATGTATGTGTGTGGGGACGGGATAGTTCAGTGGTCGGAGCACTCGCCTTCCCCCCCAGCCAAGTTAAGCAGCGTCGAGCGTGGTTACCAATTGGATGGGTGACCCGTTTTCGCGCCTTGGCTTCAGTACAGTTCCCCCCAGTTCACCCAGCTGTCAATGGGTACCTGCCCTCTTTAGGGTCAGGGAAGGTAAAGCAGCGAGGGAGAGGAGATGGGCGCCACCGCCCTCAATATGCTGGCCCTAGAGAAGTGAGGTCTCTGATGCCTCGCTCCCCTACGACCTTAATATAGGTTATGGGACACCTTTACCGTACCTTTATGTGTGTGTGTGTGTGTAAGTGTGGGGTGGGGTGGGGATGGAGGGGTGTGTGTGTGTGTGTGTGTGTGTAAGTGTGGGGTGGGGTGGGGATGGAGGGGTGTGTGTGTGTGTGTGTGTGTGTGTGTGTGTGTGTGTGTGGCGAGGGGTATGCCTACGGTGGTCCCATAGTGCCTATTGCCAAGCGAGGTGGGTCTGAGGGTTGGGAGTCTTGGTTTGGTGTGGTGTGGTGAAGGGGTTGGTTTGGGGTCATGTGTGTGTGGGTATGGGGGGGGGGGGGGGAAGATGGAGGGGTGTGTGTTTGAGTTTGTGGATGGGTGGAGTGGGGTAGGTATGAAGAGGATGTGTTGTGTGATTCAGAATCGGATTCAGATTCAGAATATTTTATTGCCATTCAAGTCATGTAGACTTAAACGGCAATAAAATGTGTGTGTGTGTGTGTGTGTGTGTGTGTGTGTGTGTGTGTGTGTGTGTGTGAGTGTGTGTGTGTGTGTGTGTGAGAGAGAGAGAGAGAGAGAGAGAGAGAGAGAGAGAGAGTTTGTGTGTGTGTTGTGTCTGTCTGTCTGTCTGTGTGCGTATGTCCCTCCATGAGGTTTTCTCACGTGCTGTGCTGTGCTGTGGGAAGAAGTGGTAGAACTACACCCCATTGTAAGCTACCTCCAGGACACACACACACCCCTACCCCCTGTAATCAGTTGCTCACCAACACACACACAAACCAACAAGCCAGAAAGGCCATTTCTCCCCAACAGTTCTCACGTGCTGTACTGTACTATACTGTGCTGTGGTGTGGTGTGGTGTACATGTGACAGAACTACACCCCATTGTAAGCTGGCTCCAGACCAGCACACACACACACCTACCCCCTCTGTAATCATTTGATCACAAACCAACCAACAAGCCAGAAAGGCCATTTCTTCCCAACATTTCCCACATGCTGTACTGTACTATACTGTGGTGTGCTATGGTATACAGGTGGCAGAACGACACCCCATTGTAAGCTGGCTCCAGACCAGCACACACACACACACACACACACACACACACACACACACCTACCCCCTGTAATCACTTGCACACCAACACACACACAAACCAACAAGCCAGAAAGCCCCAGCATTTCCCACATGCTGTACTGTGCTATGGTATACAGGTGGCAGAACGACACCCCATTGTAAGCTGGCTCCAGACCAGCACGGGCCCATCCCCCCGGCGGCCATAGAGGAGCATCCTCCCGTCCTCCGCTCCATCGCCCCGGGCGTCCTGTCCAGTCCTGCCGAGGAGGAGGAGAGGATTAGTCTGCTGGACAGGTGAGATTGGAGGATTAAGAGAGGATTAGTGTGATGGACAGGTGAGATTGGAGGATTAAGAGAGGATTAGTGTGCTGCTGGACAGGTGAGATTAGAGGATTTAGTGTGCTGGACAGGTGAGATTAGAGAATTAGTGTGCTGGACAGGTGAGATTAGAGAATTAGTGTGCTGGACAGGTGAGATTAGATTAGAGGATTAGTGTGCTGGACAGGTGAGATTAGATTAGAGGATAAGTGTGCTGGACAGGTAAGATTGGAGGATTAGAGAGGATTAGTGTGTTGGACAGGTAAGATTGGAGGATTAGTGTTGGACAGGTAAGATTAGAGGATTAGAAGATTAGTGTGTTGGACAGGTGAGATTGGAGGATTAGTGTTGGACAGGTAAGATTGGAGGATTAGAGGAGTAGTGTGTTGGACAGGTGAGATTGGAGGATTTAGTCTATTGGACAGGTGAGATTAGATTGGAGTATTAAGAGAGGATCAGTGTGCTGGATAGGTAAGATTGGATTAGAGGATTAGTTTGTTGGACAGGTGAGATTGAAGGATTAGAGGAGTAGTGTGCTGGACAGGTGAGATTGGAGGATTTGAGGATTAGTCTGATGGGTAGGTAAGATTGGAGTGTTAGAGGATTAAAGAAAGGATGAGTCTGCTGGACATGTAAGATTGGAGTACTAGAGGATTAAGAGAGGATTAGTCTACTGGATAGGTGAGATTGGAGGATTAGAGAGGATTAGTGTGCTGGACAGGTAAGATTGTGTTGTGACTTGATTTAAATGAACATTGGGCGTTTCTCAACCTAACACGCTGGAGTTCACCCAAAATATGAACAGCGTCCCGCCCACACCGCCTTTGCAATTGCTTTGAGACCGTAAAGAAAGTGTGAAGCAATGTATGATGGTTGATATGCAAGGATTAAGAAAAATGCTTACAAGCTTAGGTTTACAATTTGTCTTTGAGGTGATGATGACGATCCCAAGGGTTGTACATAAACATTCCCATTCTTTTTAAAAATCTGACCAGAGAGAGAGAGAGAGAGAGAGAAGAGGGAGGGAGGGAGGGAGGAGGGATAAACGGTTAAGGTTATTCGTTTTATCAGTTTTACCCCCAAAGTCCAGCTTAAGCAGCCCGATTATAACTGGTATTTGTGGATGCTTGTTTGATTTGATACTTCTGTCAAAATGTTGATGAACGTTTGAATATTTTCTGTCGATAATGCTGATGATCGTTTGCTAATAGTTCCGTCAATAATAATCACGCTGATCATTGTTTTGGTCATTGTAGGTCAGTATTGATGTTAAGCTGTGCAAGTAACTACTTAGCTTATTGATAACTTTCATTCACATTCTGTGTGTGTGTGTGTTGTTTATTTATTATTTTTTTTTAATTTATTCTTTTATATCGAGAATAATGGAATGTGTGTGTGTGTGTGTGTGTGTGTGCGTGCGCGTGCATGCTTATGTGTGTGCGCGCATACAGACACTACCGACCAGTCCCGGAGGAGGATTCAGAACTGGAAGCGTTGTCGGCAGCGGAAGGGGGCATGGACAAAGGATACACCGACGACTTCACCATCGTCTAGCCACCTTTGACCTGCTGCAAGGTCATATCAGCGTGACCTTCGACCTACCGCAAGGTCACTCAGCAGGATGACCTTTCGACAAGGTCGCGCAGCAGGAGGGTGACCTTGACCCGCGCGTACAAAAGTCGCTGCAAGGGGGTCAGCGAGGTCATTCGTGCAACCTTTGACCTGTAGCGGGGTCATTCGCAGAGTGACTTTGACCTGCAGCAAGGGGACAGAAGGGTGGTGAGGGAAGGCGCGTGTGTGAGTGTCAGAAAGAGAGATGTCCAGCAGCCAGGGGGAGTAATTTTGTGTGGACAGACTGGCTGTGTTATCTCCCTTCAATAGACTGCCCGCAGCGCTACAGCGCAGAGTGACCTAATCTATTTTGTAAGACTATTTTTCCACAGCATTTTTTTTACTATGTGTGCGTCCAGACAGTGAAAACAAAACACACAAAAAAATTTCTGTGTGTGGGGGGTGAAAAACAAACCCCCAAAAAGAGAGGAAAACAAATAAGGGAAGACTTTTTACATAAATTTGGTGGGGTTTTTTTTGGTGTGTGAAGTGTGTGTTTTTTCACGAAGAAAAATAACCGACTGGTTCCAGTTCTGTACATGTCTGTGAGGAAGAAGATGGCTGGTGGTTCAGCCAGCTTTGTGTACAAGGGAATTCTGGGACAAGAATCCAATATGGCAGCAGTCTGGCGAGGCCCTGTAAAGGGGACAGAAAAAGGAGACCCAAAAAATTCAACAGACAAACCAGTATGTGACAATGGATGAATTTTTTTATATATAAAAATAAGGATGAACAATTAAAACATCGTCGTCTACAAAATTTGTGAAAAATGTGTGATTATCATTATTTTTAAAAAACGTGAGAAATTGGATAACATTTATTTTTATTTTTTTTAAAACCACTGTTTGACATGAACATGTGACTGACTATGAGATCGAGTGGAAATCCGGAGCAGTAAAGGAATGTTCCTGATGAAGAGGTGGAAAAATCTCACGTGTGTCAAATCTTGAAGAGCAGCGAGTCTAAGAAAGAAGACAGGAATCTGGAGGCATGGTTGCAGGGATACCAGCAGTTCGTGGAACGATAACAAAAGTTTTGAGCGACATTGGTTTTAACCGGTGAAGAGTAGATCTTCTTCGTGTAGGACAGTTTGATTTTCATACTTCATCCACAAAAAAACAACACGATATCAAACCCTACCATCTACCATCTCTCTAAAAAAAACAAACAAACAAATCGTCGGGCGTGTTTTCGGTTTCTTCACGTAAAAAAATGATAGACTAGACTCAACTGCTTGGTGTGTGTGTTTTAAAAACAAACAAATGAAACGAAAACCGTGAAGATACGTTTGTTGCAAGAAAAAAAAACTTAACAAAAAAATACAACACGCAGGTTTTTTTTCCCATGTTGTTTCATGTCATCATGCGGTACATCTGTGAAACTTCGTCATCAACAAAAAAAAAGAAAAGAAAAAAAAAGATAACTGCCAGTTCAGACATCTGTGTGAGTGTATGTTTGGCAGAATCTGCCAAATGGTGTTGGAGGTTTTTTTTGGAGAGAAACGGTCTGTCATTAACGGAACATTAACATTGAAACTCCGCTCTGTGGTGAGAAAGAAAGGCAGGCAGTCATGAGTGCTCCACTCCACTCCACTCCACTCCACTCCACTCCACTGCATGTGTTTCGGTTCCCATCTTCAAACACCAGCGCTGAACTGACAAAAAATCAGGCGTGTTAGTGAGTGGAACGAGAGACAAGTTCCTGTGCGCTACAGAACAAGACTTCAGCAGTCCTTCATTGCAGGAGCGAGCGAGAGAGAGAGAGAGGAAAGGGAGAGCGAGAGAGAGAGTCAGGACTGCGTGGACCGTCATCATCCCTGTAGAATTCATCCATCCCCCGACATCCTTCCACGTCTGTTGCACGCCTGTAGCAAGCAGCTAGCTCTAGGGCCGCCTCCGCCGCTTGGCCCCTCATCTGCCGTCGTGGTGATCCTGCCGCGTGTGCACCAGTGCTTGCGTGACAGACAAGGGCGCCGACGACGACGACGACGACGACGACATCCATCCGTGATGATACAACGCTTCAGTCAGACAGATATCTCTGACGCCTCACCATCACCACGAAGGCAGAGAGGTTGCAGGGGTCAGGGGTCCTCCCAGCGACTGCCACCCATTGCCAGCTTCTTCTTCGTCGTCTTCACTGTCACGTCTTCATCCTCTCTCTCTCGCCCCTTGCTTTTCTTTTTTCTTTCTTTTTTCTCTTTTTTTTGGTGCAGCGACGGTTGCTTTGTTGATTTTTCTAATGAAACGGCAGCATTTTCCTACCAAAAGCCGGCCAGACAGCTTCACATTCCAATCGCCCCCACAAAAAGCAACGCCTCGGATAAGAACCGTGCAGAAAGTCAGATCCTCCACCCTCCCTCTTCCCCCCCCTCCCTCCCCCCTCCCCCACCCTCTCCATGGTGGTGTATTGAGAGGGGGGTGGATGGTGGTGGGGGGGGGGGGGAATTGTGTAGATGGGGAGGGGGTTAAGGTGGGACCAGGTTTGCAGTGGATGTGCTTGGGTTAGGGGGGAGAAGGGGGGGGTGATCAGCTAAGTTCTGTGAAGGAAAAGATGGCATACCAGCGAAGCAGAGGGTCGGATTTCCTTGCGAACCCCCTTTTCAGACAGAAATTCTGTTTTGAGCCAAGGAGGGAAGCGCGTGTACTCCCCGACTCCGCCTCTTGTGATGGTACTGAGGTTGTTGTTGTGGTGGTGCTTGGGATGTGGAAAAGTGGTGTGTGTTGTGTGTGTGTGTGCGTGGGGTGCGTGTGTGTGTGTGTGTGTGTGCGTGCGTGTGTGTGTTTGTCGCTTTTCCCCGCTCTAGCGCGCATCCTGAGACACACACACACACTTACAAAAAGAAAGAGGCTGTGGAAACGATTCGGGAGAAATCCAGCAGTGGTGGTAAAGAATTCCTTCACCTGGACGAGTTTTCACCTGTTGAGGACAAGAGTAGAAGCTTGCGAGAGAGCTTGAGACGGAAAGAAACCTTTGTGGTTTTTTTCTTCTTCAAGGAGCAAGGTTTTTGAGGAAAATGAGATGAAAAATATTTGGGTGGAAAGGTTTCATCACGAGAGAGGAATTCGGGGCGAGAGATGGATCGCGCGGAAATAAACGTAGTGAGAAATGGAATGTGGGGAAAGAGGGGGGGGGGGGTAATATATATATATATATAACTTGAGGGGGGTCAAAATGGATGGGTTGCGTTTTCGGTGGTGGTACAACAACAACAACAATAACAATAACAACCGAATTTTGCTCTACGAGTTAGAATTACAGACGAGCTTGGTGAGGCAAGAATGCAAAAGGGGGGCTGCTTCTTGTCGTTGACGTCACTCGGAGTTTGACCAAACTACAACAACAACAACAACAACAACAACAAAAGACTGGCCTTTTGTACATGAATGAGCCAATGTTTAAAAAAAAAAAAGAAGAAAAGACAAAAACAGTTGTGCGTGTAATCGATTGTAATCTTTGTCAGTGATGTTATTTTTCGAACTAATGAAACATTTTTTCTTTTTGTGTGTGTGTGTGTGGTGTGTGTGAAATTTTTTTCCCCTTTCCCGACTATGCAGGCGGCATTTTTTAAACAGAAAAGAATCGTTGGAATTTTTTTTTTTTAATCCGGAAAAAAAAGAAATCATTCATTTTTTTATTTGTTTGTTTTGGGGGAAATTTAATTCATTAAAAAAAAAAATCTGTTTATTTTGTGTAATGAATCCATCCTCGCGTTTCGTTTGTCATCTTTACCAAAGAGGAGAGAACAACAACATGGTAGCCTTGCAGCTAAGTCATTCGTGGTGTCTGTCCGTGCGCGTGTGTGCGCGCGCGCGTGTGTGCGCGCGTGCGTCTGTTGGCCTTCAGTTCAAACCCCAGGCAGGACTTCTGCACGCCCGCTCATCTGCAGTCACACACACTGTCTACTATCCACATTTCTTTTCGAAAAAAAATGTTAAAAAAAATTGAAAACCAAAAAAAAAACTTTGACATATAACTGTGTACTTTTTTTTTTTCCTGTCTTTGTTTCTTTTTGTTTTTTGGTGCATGTATTTGTTTGAAATTCAGTGGATGTTTACTTAAGTCGATTCTATCTTGATTTTTGTTTGATTTGAGGTTGTTGTTGTTTTTTGTTTTGTTTTTGTTTGCAGAAATGTATGGGAGGGGGGGTGTTTTTGATTTCTACTTCAGTGTAGGCAGTTATGTTAAATTTCTTGGTTGATATGTACTGACTTTTTTTTTTCATGTTAAAAGGGTGGGGGTGGGGTGTGATGGTGGGGGGGAGGGGTGGAGGTTGTTGAGTGGAGGGAGTCATTCATAGACACAAAGTAATTGTTTAAGAGTGGGGGTGGTAGATAAACTATCAAAGCGAATGTGCTTTACCTTTACAAAGTCCTGGTAGGTATATATACATACATATATATATATATATATATATATATATATATATATATATATGCTCAAAAAACAATCAAAAATGGGGAAAGGGATACAACTCTTTCGATAGTTCTGATAAATAAACACCATCCACCACTTTTCCCCACCCCTCTCCAAAGAAACAAACTGACAAATGAACAGAGAGAACGAAAATACGAAAACAATTCACACATTCAGTTCTGTGAGACTCCTAAAACAATTTCTGAGAAGGAAGGGAGAGTTAAGTTGATAAATTCTCACACATTTCAGTTTTCACAAAAACTCAAAAAGAATTTTTGATTTGTGTGTGGGGGTGGTAGTAAAACATCCACCCCCCCACCCCCAAAAAGAAAAAAATCATAAAAAATACAAAACATAATTCTAAAGCCAAAAAAGACACTTATTCCCAAATGGGAATACTTTTGAAGAAATGTTAAGACAAGAAAGATAGTGGGGAGTAAAGATGATTAGAAATGGGTTTTTCTCTTAAAAAAAAAAATTTTTAGGTGGGGTATGGTGGCCACGAGATGTGGGTCTCTCTCTCCTCAAGTATTTCGACTGATCACTGCTGATTTTCCGTTGATTGTGATTTGATTTGATTTGATTTGATCATCGGGTTGTTGGGTTCGAGATCGGTGGGGTTTCCATTTGGTTGATTTCCATTTTGCTGCATCTTCAAAGCGCTCGGCGGTGTGTGTTTTGGGGGCTGAAGAATTTGGGGGTGGAGGTGGGGCAGGGGGGGATTATGATGTGGATGGTGTGGGATATTGGTTGTTGTGTGTGAGTGTGTGTGTGTGTGTGAGAAGAGAGAGAGAGAGAGAGAGAGAGAGAGAGAGAGAGAGAGAATGATCAATAGCTTTCTCCATCTAGTCAGGTTGTTTGAGTTAGAGAGAAGACTACCATAAGTATTGGAGGTGGGTGGGGGTAAGAAAGATAATATTATGTGCGACTGTGCGAAAACTTATCTTCTTTGTAAACGTGTGGGTGTGCGCGTGGGTGGGCGTTCGCATGCGCAAGTGGAAGGGTATAAATGTTCATTGACCCAGGGTGGAATTGAAATCTGACTCAAGTAGCCCATAATTCTGTGTGGTTCTGTTCGTGCATGTATATGAGCACGCATACGTGTGTGTGTGTGTGTGTAAAATAATTGCACACACATGACTATACACATGTAGGTAAGCTCTATTGTAACTCCTGTCTGTGTTACTGCAAATAAAACGAGGGCCATTTTTTTTTTAACACCTACAGCTCTTGAAAAGGCTATATAGCAAAAAGATAACAATGTATGGCAAACCTTCAGGCCACTTCTGTCCACACAAATACAGCCCATAATATTAGGTGTGTGTGACAGCAGTCGCCATATGGGGTACTGAGAAGGTTAAAAAAAAAAGTCAGCAAAATGGAAAACAGCAAAAGAGGAATCTGTCACCAAACCACCCAACAATCCCAGATGTTGTGTTTGTTTATGGCTGGTCCTTAATTTGTTGACGATATGGACAAGGTTGTTGTACACATATGTTTATATATGTTTTTTCCCTTTTGGTTTCACAGGGATCGGTCTGTATCACGTGGGTTGTTGTTGGGGTTGTTGTTGTTTTGTTTTTTCCCCCCGCACATTGATATTTAATATTGTTTAGTTGGATTGTGTCATCCGTTCTTCATCGGTGCTTTGTTTATTATTGTTTGTTTGTTTTACTTTCTCACTGGCAAAGACACATATCATGACTAAAGAATCGTCCAACATTTTCATCATATAAACGTGCAGGCCTAGTCATTTCTTAAGTGTGTGTGTTTGTGTGTATGTGGTTGGTTTTCTTTTTTTCCAATTTTGTTCGTTTGTCTTTCGCTCGCTACATGTCATTTTGTTGAGTTATCATTTCTGTTTGATATATCTAAGCAGTGTCTGTTTGATATATCTAAGGAGTGAACATTTGTGTGCAGCTTAGAGCGAGGTTTCAGCCTGTAAAAAAAAAAAATCTTGTTAGAATTTTAACTTTTGTTGTTGTTGTTGCAGCAAACATGATCACATTGAGATGGTGGTAACTTAGAGTACCAAAAAAGTCAAAATTTGAAAATAAGTAAATATTGAAGAAAAATCATACACATGCAGTTTTCACTCGGAAAATGGGAAAGTTAAGATATGTCTTGGGCTGTGAGAATGATATCCAGAATTATTGAAAGAAGAAAAAAAAAGAACAGAACTTTGAGCTCAAGATGAATCATGACAGTAGTGAGCTCTTTTTTATTTTATTTTTAAATTTCTTTTTTCTTTTCTGGGTATATGTGCCATGCCTTTCCCATGTATAACAATGACATAACAATGTTTCCATGCTGTACATAATGTATTCATCAAGATTACTGTGTAAAGTTTACACTGGTTGGTTTTTTTTTTACAATCTCTGCTTGTGTGTCTTGATCACATCGCTCACTATGTTGCCAGTATTTTGTTTTTATCCTTTTTATGGGAGATGTATAGGTACTATACCAACGTCTAAAACAAAAGACCTGACCTACTCTTTAAGTTTCGCTGTTTTTCGTTCTGTGTGCTCTGTCACATCTGTGTTCTTGATTTAGGTGTACTGTCCGTATTGTAACTGATAAAAAGTACAGATTATAAATATCATTAAGCAGATAAATGACTTTAGGTTCAACTTTTGATACGTGATGTGTTATGCAGCTGTACTAAGTTACAAACACGTCAACATGAGTGTGTCTCTAAATTAGAGATCTAAAATCATAAGCAGTACGCTTCCATAAAATCATAAGCATCATGCTTTCATTTTAAAAAAATCATATACATAAGCTGTCAGCTTTCATCATACATAACTAGACGATTGGCAACAACAATAAAAGTTAATAATACATGACCACTGATGACCAGCACTCTTAATTTTCGTGACCAAACTGGTGTAAATTCACTCTGATTAACGCTATCCACATGCACAGGCTTTTAAGAAAGAAAGAATGAATGAAAGAAGTTAGATCAGTGACTCTCTCTCTCTCTCTCTCTCTCTCTCTCTCTCTCTCTCTCTCTCTCTCTCTCCCCTAGGAGGTATCACTATGTATCAGTATGGTTGTTGTTTTTTCTGCTAGTCACAACACAGACTTAAAAAGTGAATGAGAAATGGCAGGGAACAAAAGTGAAAAGGAAATAAATTTTTAATCAGCCATCTGGTTGAGGTTTGTTTTTTTTAAAGAAAAAAGGAACAATTTATATCTTATCAAAAAAAAAAGACTGAAGTATTTTGTTCCTACATAGAAACAGTGGGTGCAAAAGTCACTATAGTAGAAGGAAAATAATCATAGAAAAAAACAACTTCAACAAGAATCCTTACAAACAGAAACATTAATGATGTGATACCAAGAAAATTAAAGTTGCCAAAACCAAATTTCGAAAAAGAAAAGCAAAACAAAATAGAGACGTTAGCATCACAATATGATTTTCTTTTTGGAAATGATGTGTTTATCATATTTCTGTTGAAATTTACTTTCTTGGCAGCAACATTGTCATTGTTTTTGATGCTTCTTACCTAAAATGAAGAAAAAAAAGTTTTGAAGCCAGTTTCTCTCTCTTTTTTTTTTTTGGATAAAGAAAACAGTGTTGGGAATAAAAACACAAGACCTTTCTTCACAGTGATGTACATACTGAATGTGGACCCAGTTTTGTGAAACCAACTGAATATGAAAAAAATGTGCTACTGTCCTGTTCGTGACATAACGTGTATGACCATGTTGTTTACTGTGTGTAACATGTACGTTGAAGAGTAACAACTAATCTTAGCAGTGATATTGATTTGGAGGAGCAAGAGTCCCTAACCATTATCTTTCCCTGTCCCTGAAGTAGAATGTGGCTGCCTCAGAGGTGGAGAAAATCAGTCGCATGTAAAGGCCAAAAAAATGTCACCATTGGTGAACCTCAGAGGTCTAGCCGAGGAATGAAAAAAAAAGTATATATTCATTTCAATATATATATATATATTAAAGCAAAGAAGAAATCACTATTAGAACCACAAAACCTTACTAAAAAAACAAAAATCGAAAATTGGGATTTTGTTCCCCCCGCAGAAAATAAAGGTTCAGCATCATAAATAACTATATTATTAATAACAACTTACTTTGTACTGAGATAAGTATTTGAACTTTTAGGACAAAGTATTCTTTTGGCATACCAGAAAGCTAGTCTGGATATAACATCTTTTAGGAAAGGTGTTTGGGAAACCGTGGCTTTCTCTGTTATTTTTCACTTATGGTTTTTTTGTGGCACTTACAATACTCAGCATCCATCATAATGCATATATAGGCCACTGTCAACATTTTCGATCGGTACCCCTATCTGAGAGTGCGTTCGTTGCAGTAGAGGACTTGATAACATGCTAAAAACATTCATCTCCATTTCAGACGTTTACAAAACACACCTCAGTGTTTTTTCATCATTTCAATTCGTTCTTCCCACCATCATTTTCCTCCTCTATGTCTCTTCCTCGTTTTGACAATTCTCAGGTGTTTTGTTTTCTGGATATTTCATTTAAAGAATGATGCTTCTCCTTTTTCATAATGCACCACCGCAATCTATCACACCTTACATAATACGAAATGCTCAATATTTTTGTTTTGTCACATTTGACGAAAGGTTTTTCAGGGTTGGTTGGTTGTCTTTTGTTTTTTTTCCTTTCAGTTGTAATATGCTGTCACTTTCATCTTCTTTTCATTTTTGTATGACATCATGTAAAACATTGACAAAACCTTTGGTTTTATTTCACTTTGATTTTAATTTTGGTTTAAATGTTTAGTATGACTTGCATGCAGGTGAAAGAACCAGGTAAAAAAAACCCCCTTTATTTGAACTTGCAAACAGTTTTTTCCTCCTCTTTCTTCTTTTTATGGGTTTTTTATTTTTGGTTTATATCTTTTTTTCATCTCGGGGTTTTCTTGTGTTGACAGTAGTTACTGATATTCATTCTCTCTCTCTCTCTCTCTCTCTCTCTCCTCTCTCTCTCTCTCTCTCTCCTCTCTCTCTCTCTCTCTCTTCTCTCTCTCTCTCCAGAATGTAAGTATTGGAGAAAAAAATCAGGATAGCCTTTGATGCTATTCTGAGTTTGAAATCATAAATTTTTCACTAATAAACATTTTCCAGAGGTAAGTCTTCATCTGAAATTCCTAGGATATTGGTAACGGTTAGTATGGGGTTTGTGGTTTGTTTGTTTTTATCCATGACTGTAAATCCATTACGCCACTGAGACACAAGACACTATGTGTAATCCCCAACATTTAAATTATGTTTTATTTACACAACTAGGAGGCATCTACCAACTTTTCTGTTGTCTCTCAAACAACCAAGTGTTAATTGCATATTCTCTTATGTTCGCTCATACGTTTGGTTCCAATGATTTCAGGGTTTGATCTCACTATTCTTTTTTGTTTGTTTGTTTGGGTTGTTGTGTCCTGTTTTTAATTTCTTGTACCATCCTTTCTTTCGTTTGACCAAAGTGACATTCAAGCTTTGATTCTTGATATTTTATTAACCACACACACACACAACCTCATAATCAAAACTGTCTTCCTTTCAAATAGAGGATAGCATAAACAAACAGACCTCAACAACCAACAAGCCAAATGACTTGTCGTCAGTCCCTCTAAAGTTCATTTTATACACTTTCAACTTTTTTGTTTCCACAAAACGAAACATGATTACTGAAATTGAAGACTTTCAGCTTTTCAAACAGCAACAACAATAACACTAACAACATTTCTCACTGATACATGGTAACCGAGAAAAACTAATACGTACACTGATTCAAACTGCACGGAACTAATACCTATGTCTCTGAAACCCCGAAGCGATAAGTACCAAAAAGAGGAGTTCTCTCCCAACACTGCCAATAAGTGAGAATACTACTACTACTACTACTACTTACCTAGTATGTATCAGAGCATCAAAGGCTGGACCGGTCTTGACATGGCGCAGTTATTGCAAAAGGCTGAAGTCAGACCGCCCTGGAGGACATTGTTGACCAGCGAGTTCCGCGTGTACCCCTAATGACCATCTAGGTCGAGGGACTGCAGATGACCTCTAGGTGTCCAAAGCCAAACTGTCCGGAAAGGTCCAAGCGAGGAAACCGAGACTAGGACACAAGGGTCATACTCGCTACTAGCAAGTCTGATGCCTTAGGGTAGCATCGTTATTCTCACATTTATGTACATACATTTCCACAACCTCATGATGTGTTCACTGACCCTTAGGCTTTAAACATAGACGTGGACATAGAGTTTACTTCCCCAGAAACGTACTGATCAGTAGGTAACTAGATGAAAAGTCTTGATATCTAGAATAGAGTTGATAAAGTGACTAATGCTCGAATTTAGATCAGTAAAGTCCTGACGCTTAGAACGTAGAGCGAATTTTAGCATTGATTTTCCCAAACACGTGAGAGGTTTGAAATAAAGGTCTGTGGGAGGAAGAGGAGGTTGGTTGTCCAGACAAACCGTTGTTGTCCAATTCCTGTGTCGTGATGATGTCCTGTGTGTGTGTGTGTGTGTGTGTGTCCTTGTATGGTGACAGATGCTGGATACGCCTCTATTTTATCACATGTAATTCTATCTTTTGTTTTTTTCATCATCTTTGGAACATGCCTTATGCTATTTTCAATATGTCACTGGCAGCCCTGTATCATGAATGCAAATTTTTGGTCATGAGAGAGAAAAACAAGAAATGTATCTATTTGCATTGATAATGTGAGCAAACAAAAACAAAAAAACCGTGGGGTTTTTTGTTTTGTTTCTGGATATTTTTCATTTTTGTCTGTGGTCAGTTTTCACCTTTGAAATTTGTTTGTAAACTATTTGGGCAAGTCCTTATAGTTATCAAGATCTGAAACAAATGATGCATCTGTCCATGATTGTATCTTGATTTTTTTAAAAAGAGTTTCATCTGTGGCTATGTCACTATAATGGGGAAACAAACTCTCAAGATTTATCAGAAGAGAAGAAATGCTTGTACTTGCATAAAAAAAACCCAAACAAAAACACGATGACATCAGTAAAGGTGAGCATGTTTCAACATTCCTCACACTCAAATTAGTAACCCCACATTTTGATTTTTCCATAAAAAATATTTCACCAGAAAGCCTATGATACATATATACATGTCTGTAAATAGTATTTGTATTGTATTTAAATAAAAACCCAAACAACTAAAAAATACAAAAAAATGGTCAAACATTTCAAAAAGGATTTTTTCTTTTGTCAATAATGCAAACAAATCAGTCCAATTTTAAAATGCATGTTTATGGCAGCTGGCTTTGACATTACAAAGAAAAAAAGTTGAAGTCATTTCCAAAAAAAAAATGACATAAAAAATTGCTTAAAGGCTATGCATTTGTGGCATTCAACAAATCGTTGAATCTAAATTTTATGACTTAATTTTTAGGGAAAATTAAGCAAATAATGAGACATTATAGTCTTCAAGTGTCTCTGTCTCAGAGATCATTATGTGTTGCCAAAACGCATAACACTGCTCGACAAATGTCACTACAAGTGACCAGAATAAAACTTGAAGATGACAACAACAGATGAAACTGCTTGTTTGAACAAAAAGATATAATTTGCGAAGATAATTCCATTCAACATGAATTATCCTAAAGATAACACCAGCTGTTTGAGAAGGAGAATTTATTTGTGAGGAAAATACCATCTAGCCTGAGTTAATATATGGCTAGTTCCTAATCTAGATGGTAAAATACACGATTTTGGATGTAACATAGTACATCCTGTTTATCACTAACAAGCAGAAACGTCTAAATTGTCAGATATTCTTGCTCTGGTTTGTAATCTGCCATCATTTTCATCCCAGTCTATCTGAAAAGTTGTTATCAGTGCTGTAATATTGATGCTTAACACAAGTTCTCCTCACAGAACGTGTCTACTTTCATCCACACAAGGTAGTCTGACCAATTAAAAAAACAACTCAAATCAAAAAAAGAAACTGAGAAAAATATATTCCTCTTTTTAAAAAGAAAGAGATAAAATGATACAAAGATAACCATGTTGAGATGAGAAATTATTGAGGAAAATAACTAGCTGAGTTAAATGCTATTCATCTAGATGGTAAAATGACACAGCATTGAGTAAAAGTACACCTGTTACATAACAAGAATGGCTAAATGTCAGATATTCGTTGCTCGTGGTTTGTAATCGCCACATTTTCATCCCAGTTATCGAAAAATTGTATCAGTGCTGAGTATTGAGTTAAGCAAGTTTTCAAGAACGGGTTGGGGTCTTGCACGAGGTAGTCTGCGCCAGATGTAAAAAGGGGGCGATCGAGTGCACAGCAAAAGGAACGTGGAGGAGAGAATATATGGCTGTTTCGTGTTAAATGAGGAAAAAAAGGAGGGAGGAGGGGAGTGAACAGGAAAATGGGGAATCGAGTCCGAAGTTGAGAAGGCAGGCGAGGGTGGAAAGAGTGGCGGGGAAAGAGTGCATTGGTGGGGTGGGAGTGAGAAAGCTGATGGGAGGGGGGTTGGGGTGAGTTGAGCCGAAGATGGCAGTGTGTGGGGGGGGGGGGAAGCATAGACA
Source organism: Rapana venosa (assembly GCA_028751875.1). Taxonomy (NCBI): domain Eukaryota; kingdom Metazoa; phylum Mollusca; class Gastropoda; order Neogastropoda; family Muricidae; genus Rapana; species Rapana venosa. The sequence goes on along the minus strand of CM054160.1, from coordinate 40,158,487 downwards.
GCCGGGGGGGAAGTCAGAGTTTGTGGGGGGGGTGGTGGGGGAGGGGGGGGGGGGGGGGGGGGGGGGGGGGGGGGGGGGGGGGGGGGGGGGGGGGGGGGGGGGGGGGGGGGGGGGGGAGAAAGGTCTTGCCCATGTGATTGATTTAGTTGATTGTTACTTACCATGCTGTTTTGTGTGTGGTCTGTGAAGATTGGAACTGTACCGTTCCCATGATGACAAATAAAACTGTCTGTGCTGGGTCCCCTGTCCAATGCAGACCGCTTTCTTTGATATATATACATATTTATGAGAGACACTAACTCCACTTGCAGCTACTTCTGTCATGCAACTGTGTAGGATCGATGTGTCACTTCTCGTCATGATGACTCGTCTTAACCATGCTCTTCGTCTCACGTCCATTCCTCCATCTGTGTCTCGAAAAGTCTGTGTCACGCCATTCCATTGGTCATTGTGAGTCATTCTACTGTGTCACGCCATTCCATTGGTCATTGTGAGTCATTCTACTGTGTCATGCCATTCCATTGGTCATTGTCAGCCACTCCAATGTGTCAGGCTATCCCATTGGTCATTGCAAGTCATTCCACTTGTGTCAAGCTATCCCATTGGTCATTCCACTTGTGTCAAGCTATTCCATTGGTCATTGTCAGCCATTCCGAAGTGTCAGGCTGTTTCATTGGTCATTGTCTTGCTCCCATCTTCTTCCCCTCCCCCCCCCCCCCCCCCATCTCATTCTCCTAAACTTCAACCTACATCCTACCGACACATTCCATTCCATTCAAGTGACCTGACTTGTCATCCCATTCCTGTCCTGTCTTGATCATTGAAACGCGTCACCGCCCTTGTACATACTTTTGACTGGCATCCTCGCTGATGTCTGGACGATCAGATTCCATTTTGTCGATATCCATTGCTATTTATTAACTAACACACACACTCTCTCTCTCTCTCATCTTTGAAAAAAAAACCAACCCCACACTTCCATGTTGTTCCATGACCTGGTTAAGGACTGGTTTTGTGGCGTCTGTCCGTTCTCCCCCCACACTTTGCAGTGGGAGATTGTTGTTCCCCCATTCCCCCCTTATCTTTTTAGCGCATGCCTGTCGGTATTAACCCCCATCCCCCCCTTTCCCCTGGAGTTTGTAGTGGTCAGAATATTCTTTGGTTTTTCTGTCAGCCTGTCGTCGTCATCGTCACAGCGGTTTTGTTGAGTAGCCAGCATCCCCATGTGATATTCACACCCACGCCTGTGCATATGGATGTTAACAATGATTGTTGTTCGTTATCTCATTCTTTTGTTTTTGTTTTTGGGGGGTGGTACCCCCCCCCCTGCCCACGCTTTAGCCAAGCAGAGCTCTAACAACTGTTATCCCACAGCTACGGGACGGGGACGCACTTGGTTGGTGGGGGGGGTCTTCAACCTGCGTATGTGTTGTGTAACGTGCACAAGTGGGTTGGGGGAAGGGGATGGATCTCTTTTTAACAATCAAAGCGTTAGCAGTGACGGTCACTTGAGTTCCTGTTACCAGACAGCGGTGGCTTTAACTTGCAGGGGGGGTGGGGTGGGTGCACTAGGAGTGATATGCATGGTGCGTGTGTGAGCGTGCGTGTTTGCCGTCGTTGTTCATGTTGTTGTTGTCGTGGTCAGGGCATGTACATGTACGCTTGTGTTCTTTCTCGTTGTGATTCTCTGGGTTCGGTTTTGGTTTGTACTTTTATTGTTATTGTTTCGGTTTTTTTGTTTTGTTTTTTTGTTTGTTCTGTGCTAGATTTGCGCAGAGCCATGAACCGATGCCAACATGTATGGCAGAATTTGCTTCAAAGCGTTGTTTTTGGGGTGGTTTTTTTTTTTTTAGGGCGGCATGCACACTAAGTTCCAAAATGTGTGTCGTTTTTGAGATTTCGTTACATCTGGTTGGTAGGTAAATGGGTCATTCTTGAGATTTAATAGCATCTGGTTTTAGAGAATTGGGTCATTTTCGAGATTTGATAACATCAGGTTTGTAAAAAATTTTTTTTAAAAGGGTAATTTTTCAAGATTTGATAACATCTAGTTTAAAAAAAAAGTTTTTAATTAAAAAGGTAATTTTCGAGATTTGATAACATCTGGTTCGTAGAGAATTGGGTCATTCTTGAGATTTGTTAACATCTGGTTCATAGAAAATTGGGTAATTTTCGAGATTTGATAACTTGATTTGTAGAGAAGTGGGTCATTTTCGAGATTTGTTAACATATGGTTTGTAGAGAATTGGGTCATTTTTGAAGAATTGCCAATAACATGGCTTGTCCTGAAGTATAACTATGCGGGTGATCTGTGTGAAACCCCGCTTTGAAAGAACACACCCACGACGTGAGCACCCTGCATTGAAGCCGATTCTGCAGTATCATGTTGTTGTCATCAGTTCGTGTTGTGCTGCTGTCGTTGTATATTACTGTACAAAGGGGACGAGGGGCGTTTCGTTGACCATTTTGGCTTTTCAGCGTTTGACTGAGGGGCTGGTTTCAGTTGATCTGAAATAAAAGGAGAGATATACACAGGACTTACTGGTAAAGGCAATAGGAAGGATATTCTGTTGTTGGAATTATTGGAATTGTAAAAACGAACTTAAGACACCAGTAAAAAAGAATAATAAATAAATAAACGCATTTGGTTAATTCAAAAATGGAATCAGGATTCCAAATTTAAAACTAACTGCTGAATATATTTTCAGTAGTTTAATTTTCTAAAACAAACAACAACAAAGATGGGTTAATTCAGGAATGGAATTGGGGATTCCTAATTCCAAACTACTGCTGAAAATACTTTCAGTAATCATCATTGTTAAGTTTGGAATCTTTTAAAAAAATTTATTAGTGTTATTAGAAACAAAAACAACAAGAAATAAATCCTTTTCATGAAAACATTGTAGATGGTTTTTTATTAAGCGTGATGAAATGGGAGGTGTTTGTACAGTTAAAGAATTTTATGTTTACCTTAAAAGAAAGAAAAATAGTTATCAGATAAATGTTTTGGAGTAAGAGAAAATGTTCTTAAAAAACATATTGGGAAAAATGACCCATTGAAGAATCTGTATTATAAGATTATTGCAAAAGGAATTTTTTCAAATGTAATCATTTAATAAAAACAAACAACTCTAGAAGATGATAAAACACATAGAAACATAAAAATCTGCTTTGTTAATACAAACACGTACCAAAACATACGATACAAACTCAAAACATCACAACAAATAAGAAAAAAAAATATCCAGAGTTAATTTTGGAATATTGAAATTCAGTTTGATTTCAAAGTATTAGAAATCAGAACAGCTGTGATCTTGTTAGTTCTGCTTGTTGTGCTTTCTGCTGAACTGACTGAACTTGCATTCCACACACACACACATGTGTGTGTGTGCATGCATGCACACTCACACACAAACAACACACAGCCACACACACGTGAGCATTCTTTCTCTTTCTCTCTTTTTCACACACACAAGATCTCTCTCTCTCTCTCTCTCTCCCCCCTCTCTCTCTCTCTCTCACACACAACACACACACACACAAACACTCTCTCACAAACACACAAATTTCTCTCTCTCTCTCTCGCTCGCTCTCTCACACACGCACATCAAATAATCATCATAATTTGTTGGCCTAATTTCTGAAAATATTAACCAAGTTTACTCTTGGGAGACAGATTTGTGGTGTGTGAGTGTGCGCTTGCATACATGCATGCATGCGTGTAGGTATGTGTGTAAGAAATGCGCGCACACACACACATGCATGAGCCTATGTGTATATGTTTGCTCATGCACATTTGTTGCGCATGTATGTGTATGGATGCTTTGCCTGCTCACTAAATGGTCATGGTATGACTCGTTGGTACATTGGCAAACATAGTTTTAACCTCTAAGATAAAGAATTTGTGGCAGTTACATTAGGAAAGGTCCCTGAAACATTTCTTCACCTCCCCCCCCCCCCCCCCCCCACCCCAACATTTCCACTTGATAAGTGTCACATTCCGAAGAAATTCAGGTTTGCGCGTTACATTTAAAATAAATGATGTAAATCCATGTAGATCATAATTGCTTTTTTGAGTAAAGTTAAGTGTAGTAGCATTTTTAGGCTTACAGTAATATCTGTAACCCAAATTTTTGGAGCAAAAAATATTCAAGAACCAAAGAAGAAAAAATAAGTAGGAAAGAACAAAAGATGAATAATAATTTTTTTTTAAAAAAGGTGGGGGGAGGGGGATGCAGAATTTTGCTGCTTAAAGGAGCAATTATATATTTTTCATACGAGTTTATAAAACTTCAATAAAATACTGATGTAAATCTGGCATTGAAAATCTGCCAAGCTCTTTACATCTTGTTGATTTTACAGAATCAAGATTTTGCAAGAACTAACAAAAATGATTTACCTCACATAATTATGTTAATCGGTGGAATTATAGTACTTGTACTGTTTGTGAAAAACAGATATTTGAACAAACATTCCTATAGTAATATGAGTTTGGTTTCATTATAAAGATTTATAATTGTTATATAATTCATGCAGCAATTTCGAACGGCCAGTTACAATGTTGAAGGATGTTAACCATAACATGTTTATAAATAAACAACAGAAATCTGCAAGATTGAAAATTGTTGATATATTCCAGTTTTCATGATTGTTGTTATGATTACAATTAAAAGCTTAACACATTCCTTTTTGAAGCAAAAAAAAAAGTAAAGAAATAAAATAAAATTTAAATACAATAATGGTAAAATTAAAACACATGTAATAGAATATTTTCACCACTAAAACCCAGAAATATGTGAATAGTGTTTGTACTGGCAGGGAGGAAAGTTCGTGCCAAATTATTTACAATATTTACGTCCCCATAAAAGAAAGATCCACATACAAACTGACTCGTGAAAACTTTTTGAAAAAAAAAGAAAAAAGAAAAACAAAAAGCCAAAAATCTGAACTAAATTATTACATTGTAGATACATAACCTTCAAATTATAAAAACTAAGATGGTTATGGAACTGGTTTTCCATATTCGTCTTATCTCATTACCTACTACACACATTATTGGCAAAGACAGGTATACCATATAATAATTATTATATACAATTCTTTTCATGCTAGTTACGCACACCAGTGTTCGCTTGATGTGAACCGTTCAGAATAGGGCTGTTCCTATCCCATCCCCCCAAAAATCTTCTGTCCTAAAATCACCTACCGATTTTTTGACTTTTTCGTGTACATAGATACATTGTTTGCATTCCTTTTCACTTGTGATTGTCCAGAGGCTTTTCTGTTGCCTAGCTCGTTTCTTCCATTACCTAATCATTATGTATTGTTGGATATTTATGGTAGTTTCTATCGATATGTCTGTGTGATCTAGATTTTTTCCGTTTGTGGTTCACTGCATGTTGTGACTAGTTCAGTAGTGGAGAAACGTTAGCGGTTTCGTTGGTTTGTTTGGTTGGTTTTTCCGTTGAACGCCAAGTCTATTTGCTCAGTATTAAGCAAAGTTTGAACATGATGTGTTCATTTCGATCCCGCATGCTTGTGTCTGTGTGGTTTTAACCATCAGCTATGATTTCCTTCACGTTCGGAAATTCTCTCCTGTCTTGGGAAAAAGAAAACATATCAAAAAATTTTCAAAGGTACAGAAGACCTACAGTCATTGTAAAAAATAAAAAAGAAGAAGAAGAACAGGAAGAGAGAAAAAGAAAAAAAAAGAAAATTTTTTCCCTCTCCAATTTTTTGTGTGGATTGAATGAAATGGTGTTATATTCTGCAGCATAAAAAAATGAGTCATGTTGATTTTTTTTTTCTCTTATGTCCTCTTCCCATTTCCATTTTGAATTTTTCTCTCGCTCACACGGTTTTTTCCAATCATGATCATAAATCATCTCATTTTGTCAACCGGAAAGGCAGAACTGTGTAAAGAATAAAAATTTCTCTGCGTTTCTTTCTTTCATTCTTTTCGGTTTTTTTGTGTGTGGTTTTTTTTTTTCAACTCATGTACTTATGTTTGTAATGCTTTGTATATTAAACTGATTCATCTATTTATTCATGAGTTTCTCTTTTCTGAGTTTGTGAAGTTATTATGGTTTATCATTTATTATTCTGGCATGTGGATTGTATGTGGATGATAATATTCATCATGCCGTTTTATTTTTTGAGTGCAATATCATTGATGTCCATTTTATTTAAACGCAAATGTTTTTACATTGAAATAAAATGCCATGAAACATTAAAACAGAAATCTGTGAGGTATTATTCATGTGGGAGAGTGAGTGTGCGAGTGTGTGTGACATTTTTTCTTCTTCTGTTCCTCGGCTAGAGTTCCAAAGATCACCAATGATGAGACGTTTGCATATGGGACCATCCTCTCCCCCCCTCCCACCATTCAGGTAGCCACATTCTGACTTCAGGGATGAAGTTTTTAAAAAAACCCACATGAGACTTGTATGCGTGTGTTTTTGAAATTTTGTCATCCATTCCTACCTGCCATGAAATGGCCTACTCTTTTGAAAAGTAGAACAGGTTTTTAACGTGTGTGTGTGAAAATTGTTCTGGGTGCATTCACACACAGGGCCTCGGTTTACTGGCTCGTCTGAAGGGATTTGACATTCAGTTTGATTTTCTTGTCAAACTGGGAAGAAAGGGCGAGGATGGGAATCGAACCCAGAACCTCATGGTTTACTTGTTAGGCAGGTGAACGTCTAAACCATTCTACCACCTTTCTTCTTGGGTACGTGAGTAAGAGAGTTTTGTGTGCATTTCTATGTCTATTTATTTTGTGTTATTATTATTATTGTGGTGTTCAACCGTTCCTTCCAAGTGTTAAATCAAAGAACAAACAAGCACTACAATTAAAAAAAAACAAAAAAGGATGTATATGTGTGCATGTCTATTTAATCATTATTATTTATTATTATTATTGCGGTGTTCATTCGTTCTTTGATTAAATGTCTTTACACTTTTAAGTGACAAGATGTTAAATCAAAGAACAAACAAGCACTACAATTTAAAAAAAAGAAAAAAGGTGTGTGTGTGTGTGTGCATGAGAAAGAGAGGAAGTTTATGCACATTTGTATGTATTTGTGTTATTCTTGATTGTAGTTGTGTGTGTGTGTGTGTGTGTGTGTGTGTGTGTGTGCTTGATTTGAGAGAGACAGCCTGTTTATTTGTACGTACATGTATACAAGTTTTTTGTCCATATGCATACCGGCATTTCTTCCCCTAAAAGAATGCACACGTTAATTAACATTTTCAAAATACACATGCATTGACAAGCAGCTGCTGTAACATAGATTTAATCTTTACACATTATTGTAGCAATGAGCAGCGCGCACACACACACACACACACTTACACACTAATATCACGTCTAATATTTTTAATTAATTTATAATTAATTTAATTAATTTTAATTTATAATTAATTTTTTGTCTAATATCACTTTAAGTGAACAGACGTAAAATTGAAGACACACCACACACACACACTTACACACACACACACACACACTTACACACACACACTGCATCAACTAGACTTGTACATTGAGTTCATTATTGCATCCACATAAACATTCTCACCCAAGCCCTATAGCATGCAAGTGAGAAATGCTCAGAGTTACAATATGTATATATCTGAGAACTCTTACTTTTGAAACTCACAAAAAATTGAAGATTAAATCAAAACAGAGACAGATACACAGAGAGAGAGAGAGAGCGAGAGAGAGAGAGAGAGAGAGAGAGAGCAAGAGAAGTCATTAATTCTCTGAGAGAAAGAGAAGTCATTAATTCTCTGAGAGAGAGAAAGAGAAGTAATTAATTCTCTGAGAGAGAGAAAGAGAAGTCATTGATTCTCTACCTTGCTTGGCTAAAACCATCTGGATATATTTGCACTGATTTCATTTACAATGTCATTAATCAGTTTATGAATCGATTTCAGTTTTGCTAAACGGCAATGCACGTTAAGTAATATTGGAACCCTGAACACACACACACACACACCCCACACACACACACACACCAAAACACACACACATACAGTATATACACACACACACGCACACACACACGCACACACAGTATACACACAAATTTACTTGAGCATGCTGCCACAAACATATAATGATCGGTAACATGTCACATCATTTTACCTGGAATGTTCTGTGACACTTCAAATAATCATTTTATAATATTTCTTTTTAAACTTGATTTGAACTTTAACCAGCCCCACCTCACACAAACAGATAAATCAGAGGCAAAGCCTTAACAACTCAAAAACACTATCTCCCACTAAATGCTTTCTCACTGAATACTACCTACCTCCTCACTCAACATTATCTCTTCACTAAACACTACCTCCTCAGTAAACACTATCTCCTCACTAAACCAGTAAATTATATTTTTCCTAAACACTATTTCCATGTAGATCATCTCATCACAAAACTCGAATCTCCTCACTACACATGATCTCCTCGTCAATCTCCAATTACAATACTGAGATTGAGAATGTTTCCTGAGAAATCACCCCAAACTGTGAGTATTGTCAAAGAAATAAAAGCCTCCATATCTCACTAACAACCAACTCCCCCCCCCCCCCCCTCCCACTCCCCCATCATCCTGCCGGAGTGTACAACCTTTGTGTGTGTGTGGGGGGGGGGCATGTGTTTACATTTGAATTTGTAAAAATCTATTAATTGTAACTGGCTGCATGTGAAAGACTAGGATGAATGAAAGCACTCTGATTTGTTTTTTGCAAGATATAGCGCTGCATAAATTCCATGTATTATTATTACTAAACACTTGGTTAACTAAACGCTATCTTCTACAATCAGTATCAAGGAAAACACAAACATCCATAGTGTCTTACGACAAAGGCCTGATTACTTTGCAACAAACAAAATATGAGTGTTTTGCATACATATTAAATCACACGACAAAAACATCACAAAGAGCCACCATCAACCTCCACAAAGCTAAAACTTCAAAATTCAAAAAAAAAAAATTACAATCAAAAATCAAAATATCTTTACATTCTGAAATTCATTCCCAGCAAACTTGATAACTTTACCTGTCAAATCCAATCATGTCTACAACCTGAGGCCCTATCAGGGCTCTCGATTCAACTTATCAAAAATTCAAAGCTCAGAATAAAATTGTGTGGCTATACACACAAATAGCACTCCCTTTCCCCCAGCTAAGGTTAAGCAGCATCGAGTGTGGTTACCACTAGGATGGGTGACCGTTTGCGCGCCTTGGCTGCAGTACAGTCCCCCAGTTCACCCAGCTGTCAATGGGTACCTGCCCTCTTTAGGGTCAGGGAAGGTAAAGCAGCGAGGGAGAGGAGATGGGCGCATTATACATCATTAACAAGTTTATAATGTCTACTTTTGAGATAGTTTCACAGTTTTTCAATAGATAACTGTATTTATTTTTTTTACAAATTTACAAAATATGTCACTGAATGCTGAAAAAAAAAAAGTTTTGAAAATTAGGGCTGCTTATCTTACATGGCTTGAACTGTTCATCAACTAGTCCCCTTCAAGCAACGTGATGATTTTTCACTAAATTAAAGTTCCCTGAAGTTGGCTGAATCCATCTGATGTCACGTTTGTACAACATATTTTTTTACATAAAAATCATAACACTGGAGAGCCTGAAATCCCAAAGATATCACTTGTTGACATGTCAAACAAAATTAGCCAGCAGACACAAAACTAGGCAAGCTTATGGTCAAGGAAAGCAACTGTGTTTAGAAAAATGATTGTCCTCCAGGCCAGAGTACTTTCCCTTGAGTTCAACAACGCTTAGCGTATTTAAAAAAATTCCTAATTCTGCCGAATCTTAACCTTGGCACGTCACAGTGAAGGAGAGGAGTGCCGAAGCTTGAGATTTGGCACAACCTCATTGAGTTAAGTCACGGCAGATTTCTCTGCGTGAAATTTGGGCTGCTTCCTGGGGAAGTGCGCGTCGCCACAAGACTAGCGCCACCCTTTTTGTTGTTGTTGTTGACCATCATGAAGGTACCCACATTCCAACTTCGGGAAACGGGAACTTTTAGCTTCCACGGCCAAACCGATCCCTGAGGCTGACAGACTGACAGCATGACAAACGCGACAAGCGTATTTGTACATGATCCATCACACTACTGCCTAAGAGAGATGTTGTTCCTTCTCTGTCACAAAACACAGCTCTCTTGTCTTTTTCTTTCTTTCTTTTTTTTTTTAAAAAAAAAAACAACAACTCCAAAACACCTCTCTCCTTCCTTGCTATTGCCTACAATGGAATGTAAAAATTACTGTTCAACAATTTGCATTAAAAAACAAAAAGACTGCAAATTGTTGATGAACATTTGTTTTCTCTTTCTGTCCCCCAAATTCAAAAAGTATACATACCATTCACAAAGTTGGGATTTTTTCCCTTTCTGCCCCCCCACCCCAAACTTAAAAATGTAAATTTCGTTCACAAACTCTTCCCCCCCTTCTCTCTCTCACTCTCTCCCCCAACATTCAAAATGTACATCATTCACAGAAAAAGTTGTTTTTTTTTTTTCTCTCTTCCGTCAAAAATTCAAAACCTATATATCACCCGCAACATTTCGTATCATATTTCTTCTTTCTTTGAACTACCCCCTAAAAATTAAAAATGTATACTATTCACCCCCCCCCCCCTCCCCTCCCCCACCACCACCACCACCCACCCAACCCAACAAAATCCAAACAAAACTTCATCTCCCTCTTCCGATACCTCACTGCAACTTTTCCACAGTCGGCCATCTTTCTGCGTTTCCCTCAGCGGTGACCTCTTGTTGGCCAGCGTAGGAGAACCCGGCGTCGACGAAGACGACTTTGTTGTTGACGACGACTTCCTTCTGGGCCGTGCTGCCGGCAGACTGCTGCTTCTTCATGCCGTGGACCTTCCTGCGGTGAATGCTGCGCGAGGTTCTCTGCGTGAAGGCTTTGTCGCACAGTTCGCACTTGTAGGGCTTCTCTCCTGAGCGGGGCAACGTACAGGGTCGGAGTCAAAATCGAATTTTTCCCCCCAAAAAAAATTTCAGTGATATCATCTTTTTTAAAAAAAATGATCATATAGAAATTATATATATATATATATAGTGTGTGTGTATATTATATATATATGTATATATATATATAATATCTATCTATCTATCTATCTATCTATCTATCTATACATACACACACACACACACACATGCATACACACACACATATATATTTTTGGGGGGGGTGGGGGGTGGGGGTGGGAGGGTGTTTTCAAAAGAAATCAATACAGGGTTCATACAGACTTGGTGGGAAAAAATTTAGGGCCTTTTTAGGGCTTTTTAGGGGCCATTATTTCCAAATTTAGGGCCTATCCGCAGGGTATCAAAGTGTATGTTATCAACCTTTGTACACATTTACTTTGATAAACCAATCTCAAATTCATGTAAGCAAAGTCTTCTCCTCTACAACTGCATGATAGATATTGATTATTGACATAAATTCAAGTGAAGTTCTCGAATAAAATGTCTTTCACTCATAGATACTACAATGAATTAAAATCCTCACACAGTAAAACATCCATGTCTTGAAATACGAAGTAAAGTGACAACTGAAATAAGTGTCTCTGATTCCAAGATGTTTTTCACAAACAGCTAGCAAAGTGAACTTAAAAGACACTATCCCTCAAACTTCATCTGATGTAAACTAGTCTCCTTGCCTTATCAAAGATGCAGATGGTTGCCCAGTACTAGAACTGGTAATAACAATACCCTCACACAGTCACAGTGCCTCTTCCAAATTATGCTCCTTTATTTCAATCTCACACATGCGTACATGCAGGAATTCACACACACACACATGCACATGCGTGCATGCACACGCATGCATGCATAAAAGAGAGAGACAGAGACAGAAACTGAGAAAGACACAGAGAGAGGCTGCTGGATGCAAGTTCTCTTCACTATGAATACATGTACAAGTCCCCTGTCGTCAATGCAGACAGACAGGTAGGCCTAACACTGGCTTGAAAAGGATGCCAACACCCTCTGCCCAAAGTTGTTGTTTTTTTAAAACAAGAATCTTCAGATCAAGTCGGCCAATAACTGAATAAGCTGCGAATTTTGAAGTCAACTAAATCGACCACATTGAGCGGTGGAAAATATTCAAACATTTGTATTTTTCCTGTACATTTGTAAATATTCAGGCATTTGTGACTTGCCTTATGAATTGGAATCGTTTCTGTATGCATTCTGCAGGAAATCTGTGGGATAATCTCAAATAAAGAATAGATCTGGCTACAGGTTTTATTGTATTCCCATTCTGACACAGGGACTGTATCACTGACTGCCATTTTGTAAACTGAGCACAGGAGAAACAATAGGCCTTGCTATTCACAGCCCAGCTGTGCTAAAATTGAAAAATCTCGTAGAGAAGGGCTGTAGCGCAGTAAACAGAAAACTGGTATTATTTTGACTCATGATTGCAGTTTCATAGTTAAACATCATTTTCCAAACAAATTACGGACATACCATAGGGGTAGGTAGTTTTCGGCATGTAAAAAATAACTGATGAAAACAAAGCGAATATGCCCTTCCAATGGAGGCAAATTACCTCCCTTGGCAAAATAGGTGGGGCGACATGAATAGCAGACCACAGGCTCTATCAGTGATAATACGATCTTTGGACATCCTTCTTGCTTTCATTTCTCACAAGTTTTATTTTGTATAATATTTGTTTAATCTACATTTCAACAGAAACTCTCACTCATGGTTCCCATTTTTAGGGCTTTTTAGGGCCTCCAGGGCCATAGGTCTCATTTTTAGGGCTTTTTAGGGGCCTTATTTTGGATCTTCAAAAATCAGGGCCTTTTAGGGCTTTTTAAGATTTGTACGAACCCTGCAATAACATCTTGTATGATTATACAGAAATTACTTCTTTTTTTTTTGGGGGGGGGGGGGGGGGGGGGGGGGGGGGCGGGGTGTGTCAAAATAAATCAATAACATCTTTATGATATGATTGCACAGAAATTACATAGTGTGTATATATATGTATGTGTGTGTGTGTGTGTGTGTGTGTGTGTGTGTTTTGAAGGGGGAGGGGGGTTGTTTTCAAAATAAATCAATAACATCTTTTAATGATCGTACAGAAATTACAAAGCATATCTGTTTGGGGGGGTGTTTTTAAAAGAAATCACTACCATCTTTTAATGATCGTACAGAAATTACAAAGCATATCTGTTTGCTTTTAGTTGGTTGGTTTTGTTCCTCAGCTAGAGCTCCGAGGTTCACCAATGGTGAGATTTTTTCCGCATACGCGACCGTTTTTTCCCCACCATGAAGGTAGCCATATTCCGACTTTGGGGATTGACATAGTTTATTATCAACATAGTTCACTTCTCCTGCCACACATTCATTTCTTTATAATTTTATTTGTTTATTATTATTTTTTCATCGTTCCTTGGCGAGAGCTCCACAGTTCACCTAAGGTGAGATTTTTGGGTGTGTAACCGTTTTTTGCCCTCCATGAAGGTAGCCACATTCTGACTTCAGGGATGTATGCTGGGTATGTTTGTGTTTCTGTAACTCACTGAACGCTGACATGAATTATGGGATCTTTAACGTGCATATATATAGAGAGAGAGAGATACATGCGAAGGGAATTGAGGCACTTGCAGGTTTGCTTTTGAAGTTGGTCTGGGAGATCGTAAAAATCCCCACTCTTAATTCATCAGACACCGCCAGGATTCGAACCCAGGACTTCATGGACCCGTGGGATTGAAGTCAAACTGTTTTAACCACTCAGATAAAGCAACCGTCAAAAGCAATTATCAGGCTTATTTTATAACCTTCTGTTCTATTTCAATAAAATTCATTCACAATAATGACGTATTCTGCCTGCTCGAAACTACTCGTTTGATTTTGCCAATTATTTTCCATTTTCACAAGATGAACTCACTTCACTCTGAAATTAAGGCTACACACCGGTATAAATTTGGGGGTCATGTAGTATCTTCTATAGAGTGCGAGTGGAAAAAATTGTTGGTGATCTTCACAGATTTTTTTTTAAGCATGAAAAAATGGACTGTGCACTTGTTTTTGGATTGAGGACAATAGAGCAATACCAAGAAGTCATGAGAAAAATGGACATAACCATCTAATGAGGATTGCCTGTATTCCTACAGCGTTGACCCTGTGCATGCATATTGCGGTAAGGAAACTAGCAGACAACAAACGACTGATGGGGTACAGTGTTTGCTGAAAAATTAAAACATTTCAAACCTACCAAATCTGCTCAAAATCACACGAGTTTTGAGTCAGAGGCTAGTCTTTCACAAAAAGTGGTTTTTATTTCTGTGGATGCCTTAGTACGTGCGGTATGAATATAAGAGTCACATAAGAAAAACAGAAGGAAAAGAGTGATTTTTTAATACCGGTGTGCAGCCTAAACAGGTAGGTGCTGGACCAGCCTGAAAAAAAATCTCACAAAGTGAAAACAGGTTAAGATGGGGACTGTTCAAACCCATGATCATCTGCTCGATGGACTGTCTACTGGTCAAACCATTACGCCAGGACTTTGCACCGGGTCTTCGTTTCCAGTGAGTTCTTACCTGTGTGGGTTCTCATGTGGATGGTCAGGTATTCTTTCTTGGTGAAGCGTTCTGCACACCTTTCACACTGGTACGGCTTTTCCCCTGCACGAATCACAAGATTTTGTTTTTAATGTTAGTTTAAGATGTTTTCTCTAGCAGGTGTAGTAATAATTAGTAGTAGTAGTAGTAGTAGTAGTAGTGGTAGTAGTAGTAGTAGTAGCAGTAGTAGTAGTAGTAGCAGTAGTAGTAGTAGTAGTAGTAGTAGCAGTAGTAGCAGTAGTAGTAGCAGTAGCAGTAGTAGTAGTAGTAGTAGTAGCAGTAGTAGTAGTAGTAGTAGTAGAAGTAGTAGCAGTAGTAGTAGTAGTAGTAGTAGTAGTAGTAGTAGTAGTAGTAGTAGTAGTAGTAGTAGTAGTAGTAGTAGAAGTAGTAGTAGTAGTAGTAGTAGTAGTAGAAGAGGAAGAAGAACTCTCTCTATCTTGTCTCTCTCTCTTTCTCTCTTGAAAATAATTTAATTCATTCATTCATTCATTCTCTCTCTCTCTCTCTCAGTCTTTCTCTCTTGAGTTCTGTCTATCTATAGCTCTATCAATAGACTACCTATCTACCTCTATCTCTGTCTCAGTCTTATCATTATTACTGAATTATTAGCATTTGAAGATTGAATGTCAGAGAGATTTTGTTCTTTTATCCTTACGAGGCTAACATTCCCTCATTAATTTGTTCCCCTCCAACCCCTCTCTTCTTTCCTCTTCTCTCCCTCCCTCCCCTTGAATTTCTTTCTCTTTTTTTTCCAGTGTGTTTGGTGTTTTTTTTCTTTCTTTCACTTTCTTCTTTGTTACTATTCTTAAGCACTTAAAATTCTTTTTATTTTATTTTGTGTGTGTGTATTACATTTAGTGGGGGTAGGGGGGTTGTAGTTGTTTTTTGGGTGGGTGGGTTGTTTTTGTTTGTTTTTATTGATCAATATATCACTGTGATAATTAAGGTTCATTGCGTTTACATATTTGTCTATAGATAGATATAATTTATAAATTATGTGCTTACTCTCCCACTCCCCTCCCCCTCCCAAGGGCTGGATGTAAACTTAAAAGTCTTACAAGTACAAAAAGTTTATTCTGTTAGTATTAGGTAAAGGTAAAGGAGTCCCATAACCTATAAGGTCGTAGGGGAGCGAGGCGTCAGAGACCTCACTTCTCTAGGGCCAGCATATTGAGGGCGGCGCCCATCTCCTCTCCCTCGCTGCTTTACCTTCCCTGACCCTAAAGAGGGCAGGTACCCATTTACAGTTGGGTGAACTGGGGGAACTGTACTGAAGCCAAGGCGCGCAAACGGTCACCCATCCAACTGGTAACCATGCTCGACGCTGCTTAACTTGGCTGGGGGAAAGCGAGTGCTCCGACCACTGAGCTATCCCGTCCCCTGTCTGTTAGTATTACCACAGAAAATTTAACATTTTGTTATTATCGCTATCTCTTTGTGCATTTCTCAGGTAGAGCTCCACAATTTACTAAACATTGAGCTTGTACGTAGACAACCCTTTTATCCACCATTAAGGTAGCCACATTCTGACTTCAGCAATGATGGCAGCGTGAATTTTTAAAAAATGTTGTCATCCATTGGCCACTCTTCTGAAACATGGAACAGGTTGTTTGACACTTGTGCAAGATATTCCAGTTTCATCCAAAAGACTTTCAGGGAGAAACTGAATTGGTAATGATGCTAACTTCAAAGGAAAAAAATCCCCTCAAATAAGCATCTCCGTTGTGGCTCAAACCTGCGTCTTATTTATTTATTTATTCATTCTTTTATATCGAGGATAATGGAATAAGCACTCATGTGCTTTTTTACATCCAGTCCCCGTGTGTATGCGGTTTTGTAAATTTTGTCATCTGTTTCCACCGGCACACAATGGCCTACTCTTCCAAAAAGCGGAACAGGATTTAACATGTGTGCAAGATGTTCTGCGTGTGTTCGAACACAGGGCCTCGGTTTATTGTCTCATCCGAAGATCACGAGCTCAATGCTCTAACCACCAGACTATCTCGCCCCAAGTTGATACGTGCACTTTTAAACCTATTACAGAACAATGTGGTTTCCAAAAACACACACCGTTATCTAGTTAATTAACTTGGAAAAGGATGGGCTGCGCAGAGATCAACACGAACGAACTGCCTGAAATCATTAAAAGTGGTGAAAACTTCAGAGCAGGGTCCACAGCACACACGTCCAGCATTTATAACTCAGTCAAGGGTCCAGGGCCCAGAGGCTAAATTTAGCACGCCCCTTCCTTTTACTAAGAACATCTTGCGTACACGTTAAAACCCGTTCCGCTTTTCGGAAGATTAGGCCATTTTGTGTGCCGGTGGGAATGGATGACAAAATTTACAAAACTGCATACACACGGGGACTGGACGTAAAAAAGCACACAAGTGCTTATTCCATTATCCTCGATATAAAAGAATAAAATAAATAAATAAATAAATAAAGAAGTCCAAGTGTGGTCAGTTCCTGCTATAATAGTTAGCACCAGCTGGGCTGGGATGGCATGGCATGGACAGCAGCTGAAAGTGGGGAAACCGACCACAGCTGTAGGTCTTGACTCCTCAAGAAGTTAATGGAGAAGTCGAGCTTTGTTCCTCAGCTAAAGCTCCAAGGTTCACCGACAGTGAGATTTTGCGTATGCGACCATTTTCACCCATCATTAAGGTAGCCACATTCCAACTTCAGGCCGTCACATCACCGTCACCGATCCCTCAGATTCCGAATCCTTTGGGGCGCCTTCGAAACTTTGTCAACTTCAGGCATGGGTGTCTGAACACGACGCATGCGTTAACTTTTTTAAAAAAAAGAAATTTTATCCTCTCTTCCTAGGCTACCGGCACAAAAAGGCTTACTCCTCTGAAAGGTGGAACAGGTTTTTAACATGATTGTGGGTAAGAATGATGTTCTTCTGCATGTGCGTTCGTGCACAGGGCCTCGGTTTATAGCTTCATCTGAAGGACTAGTCGTCATGAAATATGGGAGTGGGGGAGGGAGGGGGGGAGAGGAAGAGGGGGAGGGAAGGGATAAGTCTAAGCATGTGAAGATGTTTACGAGCGTTTCAACAAATGACTTCAGTTCATAGCTCAAATCATTTTAAACGTGCCCCTTCCACATTCCTACCACCTTCTTTTCAATATCTCTCTACCCCAGTGCTGCTATTGTGCCTAAAGGTAACTTAGGAGATTTTTACACACTCTATTCAAAGCCATCCACTCAGATGCAGATGTTTCTGGTAGACAATGTTGGTTTTGATTCATTCAAACATACAAAACCCACTCTAGCATATCACGACAGAATTCCTCACCCGAGTGGCACTCTCTCATGCTCGCGCAAGTTTTTTACACACTCTATAACTAAACCATCCACTCACTCATTCATTCCTTCAAACACACACACAAAACTCACTATGTAACCTAACACAGCAGAATTCCTCACCTGAGTGCACCCTCTCATGCTCACGCAAGTTTTCTTTTTACACACTATATAACAAAACCATCCATCCACTCATTCATGAAAACACACACAAAACCCACTCTAGCATATCACAACAGAATTCCTTACCCGAGTGCTCTCTCTCATGCTCGCGCAATTTTTTTTTTACACACTCTATAACTAAACCATCCATTCATTCATTCATTCCTTCAAACACACACAAAACTCACTATGTACAGCAGAATTCCTCACCTGAGTGCACCCTCTCATGCTCGCGCAAGTTTTCTTTTTACACACTCTATTATAACTAAACCATCCACTCATTCATTCCTTCAAACACACACAAAACTTATTATGTAACCTAACACAGCAGAATTCCTCACCCGAGTGGCACTCTCTCATGCTCGCACAAGATTTACACACTTTATAACTAAGCCATCCATTCATTCATTCCTTCAAACACACACACAAAACTCACTTATGTAACCTAACACAGCACAACTCCTCACCCGAGTGGCACTCTCTCATGCTCACGCAAGTTGTTTTTTTATAACACACTCTATAACTAAGCCATCCCCTCATTCATTCATTCAAAGTTCTATCTATCTATCTATCTGTCCCGTAGTCTGACTACTGTGGGGGCACCCTCAAAGACTCAACAACCAGTTCCCTCCATTCCTCTCTCTGTTCTGCCTTTCTCAGGGTTTTGTTGAGTTCCAGGCCTGTCCATTCGCTGATGTTATCCTCCCAGCTCTTCCTTGGTCTGCCTCTTCTTCTTCCTCCTTGGACAGTTCCTTGTAAAATTGTCTTTGCAAGTCCTTTGGATCTTGTGACATGCCCATACCATTTAAGTTTACGCTTTTTCACGATCGTTAGAAGGTTCTCATAGGGTCCAATGGTTTGCTGGATTCTGTTATGCACACTTTCGTTGCTTATGTGGTCTTTGTAGGAGATGCCAAGGAGTCTCCGAAAGCATCTCATCTCCACCGCCTGTACTCTTCTCTCCAAATCTGCAGTCAGGGTCCATGATTCACAGGCATACAGAAATATGGATATGACAAGGGAGCGCATTGGTCTGATTTGGAGATAAGTGAGATATTTTTATCTCTCCAGATGGTGTTTAGTTTTGACAGTGCTGTTATTGTCTGTGCAGTCCTGCATACTACTTCTGGCTTGGATCTTGGTCTGATACAATGGCTCCAAAGACAAAGTTATTCAAAGTTATGTAACCTAAAACAACACAACTCCTCACTCGAGTGCACCCTCTCATGCTCGCACAAAGTTTTTTTCACAAACTCTATAACTAAACCATCCATTCATTCATTCATTCCTTCAAACACACACAAAACTCACTATGTACAGCAGAATTCCTCACCTGAGTGCACCTTCTCATGCTCGCGCAAGTTTTTTTTTTACACACTCTATAACTAAACCATCCATTCATTCATTCATTCCTTCAAACACACACAAAACTCACTATGTACAGCAGAATTCCTCACCTGAGTGCACCTTCTCATGCTTGCGCAAGTTTTCTTTTTACACACTCTATAACTAAACCATCCACTCATTCATTCATTCCTTCAAACACACACACAAAACTCACTTATGCAACCTAACACAGCACAACTCCTCACCCGAATGGACTCTCTCATGCTCGCACAAGATTTACTCACTATAACTAAACCATCCATCCCCTCATTCATTCATTCCTTCAAACACACACACAAAACTCACTAATGTAACCTAACACAGCCCAATTCCTCACCCGAGTGACACTCTCTCATGCTCGCACAAGATTTTCACAAACTCTATAACTAAACCATCCACTCATTCATTCATTCCTTCAAACACACACACAAAACTCACTATGTAACCTAACACAGCACAACTCCTCACCCGAATGCACCCTCTCATGCTCGCGCAAGGTTTTTTTTTTACACTCTATAACTAAACCATCCACTCATTTCTTCATTCAAACACACACACAAAACTCACTATGTAACCTAACACAGCACAATTCCTCACCCGAATGCACTCTCTCATGCTCGCACAAGATTAACACACTCTATAAGTAAACCATCCACTCACTCATTCATTCATTCAAACACATACACAAAACTCACTTATGTAACCTAACACAGCACAACTCCTCACCCGAGTGGCACCCTCTCATGCTTGCGCAAGGATTTTACACACTCAATAACTAAACCACTCTCTCATGCTCACGCAAGGTTTACACACTATAACTAAACCATCCACTCACTCATTCTTTCATTCAAACACACACACAAACTCACTTATTTAACCTAACACAGCAGATTTCCTCACCCGAATGCACCCTCTCATGTTCGCACAAGATTTACACACTCTATAACTAAACCATCCACTCATTCATTCCTTCAAACACACACAAAACTCACTATGTACAGCAGAATTCCTCACCCGAATGCACCCTCTCATGCTCGCGCAAGGTTTTCACAAACTCTATAACTAAACCATCCCCTCATTCATTCCTTCAAACACACACACACAAAACTCACTTATGCAACCTAACACAAGCACACAACCCCTCACCCGAATGCACCCTTTCATGCTCGCACAAGATTTACACAAACTCTATAACTAAACCATCCATTCATTCATTCCTTCAAACACACACACACACACAAAACTCACTAACATAGCCTAACACAACACACAACCCCTCACCCGAATGCACCCTCTCATGCTCGCACAAGATTTACACAAACTCTATAACTAAACCATCCACTCACTCATTCATTCCTTCATTCAAACACAACACACACACAAAACTCACTTATGCAACCTAACACAACCCCTCACCCGAATGCACCCTCTCATTCATTCTTTCCTTCAAACAAACACACACACAAAACTCACTAACGCAACCTAACACAAGCACACAATCCCTCACCCGAATGCACCCTCTCATTCATTTTTTCCTTCAAACAAACACACACACAAAACTCACTTATGTAACCTAACACAACACACAACCCCTCACCCGAATGCACCCCCTCATTCATTCTTTCCTTCAAACACACACACACACACAAACTCACTAACGCAACCTAACACAAGCACACAACTCCTCACCCGAATGCACCCCCTCATTCATTCTTTCCTTCAAACACACACACACACAAAACTCACTAACGTAATAATAATAATAATAATATATGGAATTTATATAGCGCTGAATCTTGTAAAAAACAAACAATTCGAAGCGCCTAACACAAGCACACAACCCCTCACCCGAATGCACCCCCTCATTCATTCATTCCTTCAAAAACACACACACACAAAACTCACTAACGCAACCTAACACAAGCACACAACCCCTCACCCGAATGCACCCTCTCATTCATTCTTTCCTTCAAAACACACACACACACACACACAAAACTCACTAACGCAACCTAACACAAGCACACAACCCCTCACCCGAATGCACCCCTCATTCATTCTTTCCTTCAAACAAACACACACACACACAAAACTCACTAACGCAACCTAACACAAGCACACAACCCCTCACCCGAATGCACCCCCTCATTCATTCTTTCCTTCAAACACACACACACACACACAAAACTCAACTCAACTTATGTAACCTAACACAAGCACACAACCCCTCACCCGAATGCACCCTCTCATGCTCGCACAAGATTTACACAAACTCTATAACTAAACCATCCACTCACTCATTCATTCCTTCATTCAAACACACACACAAAACTCACTTATGCAACCTAACACAACCCCTCACCCGAATGCACCCTCTCATTCATTCTTTCCTTCAAACACACACACACAAAAACTCACTAACGCAACCTAACACAAGCACACAACCCCTCACCATTCATTCTTACACAAGCACACAACCCCTCACCCGAATGCACCCTCTCATTCATTCTTTCCTTCAAACAAACACACACACACACAAAACTCACTAACGTACCCTAACACAAGCACACAACCCCTCACCCGAATGCACCCTCTCATGCTCGCACAAGATTTTCACACTCTATAACTAAGCCACTCACTCATTCATTCCTTCAAACAAACACACACACACACACAAAACTCACTAACGCAACCTAACACAAGCACACAACCCCTCACCCGAATGCACCCTCTCATTCCTTCCTTCCTTCAAACACACACACACACAAAACTCACTAACGTACCCTAACCCAAGCACACAACCCTCACCCGAATGCACCCTCTCATTCATTCTTTCCTTCAAACACACACACACACACACAAAACTCACTAACGCAGCCTAACACAAGCACACAACCCCTCACCCGAATGCACCCTCTCATTCATTCTTTCCTTGAAACACACACACACACACAAAACTCACTACGTAACCTAACACAAGCACACAACCCCTCACCCGAATGCACCCTCTCATGCTCGCACAAGGTCTTTACACAAACTCTATAACTAAACCATCCACTCACTCCTTCCTTCAAACACACACACACATACACACAAAACTCACTAACGCAACCTAACACAAGCACACAACCCCTCACCCGAATGCACCCTCTCGTGCTCGCACAAGATTTACACACACTATAACTAAACCATCCCCTCATTCAAACACACACACACAAAACACAACTCACTAACGCAACCTAACCCAAGCACACAACCCCTCACCCGAATGCACCCTCTCGTGCTCGCGCAAGGCGTAGGCGCGGAAGAAGCCCACGCCGCAGGTGTCGCACAGAAACTTGCGCTCCTTCTCGTGGAAGTAGCGCATGTGGTTGAGGCGGTTCCCCGAGCCCGAGAACCTCTTCTCGCAGTAGAAGCACTGGTAGTTCTTGACGCCCGCGTGCCGCAGCTTGTGGTACTTGAGGGCGCTGGGCTGGGCAAAGGTCATGGGGCACTCGTCGCAGTAGAACGTCCTCTTGACCCCGCGGGGGTGCTGCGCCTTGATGTGCCTCTTCAGCGCGCGGCGGTGTTGCACCGTCTCTCCGCAGTACTGGCACACCGCCCTCCTCTCGTCTTTGGAGCGGTGGGCCACCGTCCTGTGGATGTTGAGGCTCTTCTGCGAGCCGTACTGCTTGGGGCACTGCGGACACGGGAACGGCGACTGGGTGCCGTGAACCTCCTGCAGGTGTTTCTGGTACACAACGTCCGTGTCGAACGTCCGCTCGCAGTCTTGGATACGACACGTCACGCTGAAATCCGCCGCTTTCGAAGATCTCAGTCGTTTGGAAACGCGTCTGGTTTTTCGGGAGCGCGAGACTTCACGTTGACTGGAATCGTTTTCCGTGTGTAAACACCCGTCTGTTTCTTGCGTTTCGGTTGCTGATTTGTCGTTGAAGCGGGAGGAGGGATGTGCGGAGTTTGTTGCGGAGGCGGAGGTTTTCTTTCTAGCCTGAGGCAGGGGGAGGGCAGGAGTGGGGGTGGTGGAGGCTGATGGTTGAGCGCGAGAAGTAGCGTCTCCGGTGGAGTTCTGCACACATCAAGATGAAACGTTCGATTCATGATGAAGAGCGGTGTTATGTTGTTATCAGTGTAAGTTGTGGTGGGAAATGGTGGGGGAAATGGAAGGGGTGTGTGTGTGTGTAAGTGTGTGTGTGTAAGTATGTGTGTGTGTGTGTGTGTGTGTGGAGTGTGAGTGTGTGTGTGTGTGGGGGGGTGGGTGGGGGGGGGGGGGTGTGTATGTGTGTCTGTGACTAGTGTGAGTATACATTATAGGTGTGAGTATACATTACGGGTGTGAGTATGTGTCATGTGTTTGAGAGGCATTCTTTGTGTGTGTGTAGGTGTGTGTGTAGGTGTGTGTGTAGGTGTGTGTGTGAGAGAGAGAGTGTGTGTGTAGGTGTGCGCGCGCACGTGTGTGTGTGCGTGCGAGTGTGTGTATACAAAGTACAACCCTCCTCCCCCTGTGTATAATTATATATATATGTGTATGTGTGTGTGTGTATACATATATAATATATACATTATATATATGTGCAAGCATGTATTACGTATGTTTGTCTGTTAAGTCCGACGATGACCTCCAAAACAGCAGAGAAGGCAGCTGCTGTTTTGGAAACTGGGCAGAAATTTGATCATAGTGGAGATACCTTGCCCACAGCACATCCCTACTCTCTCGGCCAAGTGGGCATAAGGACAGTCAGCGTTGGAGATGCTCTCCAAAGGCCAACCAGCCCCCAGGGCTGCAGCACATAAGGACTGTGTAAGTCAAGCCTCCTAGTCAGAGTCATAGTCAATCACTAAAGACTAAGCTGTAAAGTGGAATTCCATGAGTGGGAAAGAAAGCCACTGGTCATACAGCCTCTCAGCAAGCATGTATGCATGTGTGTCACTGTGTGTGTACTTGAGACTGTGAGCATATGCTGCATGCATGCGCGTGCACACAAGATTTAATTCCTTTAACCCCTTTTGGGATATGGAGGATTACAAACAAATTGAACAGGAAAATAAACCTAACACTGCAACAGCAATACACCCGAAAATAATACAAATACTAACAGGAACTGAAAAGCAAGAGTTCATTGCAAAATAATAAGCATACAGTATTAAAGACTCAATACTATTTTTTTGTAAGTATACACATTTCTTTAAAAGACAATCTACACTTGTGAAAGACAATTGAAATTTCAAGAAATACCTGCATATCTTATGAATTTTGAGAGTGACAGGAGACCTTTTTGAGATTGACATTTCATTAGCCTACAAAAATTATAACTGGACATGGGTTGAAGAAAATGTCGGGGAATAAAATCTTGTCGTAAATGTTTGAAGTGGGGACATTCCATGATAAAATGAAATTCATCCCCTAAAACAGACATATTGCATTTTAAACATAATTATTCTTTCTTCCCTTCACATACACACATGCATGCACACACAGTCACACACACTGACACAGTCACACACACACACAAACACACACACACACATACGCACACTCAATTTTACCTTTCCCAGTAAGCAGTTGTCTATAATATACGCCCATGTGAATCATCTGTTATTATATCATATGTGCATGCACATGTCATATGTATGCATGTCCACAAGCACAAGCATACTATATCATAATATGCATGATATTCATGTTTCATACTGACCTCTTTTGCATCTAAGGAAACCAGGTCATTTGGCCCAAGCTCGTGATGAACCGCTGCAACCAAAATTTTTTGTAAAAATCTCTCTCTCTTAGTGTTAACTGTTATAGACTTAAGACTAAGAGAATTACTGTAAACATACAGACTAACAAGGAGGCACCGTGGTCGAGTGGTTTAGGCGGTCAACTCGTGATCCAGAGGTCGCGGGTTTGATCCCCGCTCGGCTCGGTGTTGTGTCCTTGGGAAAGACACTTTACTCCTATTTTCCTCACTCCACCCAGGTGTACAAGTGGGTACCAGCTCTGCTGGGGAAGTATCTGGCGACAGACTAGCGTCCTGTCACAGGGGTGGTGAAAAACCATCAGTTCGCTTAACGCTACAGAAACCGGGATAAGCTCCGGCTCTATGGGCCTTCTGGCTCGAAAGAACATACTTTACAGACTAACAGAGGGTCCAAACAGAACTTTGTATTTATAATCTAAACTTGTCTCGTTCAATACACAGCACATCAGGAACTATAGTTTTCACATCAAACAGAGAGAAGGTGAAAGTCACTAGTCAGTGTGTAAGCCTGTAGAAGAAAGTTTGACAGACAAAGAAAACATGAGGAGAGAAGGAGAAGACTCACAGTCAGTGAGTCACACAGAAGAGAGAGATGAGGAGCAGGAAAAAGAGTGTGGGGGAAGGAAGGAGAATGGAGAATGAAACAGAGAGAGAAAAAGAGAGACTCAGAGAGATGAGAGAGAGACTTTTTTTCTTTACAATAAGTATGATTATATATGCATGCACACATACACACATGCATGTGAAAACACATACAGTATACACATTCAGGAGCACATTATAATTCATGATATTTAAATTATATGCCTGCATCAGTGCATACACATACACACACACACACACTCACAATGACAGTTTGTATAATGTATACATCATGTACGCATGTACTCATGTACACACAAACACAGTACACACACACACACTACACACACACACCAAACCAACAACCATACTTAAACACACACACACACACACCAAACCAACAACCATACTTAAACACACACACACACACACACACACACACACACACACACACACACACACACACACACACACACACACACACACACACAGAGAAAACCCAACTACAAACAAAACTTATTAAAGAACTTTCTAAACACAGTCTAGATCTTTATTATATAGCTCTGGGAATGGCTGACACTGTGACAAGTACAAACTACAAGCGGTGGGGGGCAGCTCTAAGACAAAGGCTCAAAGGCAACCTGTCCACACCAACACAAAGTCCAATACCTTGCAGGTTGGAAGCCTGGTGCTTCCTCACCACATGAATGTGAAAACCCCGACTGCTGGGCAGCACTCGGCCACACACTGGACACCGGTAGCGTTTTCTCTGCTCAGCTTTCTCCCCACCCGCTTCCTCAAGTCTCTTGTTGAAGTACACGTCATCGAAATCGCCGTCCTCCGTTTCTTCCATCGCGTTGTCTGACACAGCACCGGCACTAGAAGAATCTTCAGACTTTCTTTTCCTTCCCCGACGGTTCTTCCAGTTTTCTTTCAGGCACGTGTTGGGGACCGCGCAGGTTTGTTGGGTTTTGCTGTTGAAGTTTTCCGAGAGCTGTTCATCACTTTCTGTTTTTATTCGCTCTGTCAAAACAACAGGGCTTGATGATGATGATGATGCGGTTTGATCACAGACTGTGTGCTGAGCTGGTGGAGTGTTTGTTGAAGGAGGAGACATGCTAACAGTAACACTGCAGGAGGTGGGGGATGCAGGCATGGCGATTTCGTTGCTGGGTCCTGGGTGTGAAGTACTAGTAGGCCTGGCTGCAGGTGAGGTGGCCGTTGTTATGGAAGCGTCATAGGGCAGTGGTTGTGGGATGTTCAGGACGGCCAGAAAGTTCACCACGTGTTCCCCCGCCAAGCCACACAGTAGCATATCTGCACACAACAGAAAATATCGCTGTAGTGTAATGATTCACCCACTGATCCTACTGAATATTTTTATGTCATTTTATTTACTTTATTTTTTTTTTTTATATCGATGATAATGAAATAAGCACATATGTGCTTTCTTTACATTCAGTCCCCGTGTGTATGCGGATTTGTGAATTCTGTCATCTGTTCCCACCGGCACACAATGGCCTACTCTTACGAAAAGCGGAACAGGATTTAACGTGCGCGCAAGATGTTCTGCATGTTATAGTCTCATCCGAAGGACTTCCATTTCATGTTTCATTGTCATGTTCAACTCCTGTCAAGCTGTCTGCTGCTATCTTATTTTAAAAGCAATATTTTATTTAAAGCATTCTCTGTCAACACTAAGCACTCACTGCTCAAAATTTATCATGAAGCTCTAAATCACACACTACTCAGAGACCAGTTATTTAAAAACTGATGCTTGATATTAAATACTATTGAGAAGTATTTAAAAAAAGAAAATAAAGAAACCTTAATCTGCGATCTGAGGCCTAGGCAATTTTACTTTAATTTTGAGTTGTTGTTTTTTGTGCAAATGTATGTAAGAAAACAATGGCATTTTTATACATTTATCTATAAAATAGCTACCTTGTGAAGTTTCAATACAACTTAAAACATTACCAAGGTCTTGTGTGCATGCACATGCGTGAGTGC
This sequence comes from Rapana venosa, assembly GCA_028751875.1. Classification (NCBI taxonomy): domain Eukaryota; kingdom Metazoa; phylum Mollusca; class Gastropoda; order Neogastropoda; family Muricidae; genus Rapana; species Rapana venosa. Next base: position 40,130,655 of record CM054160.1, on the reverse strand, counting down.
ATGTGTGTGTGTGTGTGTGCAGTGTGTATTGACTATGTCTATTGATCAAGTGCTGCATATATATATATATATATATATATATATATATATATATATATATATATATATATATATATGTGTGTGTGTGTGTGGTGTGTGTGTGTGTGTGTGTGTGTGTGTGTGTGTGCATGTATACTAATTACTATATAAAATTATAATGTGGTGGAGGGGGAGAGACACAAATTCATTCTAAAATAATCTACAGGTTTTCTCTTTTCTTTTCCTACTGATTTAAGCACTCTTGCACTTTTTTACATCCAGTCCCTGTGTGCATGTGGCTTTGTAAATTTTGTCATCAATTCCCACTGGCACATATGACATAATGGCTTACTCTTCTGAAAAGCAGAACAGGTTTTAACATGCATGTGCACAAGATGTTCTGCATGTGGTTGCACATGGGACCTTGGTTTAATACTTAAATAGCCTCATCCAAAGGACTTGTGTGTGTGTGTGGTTGTGTGTGTGGTTGTGTGTGTGGTTGTGTGTGTGTGTGTGTGTGTGTGCGTGTGTGTACGTGTGTGTGTGTGTGAGTGTGTGTGTGTGTGTGAGTGTGTGTGTGTGCATGTGTGTGTAGTAATATATTATATTATTATACATGTGTGTGTGTAGTGTGTGTGTGTGTGTGTGTGTGTGTGTAGCATGTTAAATACATGTTACTATCATCCATGCCATCAGGCACACCTTGTCTCACTCTCACTCTCAGTGACTCTCGCTCTCACCTTCCACTAAATGATTAAAAGGTTCTTGGCAAGACAAACAATGAAACATACATCACATGTGACCTTACTAAGTAGAAATCGCCTGAACATGACACTTGACACCTGGGCCAGAACTTGCAGCTAAAATTAACTGCACATGTGCATGCAGTGTCTGCAAGTCTGATGATCTACGTCTGCTTCTAGTCGCACGTGCAAACCTCTGAGTAGTCTGAGCTAGGCTACGTCTGCTTGCTACAAGTGAGATATAATCATAGATTGATTGCATGCACTGTAAATGTGTAATGTTCAGTTCCTTCGTGTGTTCCTTCATACTTACGAACGATGATTTCATACCTCGATACTCATCGGGTGTTATCCACTTACAGAACTACTACTTACTGACAGATGTTTTGACGTTGACTTCAAATTCAGTTTTGCCTTCAGCTGTTAGGTTCATTTTTCCAGTGTAAACGTCGTTCAAAGTTTGACAGCAACAACACAACACGGACAGGACACTCGCCAAGCCCCATCTTGTTTCGTTTTTGATGTTGTTCAAGTCAAGCAGCGACGAGCATGTTTTGCAATGCATCTGCTTTGCAAGTTCGTACATATCCACGAGTCTTAAACCATCTTTCCAAGTTAATTGCTTATCATCTCCAACGACTCCTTGTGTAGCTTGTTGTGGACGCCCTAAGTCGTCCATTTTGACAATTACGGGCAAATGTTACGGAATCGATAAATTTGGACAAAAATGTGAACGAAAAGATAAATAATTAAACACATTAACTGAACTTGTAAAATATTAGGTGTATAATTTTAACCATTATGTTATGGTTATTTTTGAGAGCACAACCATTCTAGTTGGAAGGTGCTCCTGACATAGGATGCGGTTGTTTCCCTTTATGATGACTGCAAAACCGAAAGCAGACTACTCTACAAACACAATGTGAGGAAAATGTTTGTATGCCTGGTATGTATGGCACACAGAATGGACAAACAAGCAAACCAAAATTGAAATTCGTCTACCCCTTTGTTTTAGTGGTTATTCTTCATGTCCGAAGGGGTCTTTCGAATTCATATTGTTTTGTTTCATGTTTTGTTGTCTTTATCTCCAGTACTCCTGCACCTACCAGAAATTATCCTTTTACCATAATAAAGTTGTTTTGAATTGACCTGAATGTATTAGAATACAAAGCAATGCACACAATACACAAAAAATCTGAATGACATCCCGCTCTCCCTTCGTGGAAAGCCTACTTACGAAACTTTTAGATCCAGTCTCAAGACATACCCATTTCAAACCTAAGACTCCCCCCTCCTGTTTCATCTCATATCTGTCCCTGCCTTCAACAGCTACAATTCCCATTACTCTCCTGAAGTGTATAACCTGTGTGTGTGTGTGTGTGTGTGTGTGTGCTCTTTTGAATGACTTAAAAACTGTTAATCATTGTTGGTTGCATTTGTAGGAGTGCCTTGAATGGAAGCACTTTGATTTGTTTTTGCAAGATATAGCGTTATATAAATTCCAATTATTATTATTATTATTATTATTATTATTATCATCATCATTCTTCTTCTTCTTCTTATCATTATTAACAATTTATAATGACCAGACCGTAAAAAAGTTGAAGTACTGATTATTTCATAGGTATGACGGAAACTGGAATAGTTCAAGCATTCTGCCAAGTTTATAGTTTTATCAGTTATGCATTATTTTGATTCACGGGCACTGTATTAGCTTTCTAACAAAATCTCTCCTCCCCTCCCCCTTCACACACAGGTCACCTTTGCAGAAAGGGAGAGAGTCACTCCCATTTCTTCGCTAGGGCCCAGTATTGTATCGCTTGCCTCCCCTGTTCCTTTTCAGCTTCTGAAATTCAAAAATCGTGTCAACTTCCGCTGACGTGCCGAAATAGAAAGTCGTCTGTTCTCAATCATTGACAACGGGCGAAGCAGGACTGGCGATTTTTGGCAATTTTTTTTCTTAAACATCCGAGTTTATCATGAACCCGGATATGGATGAAATCCCGCAGGGCGAGCCTGCTGTACCCCAGAATCAAACACCAGAGAGTGTAGTTGGGGCTGTTTCCACAGGTGAGTTCGTGTGGAACTTTCCACGTTCAGTATTATATTGAACTCTTGACTACTTGAGGCTTGATCACAATGGTGACATCCACTGTTGCAGTGTTAGTAAGCATTATGGTGTAATCTTCGGCTTGAAGGCATACCGCATACACACGGGGACTAGATGTAAAACAAAAGCACGTTAATTGCTTATTCCATTATCCTAGAAATATAAGAATGAAATGAAAATTTTAATGAAAGCTCCACATGGAAGAACTTCAAGAAGAATAAAAAATATATCTGGAGTTGGTTTTGTTTCATTCATTATCCTGTATTAACTGTTTGAAAACATGAATAAGAAAATAAGGTTTAATTAAGAAAAAAATGCAAGGCAATTATTCAATACTTTCAAAATGCTTACATGTACTCACATTTAGTCCTGATGTTAACTCCATGAGGAAAAATCTCCTCAAAGTCAAATGGGTGCCTCAGTGGTGGTTTAAACTCAGGCTGTCAGAATGTGAGCACAATGCTCAAAACACTAGGCTACCCCCATCCCCCCTGCCCCCTTACCCAACTGCATTATAAATAATAATATAGTCACAGCAGGGTTGGGTTTTTTCCTGTGCATGAATAATTTGATTTTCAGGCAGCCTTCTAGTGAGAGTTAAACATCAGAACATGACATGATGCTTGATAGCGGAGTACAGTTTTTTTTAAAACAAATCTGGTTTGCATGAATATCTTTCTTCTTCATCATAACAACTTCTTGTGCTTTTATTTTTCTACAGAATTTTGCCTGTAAAATACTCTTGTTGCCATGACTGTATTCTTTTAGTGTACTATAAAGTAGAATATGTTATAGACTTGTACACATGCCCTTTTTAAGGGTTTTCCATCTTATTTGAAAGTCCAGTCAAGTCAAAATAATCTTTAGTGAGGATAAAAGTGGTTTAGTGGTTTACACAACAGGATTAAAAGGATTAGTGGTTTACACAATTTTTCTTCCTGCCCTCATAAAAAGATCAAGGAAATAGTCATTATATATATATATATATATATATATATATATATATATATATATATATATATATATATATATATATATATAAGAATTCAAAGGACAATGTTAATTTATGTTAAAAGAACAAGTCAGTGAGGATATTTTAAAAATATTATTTTATATCTTGAAACTAGTGAAAGTGCTAGTATCCAGACCACCACTCATGGTCTGAAGAATTGAACTCAGTTTTCTAGGTGGGTGCATGACCACAAGGCCACCAAGCCACTAAGAATTAAGATCAAGATTTGAACTGGGTAAGATTGTTCGAGTCTCTTTGACTTCTATCCCTTTAGGTCCATGAAGTCTGTGTTCAAATCTCGGTGGCAGCATCTGGTGAATTACGGGCAGGAATTTTTACGATGTCCCTGGTCAACTTTAAGGGCAGACCTGTCTTTTTACTTATGCAGAAGATAAAATATTCACGATAAAGATCCCATAATTCATGTCGGTGTCTGGTAGGTTACGGAAACACAAACACACCCAGCATGCAACCTACATACAATGAAATTAATGAGCCGCTGTGAAGTCGGAATGTGTCAGCTGAGGCCAGTGGAAGTGGGAACACCTCTTGAAAAGTTGCAAGCACAGGAGAAGACCAGGCACTATGCACCACACCCTGTAAATTGTAAGGGAATGCACAGAGACAGAGACACAGAGAGAGAGAGAGAGAGAGAGAGAGAGAGAGAGTGAGGAGAGAGAGAAGAGAGAGAGAGAGAGAGAGAGAGTAAAATTGTTAAAAAAGTTGCCTGTTGCTAAGAAATGGTTTCTTTATAAAATGTTTCGCTGGGGGGGGGGGGGGGGGGGGGGGGGGGGGGGCTTGCTTGTAAAAAAAAAAAAGGTTTGTGGGGATGTTTTTTTGGGGGGTGGGGGGTGGAGGTTAGGTTGGTGATTGTTTTTGGTTATTGGTTTTGGTTTTGTTGTTCTGTTTTTTTAAAAAGTTTATGCAAATTATAGAAGAAAGATGCAGAGAAGAGAGGATAGAGAAAGATGGAGAGGGCTGGTTGTTGAGTTATCCAAGGCATGCTTATAGTTGAGAGGCTTGTGGGATATATATATATATATATATTATATATATATATATATATATATATACATATATATATATATATATTATATATATATATACATACATACATACATAGAGAGAGAGATGTGTGTGTGTATAGTTACAGATAATAGGGAATACATCCCCTACCCCCAAATTTTCTATTTAAAACAAGCAGAAATAAATAGGTAAATGAATATATGAATCCAAAATAGGCTAATGATTGTAAGCAAAAAATGTCTATGATCACAAACATTGATTATCAAACAAATTGAAACTTCACCCCCAAACCCCCCTTTTTTTAAATTTTTAAAAAAAATTGAAAAATGGGACATAACTTCTCTCCATCCAAGCAAAAATTCAAGAGTACTGTTAAACAGGGTTGCTTCCCTTGGACCAGTGACACTGACAATGCATATTATGAAATTGGGACTTAAGTTGTAGGGGATTTTTGTTTTGTTTTGTTTTAAATTTTTATTTCTCAGCTAGAGCTTCAAGGATCACCAGTGGAGAGATTTATGCATATGCAACCAATCAACCCCCCCCCTTCCCCCCCTATCAACCCCCCCTTCCCCCCCTTCCAACCCCCCCCTCTTCCCCCCCCCCACCCCCCCACACACACACAATGAAGGTAGACACATTCCAACTCCCCTCTCTCCTTTTTCTTTTTATATTCTTTTTCAGTTTTTTGTTGGTTTTGGTTGTTTTTTTGGCCTTGTCTTCAATTTTGATTGATTGATTGATCGTTTGATTGCTGTGCTGCAGGGCTGGTGTTTCTGCAGCAGTATGGCTGGTTCCTCCTGCTGGCCGCCATCGCAGCGCTGTACGTCAGAAACCGGTTTCTGCAGCCCCGCCTGAGCCAGTGGCAGCAACAGAAAGAAGATGCCAGCTACAAGAAGATGGGTCAGTGCCTGGGGGACTTTGGGGGGAAAACTTCATGAAATACTTTGTGGGGTTTTTTTGGGTGCTTTTCTAATAATAATAATAAATAATAATAATGTCTATCTATCTATCTATCTATCTGTCCCGTAGTCTGACGACCGTGGGGGCACCCTCAAAGACTCAACAACCAGTTCCCTCCATTCCTCTCTCTGTTCTGCCTTTCTCAGGGTTTTGTTGAGTTCTAGGCCTCAAATAACACGGCTGGCAGGTCCACAGGAACCCCTCCTCACCATCGTCAAGAAGAAAAAGCTGACATGGTTCGGCCACGTCACCCGCCACAACACTTGGTTTAGAGTCTCATCTGAAGGATGCGACCATTTTATATGTAACACGATGTGACAGGGTGGTCATTAGGTTACCTCCCATGTGATCAGAGCAATGTGTGTTACTATTTTGGGACACACCCGCAAATTGTCAGCGCTCTGTTCCTTGGTTGGTGGTTGAAAACAGTGTGTTACATACACTTAGCATTCACTGTGATGGGTAGAATTTATGCAGCCACTTCATAGAGGTCACACCATACCTAGTGCAGAGATGGGACATCAAAAAATGTTCACTCTGTTACAACATGCATACACACATAGGAACTTCAAAGCCATGAGACATTCAATAATTAGCTATCATCGTTAAACTCAAATGTGAACAGACACATCAAATGTGAACAGACACTTCTTCAAATGTGAACAGACACTTCTTCAAATGTCAATGTAGACGGGTATCATAGCAAGTTATCAAGATGTTCTGATCAGTTTTGAGTAAGTATATTTGGTTCAAATGTGTTCCAAACATTGTGAAAGTCGGTCACTTTACTACTTATTCTTGCATTAAATTGTCCTATTGTATATGATCTCTCTGTCATGGGTTCGAATTTTGGCTATGGCAGTATCCGGGGAATTAAGGGTGTGGGGGATTTTTACCGTTTCCCAGGTCAACTTCAAGTGCAGACTTGCCAGTGCCTTGATTCTCTTTGTGAATAATATATACACACACACGCAGAAGACCAAATACGCACATTAAAGATCCCACACTTCATGTCAGAGAGTTCAGTGGGTTACGGAAACACGAATATACCCAGCAACACATCGCTGAAGGCAGAATGCGGTTACCTTCATAGTGGACAAAATAACAGTCGCATACGTAAGAAATCTCACAACTAGTGAACGTGGTAGTTCTCTAGCCAAGAAACAACACGACAAAAACACTGTTGCGAGTTGGGATAGCCTAGTGGTTAGAGCATTAAGCTTGTGATGATAATTACGGTCTGGGTTTGAGTCATCGGTTTTGGGATTTTTCCTGGTCCTGGAGTTAACAACACATCAGTACCGACCCCCACTTCCCCAAAAGTCTTTCAGATGAGACTTCATCCCATGCACGCAGAGCATCTTGAGTACGTGTTCAAGAAACCTGTTCCACCTTTCAGAAGAGTAGGCCATTACGTGCTGGTAGGTATAGTTGACAATTTAAAATAAAAAATTTCTTGCACACTGGTGTTGTGTTCATCTCTGAAGTCGGAATGCAGCTGTCTGTCCTAATGGTAGTAGCATATGCAAAATCTCTCACCAGTGGTAAAACATTGGAGGGATGAAAAAACAAAACAAAAAAACCCAGAAATAGTTGTGGATGTTGTTGAGTGTTTCCCACAGAACCAAGAAGAGAGAGAGTGTGCTTGATCATGCGTGTGTATGAGAGAGAGACAGACAGAGAGAGAGGATGTGCTTGATCATGCGTGTGTATGAGAGAGAGACAGACAGAGAGAGAGAGTGTGTTGTGTTGTGTGTTTGTGTAGCTCCGTGTGGGGTGTGTGCGGACTTGCATGCCTGTATGTGTATGTGTATGTATACATGTGTGTGTGTGTGTACGTGCGTGGGCGCGCTCCCCAACAGCATGCATCTATGTAGAATTTTCCACCAGATCTAAGAGTTAAAAAAACAACAGCAACTGCTAATAATTATTCAGTGTCGCAGCATGAATTGCTGCTCTGCGCGCGGGCATTTAATTACTTCTACAAAAATGTACAGAAAACCTACAAGTATTTTCATTTCATTTTGTTGTTTTTTAAAAGGCAGATTTTTGCCAAAGTTTCAATAGCCATGGTTTGATTGATGTACAAAAGCCGAAGTTCATTAATGCGTTTTCAGATTGAAAAATAGTTGAAAGGGTTTGTGCGTCTTTGGGGTTTTTTTTTTTGGTGGGGGGGGGGGGGGGGGGGGCGATTTTTGTATTGTTCATTTGCACTTTGAATTTAGAATCAAAGAAACGTGTGAATCAAATGACAGGTTGTGGAGATTTGTGTTTTTCTCATGTTTATGAGTTGTTTTTGTTGGTTTTTTTTTGGTTTTTTTGTTCGTCTTTTTCGTTTGTCGTGATTTTAGGAATGGAATTGTTTACAGTTTTTGCGATCTTTATCTTAGATTGAGGATAAATGAATATGGTGGTTTAAAAAGACATGGTGGTTTAAAAAGATTTTTTCATTATTGTTTTATTGTTGTGTGTGTGGGTCTTATTTTTGGTCTTTGTTTATTCTTTGATTTACGAATTTGAGTATATCTATAATTTTGATTGCATTCTGAATTGATGATAACGTACATTTCTTTCGCTTAATCTTTACTCTCTCTCTCTCTCTCTCTCTCTCTTCTCTCTCTCTCTCTCTCTCTCTCTCTCTCTCTCTCTTTAAATCTCTCTCTCTCTCTTCTCTCTCTCTCTCTTTAAATCTCTCTCTCTCTCTTTAAATCTCTCTCTCTCTCTCTCTCTCTCTCTCTTTAAATCTCTCTCTCTCGCTCTCTCTCTCTCTCGCTCTCTCCTCTCTCTCTCTCTCTCTCTCTCTTTTAAATCTCTCTCTCTTCTCTCTCTCTCTCTCTCTCTCTCTCTCTCTCTCTCTCTCTCTCTCTCTCTCTCGCTCTTCTCTCTCTCTCTCTCTCTCTCTCTCCTCTCTCTCTCTCTCTCTCGTTCATCATCTAATTCTAGAGCTTCTGTGAGATTTTATTATTTATTTTTTTTTGCGTTTGCGACCGCTTTTGCCCACCATTCAGGCAGCCGCAATCCGACTGTAGGAATCATGTTTAAACATGACACCAGCGTGCCTACATTAAAGAAAAGGTTGGTTTTTTTTTTACATCCAATCCTGCTAGCACGCAATGGCCAACTCTTCCAAAAGGCGGAACGGGCTTTAAACGTATGCGCAAAACATTCTGCGTGCTGTCCACACATAGGACCTCAGTTTACCGTCTCATCCGAAGGAGAGTGGAGACGGTACTGATGTTAACTCCAGTGGGGGGAAAAAATCCCCCCCCCCCCCCCCCCCCCCCCCCCCCCCCCTCCCTCTCTCTCTCTCTCTCTCTCTCTCTCTCTCTCTCTTTGTGTGGTCTGCAGGACTGAACTTAGTGACATGGCAGCCTTGTCACGTGCTTGCTTGTTTATGATGTCAATTTGAAGTTTTGTTTATTGTACCCCCATCCTCACACCTTCCCATTGCAATGGGCGAAAGCTTTATGCAATGAAATCATCGAAATATCTCTCTTTGTGTCTTTGCGTGAACACACACACATATACACACACATGCGCGCGCGCACGCGCACACACACACATGACATGTACAAAATATTGACTTCGACATTGACTATATACCGCATCTAATTACAGAAGAGGTCATACAGGATATATATTCATTTTCATCGAGCGCTCAGACAGCAACTAGTGTTGTCTCTCATATGGACGAAGATGCGATGCGCTGCCGTTAAGCGCCTGACAAGACAGGCCCAGCGCATCGGCATGGGGAAGAATATAATTATGATTTCAGCAAGTGATATTATGAATCGCTGAGAGTCATATAAAATTTGTGGAACAGAAGTAATGGTTTGTATGAATATGTAGGCCTCTCCTTAGGTATATGTAAAAAAGAATGGGGAAATCAGACAATAATTGTGTGTGTGTGTGTGTGTGTGTGTGTGTGTGTGTGTGTGTGTGTGTGAGACAGACTCCGGCAAAGCACAGACCCAGCTGGAAGCCATGGAACGGTCTCGTCAACGTATGCAGGAAGAACTGGATAAACAGGCTGCTGAGTACAAAGTGAAGCAGCAAGAGGTATGGTGGTGATGTCGCTGTTAGTGGTGGTGGTTGTGGTGGGGGTTTTGTTGTTGTGGTGGGTGTGTGGTGGTGGTTATTTTTGTTGGTGTGGTGGTGTTGATGTGATGATGATGGTGGTGTGGTGTGGTGGTTATTTTTGTTGGTTGGTGTGTTGGTGTTGATGTGATGATGATGGATGTGTGTGGTGGTGGTGGTTATTTTTGTTGTGTTGTGTTGTATTGTGATATGTGTGTGTGTGTTGTTGGTTGTATTTTTGAGTTGTTGTGGTGAGTGTGATTTGGTTGGTGGATGGTGTGTTGTGTGTGAGTGGTGGTTGTTGTGTGGTTGTTTTGTGTTGTTATGATGATGATGTGGTGGTGGTGGTAGTTGTTGTGGTGGTTATTTTTGATGTTGTTGTTGTGGTTGGTGGGTGGTTATTTTTGTGGTGTGGTGGTGGTTGTTGTTGATGGATGTTGTGATGGTGTTGTGGTTGTGTGGTGGTTATTTTTTGTTGATGATGTTTGGTGGTGTGGTGGTATTGTTTTGGTGTTGTTGTTGATGTTGTTGTGGTGGTGGTGTTGTTTGTGGTGGTGGTTATTGTTGTTGTGGTGGTGGTGGTTGTGTTATTGTTGTTGATGATGATGGTTGTTATTGTTGTTATTGTTGTGAAGGTGAGTGTTGTGTTGGTATGTTTTTGATGTTGTTATGGTGGTGGTGGTTATTGTACTTTTTGGTTGTTGTTGATGATGTTTTTGTTGATTGTGGTGTAGTGGTTATTTTTGTTGTTGAGTTGTTTAATGGTATTGGTGGTTCTATATTGATGTTGAAGGTGGGGGGGGGCGATGATGATTAATTGTTGAAGTGTTGATGTTGTTTCACTTGTCCATTGTTCTGTGTCGGTTGTTGTGGCAGTGGAGGTGGTGGTTATGTTGCTGTGGTGGTGGTGATGGTGGTTAATATTATTGTTGATGTGGTTGTAGTGATTTATTTTATTTTTGTTGCACTCTGTGTTAACAACTCGTATTTCTGTCTAGTCATTCCTTTATTTTCTATTAGGGTAGCATCAAGAGCTGAAGCTTACAGTGTCCTCAAGCGCAAGGAAAGAAAGTCGTTCAGTTCCTTTCCATTCCCTGTGGATAGGGATGGAATGAAATCTAGGGCCGGGGAGGGTTGGATGGGGGTTTCAGATACAGGCTAACCTGCCCCACATGAAATCTCTCCTGGCTAGAATTCCCACTTTTCTATCCCTCTTTAGTTCATTTCTTCTGGCTGTTCACTCGGATGTCTTGATCATTTTGCGTTGCCATTATTGTTCAATTCTTTGTATTTTTTTTTTACATTTAAGAGCAGATCATTGATGAAATCGGATTCCGTGGGCAGTCGCCACACGACTTGGGGAGGTTTAGTCGGATCAGTTCCTGTGCCTTTCCTTCGTGTTATTTTTCTGACTTCTTGGGTACACTTCTTTCCGTGTATTTTTACTAGACTTACATGATAACAATTCTCTCCCACACCGAACCGAGGTTGGATCCGCAGGGCCTGACTTGACAGGCGCTTAACGGCAGCAGCGGCGCAAAGCATATTCGCTCGTCCGCTGGGGCGTTAATATAATCACAACAACATTTTTTCGCTTGTATGACAGACAATGGTAGTTGCTGTCTGAGCGTTCGACGAGGAGGAAGAAGTCCTTAACATTTGGCAGGTGGTAGACATCGATATTTCTTCAAACTGTGAAAGTGAGGGATTTTATTTATTTATTTATACCACTTTAAGTCACGGCAGATTTCTCTGCGTGAAATTCGGGCTGTCTCTCCCCCGGGGAGAGCACGTCGCCACAAGAGCAGCGCCACCCATTTTTGTGGGGGTTCTGTCTGCAACATTATTTGTTTCCCTATCGGAGTGGATTTTTTTCTACAGAATTTTGCCAGGGACAACTCTCTTGTTGCCGTGGGTTCTTTTACGTGCGCTAAATAATTATGTGCAATACACGGGATCTCGGTTTATCATCTCATCCGAAAGACTAGCGCCGAGACCACCACTCATGATCTAATGGATGGGGGAAAAAGTTTCGGGTCCAAACGGGATGGAACACCTTTGACGACAGATATCAGTTTAAATGATCCTTTCAGAGGTCGCTGCACTTAGACATTTTTGTAATTGAAAGGTAGGAACAAAACGTAGAAAAAGAATATACTTATAAGAATACATTAAAAAGTAAGGAGTAAGGAGGAACGAGAACGCACAAGGTAATGAACGATAACAAAAGAGGGGGGGGGGGGGGGATAAAGAAAAGATTAAAAAAAGAGTTGCTGCATGTTCCCCGGCTCACAACCCTAGTGGTTACCCAGAACATGCACTCTGACTCACTCCTCCCACCTGGGAATCACTGTGAGACTGTAAGTACACACTGGATGAGAAGTTTGCGTACATGTATAATGCTTTTCTCCGAGCTCGGAGAAAAGTAAAGTACTTGTGAACAGCATGAGCAACGCCTCTGCTAAAATTAACATGAACGGCCAGCAACTGGAGGAGGTAGACGCTTTTAAATACCTTGGCGCTACACTCACAAAGGACGGGCGATCGACGACAGAAATCAAAGTCAGACTAGCCATGGCAACATCTTCCATGACAAAACTCACCACCATATGGAAAAGTAAAGAGATCAGTTTCCCAATCAAACTAAAGCTCTACAAAGCCCTAATTCAGACTATCCTGCTGTACGGAAGTGAAACCTGGACATTGACTGCTGAAACAGCAAAGCGAATCCAGTCATTTGAAACAAAATGCCATAGAAAACTGCTGGGCATATCCTGGAGAGAACGAAAGACCAATGAATTTGTCAAGAGTCAAATAATACAGCTGGCAGGTCCACAGGAACCCCTTCTCACCATCGTCAAGAAGAAAAAGCTGACATGGTTCGGCCACGTCACCCGCCACAACACTCTGCCAAAAACAGTACTGCAGGGAACACTCGAAGGAGGCAGAAAGAGGGGAAGACAGAACAAGTCATGGATGGACAACATCAGAGAATGGACCAGGATGAATGACTCGGCACTACTGCGCAGAGCCGAGGACCGAGATGGATGGAGGAGGCTTACCACGGCATCGTCTTTCGTGTCTCCCCCACGACCGCCAAGGTCACGGGACTGATGATGATGATGATGATAACGCTTTTCAAGTATAACTCTCAATGAACTGATTATCAAGGCAGCCGTATTCCGACATCAGGGTATTGTTTTCTCCTTTAAAAGAAGAGCACAGGTTGGTTAGGCTACAGAGCTTGTTGTGGCTTCTTCATCTTCGTCGAACGCTCAGACAGCAACTATTGTTGTCTGTTATATGAGCGAAAATGCGTCACGCTGCCGTTAAGCGCCTGACAAGTCAGGCCCAGCGCATCCGACTTCGGCACAAGAGAGAATAATAATGATAATAATAATAATAATAATGTATGGAATTTATATAGCGCTGAATCTTGTAAAGCAACGAATCAAAGCGCTCAGAATAGTTACCTTTTAAGTTCTTTCTGGAAAAGAAAAGGCCGGAGAATGGACCAAGAAGGCAGAAAATAGACATGAAGGAGGTGATAGGAAGCAAAGGAACAAGGCAGAAACAAAGAGAGTGATAGAAAAGAGGAAATTTCTAGCACAGAATTTCCAGAATGTCGGGATGCTATTTATACTGATAGGCCCCCGGCATCCCCAAGGGGGAGCTTGTTGTGGCTGATCTGAAGACTAATATCAATATAACATTATCATCTTGTTATATCAATTATAATCATCTTGTTTACACAATATTCGGCGCTGTATAAATTCTATACATCATCATCGTCATGTTATCATCATCATCATCATGTTATCATCATCATCATGTTATCATCATCATGTTATCATCATCATCATCATGTTATCATCATCATCATCATCATCATGTTATCATCATCATCATCACCATCATCATCATCATGTAACATAAACTAACATTTTGATGCAGGAGGCCTCAATCAAAATGTTGGTTATCCCTGAAGTCGGAATGCAGCTACCTTAATGATGGGTAAAAACGGTCGCATACGCAAAGTCTCACGAATTGGTGGAACGGGATTAAAAAAAAAAAAGTTTGATGCAAAATGTTACGTGGTAATGTAGCTTAATGCGCATAGCGCATGGCAGAAATTCTGCCATGCCATTTTGCCATTCAGAATGGCAAAAATGGCACGTAGCATACATCTAAGCGCATGGCAGAATGGCACATGGTAAAATGGCTTACATCAAAAGCTTTTGACCTGGGCCTAGCAAGAGGCATGACATTTCTTCTTTAACCCTTTCACTGCCGTCCTGCCTTTCCTCTTCCCTTAACCCCTTATCAGTCATCAGGGGCCTGCTTGATGGAAGCCTGGTTGCATCATTGTTTGACGGACTTGCTGCCGTGTTGACTTGAAGTTGCAACCCCTCAGACAGCTGACATTAGCGTTCGATGTGTGATGACCGTCGATTGTTGTTGACAGACTTAGATTGTCCCTGCATCTGTGCAGTTTTTAGGTCATTCTTAGGTCGGAGGTTAATTTCAATGAATTCGTTTTGCAAAGTAATCATTGACAGATGGATTGGTTGTTAATGTCTGTGGAAGATGTTGGTGTTTGCGTGTGGGGTTTGGTTTGTTAACTTGTTGTTGTTGTTTTTGGTTCGTGGGTTAGATTTTCGAGGGTCACCACTGGTTAAGAGTCTATTTATTTATTTATTTATTATTTTATATCGAGGATAATGGAATAAGCACTGATGTGCTTTTTTACATCTAGTCCCCGTGTGTATGCGGATTTGTGAATTCTGTCATCTGTTCCCACCGGCACACAATGGCCTACTCTTACGAAAAGTGGAACAGGATTTCACGTGTGCGCAAGATGTTCTGCGTGCGTTCGCACACGGGGCCTCGGTTTATAGTCTTATCCGAAGGACTTTTGGGGAGAGTGGAGCCTGCACTTATGTTAACCCCAGAGGAAAATATCCCCTTGAACGGGAATCGAACCCGGGTCGTCAGATAGCGAACGCAATGTTCTAACCACTAGGCTATCCCGTGCCCCTAGATGTCTAGATGTTGTGTGTGTTCGAATTTTGGTAATTTTGGTTGTATTAGAGTTCCAGTGGAGTCATCCGATTTAGGGAACGTACCATCAACCAGCCATCACCGCTTATGCTTGTACGACTGTTTACGCACCATTATGGTAGACATGTTCAGACTTTGGGGAGGATGTCTTAACCATGGCACCTGGGTGTACCCTTTTTCTGTAAGAATGGTATCGTCTGCCCCTTCTGGTAGGCCTACGCAGAGGCCTACTCTTGTGAAAGGCAGAACTGGTTTTTAATGTATGCTCAAGATGTTTATGCGTGTTTTTGTACACGGAACCTCGGTTTTGTATAGTCTCTGAAGGGCTTCCCCCGTGGAGATTCCGGAGCCCTATAAATAGCATTCTGGAAAAATTCTATGCAAGGAATTTCCTCTTTTCTATCCTTGTGTTTCTTCTTCCTTTTCTTCCCGCCACCCCCTTCTTGTCCATTCTGCCCCCCTTTTCTTTCCCCTCCAGAAAGACTTCAAAGATAACAATTCTCTCCCATGGGGATGTGTTGGACCCGACTTGTCAGGCGCTTAACGCATTAATCTGTGCTCGAATGACAAGACAACAATAGTGATGTCTGGTCTGAGCGTTCAATGAAGAAAAATCCGGAGGACTTTTAGGGGGAACTGAGTCAGTACTGATGTTTAATCGGCGGTCTAGAGGTAATGATAATAATAATGTATGGAATTTATATAGCGCTGAATCTTGTAAAGCAACAAATCAAAGCGCTCAGATGATTTTTTTTTTAAAACGAGGAAAATGGAATAAGCACTCATATGCATATTAAAATTTTTTTAATCTAGTCCCCGTGTGTATGCGGTTTTGTAAATGTTGTCATCTGTTCCCACTGGCACACAATGGCCTACTCTTTCGAAAAGCTGAATAGGATTTAACGTGTGCGCAAGATGTTCTGCATGCGTTCGCACACGGGGCCACGGTTTATAGTCTCATCTGTTTTTCCCACAACACAACGCGGTGCCCCGTCCTGGGTTGACCCTTATGGTTGACCAGGGCCTTGATACAAGGAATGATAGTAGAGTTGATTTTATACCCTGTTTTAATCTGAATATATAGTTACACACTTTTAATCTTGAGATTTCGACGAGGTGACAGCCCTGATAAAAATTTTTTTTTTGAAAGTGGTACGGCTTCTGTGGTCGGTGGGGCTTTAAACAACAGGATTGGATGGGATGGAATTGGGAAAGCCTAGAAAGTCCCCCAAGTCCCGGTTCGAAGTGTGTGGTGGTTCGATCTCCGTTTGGGCCAGAAACTTTTCCCCCCATCCACTAGGCCGTTAGTGTTGGTCTGGGTTCTAGTCTTTCAGATGAGACGATAAATCGAGTTCCCGCGTGTTACACGTTCTTTTAGCGCACGTAAAAGAACCCTCAGCAACAAGGGGAGTTGTCCCTGGCAAAATTCTTGTAGTAGAAAAAAAATCCACTCTGATAAAGAAACAAATTCAGTTTGCAGAGAGGAAAAGAGAAGAAAAAAATAGCAATGAGTGGCGCTGCTATTGTGGCGACGCGCTGTCCCTGGGGAGAGCAGCGCGAATTTCACAATACAATACAATACAGTACAGTACAGTACAGTACAAAACAATACAAAACTCCCTCGAACAAGTCTCGGTGGTGGCTCGCACCTGTGCCGTCAGGTCATGAGCTCAACGCTCTAACCACTAGGCTATCCTGCGATTGATTGGGGAGGGGATAGCTCTGTGGTCAGAGCACTCACTTCCCCCCTCAAGGTTAAGCATGATCGAGCATGGTTACCAAGTGGATGGGTGACTGTTTTCGCGCCTTAGCTTCAGTACAGTCCTGCAGTTCACCCAGCTGTAAATGGGTACCTGCCCTCTTTAGGGTCAGGGAAGGTAAAGCAGCGAGGGAGAGGAGATGGACACGGACCTCAATATGCTGGCCCTAGAGAAGCTGAGGTCTTTATTACCTTGCTCCCCTACAACCCATAGGTTACTGGACACCTTTACCTTTTTTGTTGTTGTGATTGGTTGGTTGAATTGAGCTGTGGTTAATGTGATTGGTTGTTTGATTGTGCTATGGTTAATGTGATTAGTTGTTTGATTGTGCTGTGGTTAATGTGATTGGTTGTTTGATTGTGCTATGGTTAATGTGATTTGTTGTTTGATTGCACTATGGTTAATGTGGTTGGTTGTTGAATTGTGCTATGGTTGATGTGATTGGTTAATTTTGCTATGGTTGACGTGATTGGTTGGTTGAATTGTGTTTTGGTTGATATGATTGGTTGGTTGAAGTGTGCTATGGTTAATGTGATTGCTTATTTAATTGTGGTATGGTTAAATGACCAATTATTTAGTTGTGTTTTGGCTACAACCTGGATGTGGCCTCCGTGGAAATTATGGTTGATGTGATTGGTTGATTGTGGTATCGTTAATCTGATTGGTTGATTATGCTATCATTAATGTGATTGGTTGATTATGCTATGATTGACGTGATTGGTTGTAGAAATATGCCATGATTGATGTAATTGGTTGATTGTACCATGATTGTCGTAGTTGAATTTATGCTGTGGTTGAAATAATTGGTTGTTGAATTATGTCATGATTTACATGACTGGTTGTTGAAATATTATGTGATTGATGTGATTGTTGTTGTTGTTCTTCAATTTAACGTCCATTCAGATTAAGTGATATTAGACACAAATCATTGATGTGATTGGTTGTTGGATTATGCCATGA
>CM054160.1:40102925-40107925 GCA_028751875.1 Rapana venosa | reverse complement strand
AGAGGACAATGTCATACACAAAAAAGGGGACATGGTCATATACAGGGAGAGGACAGTGTCGTACACAAAGAAGGGGACATGGTCATGTACAGGGAGAGGACAATGTCATACACAAAGAAGGGAACATGGTCATATACAGGGAGAGGACAGTGTCACACACAAAGCATGGGACATGGTCAACCATAGAGAACCAGAAGATATAATAGAGAAAAGGACATAGTCATAGTCATCCGTGGAGAAGAAGACATTGCCATTCACAGAAGAGGACATTGTCAACCTTAGAGAAGAAGACATTGTCAAGACGTAGAGAAGAAGACAGTGTCATGCACAAAGAAAGGGACATGGTCAGACGTGGAGAATTTGAAGAGGATATAATGGAGAAAAGGACATAGTCATCTATAGAGAAGAAGACATTGCCATTCACAGAAGAGGACATTGTCACCCTTAGAGATGAGGAATTGTCACCCTTAGAGAAAAAGACATTGTCAAGACATGGAGAAGAGGACTTTGGCATACTTAGAGAATCTGAAGAGGGCACTGTCGTCCACAGAGAAGGGGACATTGTTATCTGTAGAGAATCTGAAGAGAATATAGTAGAGAAAAGGACATTGTCATCCGTAGAGAAGAAGACATTGTCATTCATAGAGGAGGGACATTGTCATCCATAGAGAAGGAGACATTGTTACCCGTAGAGAAGGAGACATTGGTATAAGAAAAGATCTCGGCATACATGGAGAAGAGGACATTGGCATACATAGAGAAGAGGACATTGGCATACACAGAGAAGAAGACATACACAGAGAAGAAGACATACATAGAGAAGAAGACATTGACATGAAGGAAGATCTTGTTATTCACAGAGGAGACATTGGTATACACAAAACAGACGTTGTCATACACAGAGAAGAGGACATTGCCATACACTGAGAAGACAAGGTTATGCACAAAGAAGGACATTGCTATACACAAAGAAGAGAACATTGCCATACACAGAGAATATGCCATTGTCGTTCATACAGAACAAGGCATAATCATACATAGAGAAGAAGACAGCGTCATACCTAGAGAAGAAGAAATTTTATTCACAAAGAAAAGGACATTGCCATACACAAAGAAGAGGACATTGTCATCCTTAGAGAAGAGTTCAGATTAACTTCAGTCCAGCAACGTCTTAGCCCCAACTTATATTATTCTCCATTTGAAGGAGAAACCCTCCTCTGAAGTTGTAGTATGGGTGCACATACAGCGAAGTACTGGACAACAGCCTTACGCAGCAAAGTCTCATCCAGTGCACCCTTGCTGCCTCACAGGGAAAAGGTAAAGGTGTTCCCTTAACCTATGTGGTCGTAGGGGAGCGAGGTGTCAGAGACCTCTGCTTCTCTAGGGGCCAGTATATTGAGGACGGCGCCCGTCTCCTCTCCCTTGCTGCTTTACCTTCCCTGACCCTAAAGAGGCAGGTACCCATTTACAGCTGGGTGAACTGGGGGACTGTCCTAAAGTCAAGGCACCACAAAAGGTCTCCCATCCAAGTGGTAACCACGCTTGATGCTGCTTAACCTTAGCTTGGGGAAAGCGTGTGCTCTGACCACTGAGCTATCCCATCGTCACCTCACCAAGAGTACAGAGTTGCATATTCTGGGTGACCCCCAGGCTGCTTAAGCTGAGAAACGCCCAACAACAACAACAACAGCAACAATAAGCATGCAGATAATGGCATATACGTGGAAGTGGTCTGGCGACCTGACTATATAATAATGGGAATCTTCAGTGCTGTCTCTGCTATTCCTGAACATCATTGCCTTGTTTACCATGATGCTATGTAGGCTATGTTTCTGAATAGTTGATAGGAAATGCATATCTTTCAGTGTTTCTCTCCTCTCTCTCTCCTCTCTCTCTCTCTCTCTCTCTCTCTCTCTCTCTCTCTCCTCTCTCTCTCTCTCTCTCTCTCTCTCCCTCCCCTCCCTCCCCTCCACTCTGTGGCATTGTCAATTTCTCCTATGCCAACTATGTATGATGGCCCAAGGCCGAGGTACATTAATTTTCTGAGCTCTTCTCTCTCTCTCTCTCTCTCTCTCTCTCTCTCTCTCTCTCTCTCTCTTCTCTCTCTCTCTCTCTCTCCTAACTCTGTGGCATTGTCAATTTCTCCTATGCCAACTATGTATGATGGCCCAAGGCCGAGGTACATTAATTTTTTGAGCTCTCTCTCTCTCTCTCTCTCTCTCTCTCTGGTAACTCTGTGGCATTGTCAATTTCTCCTATGCCAACTATGTATTATGGCCCAAGGCCGAGGTACATTAATTTTCCTCTCTCTCTCTCTCTCTCTCTCTCTCTCTCTCTCTCTCCTCTCTCTCTCTCTCCTAACTTTGTGGCATTGTCAATTTCTCCTATGCCAACTATGTATTATGGCCCAAGACAGAGGTACATTAAATTTCTGAGCTCTCTCTCTCTCTCTCTCTCTCTCTCTCTCTCTCTCTCTCTCTCTCTGTGGCATTGTCAATTTTCTCCTATGCCAACTATGTATGATGGCCCAAGGCCGAGGTACATTAAATTTCTGAGCTCTAGCTCTCTCTCTTCTCTCTCTCTCTCTCTCTCTCTCTCTCTCTCCTCTCTCTCTCTCTCTAACTCTGTGGCATTGTCAATTTTTCCTATGCCAACTATGTATGATGGCCCAAGGCCTAGGTACATTAAATTTCTGAGCTCTAGCTCTGTCTCTCTCCCCCCCCCCCCCCCCCCCTCCTCCTCCTCCAAAATATAGCCACTTCTAGGGGTGTCAAGAGTCTGACTTAAGGTAGTGATGAAGTCATGCTGAAAGGATCCATGGGTTTTTTGTTGGTCTGAGAGGAGTGAAAGGAAAAAATAGTCTGCCATGTCTTGCCCTTTCTATCTCAATGTCCATTTCTTTGTTTCTGCTCTATCAATGAATGTGTGTGTGTGTGTGAGTGTATGTGCGTGTGCGTGTGTGTGTGTGTGTGGTGTGTGTGAGTGTGTGTGAGTGTGTAGTGTGTGTGTTGGTGAGTGTGTGTGTGTGAGAGTGTGTGTGTGAGTGTGGTGTGTGTGTGTGTGTGTGTGTGCGTGCGTGCGTGTGTGCATGTGTGCGCGTGCGTTTACTTATGTAGCCCGTTTAAGTGGATGGAATTGGATGTCTGTGATTGGTATCACTTTATCAGTGTGTATGTGTGTGTTGCGGGTGGGTGCGTTTGTGTGTATGTGTGTGTGCATGTGCGTGTACATGCATAGGCACGTGCGTTTTTGTATGCGTGTGCATGCAGTTTGCCAGTAAAGTTGGTTAGGTAGGATGGTTGGTGGGATGTATATATACATAATTATATCCCCTATAATTATTTGATATCACATTTACCAGTCTATGTCTGCTCAAACTGTATGTTTGTCAGTGTCTACACGCGCTGGCACATGTCCCCGCGCGCATGTATGTGCGTATGCGTATGTGCGTGTGTGTGTGTGTGTGTGTGGAGGGGTGGTGGGGGGGATGCATGTTAGTAAGAGAAAAGGAAAATAACGGCTGTGGGCAAAAGCGATTAGTTGATGGTGAGGCGATAGAGGATGGGGAGGAGGAGGAGGGGGAGGGGGAGGAGGCGAAAAGAGCAAGAGATAAGGGGAGACAATTAATGAGATTGTAGCGGTCACCACCTCGTCAATTATTTACTGTGGTCCTACCACGCTCCACTGAGCGTGACCTGTGTAGATAAGAGGGTGTTGGGATAACAAATATTTGAATAAAAACTGCGTGTGTGTTTGTGTGTGGTGTGTATGTGTGTGTGCGCGTGCGGGTGGGTGGATGGTTGTGTGTGGTGTGTGTGTATGTGTGTGCGCGCGGGGGGTGGGTGGATGGGTATGTGTGTATGTGTGCGCGCCCGGGTGGGTGGGTGAATGGGTGTGTGTGTGGGGGGGGGGGGGGAGGTGGATGTGTGTGTATGTTGGGGGAGGGGAAGAAGAGAGGAAGACAGGAAAAAGGAGAGAAAGAGAGACGAAAACAAGGAGAGAGAGAGAGGGGGGGGAGGGGGGGGGGGGGGGGGGGGGGGGGGGGGGGGGGGGACACAGAGAGACAGAGAGAGAGAATGACATTGACAATGATATTGACAATATGTCATGGAGAGAGAGAGAGAGAGAGAGAGAGAAGAGAGAGAGAGAGAGAGAGAGAGAGAGTCTAGTCTAGATTATCATTATTAATTAAGGACAGGAGATGTCACATCTTCTGCAGAGTAAAGTTCTGTAAAAGGAGGAGGGTAGGAAAGCCTAGTGGTGTTGAGCTCACGATCTGACCTGCAGACCACCTGGGTTCGAGCCACCCCCGGAGACAGCCCTCAGTTCAGGGGAATTTTACCCCCTGGAGTTAGTTAACCAACATCCCCACCGACTCCATTCCACTGAAAGCCCATCGGATGAGACTGTAAACCGAGGTCCTGTGAGGCAAGGCTCTGGCATGAAGAACATCTTGCAACATGGTTACAGCACCTTTCAGAAAAGTAGGACATGTCATACCAGTAGGAACAGATGACAAAAATTTCAACCCCCAAAATCCAACCAAAAACATCACACAAAAACCCCAACCCAACACAAAAAAAGAACCTCGAATGCGCACTGGTGTTCAGTCATTCAGCAATGTTTTGTTATGGGTTTTTTCCCCTATTCTAGTCAGTGTAATTTTTGATTGCGTTATTGTTATGTTATCACAGTGTGTTAAATAAAAAGTAATTATGTGAAAAATAAGCTGGATTGTTAAATTTTTTTTTTCCATTTTACATCCATAGCCATCCACGAAACGTTCTAACCAAATCACTTTTCACTGTGAAACTTGGACATGGCCACTTCAAAATCTTTATTTATCTGAACAAAGAATCCATCGACTATATGATTATACCCGAAACCCTTTGGAGTAAAAAATATCCCCAAGAATAACTTCTAATCAATGAACGGGAGAAGAAAACGTGTTTTGCGGTTGGGAGTACTTCGCCTCTTTGAATACCGAGTTATTGCCCTTG
>CM054160.1:40090425-40097925 GCA_028751875.1 Rapana venosa | reverse complement strand
GGTCTCTCTTTTTCTCTTTCCGTCT
The DNA here is from genome assembly GCA_028751875.1 of Rapana venosa. Lineage (NCBI taxonomy): Eukaryota > Metazoa > Mollusca > Gastropoda > Neogastropoda > Muricidae > Rapana > Rapana venosa. The sequence goes on along the minus strand of CM054160.1, from coordinate 40,097,900 downwards.
CTGTCTCTTTGTGTGTGTTTCTCCCAGTCTCTGACTCTGTCTGTCTGTCTGTCTGTCTCTCACCCCCCCCCCCCCCCACCTCCCATTCCTCTCCTCTCTCTCTCTCTCTCTCTCTCTCCTCTCTCTCTCTCTCTCTCTCTCTCTCTCTCTCTCCTCCTCACTCCCGTGAATTGTCACCGCGTTTGACAGCTTTAAATGGTGCACACACGGAGGAAGAGCTAGAAGTGGAAATGAACACAGAACTTTGCATTAGGGAGAGAGAAAAAAAAAACCACCCTGAAAAAGACACCCTAAAGAAAGAAAACGATGATTTCATCGGGAATGGGAATTCACGCAGGAGGGAGAGAGAGGCGGGGGGTGGGGTGGGGGGTGGGGGTGGGGGACGGAGAAGGGAAACAGAGAGAGGGAGAGAGAGGGGGGGGGGGGGTGTTGAGCAGAGAGAGAAAGGGGAGAGAGAGAGAGAGAGAGAGAGAGGGGGGGAGGGAGAGAGAGAGGAGAGGTGGGGGAGGGAGGAGAGAGAGGAGAGGAAAGTCACCCTCAGAGAGAGAGGGGTGGGGTGGGGTGGGAGATAGGGTCATTATTCGAATTAATCTTTTCACAATCATCAAGGGTCCATTAGTTTTTCCATCGTCTGTCAAAAGGAGTAGAATCTCCTTGTCTCTGTCTCTGTCTCTGTCTCTCTCTCTCTCTCTCTCTCCTCTCTCTCTCTCTCCTCTCTCTCATCTCTCCCTCTCTCTCTCTCTCTCTCTCTCTCTCTCTCTCTTTGACTGTCTCTCCTGAAAACAACAGTCTAGAGGTAGTCCTATGGAGATGATGATGATGATGAGATGATGATGTGTGTGTGTGTGTGTGTGTGTGTACGCGCGCCCGTTCCTACTTGTTCTTCTCCCAAGACTATGATGATGATGATGTGTGTGTGTGTGTGTGTGTGTGTGTGTGTGTGTGTGTGCACGCACGCACGCTCGTTCCTACTTGCTCTTCTCCCCAAAACTTAGCAAAATGACAAAAAATCTGTACGTGACACGTTTTTCAGCAAAACTTCTCACTGTTATTTCAACTGTAGACTTGGAGGGTGGGATAGCCTAGTGGTTAGAGCACTGTGATTGCCATCTGACGGCGTGGGTTCGAACCACCCACCACTGAGGTGACCCTTTGAGGTGGATTTTTGGAGTTGTCTCTGGTGTTAACATCAGTACCAACGCTTACTCCACCCCAAAAAGGCTTAGATGATCATCTAAATGGAGATCACACACACATAATATATATATAATATATAAATATATATATATATATATATATATATATATAATGTGTGTGTAATCTATATATATATATATAGAGAGAGAGAGAGAGAAACTCTGAAATAGTTTAATAGTACATCGGCCTTAGGCCACAATACAACGAAAGGGAGGGAGGGAGAGAGAGAGGGAGAGAGGTTAATCAGGGGCAGGTAAAGATTACATCTCCTTCTCCATTGCAAGTATTATTTCCAAAGATTAAAGTAAAATACACGATTATATAGAATGTTGGTGACAAGCACTGGATGGCTTTTTTGTAGTACCAAGGACTGTTTGATTTGTCCTACCTGACTCAGGACTGTTTGATTTGTTCTACCTGCCTTAAGAGCTGTGATTCCTGGATGAGCCATCGTCGGAGGTTTCAGAAGTTGGTTAGCTCAGCCATCCCTGGTATCTTAAGGAGAAACGCCTCGCTAAAAGACAGAGGTGTTTTTGCATTCACAGGATTAGTACGATGATCCTGTGACCTACCAATGCCGCCACCAAAAACTGGTATTAAGGAAAGAAGGACGCTCTACTTGTAAAATATTGTTGCAAAATAAACAGTTAAGTGGTTACAGTGATGGGCTCGTGATCTGCTGACCCGGGTTCCTATCTCGTTCAAGAGGACTTTTCCCTCCGTAGTTTTACATTAGCATATCATTTTCAGATATATATAATATATATATATATATATATATATATAATATATATATATATATATATATATATGTAGCTTGAGTGGTCAGCTCAGCAGTCCGGTCCGGTTGCCCTTTTTCAAATCATTCAGACCTGACAAGTAAAAAGTTGAAGAAAAAAAAAGGCCCACACTTGGAGATATATAATAATAATAATAATAATAATAATAATAATAAATGGAATTTATATAGCGCTGTATCTTGTACAGACAAATCAAAGCGCTTGCACTCAACTCATTCTTACACAGTCATACAACCAATAGCAAGTAATAGTTCTAACAAGTCCAAATGCACACACACACACACACACACACACACACACACACACACACACACACACACACACACACAACACACGCGCGCGCGCGCACACGTTATACACTTTGGCAGGGTGATGGAATTTTTGGCTGTTGAAAAGCAGGGATAGCTATGAAATGAAACAGGAGAGGAAATTCTTAGGTTTGAAACAAATATGTCTTGAGGCCAGATTTAAAAGTGTCACAAGAAGGTCTTTGGCGAAGAGAGATAGGGAGGCCATTCCAAATGGATGGACCAGAAACAGAGAAAGAGCGACGACCAACAGTGGACTGGTTGAATCTAGGTGTTTGTAAGCACAAGGAATCTGCAGCAGAGCGAAGGGAACGAGAAGGGGTGTACAGGTGGAGACATTCACAGAGGTAGGAAGGTGCTGTTTTGTGGAGACATTTGTAACAGAGAGTACTGATCTTACAGTTTATTCTTTGTGGCACAGGCAGCCAGTGGAGAGATCGCAAGAGAGGGGTTATGTGCTCCGATTTTTTCTTTCTGAGGACTAGTCGAGCTGCAGTTTTGAATACGTTGAAGGGAGTGGATAGATGATGCTGGCAGACCAGCCAAAAGAGAATTGCAATAGTCCAGACGTGAAAGAATGAGAGATGCCACGAGTTTTGATGTTGCCTCTGTGGACAGGTACTTTCGAATTGCACTAATACGCCGTAATTGATAGAAGCAGGACTGGGAGGTCTGGGTGATGAATTTTTGCATAGAGAGTGGATGCATTGCCGAATTCTATTGAAGCTGTTGTAATGGAAGAGAGTTTGTTTTTGGTCCCTACAAGCATGGCTTCAGTTTTATCAGCGTTTAGTTGTAAGTTGTTCTCTATCATCCAGTTTTGGATATCTTGAAAGCAGTAGGTCATATTCATCAAGAGGGAAGGCAGATTTTCAGGAGTGTCACTGCTTAGAATCTGAGAGTCATCTGCATAAAAGTGATGGTTGATCTGATGACGGTTAATTATATGTGACAGTGGAGCGGTGTAGAGAGTGAAAAGAACAGGGCCCAGAACTGATCCCTGCGGGACTCCACATTCCAGTCTGGCAGGTACTGACTGAATCTTGTTTACTGTGACTGTCTGGAATCGGTCAGTCAGGTATGAGTTAAACCAGGTGAGGGCTGTACCAGTAACACCAAACGTTTCTTGAAGACGGGAGAGAAGGATAGAGTGGTCAATAGTAAAGACCCCCTGAGGAAGAGGTTGCTGCTACGAAAATATGGGGGAAAAGATGACTTGAGTGTTTGTTTCTGGTTTGTCTATCTGTCTGTCTGTATCTCTGTCTCTCTCTAATATGGGGGAAAAGATGACTGTTTGCTTCTGGTTTGTCTGTCTGTCTATATCTCTGTCTCTGTCTCTCTCTCTCTATCTCTCTGAGCTAGGAAGATGAAAGCCTCTTGGGTCAACCGCCCCAGCAGTCTAAGTCATATTCATTTATCTTGCGATGTGGGGCGTGAACCTGTATTATTATATTAATTGTATGGACAATCTCTCTCTCCCCCCCCCCCCTCTCTCTCCTCTCTCCCTCTCTCTCTCTCTCTCTCTCTCTCTCTCTCTCCTCTCCTTCTCTCCTCTCTCTACTCTCTCTCTCTCTTCCCAGTCACCTGATTCCAACCCATCCATCAAATCATCCCATCCCCACCCGACCCGACCCAACCCAAGCAACCTCCCTCCCCCGCCTAAACCATCACTACCAACCACTCCCCCGTGTGTCACACTCCCTCTCTCACCTTACCTCGACCCCAACCCCCCGAAACCAGAGACACAGAGAGAGAGAGACAGAGAGAAGAATAATTACCGCGCTGTGTCAAAAGACCGAGAACCTCATCGCCTGAAACCGAAACGAGTTTGATCAAGGGACACTATCACCCCGGCTAGTTGCATATACCTCCGCGCCCCCCCCCCCCCCCCCCCCCCCCCCCCTCCTTCCTAAAAGAGTGACGGGCCCTGTGAAACCACCAGGATCCGCGGTAGCACAGAGGTTTGATGACCCAGACCATAAAGAAGGGGTGAGGGGGGTAGGGGCGCTCTCTCTCTTGTCAATTTCTCCTCTCTCTCTCTCTCTCTCTCTCTCTCTCTCTCTCTCTCTCTCTCTCCTCTCTCTCTCTCTCTTCCTCTCTCTCTCTCTCTCTCGTCCAATTTCTCTCTCTCTCTTCTCTCTCTCTCTCTCTCTCTCTCCTCTTCTCTCTCTCTCTCTCTCTCTCTCTCTCTCTTGTCAATTTGTCTCTCTCTCTCTCTCTCTCTCTCTCTCTCTCTCTCTCTCTCTCTCTCTCTCTCTCTCTTCTCTCTCTCTTTGGGAGGGGTGGGTTGGGGGGGGGGGCTGGGGTGGGGGGGGGGGGGGGGGGGGGGGGGGGCTGGGGGGTGTCAGTCCTTTTGTCGGCGGGCTGCTGGCTTGGCTTCATCATCAACGCTGCTCCCCCCCCCCCCCCCCCCCCCCCCCCCCCCAGTAATTTGAATGGGAAATTAAGCTTGGCAGGCCGCTTCAAAGGGAGATCGAGAACAGCGAGATGGGGTGGCGGGGCTTAATTGTTCAAGCACGTGCATGTCTTGTCGAGATTGACAAAAGGGAGGGAGGGAGGAGAGGAGGAGGAGGATTAGTGCATGACAAGCCAGCAGGTCTAAGTGTTATTTCAAGTGAAGGGCCATCCATCCAGGTTTTGCACTAGGGTGGGTTGGGGGTAGGGTGTGGACGTGATCAGCCGGAACCTGACCTTTCAGGAAGATTGCGAAGCCGTTTGGTTGGGTCCGACCCTGCCTCGACCCTGTCTCTGTCTCTGTCTCTGTCTGAGTCTGTCTGTCTCTCTTGTCAGCGTCATGGGATGACTGTGAGAGGAGGAGGAGGATGGGGTGGGGAGGAGAACGAGAGAGAGAGAGAGAGAGAGGGGGGGGGGGGGGGGGGGGGGGGGGGGGGGGTGGGGGAGGGAGAGAGAGGGGGGGGGAGATGGAGAGAGAGGGAGAGAGACAGACAGAGAGAGAGGGAGGGAGAGTGACACAGAGAGAGCGGGAGAGAGACAGACAGAAAGAGACAGAGGGTGAAAATATCTGTATTCCCTAGTGTAACATTTTTTTTTCACGAGCCTTTGCCCTGGGAAGGGATTATCATTCAAATAATCACAAACTAATCATTTCAAGGTAAAGTACAGAAAGTGCGTAATTTCAAGTTGAAGTAAAGAAAGTTATGGCAGTGTATAAGAGAGAGACAGAGATATATCGAGAGCATGTGTGGCGTGCGTATGTGCGTGCGGGAGGAGGGTGTGAGTGTGCATACTGGCAGGCACATGGTGTTTAGAGGGGGGGGGGGGGGGTGTACGTGCATTGGTTCAGTAATAAATGCTGCTAGTATGGTTGTAGAAACTTGCTTTATTCACTATATCGTGAATGTCAAGGGACTCTTCTGCTCACGAGTTAAGCTTAGCAGCAGCAGTAATAGCAGCAGTAATAGCAGCAGCTGCAGTAATAGCAGCAGCAGCAGCAGCAGCAGTAGAAGTAGTAGTAGTAGTAGGAGTGGTAGTATTAGCAGCAGTAGCAGCAGCAGTAGCAGCAGCAGCAGCAGAGTAGTAGTAGTAGTAGTAGTAGTAGTAGTGGTAGTATTAGGAGCAGTAGCAGCAGTAGTAGTAGTAGTGGTAGTATTAGCAGCAGCAGCAGTGTTAGTAGTAGTAGTGGTAGTATTAGCAGCAGCAGCAGCAGTGTTAGTAGTAGTAGTGGTAGTATTAGCAGCAGTAGCAGCAGCAGCAGCAGCAGCAGCAGCAGTAGTAGTAGTATTAGCAGCAGCAGCAGCAGTGTTAGTAGTAGTAGTAGTAGTAGTGGTGGTAGTATTAGCAGTAGCAGCAGCAGCAGCAGTAGTAGCAGTAGCAGTAGTAGTAGCAGTAGAAGTAGTAGTAATAGTAGTAGTAGTAGAAGTAGTAGTAATAGCAGCAACAGCAGCAGTAGTAGCAGCAGCAACAGCAGCAGCGGTGGCAGTAGTAACAGCAATCGCAGTAACCTGACATTGAAAAGTAGGGATAATAATAATAATTCTTTCTAACCTTCAGAAGATGATACATAAAAGCAAAACCTGTCTTCAGTTAGCACCCGGCGAAGTGAAGTCGTAGTAGACACCATTCATTTTTCTAACCCCATCCTTAGCTATGGCAGAAAGGTAAAATGACAGGGACCGTGTCACGCACGAATCGCCCTGTCTTTTTTTGACAGGGTTGTTACGAGAGAAGTTGAGGCCTCTTAAGAGCAGTGGTGGTATATTATGCGGTATATCTATTGACTTAGTTCAGCTGGCAGAAGGTTTAGAGTAGGGGGAGGCGAAACGTGTTTGAAGAAGGCAAGATGACCTGATGCTCAAAAGCTCTCTGTCTCTGTGCTTCTGTGTCTCTGTGTGTTTGTCTCTGTCACACATACACGCACGCACACAAAAGCACGCACGCACACACACAAAAAGCATGCATGCACGCATGCACGCACGCATACACACAAAAGCATGCATGCACGCACACATACACACAAGCACGCACGCATGCACGCACACACACTCTTTCTCTCTCCCCCCTTCTCTCCTCCCCTCCCCTCCCTCCCCCTCTCTCCCTCCTCTCTCCCTCCCTCCCTCTCCTCCCTGCCTCTCTCCCTCCCTCTCTCTCCCTCCCCGCCTCCTCCCCTCCCTCTTCGTCTTCTCTCTCTCCTCTCTGTCTCCTTCTCTCTCTCTCTCTCTCTCTCTCTCTCTCTCATCTCATCTCTATCTCTCTCGTCTCTCTCTCTCATCTCTCTCATCTCTCTTCTCTCTCTGTGCCTCCTGTCTGTTTCTATTCTGTCTGTCTCTATGCATCTTCCTTCTCTGTCTCTACTTCCCTCTGTCTCTTCTCTCTCTGTCCTTTCTCCTCTGTCTTTCTCTCCCTGTCCTCTGCTCTCTCTTCCTGCCTCTGTCCTCTTTTCTCCCTGTCTTTCTCTCCCTGTCCTCTGCTCTCTCTTCCTGCCTCTGTCTCTTGCTCTTCCGCTCCCCCTCTCTCTCATCATCTCCCTCCTCTCCCTCCCCCCCCCTCTCTCTATTCCCCCCCCCCCTCTCTCTCTCCCCCCCCCCCCTCTCTCTCTCTCTCTGTAGATTTCTAACTTGAGGTTTTAGAGGCATCTTCCTCCATTGTGATTGATATTGAATTGCAAACCACTTTTAGTCGCGGCAGATTTCTCTGCGTGAAATTCGGGCTG
>CM054160.1:40067925-40072925 GCA_028751875.1 Rapana venosa | reverse complement strand
ATTCCTCTCTCCAGAAGGACTTACACGTAGCGTTCGCTTTCAGGTTTCAAGTCCTTCGGATGAGACTATAAACCCGAGGCCCCGTGTGCGAACGCATGCAGAACATCTTGCGCGCACGTTAAATCCTGTTCCGCTTTTCGAAAGAGTAGGCCATTGTGTGCCGGTGGGAACAGATGACAAATTTACAAAACCGTATACACACGGGGACTGGATGTAAAAAAAGCACATGAGTGCTTATTCCATTATCTTCGATATACAAAAAAAGAAAAGGAAAAAGGATACGCACGGGCCACTTTTACGTTACTCGGGTTCGTTTGGTTAAAGGTGAGGGAACCCCATGATGTGTGACTACTACTAGTGATGTGCGGACAACCATCAACCCTCTGCTTCTGGAGTGTTGGAGATGTCCAGGATATCAGGCACAAACATAATTATTAAGAGCTGATTCTTTAAAGATCCTCTTTCACTCTGTCCCACCGGACTTTTGTTTTAACTTTCCTGAGAGAATCGGGCGTTTTCTTGTATGATGATAAGAGTTCAATGTCATCAAACTTTGCTTACTAGAAACAAGGCTGTTTTTGAGGATTTAAAGTTTTTAAAAAAAACGGGGGGCGGGATAGCTCAGTGGTCGGAGCACTCGCTTTCTCCCAGCCAAGTTAAGCAGCGTCGAGCGAGGTTGCCACTTGGATGGGTGACCGTTTGCGCCGCTTTGGCTTCAGTACAGTTCCCCCCAGTTCACCCAGCTGTAAATGGGTACCTGCCTCTTTTAGGGTCAGGGAAGGTAAAGCAGCGAGGGAGGGGAGATGGGCGCCGCCCTCAATATGCTGGCCCCTAGAGAAGCTGAGGTCTCCGACGCCTCGCTCCCCTACGACCACATAAGTTATGGGAACACCTTTACCTTTTACCTTTATCTACTTCTGGAGTGTCAAGATGTCCAGGATATCAGGCACAAGCATATGAAGATCATATTCCTTTAAAGATCATCTTTCACTCCTTTCCACCCGACAACATTTTAAAAACTTTCCTGAGAGAAGAAAGCATTTTCCGTTTACTATGAACAAGGCTGTGTGTGTGTGAGGATCCAGGTATTGGTTTTTTATCTCATTATAATAATTATGTGTAGTTTATGCGGCTTCTCCTACAAGGCGGTGACCGCCATGCGTTGGTCCGTGTGGTTGGCCAGGGTATTGATATGGGGAAATGACAGAAGGGTTGCCCAGGTTTCATTTGAGATTTCAGTTTTAACGAGGTGACTGCCCTGGCTGGTTTTGCCACTGTGGTCTATATATTCCTTACTTTCCTGCTGTGTGTGTGTGTGTGTGTGTGTGTGTGAAAGAGAGAGTGAGTGTGTGTGTGTGGAGTGTGAGTGAGTGAAAGAGAGAGAGAGAGAAGAGAGAGAGAGAGAGAGAGAGAGAGAGAGTGTATGTGTGATTGTGTGTGTGTGTGAGTGAGTGAAAGAGAGAGAGTGGTGTGTGAGAGAGAGAGAGAGAGAGAGAGAGAGTTTGTGTGTGTGCCTGTGTGCGTGCGCGCGCGCGCGCGTGTGTGTCTTTCTGTGCTGTGCTGTGTGTGTGTGTGTGTGTCTGTGTGTATACACGCACGTGCGTACTGAACAACCGCCGAAAGCAGCAAACTTGAACCCAAATACTGGGAAATGTAGGCCTTTCAAAAGAGCTGTTGTGTAACATACCAAAGAAGTAATGTGTGTTACTTAGAGACCCGCGTTGACCGAATTCGATCCCTATTATTTTGGTCTGCAACCTATTTTCAGCATTTGCAGGGAGGGTCAGGCTGCAGGGTCGATGCCACTTGCTCTTAGCAGCTTGAAGAAGAAGAAGAAGAAAAAGAAGAACAAGGAGGAGGAGGAGAAGAACAAGAAGGAGGAGAAGTAGTAGTAGAAGAAGAAGAACAAGGAGGAAGAGAAGAAGAAGAGGTAGTGTAGTAGTAGTAAGAGGAGGAGGAGGAGAAGTAGAAGGAAGATTAGAAGTAGAAGAAGGAGGATTAGAAGTAGAAGAAGTAGGAGAAGAAGAAGGAGTAGTAGCAGCAGTAGCAGCAGCAGCAGCAGCAGCAGCAGCAGCAGCAGCAGAAGAAGAAGAAGAAGAAGAAGAAGAAGAGAAGGAGGAGGAGGAGGAAGACAAGGAGAAGAAGAAGTAGGAGGAGGAGAAGAAGGAAGATTCGAAGTAGAAGAGTAGGAGAAGAAGGGGTAGTAGCAGTAGTAGCAGAAGCTGCAGGGGGAGGAGGAAGAGAAGGAGGATTAGAAGTAGAAGAAGGAGGATTAGAAGTAGAAGAAGTAGGAGAAGAAGAAGGAGTAGTAGCAGCAGTAGCAGCAGCAGGAGAAGAAGGAGGAAGACAAGGAGGAGGAGGAAGACAAGGAGAAAGAGAAGGAGAAGAAGGAGGAGGATTAGAAGTAGAAGAAGGAGGATTGGGAGTAGGAGAGAGTAGGAGAAGAAGAAGTAGGAGGAGGAGAAGAAGGTGGAGGAGAAGAAGAAGGAGGAGGATTAGAAGTAGAAGGAGGATTTGGAGTAGGAGAAGAAGGAAAAGTAGAAGGAGTAGTAGCAGCAGCAGCAGGGGGAGGGGAAGGAGAAGTAGAAGAAAAAGTAGAAGTAGTAGTAATAGAAGAAGAGTATTTCGTTTCATTTTGTTTTTGTACGATGCCAACAGTAAAAATAATAATAATAATAATAACTTAATCATTTTTCCTTCCTTCACATCCTCATGACGTCTCTTCTCTCCCTACCTCCCTCTCTTTTCATCTCCCCCTCTCCCCCCCCCCTTCTCTCTCCCTACCACTTTCTCTCTCCATCCCCTCTCCCCCTCCCTCTCTCCTCCTCTCCCTCCCCTCCCCTTCCCTCTCTCCCCTTCCCTCTCTCCCCCCTCTGTCTCCCTCCCTCCCCCTCTCTCCCCTCTCTCTCTCTCTCTCCCCTCTCTCTCCCTCCCTACCCCCTCTCCCTCCCCCCTCTTCCTACCCCTCCCCCCTCCCTCCCCTCTCTCTCTCTCTCCTCCCCTCTCTCCCTCCCTACCCCTCTCCCTCCCCCCTCTTCCTACCCCTCCCCCCTCCCCCCCCTCTCTCTTTTAGAAAGAAACTTCCCAATAGTGACGCAGCATTAGTTCCACCGTGGTGAACCGGAGCCGAGGTTTGAACCCTAAGCCTCTTACCTGCTTGACTGACTGGAAGCAGAGGGGGGCGGTTATTGCCTATCAGAGACACGGACACGCCAGACGGACCACTGCGCTAAGCAGCGCTCATCATCAACGCTTTAAAGCCTGTTGGTGGTGATGTTGGCAACAACAGGAGGGAGGCGAAAGAGAAAGAGACTATTGACAGGATTAGTTCGCCATAGGTAGGCACTGCGTCGTGTACAAAAGCGAACTGCCTGGAGAGGGTGGTTATGGTGCGATGATTTTGTCGAAAGAGGGGATTTTTTGTTGTTGTTCTTTCTCGATCGTTGTCTTGGCTGTCAGATTTTGTGTGTCTTGTCTCGCTTGTCTTATCTTTCAGTCTGTGTGTGTGTGTGTGTGTCTTTATCTCTGTTTTCCTTCCTGTGTGTGTGTGTGTGTGTGTGTGTTTTATTTTTATTTATTTATTTTATTCTTTTATATCGAAGATAATGGAATAAGCGCTCATGTGCTTTTTACATCCAGTCCCCGTGTGTATGCGGTTTTGTCAATTTTGTCATCTGTTCCCACCGGCACACAATGGCTTATTCTTGCGAAAAGCGGAACAGGCTTTAACGTGTGCGCAAGATGTTCTGCGTGTGTTCGCACACGGGGCCTCGGTTTATAGTCTCATCCGAAGGACTTTTGGGGAGAGTGGAGTCTGCACTGATGTTAACTCCAGGGGAAAATATCCCCTTGAACGGGAATAGAACCTGGGTCGTCAAATTGCGAGCGCAATGTGTGTGTATATGTCTCTGTGTGTTAAATTTACGATATGTGCTATATTATGGATATATCATGTGCATTTACTGTGAAACAAGCACTTATAAATTCGAGCGATCGAGAGGAGAGAGAGAGAGAGAGAGAGAGAGAGAGAGAGAGAGAGAGAGAGAGAGAGAGAGAGAGAGAGAGAGAGAGAGAAAAGACACCTCCTTCTTCGTTGCTTCTTCCTCCTCTTCACACAAATCACTACCTCCCTCCCCCTCCCTCCTTCCCTCTACTCCCCACCGCCACGACCACCACCACCCACAACCACCACCCCCTAACTACCCACATCCCCATCTTTCCTTGTGAAAAGAGAGAGAAGAGAGAGAGAGAGAGAGAGAGAGAGAGAGAGAGAGAGAGAGAGAGAGAGAGAGAGAGAGAGAGAGAGAGAGAAACTGGCTTCATTCTTGTCGAGGATAAAACACGATTTCGTGGCAGTCGCAAGCGAGCATCTCGGAAGATATTCCTTATGTTTTACTACCAGTACTACCACTTCATTAGCTTCGCTTGTTTGTATTATTTATTGGATTATTTTGTTTTGTTTTTGTTTGTTTGGGTGACGAAGAATAAAGAGAAGACAGTAAGCTGGAACCTTTCTATTGCGAGGAGAGGGAGATTAGGAAAGAACGTGGGTTAGGTTTCTGGGGTCTTTGGTTGTTTTTTTTAAATTTAGTTTAGTGGTTTTGTTTGATTGAGGTTATTATTTTATATTATTTTTGATTTTATTTGTTCATTTTAAGGGGTGGGGTGGGGGTGGAGGGGGGTGGGTGGAGAAAGTTTTGTTATTGTTCTTGTAATATGTCATTTTTCGTAAAGTCTCGCTCTCTCTGTGTCTTTCTCTGCCTGTCTCTCCGTCTGTCTCTGTCTCTGTATCACTCCCCCCCCCCCCTCTCTCTCTCTCTCTCATGTCATCTTTGAGCATCTCTCTTTCTCTGTCTCTCTGTGTCTCTCTCTGCCTGTCTCTCCCTCTGTCTCTGTCTCTCTATCACTCTTCCCCCCGCCCCCCTCTCATGTCATCTTTGATCATCTCTCTCTCTCTCTCATCTCTCTCATCTCTCTCTCTCTCTCTCTCTCTGCCCCCT
>CM054160.1:40055425-40057925 GCA_028751875.1 Rapana venosa | reverse complement strand
TTTTTGGGGGGGGGGGTGGTTTGCCGCTTATAATCATCCAATGTTTGATCTATCGGGTTTTTTTTTCGTGTGTTTTTTTTAAAAAAATAAAAAAAAAAAGTCCATGTTTGAGCCTGCAGAGAACGATCGGGCATACGTACTTCCGTAAACTTATTGTGTATAACAAAAATGGTAACGCGACCATAAAAAAACAGTAAGTAAAAACGTCCCCCTAAACCTATGTGGTCTAGAGGACGAGGGTAGAACCTCAGCTTCCCAGGGGGCCCCCAGCATATGGGGGGCGGCGCCCATTCCTCTCCCCCCGCTGCTTTACCTTCCCTACCCTAAGAGGGCAGGAACCCATTTACAGCTGGGGGGGGCGAAAGAAGCCAAGGGCACAAACGGTCACCCCCAAGGGGTAACCAAAGCTCGACGCTGCTTAAAACCCGGGGTGGGAAAAACGAGTGCTTGACCATGACTAACCCTCCTCAAAAAACATAGATTTCCCGGGGATATCTTGAGCAAAGAAAAGACGTCCACGTTGTTTTGGGTTGTTGGGTGGGATTTAATTTTTTTTATTATTAATGTGATCATAACACCGTCATTTGAGCTGTTGGTTTAAAACATTATTATTTTAATCAGTATTTTTTTTTTCGTTCTTTGGCTAGAGCTTCAAGGTTTCATCCACAGTGACATTTAGCATATGCGACCGGGGGATTGTAAGGATATGATGAACAACAAAAGCATAATCTAGGAGAGGGGAGATAAGAGGCATCTTCTGCAACCTATTTCAAGCCCCAAGCCCACAGAAAAATCTGCTGTTGTTTTTTTGCTTAGGAACACAGAAAAGGAAAACTTACGTGTTCATAATTATGGACAAAATTATATCAATACCGTGTTGTCTTGTTGATGTCCAGAAAACTCATCTTATTTCGCAATTGGGCAGATTGCATTTTTATTGAAATATTGGCATCAGCGCTTTTAGAACAGAGAACCCCCAAATCTCCGGAATGTTCACGTTCTATTTTCCGAAAGTTAACCTATTTTCCGAAAGTTTACGTTCTATATTCCGAAAGTTCACGTTCTATTTTCCAAAAGTTCACGTTCTATTTTCCGAAAGTTATCATTCTATTTTCCGAAAGTTATCGTTCTTTTTTCAGAAAGATCACGTTTTATTTTCAGAAAGTTCACGTTCTATTTTCAGAAAGATCACGTTCTATTTTCAGAAAGTTCACGTTCTATTTTCCGAAAGTTCACGTTCTGTTTTCCGAAAGTTCACGTTTTATTTTCCGAAAGTTCACGTTCTATTTTCCGAAAGATCACATTCTACTTTCCGAAAGATCACATTCTATTTTCCGAAAGATCACATTCTATTTTCCGAATGTTCACGTTCTATTTTCCGAAAGTTTACGTTCTATTTTCCGAAAGTTCACATTCTATTTTCAGAAAGTTCACGTTCTACTTTCCGAGTGTTCACATTCTATTTTCCGAAAGTTCATGTTCCACTTTCCCAAAGTTCACCTTCTATATTCCGAAAGTTCACGTTCTATTTTCCTAAAGTTCACGTGCTGTTTTCCCAAAGTTCACGTTCTACTTTTCGAACATCTTGTAAAAATGAAGAACAAGAACGAAGAGGAGCAAGAGAAGAAAAAGATTTAGAGGAAGAATCAGAAGAGAAAGAAGATGGGGAAAAAAGAAGACGAAATGGAGAACAACAAAAAAGAGGAGGAGGAGGAGAAGAAAAATCAAAGGAAGAAAAAGAAAAAGAGAAGAAGAATCAAAAGAAGAACAAGAATGGGAAGGAGGAGGAGAAGACGAAGAAGAAGTAAAGACGAAGAGGAGGAGAAGACGAAGAAGTAGAAGAAGAAGACGAAGGAGATGAGAAAAGAGGCCGAAGATGAGGAAGAAGAAGAAGAGGACGAAGATGGGGAAGAAGAAGAAGAGGTCGAAGATGAGGAAGAAGAAGAAGAGGAAGAAGAAGAGAAAAAGAAGAAGAGGTCGAAGAAGAGGTCGAAGAAGAGGAAGAAGAAGAGGTCGAAGAAAGGACGACAAAGAAGAAGAAAATTAGAGGAATAAGAAGAAAAGAAAAACGAGAAAGACGACGAACAGGAAGAGAAGAAAAAGAAATAGAGGAAATACAAAGCAAAACAAAACAACAAACAAGAAAAGTTAAGACATCACACCAGATGAATTCGCTGTTCCATAAGCGCGCAACGAAGAGAGATCTTTCCCCTCCCCATCCTCCCCCCATCCCCCCCCCCCCTCCTTCCCCCCCCCCCCCCCCCCCCCCCCCCCCCCCTACCGAAATTCTTAATCACCAGAGGAATTCTCTTTCTTTCCATAAGCGTGGTACACATTAAAAATTTTGACATTGATGACTTTTTTTTTTTTAATATCGAGGATAGTGGAATAAGCACTCGTGTGCTTTTTTTTACAAGTGTATCATCATATTGTGATTGCGGTTTTGTAAATTTTGTCATCTGTTCCCACCGGCACACAATGGCTTTCGAAAAGCGGAACA
>CM054160.1:40050425-40052925 GCA_028751875.1 Rapana venosa | reverse complement strand
TATATAACACATGCACACACACACACACACACTCTCACACTCACACACACACACACTCACACACACACATCACACACACACACACACTCACACTCACACACACACACACACACACAGATATATGTACATATATATATATATATATATATATATATATATATATATATATATATATATATATATATATATATATATAACACATGCACACACACACACACTCACACACACACACACACTCACACACACACACACACTCACACACACACCACACACACACTCACTCTCACACTCACACACTCTCACACTCACACACACACACACTCACACACACACACACACACTCACACACACACACACCCCTCACACACACACACACACACCACTCACCACACACTCTCACACTAAACACACACACACACTCACAACACACACACCACACTCACACACACACAAAACAACGCACACACACACCCCCACACTCACACACACACACACACACACTCACAACACACTCACACTCACACACACACACACACCACACACACACACACACTCACACACACACACACACACACACACACACTCCACCCCACACAAAACACTCTCACACCACACACACCTCACACACACACACAACACACACACACACTCACACACACACACACACTCACATCACACACACACACTCACACACCACACACACACCACACACACACACACACACACAACACCCCACACACACACACACCACACACACACACACACACACACAAAACTCTCACACACACACACACACACACACACACACCCCACCACACACACACACACCACATACACACAAACAAAACAACACACACACATACACACACACACACACACACAACACAACACACACACACATACACACAAAACACTACACACACACACACACACACACACACACACACATACACACACACACACACAACACACACACACACACACACACACACAACACACACACAACCAAAGAAGGACATTATTTAAGCCTTCAGGCTTGAGCAAGATACACAAAAATCTAATTCATCAATATTCATGAAGGTTTGTGTGTGTGTGTGTGTGCGCGCGCGCCTCAATTTACAACCTTCTTATCGCGCGCCCCCCCCCCCCCCCCCCCCCCATCCCCCTCCACCACCCCAATCTATGTTGTCGATTTGTTGTTGTTTGTTGTTGTTGTTGTTTGGTTGGGGTTGCAGCAGTTTGCTTATATACATACATACATACATACAGACAGACAGACAGACAAACTCTGACACACAGACACACACACACACACATACATACATACATACATGCATAAATAAATACATACATACATACATACATACATTCATACATACATACATACATACATACATACATACATACATACATACATACATACATACATACATACATGCATGCATGCATGCATGCATGCATGCATGCATACATTACATGATATGCCAATATCAATTCCAATACCAACACTCCATCATGGCAATAAACGGAGAAGACCAAGTGGGTCACAAGCCATGTCCATACAAACAATAAACACAAATATTTATCACAAGAAGTAATACAATTCAATCTTAAAAATCACTTGCAGTAGTTCTTCAGTTTAACGTCCTTGCACTAAATAGTGATATCAGACGGGAAAGTGTGTGTGTTTTGTGTCTTACACGCACGCATGCTTCTCTCCCCTCTCTCTCTCTCTCCTCTCTCTCTCTCCTCTCTCTCTCTCTCGCTTCTCTCTCTCTCTCTCTCTCATCTTTTCTCTCTCTCTCTCTCCCCTTGCACGCGCGCGCACCACACACGCACACACATCCATTATCCTCAAAATAAAATAATTTAAAATAAATAAAATAAAGTGAACACAAAACACAGAAATATCAATCACAATAAGTAATACAGTTTAATCTTCAAAGTCACGCTCGCGCGTACAGACACATACATACACGCGCGCGCGCGCTCGCACACAGAGAAATATGAATCACAATAAGTAATACAGTTCAGTCTTAAAATTAACACAACGCACGCACGCTCACACACATGCAGTCACACACACCACGCACACACACACACACACACACACACACACACACAAAACACACACACACACACACACACACACACAATCACACACATACACGCACATATTCTCTCTCTCTCTCCCTCCCTCTCTCTCTCCCCTCTCTCCTCCCTCTCCCCCTCTCTCCCCCTCTCTCTCCCTCTCTCTCTCCCTCTCTCCCCCCCCCTCTCTCTCTCTCTTTTCAGGAAAATAATCCCGTCATTTTATTACAACCGAATGTCGATGCTGGTATTCTATTCAAGTCGTTCTATCTCTCCACCGGTCTTCTTCTTTTGATTATTATAGGTCTCATTATCCGCCGTGTGAATGTCGATGTTGTCCTTTTGAGACGCGATATTGTATAAGGTAACTAGCCTGTTGTTACGATACTGATAATGTTCTTTGTGTTAT
>CM054160.1:40030425-40045425 GCA_028751875.1 Rapana venosa | reverse complement strand
TGTGTGTGTGTGTGTTGTGTGTGTGTGTGTGTGTGTGTGTGTGTGTACACACTCTCGTAAACACTGCGCACGTAAAAGAACCTATGGCAACAAGAGAGCTGTTCCTGGCAAAGTTCTGTAGGTAAAAGCCATTCTGATAGGGAAACTAATACAGTTGTAGACAGGAAAAATAATATGTGGCGCTGCTCTTGTGGCGACGCTCTCTCCCCGGGGGAGAGCAGCCCGAATTTCACGCAGAGAAATCTGTCGTGACTTTAAGTTGTATAAAGTAAAATAAATAAATAACGAAAAATAAGTAAGTAAATAAGATTAAAGCGCACAAAATTACATTTTGAATGAATGAATGAGTGAATGCAGAATATTGTCAAAAATCTGCACTACATTTTGAATTAATGAGTGAGTGTAGAATATTATCAAAATCTGCACTTCATTTTGAATTAATGAGTTTAGAATATTATCAAAATCTGCACTACATTGTGTTATTATTCATAAAGCGCATAGTTATATATCCTCACATCTATGATCACAGCTGTTATCCCCCTGCCAATCGTCTGGGGTATTCTCTTTTTTTATTTTTAAATTCCAGTACATACCGCTTCTGTACAGTCCCCCAGTTCACCCAGCTGTAAATGGGTACCTGCCCTCTTTAGGATCAGGGAAGGTAAAGCAGCGAGGGAGAGAGAGGAGATGGGCGCCGCCCTCAATATGCTGGCCCCTAGAGAAGTGAGGTCTCTGATGCCTCGCTACCCTACGACCGCATAGGTTATGGGGCACCTTTACCTTTTACATACCGCTTTGGAAAGGAACGTAGCTATGTCGTTAGCTTCTCAAATTTCTGCAGTTTAGCCCCCCCCCCCCCCCCCCCCCAAACATAATTATACAATAACCAACAAAAAATCAAAATTAAAAAATAAAACCCTGCGTAATTTGTTTCAGATTTTTTACCCTCAGGGCGAGGAGAAAGGAAACACAAAAAGCAACAACAACAACAAAAATTACAGAATTTTTTTGTTAAAAGCCAACCCCCCGAAAAAACAATAAAAAAAAAACCAACAACAAACCAACCAACAACAAAACAAAAAACAAGTAAGAAAGAAAAGAAAAAGAGAAAAAAGAGAGAGAAAAAAACCTGTAAAAAGAAAATCGACCCCAGAAAAAACAAAGCTGAACAGCTAAAAACTACACATATACATGGTCAAAGGGTTATATGTGGTTCTTGTACGTACGCTTTTGAATAGTATACTGTAGTTCAGTTCGCCCCAAACTTTATGAATTTTTTTTTTTTTTTTTTTTTGGGGGGGGGAACAAAGTTTAAAGAACGGGAGAAAGAGACACAGAGAGAGAGAGACACACACACACACAGACACACAGAGAGATAGACAGACACAGACAGGCAGACAGGCAGAGTTGTTAACTAATTCATTTTATTTGTTTCATTGGGTGAGTGGGAAGGACGTTTCTTGACTTCTCTCTCTCTCTCTCTCTCTCTCTCTCTTCTCTCTCTCTCTCTCTCTCTCTCTCTCTCTCTCTCTCTCTCTCTCTCTCTCTCTCTCTCTCTCTCTTCTCTCTGTGTGTGTGTGTGTGTGTGTGTGTGTGTGTGTGTGTCTGTCTGTCTGTCTGTCTGTCTGTCTGTCAAGCCAAGTCAAGTCAGTCAAGTCAAGTCAAGTCAAGTCAAGTCAAGTCAAACTTTTATTTTCAGATGCTACATGAATAAGCAATGCATTTGTGTGTGTGTGTGTGTGTAGTAGTAGTTCTTCAGTTTAACGTCCTTCCACTAAATAGTGATATCAGACAGGAAAATGTGTGTGTGTGCGCGTGTGCGTGTGTGTGCGTGCGCACGCGCACGTGCTTGTGTGTGTGTGTGTGTGTAGGGGGGAGGGGTATGCATATAACTAATCAATCGTAATAAACAACTATTATGAAAAAAGCATAAACAAGAATTCTGGAAAAACAAACAAAAAACAAAGAAAAAACCAACAACAACCAAAAAAAAAAAACAATAACCAACCCCAGAAACATCAAACAGCAAAAATACCAGCTTTCCAATTCATATAACTTGAAGCTATCCTTAAATCAGAGGAGTCTGAAAATAGGAGTATGGCTTAATGACAATACAATTTCTTTCATTAATTGAATGTCTTTAAGAATTTGCTGCAAGCTACGGACTGGGAAGGCAGGTAAGATGTTTTTCAGATCTCTGCATCGTAAAAGAATGTGATCATTGGTAAGATTTTCACCACAGATACATGTTGCTTTTAAAAAAAATTTCGTTCTAAAAGCATTGAGCTTAAACCTGTATATAAGAGATACAACATTTCTATATTCATGTAAATTACGATATTTGATCTTATCAAAAGATAATACATGGGCTACATCATCACTCCAGGAATAACCGGTACTTTGTAGTTTCTTTTTAAAGTGTTTCCAGCATGCATTTTGTAACATGCTATAGCCCTCATGGATGGATAGAGGAACAATTATGCTGCAAGACCCATCGATATGCTCAGCTCCACATTTTGCTTTTCTGTCAACTTTTTCATTAAAGTAAATACCACAGTGCGAGGGTATCCAGCAAAAGGTAACACCAGTGCCTCGTATTATCAGAAAATGAATTAGATGATAATCTCAATTATGAAATCTTGTCTCACTTTTGAACTGAAGTTTCTCAGGGCAAGTAAGACTGACCTGGAATCAACACAGAAAAGTATTTGAAATATGTCTTTAGGAAAATCTAAAAGATAATACAAAGCCATCAAAATAGCAGACAATTCAGCTGTAAAAATAGATCGATTTTTTCCTACATAAAATGATCTCTCTATTTTCAAAGATGGTATGACAAACGCTGCACCCGCCTCATTATTGTTCAAAAGGGAACCATCTGTGTAAATTTTTAAATGATTTGGATATGTAGTTTGTATATATTCTTTTACTGATGCGCTAAGAATATTTTCATTACCTTTTTTCGTTAAAGAGGAATAATTTACGTCAAAATTAGCTCTCTTAAGTTCCCATGGGGGACAAGGCGAGGAGTGAATCTTCGATTTAGCTATTTTTGTGGGATTTATATCTGCTTGATCAAATAATTGAGAAGTATAGGTTCTAGCTGTGGTTACAGAGCGAATAGAATGTGCTCTTTTTGGAAAGTTGACATCAGATCTTATACTAATTTCGTTGTCCACATTAGTTTCTTGTGTTGAACAACGTAAGAGATATTTAGCCACAGCCAGTTGTCGATATTCGTCTAATGGCAAAATTCCTATTCCTTATAGGTACCCATGGACGATGCATGAAAAGGAACCCCCAGAGCTAATCGAAAAGCCTTGCAGTCTAGTCTTGTCATTTTCTGTAATAAATATTTTGGAGCACTGAAAAATGCTTCCTGGCCCTAAATGAGTCATAAATGAGTGTGTGTGTGTGTGTGTGTGGGGTGTGTGTGTGTGTGTGTGTGTGTGTGGTGTAGTGTTGTGTATGTGTTGTGTCTGTGTGTAGTTTTGTGGGTAGTATTGTTTGTGTTTTGTGTGTGTGTTGTGTTGTGTCTGTGTGTGTGTGTGTTTGTGTTGTTGTTTTTTAGTTGTTTTGCCTGTTTTAGGTTTGCTTGTTTGTTTGTTTTTTAAAGTGTTTTTTTTATTTTAAGGTTTTTTCTTTTTTCTGCTGAACATTTTCTGTAAGGCTAGAGTGCTGGTAGCGTAGTAATCGGGATGGGATAGCCTAGTGGTCAGAACATTGCGCTGGCAATCTGACAACCCGGGTTCGATTCCCGTTCAAGGGGGATATTTTCCCCTGGAGTTAACATCAGTGCAGACTCCACTCTCCCCAAAAGTCCTTCGGATGAGACTATAAACCGAGGCCCCGTGTGCCAACGCACGCAGAACACCTTGCGCACAGTAAAAATCCTGTTCCGCTTTTCGTAAGAGTAGGCCATTGTGTGCCCGTGGGAACAGATGACAATTTACAAAACCGCATACACACGGGGACTGGATGTAAAAAAAGCACATGAGTGCTTATTCCATTATCCTCGATATAAAAGAATTTAAAAAATAAAATAAAAGTAATCTTCTCAAGTTCACCTGATGTTTAAATTAATGCAGAAATGGTAGGGGAAGAAAAACAAATGCAAGTAACCACTGACTTCACTCGATCATAATTTGGAAACGTTCACGTAATGTTATGGACCGCTGTGTAAGATGATTGTGTGTGTGTGTGTGTGTGTGTGTGGCGCGCGCGCGCGTGTGTGTGTGTGTGTGTGTGTGTGTGTGTGTGTGTGTGTGTGTGTGTGTTATTGTTTCTTTAGTTAGGTTTAGTTTTGTTATTGTTGGGTTGTTGTTGTTTTTGTGTGTGTGTGTTTTTGGGGGGATAGAGGGGGTGAGATGTTTTTTGTTGTTGTCGTTATTCTTGTTGTTGTTGTTGTTTTATCTTTTTGAGGGTTGGTGTTGTTTTTGTTTGTTTGTTTGATTTTATTTTGATTGACCTATTTATTTTATTATCAATCATGTATGTGATTCTAATGGACACCATTTTAGATTGAGCGCTCCCTCTGCTTTGTCTCAGTCTCTCATTTTTCCCTCTGTCTCTCACATTTTACACTCTTTGTCTTTCTTTGTGTCTGTTTCTCTCTGTTTCTATCTCTTTGCGTCTCTCAAAGTTTCTCCCTGTCTGTCGCTCTGTCTGTCTGTCTGTCTGTGTTTCTATCTGAGTATCTCTTTGCGGCTCTCAAGTTTCTCCCTCTGTCTGTCGCTCTGTCTGTATGTCTGTCTCTCTGTTTCTATCTCTCTGCGACTCTCAATTTTCTCCCTCTATCTGTCGCTCTGTCTGTATGTCTTTCTGTCTGTCTGTCTGTCTGTCTCTCTCTCTCTCTCTCTCTCTCTCTCTTCTCTCTCTCTCTCTCTCTCTCTCTCTCTCGCAGTCAGGGGGGGGGGGGGGGGGAGGGTCTGTATATGTGATGATGAAAGTGACATTTTTAAAAGTTCTATTTTCTTGAAACTCCGCTGCGTGTCAGTGTGAATATCATTATCTTCCAGAAACATGATGTATTAGTCGTAATGCTCCCTCTCCTCCCCCCCCCCCAAACACACAACACCACACACACACACACACACACACACACACTCTCTCTCTCTCTCTCTCTCCTCTCCTCTCTCTCTCTCTCTCTCTCTCTCTCAAGTAAATAAACTACAATTTTTTTTAAAAAGGAGAAAAAAAACACCCAACAACGTGTGTGGTGATAATGATGTTCTCGTTTTGTTGAAATCCTAGATCCGTTGTTTATGATAACTCCCCTGTTTGCTCCCCCCCCCCCCCCCCCCCCCTCCACACACACACACACACACACCCTTCCAAAAAAAAAAACGGTCTTATTTTTGATTAAAATACATTCCCATTTTCTGAGACCTCCATTTGTTGTTGTTTTTTATAACATTTCATTTCTGGAAATTCTGTGTATCATTTTGGGTGATAATCTCCTCTGCCGAACACGCTTTATATCAGTAATGATAATGCTCCGGTCTTTTGAAAATTCTGTCGGTAATAATTTTATTTTTCTTCGGAGAAACTCTCCAGTGTCGCTATTTTCGTGCTCTGGATATGTGTGTGTGTGTGTGTGTGTTTGTATGTGTGTGTGTATGTATGTATGTATGCATGCATGGCTGTATGTATGTATGTATGTATGCATGCCTGGGTGTATGTATGTATGCATGTATGTATGTATGTATGTATGTATGTCTGTATGCATGTATGTAGGTATGTATGTATGTATGCATGCATGCATGGCTGTATGTATGTATATATGTATGTGTGTGTGTATATATATATATATATATATATAATATATATATATATAGAGAGAGGAGGAGAGAGAGAGAGAGAGAGAGAGAGAGAGAGAGAGAGAGAGGTAGGTGTATCGAAGCTTGGACAAAAATCATTTTAATGATGGGAATAAAGTTGAAGCTGGTTACCTGCACTTCTTTTTCCTCACTATATTTATTATCTATCTATCTATCTATCTATCTATCTATCTATCTATCTATCTATCTATCTATCTATCTATATAATAATTATATTCTGAGGGGGCAGGATTTTGTGGTCAGAGCACTGCTGCAGACGTGGCTTGGTGGTCTAGAGGTAACGCGCCTGCTTAGAAAGCGAAAAGTCCGGGTCGGAATACACAATACACCAGTGGTATACACACAACATTTCATCTTAGAAGAACTTTAGAGATACGGCCGGAGGGGGGGGGGGGGGGGGGGGGGGGGGGGGGGGGGGGGGGGGGGGGGGGGGGGACTGTATATTCAGGCTGTAATCCAGCTATAAATTTGTGTCCATTTCCTTTTGTTTTTCCTATAACCTTAAAAACGCATACACGCGCAGAGCACTTTCCATTACATTGCATCCCCCGAAATGTAAAGCACTTTCTGTGAAAGACTTGTTTCTGACTCGCAACTCGTGCTATGTTTGTGCACAAATTTGGGATGTTGGAATTTGTAAAAAATTGTTCAGCAAACGCGTGAGATGAAGTGCTTGAGGAAAGCCGTCAACAAGACCAGGAGAGACTAGATAAGAAACGAGGTGATCAGAGACATGGTAGGAGCCACACCTGTCCTACACCATATTGAACAACAACGAACCAAGTGGTTCGCGCACCTCACACGGATGCCGCCAAACCAGCCAGCCTTGCCTGCTTACAACTTGAGGTACTCTGGCACAAGGGCCAGAGGTAGACCCAGGCGACGCTGAAGTGATTCCGTGGCAGAAACACTGAAAGTCCTTGGAGTGTCCCTCCTCCAAGCTACCCGCCTTGCAGCAGACAGACAGTTATATCTCCCCGCGACGCCACAGAGTACAAGCGGAAGGAAAAAGTAAAGTAAAAGTTAAGTAAATTCAGTAAACATTGTACGTACCCCCTCAAGTCCTTTGTCATCTGCAAAACCTAACCGCAATATGCTTGTGCGGGGTCAACGCTGTAGGACTACAAGCAACCCTCATTAATTTTGAGGATCATTTCCAGCTTTCTCGTGACTACTGAGTATTGCTCTCAAGTCCTTTGTCATCTGCAAAACCTAACCGCACTATGCTATGCGCGGGGTCAACGCTGTAGGAACACATGCAATCCTCATTAATTTTGAGGATCATTTCCAGCTTTCTCGTGACTACCGAGTATTGCTGCTCTGTGTCCTCAATCCCCAACGCATTGCATTTGTAACGCTTTGCAAGATAGTTTAAAACAACCAAGCGTGGTTCTGGGTTGCGCCATATATAGTAGATACTGCTTGACTCGGAAGCTAAAGCTTGGAGTGTAACCCCCTAGACTGGCATCACCTCTCTTTTCTGAAAATTCTTCAGTTAATACTACTTGTATTTCCTCCCCTTGGGGGTGCCGGGGTGCCTGTCAGTATAAATAACATCCCCACCTGGAAATTCTGTGCTAGAAATTTCCTCTTTTCTGTCACTCTCTTTTTCTGCCTTTTTTCCCCCTGTCACCTCCTTCTTGTCTGTTTTTTTCGTTGTTGGGTTTTTCTTTTGTTTTGGGGTTTCTTTGTTGTTGGTTTTTTGGGTTTTTTTTGGTTTTTTTTTTTTTGGGGGGGGGGTTGGGGGGAAGGGGAGTCTCTCTCTCTCTCCCTCTCCCTCCCCTTCTCTCTCCTCCCTCCCTCTCTCTCTCTCTCTCTCTCCTCCCTCCCTCCCTCCCTCTCTCTCTCTTTCTCTCCCCCCCTCTCTCTCTCTCACATACACACTCTCCCTCCCTCTCTCGTTTTTCTGGGGTTTTTTTTTGTTGTTTTTTTTTTTGGGGGGGGGGGGGGGGGGGGGGGGGTCCATTCTAATCACTATTTCGCTTTCTCGTCCCCATCTCATTTTCTGTACCGTCTTCTTCTTCATTAATATTTTATATTTCGCCTTGTGGCCTCTCGTGGTTTGATAGTTGTACGTCATTCTTTTTAGGCCCAGACAGATGGGGAGAGGGGGGGGGGGGGGGGTGTCTCGCGCGCGCGCGCATGTGTGTGTGTGTGTGGGGGGGGGGGGGGGGGCGTGAGTACACGTGTGTGTGTGTGTTCAAATACATTTGACGTCTTTTCACTAGTGTGTGTGAGATGTGTGTGTGCGCGCGCGTGAATGTTACAGTGTGTGCGTTCTAAATTTGACCGATGTGTGTGTGTGTGTGTTGGGGGAAAGGGGGGGGGGTGTGAGTGGGGGTGTGCGAGGGGTGTGTGTTACTTTATTTTTAATTGTGTATTTGGTCTTTTCCTCTTTTTTTTCTTGTTCTTTCTAATGCATCGAAAAACAATTATTGCTTTTCAGCAAGTTGGATGTGCGTTGGTTGTTTCCTATGAAACAAAAATATTTTGATTTCTTGTTGTTGTTGTTGTTTTGTTTGTTTTGTTTTTCTGGAATTTAAAAATCAGAACTGAATGAATGAAATAAAAAGCCGGGGGGAAATAAAAACGGCCAAACGCAAGGGGAAGCTGAAAGTTGGAAAGGTCAGATGCAATGAACAGAATGTTCGTCCTTTGTTTCTTCTAAACACTGCTGCTACTATAGTTTAGCCGATTTTCTTCTGACCTGTTTGGTGGGTTGTAACAGTAAGGGGTTTGGGGGGTTGGTGGCTTTGGTTTGTGCGTCTGTGTGTCTGTGCGTATGTGCTCTGAAAGTGTGAAAAATAGATGATAATTATATCCCTTAACAAGATCGGAGAACGTGAGATTGTGGGGGGGGGGGGGGGGAGATACACTGGGAAAGATCAAAGTGGTAGAATTGGAAAGATTTCTCGAGTATAGCGGAAAGTTAACGATATGCTTTGCTTAACAGGGAGCCAGTGCAGCTGATTCAGAACAAAGGAAGTAGAATCATATCACGGAAGAAGTAATCATTCTAAGACTCCGCACTGGGCACAACAGGCTAAATCATCACATGTCCGCAAAGCTGAAACTCATTCCTTCTCCCCTGTGGTAAAGAAAACCAGACTGGCGAGCACATCCTTCAGAGATGCTCGGCTATACAGCGACCTGAGGAAGATGATGTGACCGACGGAGATAACATAACCCTGCAAACCAAGCTGTAGTACGGCCCACGAGAGGAGCTGGAAATGACTTGCCATTATTTTTTCCCCAACACATCTGACGGTGTAAAAAGCGAACGAGAGAAGAAGATATCACGGATCGGTGGTCTAGAGGTCATGCACATGCCTAAAAAGCGAGAAGTGCGGGTTTGATCCTCGTGTATGCCCGAACTTGTCCCCCCCCCCTTCCCCCCACTAGACTGTGAGTGATTGTCTGGGTGCTAGTCTTTCGGGTGAGACGATAGAAATATCTTAACATAAACTTTTGTTTTTGTTTTTTCAAGTTTTGTCTTCTGCATCTGGGCTTGATTGAACGAGAAACGGATTAGTTTTTAAAAAATTTTTAGATCTTCAGAGGGACAGCTCAGTCTCTGTGACAAGAGGCAGCTGTACTCTGCTTGCAGGTCCTCCTCTCTCCCAGTCTCTCCACAGAGCTTCTTGGCCACTACTGGGGTGGTGTGGGTCAGTCAGGCCAGGTCCTCTTTCTTCAGAGTGCTGCTGCCTCATGTAGCTAGCGGGCAGGACTGTATACTACAGCACACGGTCTGTTTGTTGTCTGGCTGCTGCTGCTGCCAGTCTGGCAATACAAGGCCACTGCTGCTCTCTGTGTGTGGCCTGTGTGGAGTTTTTCGTGTGTACATGGGGTAGTTTTAGGCGGTTGTGGTCTGTCCTGAGATTTTTTGGCATTTAATGCTTTCCGCGCGGGGCTAGGCTATGCAAACTTAAGTCCATGTCTATTTTCTTTCCCTCTTCGTTTCTAGCTTAGAAAATCGCCGAAGTTTGTGCCTTTTTTTGGTCTTTTTATTTTGAGGATGATGGAATGAAACACTTGTCTGCGTCTGCTGCTCTCTTACATACAGTCCCCGTGTGGATGCGTTCCCGGTTTATGCGGTTTTGTCAAGTTTGTCATCTCTTCCCACCGGCACACAGTGGACTACTCTTCCGAAAAGCGGAACAGGTTTTGACGTGCGCGCAAGTTCTTCTGCGTGTGTAAGATGTGACAGAGAGAGTGAGGACGAGAGAGGAGAGGGGGGGGGGTTTAGAAAGGTGGGGGGGTGGAGAAGATCAGATACAGGAGTCTGAGAGATACTCAGAGAGAGAGAGGGGGGAGGGGGAGGGAGGGAGGGGGCAGAAAGAGAGAGAGGGGGGGGGGGGGGGGAAGAAGGGGGGAGAGAGAAAGAGATAACAGAGACACAGATATAGAGAGATACTCAGAGACAGACAGACAGAGAGAGAGCTTTGGAAAAGTGAATATTCCGTTGTTTTCTCTGACATTCCTGCAAAGGCATCGCTCATAGACAGTCAGCTCTTGGAGAGGGAGTAAAATGCTAACGGCTTTAATTCGTTTTCACACGCGCCCCCGGGTTTATTATTACACCCAGTTTCCCCCACACGGGGGGCCTTAAATTTTTTTAAGAGTGGAGGGGGGGGGGGGGGGGGGGGAGGAAGAGAGGGGGGGGGAGAGAGGGGTTTTAGGTAAGGGGGAGGGGAGGGAGGGGGGGGAAAAGAGGGAGGGAGGCAGAGAGGGGAGGGAGAGAGGGGGGGGGAGGGGGGGGGGAAGGGGGGGGGGAGAGAGGGAGATGGAGGCGGGGAAAGAGGACAGATGGGGGAGGGGGGGAGAAAAAGGGGGGGAGGGGGGAAAGAGGGGAGAAGGAGGGGGCAAGAGAGGAGAGGGGGAAAAACAAAACGGGGAGAGAGGGGAGAGAGAAAGAAAGGGGGGGGAAAAAGGGAGGGGGAAAAGAGGGGCCAGAGGACAGAGAACGGACTAGTTTGAAAAGCCCCAAAAGTAAAAACGGTTTCATAGCAAGGGTAAAAATTAGTTGGGGAAAAAAAATTTCCACCAGATTTTTAAATTTAAAAAGTATGTCCCCCCAACAACACCACAACACACAACACCCTGACAACACGGGAGTAGTTTTTAATACCCTTTTTGAGTTAACGGATTTAAAATCAGGGGAAGGGGAGGGGGTGGGGGGGGGGGGGTTTGGGGGGGGAAAAATTACACACACATCAATCAAGGGAATCAATCAAACATTTAAAAAACCCAACCACAAAAAAAATTTTCCAAAAAACACTGTTTTTTTTTTTTTTTTTTTAAAATTTTTCCCAACTCTATTAAACACACACACACACCAAAACCAACACACACACACCCCCAAACACCACACCCCACACCACACCACACAAAACCAGGAGAGGGGAGAGAGGAGAGGAAAGGAGGGGAAGGGGAGAGAGAGAAGAGAGAGAGAAAAACCCAAAATAAAATCAAAAAAAGACGGAACAATACAATTTTTCCCTTTTAATTACTTTTGGGTGTCATTCACCCAGGGCCCAGTACACTTGTCAAAAACCCGCATACAAAACATTAAAAAAAAAAAAAAAAACCCTTCCCAAAAAAAGGGGACAAAAAAAAACAACCCAAAAAACCCGGGATGGGGGGGCTACCTTTAATTTTGGGGAAACCAAAAAAAAAAAACAAAAAACCCCCCCCCCCCCCCCAACCCCCCCCAAAACGGGAGTGGGAAAGGGGGGTGTTGGGAAAATTATAAAATTAAAAACCCCCTAAACCAGCGTTTTGAGTGAAGGGGGGTTCCAGGGGGGGCCAACCAAAGTTAAGACAAATTTAATTTACCAGGGAAAACCCCGGCCCCACCCCCCCGGTTCCCCCTCCGCCACCCCAACCCCTACCCCAAAACCCTGAAATTTGGATTTTTTGCGGGCCCTTATTTTTACTGGGGGTGGAACAAAAAAAATCCCCCCTTGGCCGCTTTACCGCAAAAAAACCAAATTTTCCCTCACCATTTTGTTTGTTGAAAGTTGAAACCTGGGAACTGTTACCTTTTTTTGGGAACGGAAACAAAACCCCCCCCCCCCCCCCCCCCCCCCCACCCACACCCCAACCCCCTTACCCACTGGGCCAAACAAAACCCAAAAAGACGGGAAAATATTAAACCAATTGGGATCCCCTGAAGGGTTTCCGGAGTTGGGGAAAACTTTAATTTTTTGGGGGGCGGCCAAAAAAAAAAAAAGGGGGAAAAAACCCCAGCCCGGGGTCCCCAAATTAAATCCTCAACCCAGCCCCTTTCCCCCCCGAAATTGGGGGGTTATTTGGCAAGAATTTTACGCCCCCCCTTGGTTTTAAAATTCCCCCATATCCCTTGGAATTTTTAATTATTTATTTATTTTTGGTTGTTATTTGGTTTATTTTATATTTAATTAAAAAATTTATTTATTATCCCACCGGGGGGTTTTTTTTTCTAAACCAAAGGGGGAACGGGGAATTTAAGTAAAAAAACATACAACCCAAAAGCTAAAAGGAAAGGGAAAAACCAAACCCCAGAACTAAGACCCCCCAAAAAAATACATTGGGGGGATCCCCTTGGGGGAAGGGGAAGGGGGGTTCCGGGGTGGGGGGGGGGGGGGGGGGGGGGGGGGGGGAAAAAACGGGGGGGGGTTTTTTAGGTGGGGGGGGGGCGGGGGGGGGGGGGGGGGGGGAAAAAAAAAAAAACCCCCGGGGGGGGGGGGGGGCCTAGTGGTTAAAAACTTTGCTTTCGAAAATCGGGCCCGGACCCCGGGTTCGTTTCCCCCTTTTAAAAGGGGGGATTTTTTCCCTTTGGGGAGTTAACATCATTTGCGACCCACCCCCTTTTAAGCCCTTGGATTGGGGTTTTAAAAACCCAAAGGCCCCCCGGTGTGCAAACCCGGCACGCAAAAACATTTTTGCGCCCCCGGTTAAATCCTGTTCCCGCTTTTCGAAAGGGATTTTAGGCCTTTGGTTGTTTGCCGGTGGGAAAACAAAATGCCCAGAATTGAAAAAAACTGCATACACGGGGGGGTGGGGGGGTGTAAAAAAGCACTTAGGCTTATTCCATTATCCTCGATTAAAAAAAAAATAAAAAAAATAATAAAAATTTAAAGGGGAAAAATTTGGCGGGCCACCTAAGAGGGGGATCTAGGGGACGGGAACCCTCGTGGTGGGAAAGCACTCGGTTTTCCCCCCCACCAAAGGTTGGGCAGCTTTCGAGCGTGGTTACCATTTGGATGGGTTGCCCTTTTTTTGCCGCCGCGTTGGCTTCAGTACAGCCCCCCAGTTCCCCCCCTGCCTAAAAAAAATTTGGGTTTCCCCTTTGCCCCTTTTAGGGTCAGGGAGGAAAAAGCGCAAAGGGAAGAGGGGAATGGGCCCCCCCTCAAATTTATGCGGGGCCCCCTGGAAGTTGAGGTCTCTAACGCTCCGCCCCCCTTTTACGCCTTAAAGGTTTTGGGACAATTTTAAACCTTTTTAAAGGTGGTGGTGGGGAGGGGTGGGGGGAAAAGAAAAAAAAAAAGGTTTTCGCATACGTTTTAAAAAAAAAAAAAGGGGATCCCCACCATTTTTTTGAGGGGAAAACCTCGGATCTCTCAAAACAATGAAAAAAAAAAACCAAAAAAAAACAATTTAAAAAAAACCCCAAGAAAAAGCCCGAAAAAAAAACCCCACGTGTATAATAAATAATACAAATTCGCATTTTCAAAACTGTTTTCCCCGGGTACAAAAGGGTTTTTAAAAAGTGGGGGAGGGGGGAAAAAAAGAAAGGGGGGAAGGAGGAGAGAAAAGGGAGAGAGAGAGAGAGAGAGAGAGAGAGAGAGGAGAGAGAGACTCAAAAACATTTTAATGAGGGAAATTGGGAAAAATTTTCCCAGGGGCTTCTTTCCCACCGGGCCCCTCAGGGGGGAAAAAGTAAAACCCCCAAAACAAAAAAAACCAATCGGGGAAAATCCAGAGGAAAAGGAGAAAATAAAGAGGAGGGGAGAGAGAGAAAAAAACTCAGAACTCAAAAATTTAAGGGATCTGGGCCCTTTTGGCATAATACAGGGGAGAGAGGGGGGTTTTTTTTTTTTCTGTTTTTTGGGAAAAAAAATTTTTAAGAATGGTGGATTTGGATTTTGGAAACTGGAAAACCCCTTACTTGAGTCTTTGGGCGACTGTCCGGTGGCGTAGCGGTGTGTGGGTAGGCTGCGCAGCTGAGAGAGAGGAGAGAGTTCCTCCGAAAACTTTGTAGCTTGCTTCTACTGTAGATTAGTGTGGTGGCTTGGCTTGGCTGGTTCGCTAAAGGAAGGACTGACCGACCGTCTTGCCACTGAGACTGACTTAGCTCTTCGCTGGGAGAAAGTCTTTTTTGCTACTAGTAGTTAGTAGTAGTAGTGTGGCTTCTCTTCTGTTCGTGTCTCTCGCAGACTTGCAGGCTTCAGCGGTGCTGGCTTTATACTGTCCGGGATGGGAGTTTTGATATGGAAGAAGGCACCGCCCCCTTTTCTGCGACAACCTGTCCCCCCTACCCCCTCCCTACCCCCTCCGTCTTTCTCTCTCTCTCTCTCTCTCTCTCGGCTCCGCTCTCCTCTCCCCTCTCCCCTCTCTCTCTCTCTCTCTCTCTCTCTTTCTCTCTCGCTCTCTCTCTCTCTCTTTCGCTCTCTCTCTTTCTCTCTCCTCCTCCTCTCTCTTCTTCTTTCCCTTTTCTCTTCCTTCCTG
Organism: Rapana venosa; assembly: GCA_028751875.1. NCBI lineage: Eukaryota > Metazoa > Mollusca > Gastropoda > Neogastropoda > Muricidae > Rapana > Rapana venosa. The sequence goes on along the minus strand of CM054160.1, from coordinate 40,030,876 downwards.
CCTTCCGCCTCCCCAGTTTCTCTCTCTCTGTGTCTGTCTCTGTTTCATTCTGTGTCCTTTCCTCCTTCTCTCTCCTCTCCTCTCTCTCTCTCTCTCTCTCTCTCTCTCTCTCTCTCTCTCTCTCCTCTCTCTCTCTCTTCTCTTCTCCTCTCCCTCTCCCCCTCTCTCTCGCTCGCTCGCTGTTTCTCTCTCTCTTTCTCTGACTGGTGTTTCTCTCTCTGTCTCTGACTCTCTCGCTCTCTCTGGCTGTGTTTATCTGTCTCTCTCTTTCTCTCTCTCTCTGTTTCGCTCTCTCTCTCTCTGTCTGTCTCTCCCTCCCTCCTCTCCTCCCACCCTCTCTCTCCCTCCCTCCCTCTCTCTTTCGCTCGTTCTCTCTCTCTCTCTCTCTCTCTCTCTCTCTCTCTCTCTCTCTCTCTCTCTCTCTCTCTCTCTCCCTCCCACTCCTTCTCTC
>CM054160.1:40017925-40025425 GCA_028751875.1 Rapana venosa | reverse complement strand
GAGGGAGAATGAATGAATGAGAGAGAATGAATGAATGAAGAAGAGAGAGAGAATGAATGAATGAGAGAGAATGAATGAATGAATGAATAATGAGAGAGAGAGAGAATGAATGGATGAAAGAAAGAGGAGATGCAGTGTATGTCAGAGAGAGTGAGAGTGTAGTTTGTTTCTTGGAGTAGCTCGTGCTCCTAATCTATCATCCCTGTTGGGGTGTGTGTGTGGGGGGGGGGGGGGGGGGGGGGGGGGGGGGGGGGGGAGAGGAGTCCTGGGTGTGTTGGTGGGGGGAGGGGTCCTCTGTGTGTGTGTGTGTTTCTTGATCTTCTTCTTCTTGTTGTTGCTCTTCTTCTTTTTCTTCTTCTTCTATCTTCTTCTTCTTTTTCTTCTTCTTCTTCTTCTTCTTCTTCTTCTTCTTCTTTTCTTCTTTTTCGTCTCCTCTCTCTTTTCGTCTGCTCTCTCTCCTTCCTCTTCTTTCTGTTGCTGCTTCATCTTCTTTCATCTCTTCTTCTTCTTCTTCTTCTCTCTTCTTCTTCTTTCCTCCTCTCTCTTCTTCTTCTCTTCTTCTCTTCTTCTTCCTCTCTCTTCGTCTTCTTCTTCTTCTCTTCCTGTCTTCTTCTTCTTCTTCTTCTTCTTCTTCTTCTTCTTCTTCTTCTTCTTTTCTTAAGCTACTGCTGCTCCTTCTTTTGTTAAAACCTCATCTCCCTGCCTTTTCTGAGAATTCCTTTGAAGAGATTTTGAACAATGTTAAGTTAACAATTGACATTGCTAAGGGTTTATTGTTCAGTCCTATAGGGAATTCATTGTAGTTCTTGTAGTTATTTTTAAATTTCCTTTTTAAAAAAATGTTCTTGATTGTTCATGTTAAGAATACTATTTCCTTTGTTATTACTATTTATTACACACACGAGCGTGCATGGCACGCCCACACACTCGCACACTCACACACACACACACACACACACACACACAACACACACACACACACACACACACACACACACACACACACCCCACACACACCAGAGTAGATCTCTCTCTCTCTCTCTCTCTCTCTCTCTCTCTCTCTCTCTCTCTCTCTCTCTCTCTCACATATTCAGTCTCCTATTTTAGGGTCGCCTGGTATCACTTATTGTGGAAAGACGTCAAAATTGAAGACTACTTTTCCTCTTTATCCTAATTCTCTTTCATCCATATTCCCCCTTTTCCTCCTTTTTTCATTATTTACCGTTCTTTTCCTTAATATTCCTCTTTCTCCTCATTATCTTTCTCGTCATCCTCTTTCTCCTCGTCCCCCCTCCCTTTCTCCTCATTCTCATTTTCTTTTTCCTCTTTCTCTTTCCTCTCTTTGTGTTTCAATCACCCATCTCCTCTCCCTGGTTGAATTCAGAAAGTTCTTTCTTTCTCCCTCTCTCTCTGTATCTCAAGTTTAACCAAAACTATCATGATTCACTCCAAGACAACACACGGTCAATAGAGGAACGCGACAAGAAATATGAGCACAGTAACATCAGCTCAAATAACACACTTCGTCAACACAAAGAAACCCACCAAAAAACGAAGAAAAAAACCCACACCACGCAGCCATCTTCACTACAAGCATAAACCACCACCCTCTCAAGACAAAAGAGACACGCAGAGAGCTGCGCCCTCTACTAAATGTGTAGTCTTTCTGCAAAGCTTCCAGTTTCTTCAGATTCTCGATTTGGCTGAAGGGTAAATGCCACAGTGGAAGAGGAGGAGACACAAGCCAAGAAAGTCTGAACAATACAGAAAAATATTGAATATATGAGTGAATGAATGAATGGAAGGATGGATGGATGGATGGAAGGAAGGAGGAAGGAAGGAAGGAAGCAAGAAAGGAAGGAAGGAAGGAAGGAAGGATGGATGGAAGGAAGGAAGGAAGGAAGGAAGGATGGATGGATGGATGGATGGATGGGTGGATGCAGGGAGGGAGAGAGAGAGAATGAATGAATGAAGGGAGGGAAGGAAAGATGGAAGGAAGGATGGATGAATGGATGGGTGGATGCAGGGAGGGAGGGAGGGAGAGAGAGAGAGAGAGAGAGAGGAGAGAGAGAGAGAGAGAGAGAGAGAGAATGCATGAATGAATGAATAAATGAAAGGGAGAATGAAAGAAAGAATGAATGGATTCACTTTTCGCCTAGAGCTTCCAGGTTCACCAATGGTGAGATGTTGCCTATGCAGTATGTGACCTAGTTTTGCTCACCTGGAAGGTAGCTGGAGCACTCTTGGAACACTTGCTTTTCCCCCAGCCAAGTTAAGCAGCATCCAACGTGGTTACCAGTTGGATGGGCAACCGTTTGCGCGCCTTAGCTTAAGTACAGTCCCCCAGTTCACCCAGCTGTAAATGGGTATTGCCCACCACGAAGGTAGCTGGAGCACTCTTGGAACACTCGCTTCCCCCAAGCCAAGGCTAAGCAGCATCCAACGTGGTTACCACTTGGATGGGCGACCGTTTGCGCGCCTTGGCTTCAGTACACTCTCCCAGTTCACCCAGCTGTAAATGGGTACCTGCCCTCTTTAGGGTTAGGGAAGGTAAAGCAGCAGCGAGGGAGAGGAGATGGGCGCCGCCCTCAGTATGCTGGCCCTAGAGAAGTTGAGGTCTCTGATGCCTCGTTCCCCAAAGACCGTATAGGTTATGGGACACCTTTACCTTTTACCTTTTATGTGACCCGTTTTTGCCCACCATGAAGGGAGGGAGCTTCATTCTTATTTCAAGGATTATGCTGGGTATGTTTGTTGTTTCCGTAACCCACTGAATCCTGACATGAGTTACTGGATCGTTAACGTGCGTATTTGATCTTCTGCATGTGTGTGTGTGTGTGTGTGTATATATATATATATATATATATATATATATATAGAGAGAGAGAGAGAGAGAGAGAGAGAGAGAGACAAAATAGAGTGAGGAAAAACAAGTGCATGTAACCAGTTACAACTTCATTTTAGATAGATAGATAGATAGATAGATAGATAGATAGATAGATAGATAGATAGACAGACAGACAGACAGACAGTTAGATAGATAGATAGATAGTAGATAGATAGATAGATAGATAGATAGTAGATAGATAGATAGTAGATAGATGGATGGATGGATGGATGGATGGATAGATAGATATAGATAGATATAGGTAGATGGATAGATGGATCGATGGATGGATGGATAGATAGATAGATAGATAGATTACAGGAATTTAGGCAATGGCAGGTCTGCGCTTGAAGTTTGACCAGGAAGGTCAGTAAAAATTAAAATGAAAGAATTAATTATTTTTTTTAATTTCCCCACCCTTAGTTCACCAGACGCCACGCAGTGAGTAGAACCCACGACTTCATAAACCCATAGGATTGAAGCGCTAACCACTCTGACCATAGCGTCCCTCGTAGCATACTGATAAAGAGAGGTGCTCGTTAGGCGTAGGAAGGGACAAATCTCTGCCTGGAGATGAGGAGTTCTGGGGAGGAGACCAGATAGATAGATACTGAGTAAGAGAAAGAAAGGGAATAAAGAAATAATATTGCTGTATTGGACACCAGCCTCTGGAAACAAAGGAAGAGGCAGAACGCAAAAGAACAAAGACGGAACGGAGAAGCTGGCTCAGTCTAGCTTAGGAAGCTTGCAGCAAACAGTAGACGCGGGTGCGTGTGCATGCATGCATACCGCACGTGCGTGGATGCACAGACATAGATACACACAGGCACGCACGCGCGCACTCGCACGCACACACACACCACACACAAAAAGAGAATTGTAAAAGAGTTGCAACAGAAAGAGCATGCATGCGTGTGTTTGTGAACTGTATACGAGAGAGAGAGAGTAGAGGAGTGTTGTTGCAGTGGGATGGACTATCCATAAAAAAACTATTTGCTTCTTGCATAAGTTACTAGCAGTTGCATTAGCCGAGTAGCTGTTTAATTGACTGGGATCGTGCTGAAGCCAGGCTTTGCAGTTCCAAACGATCGATCTCTTTTTTTTCTCGAGAAGACTTGTTTGTCGTTTAAATATTTGATTGAAACATAGATGCAATCTACAAAGTTTTTCAGCTGATTGCATCTTTGGTAAGATTTCTTCAGATTTTTTTCTAGAAGACTTCTTCTTCTTCAAGTGTCCGGTCTGGTCCTGCAGACATCGACGATCATGGGTCTCCATTCTTCCCTGTTCTCGGTCCCTCTCATGAGCTCATTGTTAGTGCCCTCTTTATTCGTTGCGAATTTGTTTAAGCTGTCTGTGAATTTTGTGCGTTGTCTTCCTCTGCTCTTGTTTCCACAGATTTTGCCACTCCATAACAGTTTCTCTAGTCCGTCAGCCCTGATTATATGGCCGAAAAATTTGAGCTGTCTTTCTCTGATGGTGTTGAGAAGGGATCTCTTGTACCCAGCCATTTCCATTACTTCTGCATTAGTTTTTCTTTTTGTCCATGAGATTTTCATGATTCTCCGGATGAACCACATTTCCACTGCTTCTAGTCGCTGTTCTGTGTCTTTGGCTAGGGTCCAGCACTCACATCCGTACAGAAGAATGGACCATACGTAGGCTCTCAAAACATGGATCTTTGTCTTGAGGCTTATCTTACTGTTGGTAAAAATGCATTTCATGTTGTTAAAAGTTGCCTTAGATTGACCGATTCTCTTCTTGATTTCTGTGTCACACTTGCCGTCCGGGGTGATAGTACAACCAAGGTATTTAAAGGTGTTTACTTGTCTGATTCTCTCTCCTTTACAGGCTATGTTGCATTGTGGTATAACAGCTTTTTTCGAGATCACCATGCATTCTGTCTTCTTTGCATTGAGCTGTAATCCTTTCTTTTCGCTTTCGTCTGTTACTGTTGTTAAAATCTTTTGCAGTTTTTCTTCAGAGTCGGCGATAAGGACTGTGTCATCTGCATATCTCAGGTTGTTGATGTTGTGGCCACCTACACTAATTCCCTCATGATTCTCAATATTTCGTAGAATTATTTCACTATATACATTAAATAAATCAGGCGAGAACACGCAGCCCTGCCTCACACCCCTGCAGATTGGTCTATATTGACTGATGTTATTGTCGACTCTAATGGCTGCCTCCTGTTCCCAATATATGTTTCTGAGGACTCGAAGATCTTTCCCGTCGATGTATAGCCCTGCCAGAATATCAAACAAGTCGGAGTGTCGTACTTTGTCGAACGCTTTTGAGTAGTCAATGAAGCAGAGGTACAGGTCTTTCTGGACCTCGATGGATCTTTCCATGAGAGTTTTCAATGCGAAGATTGCATTTCTGGTGCCTTTGTCTGCCATGAATCCAAATTGCGTTTCTGATATTTCTGGGAGTATTTTATTTCTCATTCTCTTCATGAGTATTCGTAAAAGAACTTTGGTGAGGTGACTCATCAGGCTGATTGTACGATGTTGGTCACATTCAGCTGTACCCAGTTTCTTAGGGATCGCAATGTAGATGGACTTCTTCATATCTGTCGGAATCTCTCCTGTGTCATATATATTGTTTAGTAGTTTTGTGACCGCCTTAATTCCCACTTCATCCAGGGCTGTTATCAATTCAGATGGGATATCATCAGGTCCTGGCGCCTTACCACTTTTCATCTTGCTGAGTGCATGTCTCACTTCGTCTTCTAGAAGACATTGTAAGTGAAAAGTCAAAAATCTTTATTCCAGAAAAATCTTGTTTGGATACATGGAAATGTATGCATACACAAAACCATCTAATCGTCATAAGTAATCTGATTTATTACATTTTCGCCAAAAAGGCGTTAATAGTTACTTAAAAAAAAAATGTTATTACTTTTTTTCTGTTGTAAGTGGTTACCTACCCTTGTTTTCCTCCACTACTATTTCTGCTTTTTTTAATTTTTAATTTCAGATCTGAATACACTCTGTTAACTGTTAACCTTTTGTCGCTGTTTAACTTTTTTTCTTATAACAAGTTTTGCAATCAAACATAATCTATCATTGCCCTGAGGCCAGAATGTGAATGTACATTTATTATTATAATAATAATAATAATAATGTATGGAATTTATATAGCGCTGAATCTTGCAAAGGAACAAATCAAAGCGCTTTTCTAGTTTTTTCCTCTTTCTGGCCTTAGATCCTTCGTTACAGCAAACTGTGTTTTTACACATTTTCAGCCAGTATTGAAATACCCACACACAATGCCTTCTATCCTTGACAAGCGGCCATCAAAGGAAGGACTTCGTATAGGATATCTGCACATTGACAGTGCCAGAAATAAAACCACTGATATATCGGCAATTTTACATGACAACCGCCTGAACTTTCACGTATTTTTCTTTTCACAATCTAGACTCGCCTCACCTCACCTATCCCGTAGTCCCTGGGAGTGTGGGGGCTCTAATGAAGATTTTTGCAACCAGCTTCCTCCACTCCCTGCGACTAACCGCATACACATGGGGACTAAATGTAAAAAAAAGCACATGAGTGCTTATTCCATTATCCTCGATATAAAAGAATAGATAAATAAATAACCAATGTCATTATTACTGAATTAGATTATGTACATGGCAAATTGTGATTTTTTTAAATTGATCCTGTCACTCCTAGGTCAACTGGACTACTTTTATACTGTGCCAGTTCTCTAACGTACAAGATGCTGACACATCTTGAAAAATAATTATGATATAGAATGTATTTGGGCTTGAAATAACTTTCAGACGTTCTCAACCGAACCAACTGGAGTTAACATCAGTGCAGACTCCACTCTCCCCAAAAGTCCTTCGGATGAGACTATGAACCGAGGTCCCGTGTGCGAACGCTCGCAGAACATACTTGCGCACACGTTAAATCCTGTTCCGCTTTTCGTAAGAGCAGGCAATTGTGTGCCAGTGGGAACAGATGACAAAATTTACAAAACCGCATACGCACGGGGACTGGGTGTAAAAAACCACATGAGTGCTTATTCCATTATCCTTAATGTAATAAGCAAATAAATATAAACGATTATAGTAGGATCTATATACAGAAGGGGGATGGGATAGCTCAATGGTCGGAGCACTCACTTTCCCCCAGCCAAGTTAAGCAGCGTCGAGCGTGGTTACCAGTTGGATGGGTGACCGTTTTGCGCGCCTTGGCTTCAGTACAGTTCCCCCTGTTCACCCACCTGTAAATGGGTACCTGCCCTCTTTAGGTCAGGGAAGGTAAAGCAGCGAGGAAGAAGAGATGGGCGCCGCCCTCAATATGCTGGCCCTAGAAAAGTGAGGTCTCTGACGCCTCGCTCTCCTACGACCTTATAGGTTATGGGACTCCTTTACTGTTACCTTTTATATACAGAAACATTGCCGAAACTGTTGACTGGTTATGACAAATTGAACTTCATGATGGATGCTGCCGTTATCGAATCCAAAGAAATTATGATTCTTTTTGGAGGCTTTAATATACCAAATTAACAATCCCTAAAACTAAATGGATTGACAGTTTTGCTATGTAGGGCTTAGAGCAGTTGATTGATTGTCCTGTGTGTGTACGAACGTTCGC
>CM054160.1:40005425-40012925 GCA_028751875.1 Rapana venosa | reverse complement strand
GGGGGGGGGGGGCATGTGTGTGTGCTTGTACGTGTGTTTTGTGTGGTGGGGGTGGGGGGTTGTGTGTGTGTGCTTGTAGTGTGGGGTGGGCTTGGCGGGGTGGTGTGAGGTGGTGGTGTTGTGTGTGGGGAGTGTGTGTAGGTGTTGGGTGGGCGTGTGTGCTTGTACATTTGTGTTTGTGGGGGGGGGGGGGGGGGGGGGGTGGGGGGGGGGATGTGTGTGTGCTTGTACGTGTGTGTTGTGTGGCGCGCCGGGGGGCGTGTGTTTTGTGTGTGGTGGCGGGCGGGGATGGGGAGGGGGGTGTATAGTGTGTAGGGGAAGTGTGTGTAGGTGTTGGTGGGGGGGTGGTGTGGGTGCTTGTACTTGTGTGTGTGTGGGTGGTGTGGTGTGGGTGCTGTACGTGTGTGTGTGGGCGTGCGTGGCTTGTACTGTGTGTGTGGGCGTGTGTGTGTGTGTGCTTGTGTGTGTGTGTGTAGGTGGGGGGGGGGGGGGGGGGGGGGGGTGGGGGGGGGGGGGGGGGGGGGGGGGGGGGGGGGGGGGCGTGTGTGTGTTTGTACTTGTGTATGTGTGTTATTTTATTTTGTTGTCGTTGTTGTTGGTTGGTGTGTGGGGTGGTGGCGGTGTTTGTAAGTTTTGTTGTATGGTTTGGTGTTTGTTGTTGTTGTGGTGTGGTGGGGTGGTGGTGGCGGTGTTTGTAAGTTTTGTTGTATGGTTTGGTGTTTTGTTGTTGTTGTGGGTGGGTGGTGGGTGGTGGCGGTGTTTGTAAGTTTTGTTGTATGGTTTGGTGTTTGTTGTTGTTGTGGGTGGTGGTGGTGGTGGGGTGGTGGTGGCGGTGTTTGTAAGTTTTGTTGTATGGTTTGTTGTTGTTGTGGGTGGTGGGTGGTGGTGGGGTGGGGGCGGTGTTTGTAAGTTTTGTTGTATGGTTTGGTGTTTGGTTTTCGTTGTTGTTGTGGGGGGTAGTGGTGGGGTGTGTGGCGGTGTTTGTAAGTTTTGTTGTATGGTTTGGATTTTTTATGTTTGTTGTCGTTGTTGTTGTGGGTGGCGGTGGTGTGTGTGTGGTGTGTGTGTGTGTGTGTGTGTGTGTGTGTGTGTGTGTGTGTGTGTGTGTGTGCACAAAGCAAACATCATTCGTCTATAATCGTTAACCCTTTAACTGCGAACATTGTTTGTAAGTGGCTGTGTATCTGGCTTACAAAGAGCAAACGTGGGTGAGGCACGCGCGTGCACGCATTCACACGCTTGCGTGGGCGCTCACTCACGCACGCACGCACACACAGTAGCTACACTCAGGAGCATTCAGCACGCTCGCGCACACACAAACTCACTCAAACACACTCATTCAGAGAGAGAAGAGGAGAGAGAGAGAGGAAGAGAGAGGGAGGGGGGGGGAGAGAGAGAGGAGACACACACACACACACACACACAACACACACACACACACACACACACACACACAAACACACATGCATATAGACACAAGATACAGAGACACCAGAGAGACAAGAATGGAAACAAACAGAATGGAAACAAACAAACAGAATGGAAACAAACAGAATGGAAACAAAAGGTCAACACCACAAATTTATGAGGACGGCTTGCAAGAGAGACTGTAAATCAGCAAAGAAAGGGAAGCTGACACAGGCCTTTGAAGTATGCAGCAGCCCTTTTGCAATTCTGATGACGCGGCGCCATTTTTTGCCACCTGACCTTTTTCTGTTTGTGAAAACCAGTGTGTGTGGGGGGGGGGGGGGGGGGGGGGGGGGGGGGGGGGGGATAGGGGGGGGGGGGGGGAAACTAAACAATACACAAACACTGAAACCCTATGGAGGGGACCCTTTTGAAAATGTTTTGAATTGTGTTTTCATGGCTCATGCAAAGACGCAAAGAATCGCTCTCTTCTTCTCTCTCTCTCTCTCTCTCCTCTCTCTCTCTCTCTCTTCTCTCTCTCCTCTCTCTCTCTCTCTCTCTCTCTCTTCTCATCTCTCTCTCCTATCACTCTATCTCTATCTCTCTATCTCTCTCTTTCCTCTCTATCTCTCTTCCCTTCTCCTCTCTCTCTCTCTCTCCCTCCCCTCTCCCTCTCTCTCTGCTCTCTCTCTTCTCTCTCTCTCTCCTCTCTCTCTCTAATTAGCGAGGACATCTATAAAGAGCAATATTGATAGGAAGAAAAGGCCAACTGGAAATATTCAAAATAAACGAAGCTTAAATACTGAAATCAGGGAGAGGAGGTGGGCGGGGGGAGAAGGGGGAGTGGTTGGGTGGTGTGTGGCAGGGAAACAGTTAAAGTTAACCTTAAAAGGAGAGAGAGAGAGGGGAGAAAGAAAGGTTGCAGAGATGAAGAGGTGAGGAGAGTTGAGTAGAGGACGAGATGAACAAGAAAGTTTAGAAACGAAATTTCTATTTGACCAGGAGTTATGAAATAAGCGATTTAACAATGCTTTTTTTTCTCTCTCTCTCTTTGCACTTTTACCCTGGGAATGTTGGACGAGACCAGCAGGCAGGCAGGCAGGCAGGCAGGCAGGGCAGACAGGCGGAAGGCAGGCAGGCAGGAAAGGCAGAGGCAGGCAGGATTGGCAGGGCAGGCAGCAAGGCAGGCAGAGGCATACAGGACAGGCAGGCAGGGCAGGCAGGCAGTAGGAGGCGATCGAGATGGTGGGGAGGACAGTGAGAGATTAGGAAAGTGAACACTGAAACTGTTAGGTGTCATCGATAACAACAGCCACAAAATTTGATGGTGGAGGTTTGAATCGTTTATTTTATAGCATGTTACTAGAACTAATGTTGGCGTCGGACCTGTCCGAACGGAGCTGGAAGACCTTCCCAACTACCTGGGGAACCATTCAGAAGAAGAGAAAGCTGGCCAGGGACGTCAGGAGTGCGAGAACATTGAGAACCATTTGTTGCTGCTGCTACGTGACATAAGGCACAAAGGCTTTTTTTGATGATGATGATGATGATGGATGAGATGATGACTAGAATATATGAACCATATAGTCTAGTTCCTATCGGCCAGATAAAGAAAAAAAGAATTGACGCGTTTGACGGTTGGACCATTTGATTGTCATTGCCCAAAGTGGCCTATTGACTAGGGGGGGTTTTCACGACTTTCTTGGGTAATTACAAATTATATACAAGGAAAAACTACATGATGCATTTTAACGTTAACGATAACCATAAAATAACAAAAAATGAGATCTTCATGAACGAATACGACCTTTAAGCGGACGTAAACGTAAGTTTCAAAATGAACAAAAGAATAATAACAAGGATGAACAATAAGAAACCAATAAGCAATAACCCTAAAATAATATTGGAAGAACCTTGTCTAGAATGCTATATTATACAATCCTTGGACATTCGTATGTGAATTTTTTCAAAAAATAATTCTTGGGGGAGATTCAGCGTAATTTTTTTAAATGTTTCTTTTATGTGTTCCACCAAAATGCGGGAGTTTTATAATATAATGTTACTATAGTTTAGTTTTAGTCGCAAAATGTTAAAGCTATTGGAACTTAGCTGTAATTGTTCTTAATCCGCCTCAGTTGCTTCAGCTATAAACTTTGCTAACCTCCGGATGTTGATCACAATATCATCTTCGGACGTTAGATTAGAAAAAATAAATATTCTTGCCTTCGGAAAGCTTCTAGCATTGGAGAAACACCACACGTTTTCTCGTATGGAAACATTATGATTGACAATGAAACAGGAAATGCACTTCATCATCACAAGAATATGAGACCACACCATAGGGCTAATGGGAACTGTATGTGGACGTCTCAGGTTGAAACCATCTTTTTGTTTGCATTGAAAGCGAGTGTTTCTTAGTCGAATCTGCATAAATTAGGTCGATGCCATTTTCAGTGACTATTTCGAGTTACTTTTTAAAGCTTGAAACTTGAAAAGCACACTCACTTAAAACGAAAAAAATAAAAAAAAACCTGCTAGGTTATTTATTTTTCTTACTTTCCTTGTCCGTGTGCCAATTTTGTTTTAAATGAACAAATGGTTTCTGTCTTTCAATTCAGAAATTAAGAAATTAACCCATTGCTCGCTACATATTCCTGAGGACAATCCACACGATTCCGCAAAAACCATGGTCTGATAAAAAACTTTTTAACTTGATATGCCCAATTATTCTTACCCAGCTCCATTTGTATATCCATCTTGTCATTAGACTGTCTACATAAAACGTGACCCTGGAAGTAGTTGCAGTATAGTTTTGCCTCTGTATTTTATTACACTTAACAACGTTCTGATGGTTTTTAAAGGATATCTCTCCCGTTTCTCATATAGTACAGTATTATGAGTCGAATGGGATTGGGGACATTTAAGATCGTTTGTGATAGCTTATGGATGTTATTTTTTTCTATGTGTGGATTAATCAGTAAGTCCCCATATTTCAGGATGCATTTGTAAGTAAAGGTTCTATTTGAACATACAAACAATTTCCAAAAAAAAGAACAATCTTTTTAAACTGAATTCAACTTTCGTAACGTTTTGTAAGATTTCGATTACACTTTTTTCCCTTGCTGCTTCATTCACGCTTTCATCATCATCATCTTCATCTATCATCCATCTATCATTAATGCCTTTGTGCCGATATTGGCACGTAGGTTTGTAGGGCTAGCAACAAATGTTCTCACTCTCCTGTCTTGTCCTGGGCCTAGAAAAGAAAGAGAGAGAGAGAGGAAGATGGAGAGTGGAACGAGATGAGGAGGAAGGATGAGAATCGAGATTGATAGAGAGAGCGATGTGAGGGCTAGAAGCGATGGAGGACGAGAGAGCGATGATTGGAGAGAGAAGAGAGAGGAATGAGGATTGACGTGGATGGAGAGAGATTGGTGGATGAGAGAGGTGTTTAGAAGGAAGGGTGGAGGGGTTTAGAGTTTAGAGACAGAAAAAAAGAAAGATGAATGAAAGAGAGAAGAGGGGGAGAGACGAGAGAGGAGATATGGTGGTAAAGGGGAAGTGAGGGAAGAGAGACAGTGGAAAAAAGAGTGATGGTGGAAGGGAGAGAGGAGAGAAAGAGTATTGAGTGGGAAGGGAGAGGAAAGAGATGAGTGGAAGGAGACCGGAGAGAGAAAGGATGAGTGGAAGGGGGGAGATAAAAAAAAAGATTATTGGACAGGAGGGTGGAAGAGTGAGAGAGAGGGAGGAGAGATGAGTTGAAGGGGTGGTGAATGAGAGGAAGAAAGAAAAGAGATGAAATGGAAGAGAATATGAAAGAAGTGGGGGGGGGGGGGCGGAGGGGACGGGGGGGGGGGGGGTGGGGGGGGGAAGCAGAGAAAGAGAGGAAAGATAAGAGTTCAGACTTTCGATTTTTTTCGCAATTATTTATTGCTGTTTGGCCATTGACCCCACCGCATTATATCGGCAACAGTAAACACGGCAGGAAGATGGGGTGCCTGACAAATTTCCACAATGCTGTGTTTGTGGAGTGAGAACAACATGCCAAAAACTTGCACTCACATTACACACACACCCACAGATGGGAACTAGATGTAAAAAAGAATAAACGATTATAATGAAGGACACACCACACACCACACACACACACAACACAACACACACCACCACACACAACACACACACACACACAGAGTTTCTGTGGTAGGTCAGTGGTTGCTTTTTTTAACCCTTCCCTTCAGCGGTCCAAACAAAAATACACTGACATCACTTCGCCTCTTCCTCATCCTCATTTTTTAGTGGATAGATGATGAAAACGAAGGCGCGCGCGCACGCACGCTCGCACGCACACACCACTAGAGAGTGAGACGAAGACGAGGAGAGAGAGACGGAGAGTGTGTAAGAGAGAGTGAGAGAAGCTGAGGGATTTATAGCTTTGGAGGATTGGGGGCCCCTTCGGCTACCTCACATTTTGTGCCGAATTCTTGTCTTTTTGCACAATATCTATTGAAAGTGAGTGAAGTTTTGGGAGGTGGTGGTGCCTGATCGTATTATTTTTCCTTGTGGTTGTGTTGTGTCGGTTAGTGTGTGTGTTGTCTGTGTTGTGTGTGGTTTGTGTGGTTTTTTTGAACAACATTTGTTTCTTGTGGTGGTGGTGTGGGGTGTGTTATGGTTTCTTGTGTGTGTGTGTGTGTCCCCTTTTTCAATCTCCAAGAACATCAAGGTAATCGCAAGTTTCCGTTTTCCATTGATAATTATGGTCTATTCCCATAATGTTGCTTTACTGTCCCATAGTCAGTCACTCTCACCCATTGTCTACCACCTTTCTCTCCCTCTGTCTCCCCCTTGCTCCCCTCTCTATCCCACTCTTCTCTACTCAGCCTCTAACTCTACCTCTACCCCCTAGTTACGGTCACTCATTCTGTCACCATTTCCTTCCCCATTACCTCTCCCCTCCTACCCTCCCCCATACCCTCCCTCTTCCCTCTTCCTACTGTCACCATCCCCTCCCCTCTACTGTCACCTACCCTCCCTCTACTGTCACCTTAACCTCCACCTCTACTGTTCACCTACCCTCCCCTCTACTTGTCTCCCATTCCCTCACCATAGAGTTAGCCCTTTCTCTACTGTTCACCATTCCCTCCCCTTACTGTAACCATACCTCCACAATCAGTTTTCTTCTCTTTAGTGGCACCATACCCTCCCATAGTTCTCCTCTACTGTCACCTTACCCTCCCCATCATCCCATATACTCCCTTCAGTTCTACCCTCTACTGTCACCCATACCTCATAGTTATCTCTTCTCTACTGTCACTCATACCCTCCCCATACTCTCCCTCGACTGTTCCCATACACTCCCATTACCCTCCCCATAGTTCTCCTCTCTACTGTTCACCATACCCTCCCCGTTTTACCTTACCATTAGTTCTCCCCTTCTACTGTCACCATACCCTCCCCATGTTCGTTTCCCTCTACTGTCACATTACCCTCCCCCTCTCCCCATAGTTCCTCTCTCTTACTCGTCACCATACCCTTCCCCTTCCTCCCCATAGTTCTCCCCCTAGTCCCCATAGTTCTCCCTCTACTGTCCACCCATACCCTCCCCATACTCCCCATAGTTCTCCCCTCTACTGTCACCATACCCTCCTACATAGTTCTCTTCTCTACTGTCCCATACCCTCCCCACATACTCTCCCCTCTAACTGTCTCCATTAACCTCCCCACATATCCTTTCCAATAGTTCTCCCTTACTGTCACCAATACCCTCCCCATTCTCTCACATAGTTCTCCCTCTACTGTCACCATACCCTTCCCCCTCCCCATCATTACCCTCCCCCATAGATCTCCCCTCTTACTGTCACCATACACCCTCCCCACATACTCTCCCCCTTACTGGTCACCTTTCCTTAACCTTACTTATCACTACACCTCTCCCCCATAGTTTCTCCCCCTACTACTGTGGTCACCATA
Organism: Rapana venosa; assembly: GCA_028751875.1. NCBI lineage: Eukaryota > Metazoa > Mollusca > Gastropoda > Neogastropoda > Muricidae > Rapana > Rapana venosa. The sequence continues at coordinate 40,005,548 of CM054160.1, read as the reverse complement.
CCTCCCCTAGTTTCCCCTCTACTGTCCACCATACCCTCTTCCAATAGTTCTTCCCTCTACATGTCACCTTACCTTCCATATACCCTCCCCATAGTTCTCCCTTACTGTCACCATTGTAGTCTT
>CM054160.1:39992925-40000425 GCA_028751875.1 Rapana venosa | reverse complement strand
GCACAGACACGAAGTTTTCCAGGGGCAGACATAGGGAGTGATCATGATCTTGTTATGATGACTTTCCGACTACGTCTAAAGAAAATCCACAAGCGGAACAACATCAGGATCAAATTTGACCTCGAGAAGCTGAAGGACCCAGAGGTATTAGAAATTTTTCAAGCAAGGATAGGTGGAAAGTTTGCAGCACTCACTGTGTTAGACTCAGACATAGACACACTGACGAATAGTTTCAATACAGCAGTGACTGAAACAGCAAACGAGCTTCTTGGCAAACGCCGACCAGTCAAAAAACATGGGTCACACCTAACATCCTACAACTATGCGACAAGCGTAAGAGTTTGAAGAAAAAGAAAAATAGAACAAAAGAAAGAGCAGAACAATATAGGGCAGTCAACAAAAGAATCAGGAAGTCCATGACGGAGGCAAAAGAGAAATGGATCGGTGAACAGTGCCAAGACATTGAAGAGAACATCAAGAAAAACAATAGCAAGAAAGCATATCAGCTGGTGAAAGACCTGACTAGCACGAAACAGAGAAAAGGTTTAACAATCCAAGACAAAAATGGGAAGTGTCTCACTGACGACCAGGATATTCTGAACAGATGGACAGAATACTGCTCCGACCTGTATAACTATAGAACCGCAGGAGATCCAGAAGTCCTTATGTACCCGAAAGCAAAGACACAGACAGTCACCCTATCCTCCGAGAAGAAGTGGAAACAGCAGTCAGATCGCTGAAAAAGGGGAAGTCAGCAGGGGCTGACAACATTCCAGCTGAGTTGGTCCAAGCTGGAGGGGAAAGCCATGATTAGCGCCCTACTAAGAATCTGCAACAAGATCTGGCAGACAGGAAAAATGGCCAACACCATGGACGCTGTCACTCATCATCACCCTCCCCAAGAAAGGAAATCTACAACAATGCCATAATTACCGCACAATCAGCCTCATATGTCACCCAAGCAAGGTCATGCTGCAGATAATATTAGATAGACTGAAGCCCACAAGCAGAGACCATCATTGCTGAGGAACAAGCAGGTTTCAGAGCAGGGCGCAGCACAACAGAACAGATATTCAACCTCAGAATACTATGTGAGCGGTCCTTCAACTCAACAAGACTTATACCACGAAATTTATCGATTTTAAGAAGGCATTTGCGGGGTGGCATGCAGTTTGGGGGGAAACCTGAACTTGTACGCATCAATGCAAACCTTTTTCAGAGTCATAAAAACAGTTACAGCGAGGCCCCCGTGCAGGTACTAAACAAAAATTGGAGAATGGTTCCGAACAACAGTTGGAGTAAGGCAGGGTGTTTCTCACCCACCTTTTTAACATTTTCCTTGAGAGAATCTGGCTATGCACTAAAACATCATAAAGGGATCGTCAGCATTGGGGCGAACATCAAAAACCCTCCCTTGGATGACATTGAGGGGAATAGCGGGATAAAAAAAGAGTTGCCGCCTAACAGAACACTTGGATAAGGTCCAAAACAACGGCAGGAAATATTTGGAGAAGCCCAAAAATGATGACTAAAAAAACCGCGGCATTAGCACTGTATCGGGTTAATGCCCCAGAAAGCGGGAAAACAGTTAAAAGCTTCAAGTCCCTGGGAGCCATTGTACCCGACAGGGATCCAAGCGAAGTAGTATGAGGACTGCACAGAAAATAACAGCTTTGTCAAACTAAACCCTTTGGGAGAGATAAGAATTCCCCTTATCTCAAGATCAGACAAATGCGCCCCCTTTTTTTTCCAATTTCTGTACCCTGTGAATATGGGGCCCCGACTGCAGATTTGGGGAGAAGGTCAGGAGGGAGATGAGTGCTTTCGGAGACTCTTTGGGATCTCCTACAAGACCCCAAAAAGAACGAAAGCGTGCAAAAAGAATCCCCAACCATTGGACCCCATGAGAACCTTCTAACGATCGTGAAAAAGCGTTAAAAATTAAGTGGTTGGGCCCTGTCACAAGATCCAAGGGAAATTTCAAAAACAGTTTTGCAAGGCCTGTCCAAGGAGGAAGAAGAAAGGAGACCCAAGGGAAAAGTGGGAGGAAAAAATCAGTGAATGGCAGGCCTAAAACTCAACAAAACCCCGAGAAAGGGGAGAAAAGAGAGAAGAAAGGAGGGAAATGGTTGTGAGTCTTTGAGGGTGCCCCACGGTCGTCAGATACGGGGGAAAATTTAATAGATAGATAGATAGGCCATTTTTTGTCAGTGGGAATGATGACAAAATTGACAACCTGCTACAGAGGGGCCCGGGTGTATAAAAAAAAGCACTGATTGTGTGTGTTTTTTGTTTTTTGGTGGGTGGGGGGGGGGGGGGGGGGGCAATTGGGAAGAGGTGGAGTAGGGGGTGTGGTGGTGTGGGGTAGGTGGGGTAGTTTTGAGTGTTGTGTTGTTGTGTGTGGTATGTATGCGAGCAGACTTAGTGTGTGTGGGTGTTTGTTTTGTGAGAGGAGAGAGGTTTTGTGGGGAGTAGGGGTTTTTCAGTCTTTCTTCTCTCCTCTCTCTTTTCTCTCTCTCTTCTCTCTCTCTCTCTCTCTCTCTCTTTTCCTCTCTCTCTTCTCCTCCTCTCTCTGTGAAAATTCCTTTCTGGTTTAAATTCGCAGACAACAGTGCTCTGTTATCTCTCTTATCCTGGATCAGTCTTAGACCACGGTCCAGCCCTCACCGAGTTCGTACACTGGTGTGACGAGGCCTATCTGGAGCTAAATGTTTCTAAAACTGAAGATCTTCCTATCGATTTCGGAAGATCAGGGTATACTCCTAATAATAGTATTATCCATAATCAAGAAGTTGAAAACGTTTGAAACTATAAGTATCTGGGAACTGTTTTTGACCACAAGTTAAACTGGGACGTTAACACAAACCGCTATTGTCAAAAAGGGACAGCAACGTGTGTATTTTCCGAGGAAACTGAACTCATTTTTTGTAGACAAAAGTATTCTTTCCTTGTTTTGCAAATCTTACATAGAGAGTGCTGTAAGTTTTGCTTTAATTTGTTGGAACAATAACCTTAATGTTAAAAACAAAGAATGGCCTGCAGAGAATTGTGAGAATCTGCTCAAAAATAATTAGAGAACAACAAAGAGATCTCAAGTCGTTCTGCAATCAGCAGCTTGTACGCAAAGCGACTGCCATTTTTGCCGATCCCTCCCATGCTTTGTTTCCAGAATTTCAGTTGTTGCCTTCAGGACGCCGCTTTCGATGCCCCAACAGCAAAACAAACAGAAAAAAAGTTCTTTTGTGCCAGTAATCATTCGAATTCTAAATTCACAATGACATTGACTACCTAGTTTTTACATTTCTCTCTGACTTACTTGCCTGATTGTCATTGCTATGAGTGTAGTCAATACACGTTTGTGTGTGTGTCTTTCTCTGTCTGTCTGTCTTTATCTGTCTGTCTCTGTCTCCTTCTCTCTCTCTCTGCCTCTCTCGCTCTCCTGCTCTCTCTCTACTTCTCTCTCTCTCCTCTCTCTCTACTTTCTCTCTCTCTGCCTCTACTCTCTCTCTACTTCTCTCTTTCCCTCTCTTCCTCTCTCTCTCTCCCTTCCTCTCCTCTCTCTCCTTCCCTCCCTCCCTCTCTCCCTCCCTCCTCTCTCTCTTCTCTCTCTCTCTCCCTCTCTCCTCTCCTCTCTGCCTCCTTCTCTCTCTGCCTCTCTCTCTGCTCCCTCTCTCTCTCTCCTCTCTCTCTCTCCTCCTCTCTCTCTCTCTTCTCTCTCTCTCTCTCCTCTCTCTCTCTCTCTCTTCTCCCTCTCCTGTCTCTCACCTTCTCTCCCGCCCTCCCTCACTCACTCTGTGTCTGTCTGTCTGCTCTCTCTCTTCTCTCCCTCCCCCTCTCTCTCCCTCTCTCTATTCTCTGTTCCTCCCCCCTCTCTCTCCCTCTCTTTCTCTCTCTCCCCCTCCCTCTCACTCTCCCTCCCCTCTTCCCCCCCTCTCTCCCTCTCTCTATCCTCTCCCTCTCTCTATCGCAAGCAGAACATCTTGCGCACACGTTAAATCCTGTTCCGCTTTTCGTAAGAGTAGGCCATTGTGTGCCGGTGGAAACAGATGACAAAATTGACAAAACCGCATACACACGGGGACTAGATGTAAAAAAAAAAAAAAGCACATGAGTGCTTATTCCATTATCCTCGATATAAAAGAATAAAATAAAATAAAAACAAAATAAATATATATCTCTCCCTCCCCTCTCTCTGTTCCTCCCCCTCTCTCTCCCTCTCTCTTTTCTCCCCCCCCCCCCCCCCCTCTCTTTCTCTCTCTCTCCCTCCCTCACTCTCTCTACCCCTCTCTCTGTTCCTCACCCCTCTCTCTCCCTCTCTCTCTCCCCTCTTTCTCTCCCTCCCCCTCTCTCCCTAATCTCATCTCATCTCATTTCATCTCATCTCAGTTCATGGTACCCCAGTGCTTCAGTGGTTCCCGGTTCCTGCTGACTTCCGCGACACAAAACTTGGGAAGTCCACACGGACTTGTGGAGTTGTCGGCGTTTCCTTGTCCGTGGCTGGAAACGTCGCTGCAATCGTGTTTTCCTTCTACAGCTAATCTGCGGAGTGCTTCCAGGTGTGTGGGTTTGAAATTAAAAAAAAAAAAATTAAAAATAGACCGGGGTGCGTGGTGTGTGTGTGGGGTGGGGGGGGTGGGAGTGAGAGGGAGGGGAGAGAGAGAGAGAGGGAAGGTGGAGGAGAGAGAGTGTGTGTGTGTAGGAGGTAGGGAGAGAAAGGAGGGGAGGGAAGCAGAGGGAGGGAGAGAGAGAGAGAGAGAAGGGAGGGAGGGAGGGGGAAAGGAAGAGAGAGGGATAGAGGGGTAGGAACAGAGAGAGGGGGTAGGGAGAGAGAGTGGAGAGAGAGGGGGGCAGAGAGAGGAGGAGGGGGGGGGGGGTGTAGGAGGGAAGGAGAGAGTGGGGGTAGAAGGAGAGAGAGAGGGGGGAGGAACAGAGAGAGGGGGGGGGGAGAGAGAGATGGAGGATGGAGAGGGGAGCAGAGAGAGAGGGGGTGGGGTGTGGAGGGAGGAGGAGAGAGAGAGAGAGAGAGAGAGAGAGATGAGAGAGGAGAGAGATGAGAAGAGATGGGGAGGAGATGAGAGAGAGAGAGAGAGAGAGAGAGAGGAGAATGTGAGAGGGAAGATGTGAGAGAGAAACAATGATAGTGACAATGGTTTATTGTGATAAGCATCAACGCCCATTCACAGGGGACAGTAGGATGGTGACTCGGCACAAAACACAGAATCAGTGAAAAGCATAATTAATGACAACCCAAACAGTCTTCATGAGAGAGAGAGACAGACAGACAGAGGCAGGGAGAGAGAGACACACACACAGACAGACAGCGAGAGAGGGTAGTGTGAGAGGGGAGCAGAGAGAGAGAGAGGGTGTGTGGGAGACAGAGTGAGAGACGGAGAGAGAGAAGGGGAGTGTGGGAGGGAAGGGAGACAGACAGACAGTGAGTGAGAGAGAGTGAGAGACAGAGAGAGAGAAAGGTAGTATGAGAGGGAAGCAGAAAGAGAGAGATAACGATAACGATAACGATATTTATTCAAGAAAGGCCATAGCCCATTTGAAGGGGTTTACAAAATGACACACATATATAATATGTTATACTCAAGCACACAAACATCTTTATCCAACTAACTACAATTTAGTACATACACACCAAGTTACACGTGTTTTCTGTGTTATGAGATCAAACTACTTCTCCTTTTTAAAGACTTATAGATATACATAGCAAGATTTTTCATGACATTTTCATTTTTGGAAGACAGGAGCGTAATCATTCTAAAGTGAGCTGGTCTGCGATAATATTTCTCAGGAATATAGTCTCTTCTTAAGTCATCTAGTGCTGGACAAGAAAAAATGAATTTTCATGTGTGTGGAATAATCAGGGCGTAGGTTGTATCAAAAGTTTTTTTATTTGTTTTAAACAGCGCATAATAGATTGCAGGTGGCAAGAATGGACCAGTCATATTGAGAATAGCGATCGGTTTTCATTGTATAAGCTTTTGAAAACAAATAACCTTACAGAACCATATATTGAAATGAGTGTAAACAAGTTTATTAGATGTGCGCTGACTAAATTTAGATTTGGTGTCTCTGAAATAACAGTTCATAGTCAAAGATATAGAAAAGGTGCGAAAAACTTGATATGTCCTATGTGTAGACTTGATGAAGAGGATGAAGTCCATTTCAGAAAGAGAGAGACAGAGTGAGAGAAGGGAGTATGGGAGGTAAGTGAGAGAGAGAGAGAGAAGAGAGAGAGAGAGAGAGAGATGAGAGAGGACGAGAGAGAGAGAGAGAGAGAGAGAGAGAACAAACTGGAATGATTTTTTACGGTATTTTAAATTTTACGATATCTTAACTTTAGCCATGAGAGAGAGAGAGAGAGATAGAGAGAGAATCCTGAACAAAAAGATTATCTAACAGGTCAATTAACCAATACCCCACCACCACCAAAAATACAATCAGACTGCAAAGTATATGACTTTAAGCCAGAAGGCCAGCCAAAAATCAAAGGAGATAGGCAGAGAGCATAAACTTGAAACCTAGACACATTATCCCCCCCCCTTGCTCGATTTGCACGTGCGTACAAGGAGGGGAGGGGTTTGGGGGTAGCCGGTAGCTGGCATCTGTTTCCATGTTTTTAAAATGGTTGTGCGGAAAATGTTACTTTTCCCCAGTGCCCCCACACGTGTGTGTGATTGTTTTTTTTAAATTAGTTTTTTTAAATTTAAAATTTTTTATTTTTCTTTTTATCGAGGAAATGAAAAAAACATTTTTGTGTTTTTTTTTTTTTACCATCCAGTCCCCCGGTGTATAGGTTTGTAAAATTCCGTCATCTGTTCCCCGGCCACACAAGGCCACTCACGGGGCAAAAAGGATTTTAAAACGTGTCCCAAAGATTTTCGCGTGCGTTCGAAAGGGGCTGGGTTTATAGTCTCATCCGAAGGATTTTTTGGGGGGGGGGGGTGGGGGCAGAGTTAACTCCGGGGGAAAATACCCCTTGAAGGGAAACAAACCCGGGGGGTTCCGATTCCCAGGCGAAATGTTCAAAACCATAGGCAAAATCCCGCCCCCCGGGAAAGGGGATTAAAATTGAAAGGGAAGAAGAGAGGAAAAGGGAAAGGGAGGGGAGGGGGAGGAGAGGGAGAGAGGAGAGAGGAGGCGCAGTTTTTTTTTTCCCTCTCGACCCATGGCTAGAGCTCTGAAATTCCCAATGGTGGTGTTTGCTTAAATGGGTAAAATTTTGTAGGTCCAAAACCCTTTTATAAAACCCCTCGCGTTTTCAATCTCGGGCCTAAATTCAGTTCTGAAAAGAACGTGCAAGTACTTTTAAAATTTTTGTTTAAAATTCTGAAATTGAATAGGGGGGGGGCGTTTTTTAATCCTTTTGGGTCATTCAACACAACTCTAGCCTTATGGGTTTTTTTTTTGTGGTTGGGTTGGGGGGGGGGGGTTTTGGGGGGGGGGGGGGGGGGGGGGGGGGGGGGGGGGGTTTTTTGGGGGGGGGGGGGG
>CM054160.1:39987925-39990425 GCA_028751875.1 Rapana venosa | reverse complement strand
CTCCAACCCCCACCTGCAATAATTACGTATATAAGCAACGGCAGACGAACGGCTGGCGGCCAGTATATCTGACTCCGCTTTTCCAAATGAACAGGCCGGGCCCATTTCATGGCGGATAATGATTAACCCGGGAAGAAAATAGGATGAGAAGGGGAGAGAGGGAGGGGGGGGGGGGGGGGGGGGGAGAAGACCCCCACAGGGGGCAGGGGAACTGTTCACCTGACTCCACTTTTCCAAATGAACAAGCCGGACCAGTTTCTGGGGTGGACAGGGTGTGGGTGGGGTGGGGGTGAGATTGTGGGAGTCTGGAATATACAACAAGGTTGAGGATGGTAAGATCAGGGTGTTCAGACAAGAATGATGAATGTTTGTCAGAGTTGTTGGGGGTACTGACGCTGCATGCAGACACCTTGCTGCACAGTGTCTACTGTCAATTAGAAGGGGGGAAAAAATCTCATTTTTTGACTTTTCCTCTGCCTTCAATACCATTCAGTCTCAGCTTGTAGCAACCAAAACTACTGTTATTGAATGCCTGTTCTCGACTCATTCTTCGGGTTATGAACTGGCTGATTAATTGAACACAGTGTGTTATATTTCTAAAAGCGAAAAGTCAACGTCCACTGGTTCTCCACAAGGCACTGTTCTGTCTCCTATCCTTTTTTTAATTAATTAACCTACAAGCGACTTTACTGACTCTGACAGTACACCAATTTTTTTTACCAGCATTGCGCAGTTAAGCGTCTTATTCCAGTTAGCGACAAAATACACATAACGACTTTACAGGTGTCCCCCAATAATTACAAATAAGTACAAGCAGACGGATTGCTTAGGGCCAAGTACACCTGACCCCTCTTTTCCAAATGACCAAGCCTGGCCAGTTTCTTCGCTGAATTGGAATGGAGAAAAGATTAGCGGGAAAGAGAGAAGAAAGGGACTGAAGGGAGGACAGGGGACAGCATGAGGAGGATTTTGTTGTTTTGGGGTCTTTTTTTTTTCTTTTTTTTTTTTTTGGGGGGGGGGGGGGGGGTTAGTTCCCACAGGGGGTTAAGGGGACCGAACACCTGATTCCTCTTTTCTTAATGAACAAGCTGGACCAGTTTCCAGGGGAGGGAATTGGGGGGGTGGAGGTTTCCGGGCAGGAGTAGGAAAGAAAGAATTGGAAAGAGAGAAAAAATAGAACGGGGTTTGAGAAGAGAGGGAAGAGAATGTGGTCCTGTTTTTTGCGATCTTCTACCCGACAACATTTTTGGCTTCCTGGAAGAATCACGTAATTTTCGTCCGATATGAGTGCTTATTCCATTCTCGATATTTAAAAAAAACAAAAAAAGTCATCTGAGCGCTTTGATTTGTTGCTTTACAAGATTCAGCGCTATATAAATTCCATGCATTATTATTATTATTATTATTATTATTATAAAACTGTCACAGTTACTTACTACGAACAAGGTTAGTTTTGATGATTCCTATATTAGTGTGTATGTATTTATATATTTATTTCTATTTTATTTCTATTTTATTCCTTTATTTCGAGGATAATGGAATAAGCACTTATATGCTTCTTTACATCCAGTCCTCGTGTGGATGTGGTTTTGTAAATTCTGTCATCTGTTCCCACCGGCACACAATGGCCTACTCTTCCGAAAAGCGGAACAGGATTTATCTCATCTTGTGTGTCGCTTACACAGCACGATGGCCGTCCTGGGTTCTCATACAACGCAGTGGCAGTCTTGGCTTGAGCCTTATAGTTGGCCAGGGCATTGATACGAGGAGAACTCTGTGTATTGTTGCGGATTTAATCTGAGATTGAAAATGTTTACGAGGTGACAGCCCCAATCTGTGGTCGGCGGGGCTATCAACAACAAAATTGGATTGGATGGTATGGGTGTGTATGTGTTGTGTGGTGTGTGTGTGTGTGTGTGTGTGTGTGTGTGTGTGTGTTATCTTCTTATTATTTTGCTCTTTGTGTGTTTTCTGTATGAAAGTGGCTTTTTCTACCAAATTTAGCTAGGAACAACTCATGTTTTGCTGGGGGTTCGTTTACGTGCACTAGATATATAAAGGACCTCGGGTTATCGTCTCATCCAAAAGACTACCACCCCGTACCACCACTCCAGGTAGGGGTGAAAGTTTGGGATCAGACGGGGATTGAACCTCCGACTTCCTGCTTTTTCGACGTATGGGTACGGGCGCTTTACCTCTAGACCACCAATCTACTTGTTGGAGCTGGGAGGAGAGGACATTTTGGAATGAATTTGTGTTGTGGGTAATTTTTGTACACACCCACATCGGCAAGTTGTGGTTTTGTTAAATTTCATGTACCCCTTTGACGGAGGGGTGGTGGGGGGGGGGGGGGGGGGGGGGGGTTAGTGAATTAAAATCTTGAATTAAAAAAAAAATCTTGAAGAGTATGGTGGTAGTTAAGGGGTTTGTTCGGAGAGTATAAATTCTAAAGATGTTCCCATAACCTGTGGCGCTGCTCTTGTGGCGACGCGCTCTCTCC
>CM054160.1:39975425-39977925 GCA_028751875.1 Rapana venosa | reverse complement strand
TTTAAAAAAAAAAACCCAAAAAAAATTTTTCCTTTTTTTTTTTTTTTTTTAAAAAAAAAAAATTTTTTTTTTTTTTTTTTTTTTTTTGGGGGGGTTTTTGGGGGGGGGGGTTTTTTTTTTCCGGGGTTTTTTTGGGTTTTTTTTTTAAAAAAAAGGTTTTTTAAAAAAATTTTTTTTCCCCCCCCCCTTCAAAATTTTGCCCCCCTTTTTTTTTTTTTTCCCTTTTTTTTTGGGGTTTTTGGGGTTTTTTTTTTTTAAACAAAATTTTTTTTTTTTTTAATTTTTTTTTTTTAATTGGGGTTTTTTAAAAAACCCCCCCCCTTTTTTCCCTTTTTTCCCCCAAATTTTTTGTTTTAAAAATTTTTTTTTTCCCCCAAAAAAAGGGGTTTTAAAAGGGAAAAATTTTTTTTAAAAAAAAAAATTTTGGGGGGGGTTTTTTTTTTTGGGGCCCCCCTTTTTTTTTCCCCCAAAAAAATTTTTTTTTTTTTAAAAAGGGGGGGGGGGGGTTTTTATTTTATTTTTTTTGGGGGGGGGTTTTTTGGGGTTTTTTTTTTAAAAAAGGGGGGGCCGGGGGGGGGGGGGGGGGTTTCCCCCCCCCTGGGGGGTTTTTTTCCCCCCCCCCGGGGGGGCCCCGGGGGGGCCCCCCCAAAATTTTTTGGGGGGGGGGGGGGGGGTTTTTTTTGGGGGGGGGGGGGGGGGGGGGGGGGCCCCCCCCCCCCCCCTGGCCCCCCCCCCGGGGGGGGGGGCCCCCCCTTTTTTGGGGGGGCCCCCCCCCCTTTTTTTTCCCCCCCCCCCCCTTTTTTCCTTTTTCTTCTTAAAAAATTTTCCCCCCCCCCCTTTTTTTTGGGGGGGGGCCCCCCTTTTTTCCCCCCCCCCCCCTTTTTTTTTCCCCCCTTTTTTTTCCCCCCCTTTTTTTTAAAAAAAAAGGGGGGGGGGGAAAAAAAGGGGGGGGGGGGGGGGGGGGGGGGGGGGGGGGGTTTTTTTTTTTTTTTTTTTTTGGGGGGGGGGGGGGGGGGGTAAAAAGGGGGGGGGGGGGGGGGAAGGAAGGGGGGGGGGGGGGGGGGGGGGGGGGGAAAAAAGGGGGGGGGGGGGGGGGGTTTTGGGGGTTAAAAATTTTTTTATACTTATTTATTTTATTTCATTATTTTATATTGAGGATAATGGAATAAATACTTATGTGCTTTTTTTTAAACGTCCAGTCCCCGTGTGTATGCGGTTTTGTGACAAAATTGTTCCCACTGTTCCCACAAAAGTGTTCATCTGTTCCCACCGGCACACAATGGTCTACTCTTACGAAAAGCGGAACAGGATTTAACGTGTGCGCAAGATGTTCTGTTAGGGGGTGTGTGTAGGTGTGTGTGTGAAATGCAAAGTTTTTTTTTTTAATTTCTAATTTCTAGATGGTGCATTGAATAAGCAACACTTTTGCTCTTTTTCCATCTTACTTTCCATCCAATTTTTAAATGTGTATTTTTACTTATGTATTGATTTCATTCTTTTATATATCGAGGATAATGGAATAAGCACTTATGTGATGTTTAAAAAAAAAAAAATTTAAACACCATCCAGTCCCCGTGTGTATGCGGTTTTGTCAGTTCTGTCATCTGCTCCCACTGGCACACAATGGCCTACCTGTATGTGTTAGTTTTAGTGGTAGTGTGTGTATATGTTAGTGTATTAGTATGTGTGTGGTAGTGTAGTGTATGTGCGTGCGTGTGCTTGCGCGCGTGCGTGCGTGCGTGTAGGAAGGGCGGGGCGAGGGGGGGGGGGGGGGGGCATTCTTCTGAAGACAAAAGCATCATCACTATTACAGCAGTCCCTTTTCGTTTCCTCCTGTTCTCTCTCTCTCCCTCCCCTCCCTCTTCCTCTCTCTCTCTCTCCTCTCCCCTCCCTCTCCTCCTCCTCTCTCTCTCTCCTTCTCCTCTCTCTTCTCTCTCTCTCTCTCTCTCTCCCTCCCTCTCTCTCTCTCTTTCTCTCTCATCATGATAACCTTTGACTGACAGACTGAAAGACAGAGTGGGCAGTGGGGTGATCACTTTCTTTATCATCACTTCACCCCCATTCATCAAGTCCTCAGTTATTTTCATCCCGGTTACTTTTAGGGGGCGAAAGAGGGGTGTGGAGGGGGAGGGTAAAGGGGGGGGGGGGGGGGGGGGTAAGACCAAAAGAAAGGCTCCTGCAAGACATGCTTTTATGACGAGATGACGTCAGTAAGATCTGGGGGCGGGAAGGGGGGGGGGGGGGGGGGGGGCAGGAATAATGGAGTTCCGAATTAATAATAATAATAATAAATGGAATTTGCATAGCGCTATATCTTGCAAAGACAAATCAGAGCGAATTTGACGTCATTGTAACGTGACGCGCAAGCCCGGCGCGGAACCCAGAAAGGGAAGAATGGGTTCCGAATTGACGTCAGTGTAACGTGACGCCGCAATCGAGCGTCACACCCAGAAATGTCGGTCCGCTGTCTTTTTTGGGGGGAGAGTACCAAGCTGGCGTT
>CM054160.1:39947925-39965425 GCA_028751875.1 Rapana venosa | reverse complement strand
ACCTCTAGACCACTGTTGCGGGTATTCCATTGCTGAATGCGTGTTGCAGAAGGAATCTTGGATTATTGCTTCATCCGAAAGACTAGCACCCGGACCACAGGGTCAAGGTCTCGGGGATGGGGGGGGGGGGGGGGGGATAAATTCGGGCACAGGCAGATAGAACATGCCATAGGGGGGGCGGGATAGGCCTGGTGGGGCTTAGAGTGATGCGCTCGTGATCTGCTGACCCGGGTTCCAATCTCGTTCAAGAGGATTTCTCCTCTGGAGTTAACGTCAGTGCCGACTCCACTTTTCCGAAAAAGTCCTTCGGGTGAGACTGTAAACCGAGGTCCCGTGTGCGAACGCACGCAGAACATCTTGCATGCGCACACGTTAAAACCCGTTCCGCTTTTCGGAAGAGTAGGCCACCATAGTGTGCCGGTGGGATTTGATGATAAAATTGACACAACTGCATGCACACGGGGACTAGATGTAAAATGAGTGCTTATTCCATTACCCTCGCAGTAAAAGCATAAATAGGTAAAATAAAATCATAGTTCAGAGATGTGATTTGTTTGTTTTTTACAAGATTCAGCGCTATATAAATTCCATATATTATTATTATTATTATTATTGTTTGTATACCTGTTTGTATTGGGAGGACAATCAGGGTTTTTTTCCTGAGGGTTTTGTTTCACTATAGACAGAAAACAATGTGTTAACAGAGAAAAGAGAGAGTGTTTTATTTTTTAACAGAAAACAGGTGTTTAATTTGTCAACAATGTTGACAGAGGAAAGAGGGTGCTAAATATGTCAACAATGTTAACAGAGAAAAGAGGTGTTTAATTTGTCAATGATGTTAACAGAGAAAAGAGGGTGTTTAATTTGTCAATGATGTTGACAGAGAAAAGAGGGGTTTTAATTAGTCAACAATGTTAGGGTGTTTGTCAACAATGTTAACAGAGAAAAGGGTTTTTAGTTTGTCAACAATGTTAACAGAGAAAAGGGTTTTTAGTTTGTCAACAATGTTAACAGAGAAAAGAGGGTGTCTCATTTGTCAACAATGTTGACAGGGGAAAGAGGGTGTCTCATTTGTCAACAATGTTAACAGAGGAAAGAGAGTGTTCATTTTGTCAACAATGTTAACAGAGAAAAGAGGGTGTTCAATTTGTCAACAATGTTAACAGAGAAAAGAGGGTGTTCAATTTGTCAGCAATGTTAACAGAGAAAAGAGGGTGTCTCATTTGTCAACATTGTTAACAGAGAAAAGAGGGTGTCTCATTTGTCAACAATGTTAACAGAGAAAAGAAGGTGTTCATTTTGTCAACATTGGTAAACAGAGAAAAGAGAGAGTGTTTAATTTGTCAACAATGGTAACAGAGAAAAGAGAGAGTTTAATTTGTCAACAATGTTAGGGTGTTTGTCAACAATGTTAACAGAGAAAAGGGTTTTTAGTTTGTCAATAATGTTAACAGAGAAAAGGGTTTTTAGTTTGTCAACAATGTTAACAGAGAAAAGAGGGTGTCTCATTTGTCAACAATGTTGACAGGGGAAAGAGGGTGTCTCATTTGTCAACAATGTTAACAGAGGAAAGAGAGTGTTCAATTTGTCAACAATGTTAACAGAGAAAAGAGGGTGTTCAATTTGTCAACAATGTTAACAGAGAAAAGAGGGTGTTAAATTTGTCAGCAATGTTAACAGAGAAAAGAGGGTGTCTCATTTGTCAACAATGTTAACAGAGAAAAGAAGGTGTTCATTTTGTCAACATTGGTAAACAGAGAAAAGAGAGAGTGTTTAATTTGTCAACAATGTTAACAGAGAAAAGAGAGAGTTTAATTTGTTAACAATGTTAACAGAGAAAAGAGGTTTAATTTGTCAACAATGTACACAGAGAAAAGAGAGAGTATTTAATTTGTCAACAATGTTAACAGAGAAAAGTGTGTGTTCAATTTGTCAACAATTTTAGGGTGTTTGTCAACAATGTTAACAGAGAAAAGTGTGTGTTCATTTGTCAACAATGTACACAGAGAAAAGAGAGAGTGTTTAATTTGTCAACGATGGTAAACAGAGAAAAGAGAGAGTGTGTTGAATTTGTCACCAATGTACACAGAGTAAAGAGAGAGTGTGTTTAATTTGTCAACAATGATGTTAACAGAGAAAAGAGAGAGTGTGTTTAATTTTGTTCCCCCCCCCCCCCCCCCCCCCTGTTTGTTGTCTGTTGACAGAAAGAAGAGGACCAACAGGGACCATCACCCCCTAAACCCAAACCCAAGAAGCCTTTGAGGGACAGTGGTGAGCATGCATTTTGTTTGTCTTTCTTTTATTTCATTTTTTTTCTTTTTTTATTTGGTCTCTGTTCGGGGGTTTTTCTTCTCCCCCTTGTTGTCTGTCTGTCTTGGGGACGGGATAGCTCAGTGGTCACAGCACTCTCTTTCCCCCGGCCAAGGTTTTAAGCAGCATCGAGTGCGTGGTTACCACTTGGACGGGTGACCGTTTGCGTGCGCCTTGGCTTCAGTACAGTTCCCCCCCCCCCAGGTTACCCAGCTGTATATGGGTACCTGCCCTCTTTAGGGTCAGGGAAGGTTAAAGCAGCGAGGGAGAGGAGATGGGCGCCGCTGTCCTCAATATGCTGGCTCCTAGAGAAGTTCTCTGATGCCTCGCTCTCCCCTACGACCACATAGGTTATGGGACACCTTTACCTTACCTATCTGTCTTACTATAGACAGACAGACAGACAGACAGAGAGAGAGAGAGAGAGAGAGAGAGAGAGAGAGAGAGAGAGAGAGAGAGAGAGAGAGAGAGAGAGAGAGAGAGAATTGTGTGTGAGATGTGTGAGTGCTTGTGTGGAGAGAGAGAGAGAGAGAGAGAGAGGAGAGAGAGAGAGAGTAGTGTGTGGTGTGTGTGTGTGTGTGTAAACAGGAAGGAAATTAAGAAACACTGACAGATCTTCACTTGGAAGTTGACTTGTGAGATAATAAAATACACCCGCCACCTCCCACTCCCCCCCCCCCCCCCACCACCACCCCCACACCACCACCACCCCCAACCCCCCATCCCTCCCCGCCTTAATTCACCAGACACCGCCGAGATTCGAACCCACGCCCTCAAGCACCCAGAGGATTGAAGCGCTTCAAATTTGATTACTTTACAAGAGTCAGCGCTTTATAAATGCCATTACATTATCCTTTATTAATAATAACAATGATAAGAATAATAATAAGAAGAAAAAGAAGAAGAATGTATGGAATTTATATAGCGCTAAATTTTGTAAAGCAACAAATCAAAGCGCTCAGATGACATTAAAAATTTTTTTTTTAATTTATGCGTGTGTATGCGGTTTTTTAAAATTTTGTCATGTTCCCACCGGCACACAATGGCCTACACTTTCGAACAGCGGAACAGGATTTAACGTGTGCGCAAGATGTTCTGCATGCGTTCGCACACGGGGCCTCGATTTATAGTCTCATCCGAAGGAGTTTGACATTCAGTTCGCTTTTTTTTGTTGTTGGTCAAACTGGGAAGAAAGGGCGAGGCTAGGAATCGAACCCACAACCTCACGGTTTACTTGTTGGCAGGCAAACGTCTTAACCATCCTGCCACCTTCCTTCACCTTCCTTATTATTATTATTGTTGTTATTATTATTATTATTATTATCATTACGATCTTAAGCACTCGGTTTTAGCTTCCGTCATACAAAATAACATATTTTCTTTGATTGTTTGTTGTTTGTTTGTTTTTAATGCAGACTACATATTTTGTTTATTTGTTTGTTGTTTTTGCACCTGTCATCTAGCAATCAAACCACGAGTCAGACAGTGCTAGTGCTATCAGCCTTTTCTTTCTTCATGAACGATTGATTGCATAGGTGTAAATGATTTGAATGTGAGCGCTTTTGATTTTGTTCCTTTTGCAAGAGTCAGTGCTATATAAATTCCATACATTGTTATTATTTTATTATTATTATTAGTGCGCTTTGATTTGTTCCTTTGCAAGATTCAGTGCTATATAAATTCCATACATTGTTATTATTATTATTATTGCGCTTTGAGTTGTTCCTTTGCAAGATTCAATGCTATATAAATTCCATACATTGTTATTATTTGATTTGTTCCTTTGCAAGATTCAGTGCTATATAAATTCCATACATTGTTATTATTATTATTATTATTATTATTGCGCTTTGATTTGTTCCTTTGCAAGATTCAGTGCTATATAAATTCCATACATTATTATTATTATTATTTTTGCGCTTTGATTTGCTCCTTTGCAAGATTCAGTGCTATATAAATTCCATACATTATTATTATTATTATTGTTATTGTTGTTGTTGTTGTTCTTCTTTTCTTCTTCTTCTTATTATTATTATTATTATTGTTGTTGTTGTTGTTATGGTGGATCGGTGGTCTAGAGGTAACGCGCCTGTCTAGAAAGCGAAAAGTCCGGGTCGGAAGTGTGCGGTGGTTCGTATCCCGTTTGGACCCGAAACTTTTCCCCCATCCATTAGATCATGAGTGGTGGTCTGGGCGCTAGTCTTTCGGATGAGACGATAAACCGAGGTCCCGTGTGTTGCACATAATTATTTAGCGCACGTAAAAGAACCCACGGCAACAAGAGAGTTGTCCCTGGCAAAATTATGTAGAAAAAAAGCCACTCTGATAGGGAAACAAAAACTGTTGCAGACAGGGGGAAAAAAAAAAAAAAAAATGGGTGGCGCTGCTCTTGTGGCGACGTGCTCTCCCCGGGGGAGAGCAGCCCGAATTTCACGCAGAGAAATGTGCGTGACTTAAAGTGGTATAAATAAAATAAATAAATAAATAAATATTATTATTATTATTATTATTATTATTATTATTGTTGTTGTTGTTGTTGTTGTTTGTTGTTGTTTCTCTATTACAGACTACAATCCTTTGACGGGTCACTCCAGTGGCGCGTGCTTCCGACCCCCGAGGCGCGGACCTACCGGAGGCGGATGAGGTTAAAGCAGTGTGCGTCCTTGACCTTGACCTCATTGACCTTGCAGGGGGTCGTGAGGTCACCGGGTCACCAGGTCACGTGACCTTTGCGGTGGTGTACAACCACGTGAGAGTCGCGTGATGGCGTGGATGCACACAGGAGATGATTTTTTTTTTTTCCCCCGAATGATGAAACTTTTGTTACAGGTTGTTTTTTTTTCTTTCTGCATCTTCTTCTATATCTACTCCCATGTTCAGTGCAGTACGTGTGAGAAGGTGTGTGATGTTATTATTGTGTGTTTGGGGGGGGGGGGGGGGGGGGGGGGGGGAGAAGTGAGGGGGGTACGTTTTTGTTGTTGTTATGTTATGGGGGGGGGGGGGGGGGGGGTTAGTTTGGGTTTTTTGTTGGTGGTTTGGTTGAGGGTGGGGGAGGGTTGGGGGACGGGGAGTTGAATAAGGGGGGTAGTTTTCGGTGGGGGGGGGGTGTTGGTTTTTTAAGCAAGGGTGGGTGGGGGTGTTGACATTTGTTTTTCAAGTGGTCAGAATCACAATGATGTGTAAAGTATATGTTTGTGGTGATAGTATTGGTTTTTTTTTCTTTTCTTGTGAAAGTGTGTGTGTTGTCTTGGTTGGTTTTTTGGTGTGGTTTTTTTTGGTGGGGAGGTGGGTTTTTGGATTTTTATTGTTCAGTTTGGTTAGGAGGGGGTGGGGGGGGGGGGGATAAGGTGGTGGTTTTTCAACGGATTTTTTATTTTGTTTGGTTGGTTGGGTGGGTGGGGTTTTTATTGTTGTTAATTCGGTTGGAGGGGAGGTGTTGCTTTTTATTTGTTTGTTGCTGTTTTGTTGTTGATTTTTTTTTGGGGTGGTGGGGGTGTGGGGGGGGGGGGGGGGTGGGGGGTGACAGGTTTCTGAAAAGTTGGTTTGAAAGTTGAGAAGGGAAGTAACTGAGGAAGAAGGGAAAGAACCAAAATCCTGTAACAAAGGGGCAGACAATTTGTGTGGGTCATTCTGTAGTTCAGGGTCTTTGCAAAAACAGTCTGGAGTTTTCTCCCCTTGCCCAGAAAACAGAATGCGGCAGCCTCGCTTGTGAGAATGATAACTGTCGGATCTTTATGTCTGTCACAGGTTTTTTTTAATTGAAAAGTTAAGTAGTTGTGTTCTATATGTGTGTGTGTGATATCTTCAGTTTAACGTCTATTCACATTTAGTGATTTTAGACGTGTGTGTGTACACGTGTGTGTTTGTGTGTGTGTATTCTTTGTTTGTGTGTTCCTCTGTGTGTGTGTTCTCAGTTTGTGTGTGCCTCTGTGTGTGTGTTTGTGTTTTCTCTGTTTGTGTGTGTTCTCTGTTTGTGTGTGTATGGGTGTATCTGTGTGTGTGCGTGCGTGTGTACGTACAGATGGAGCGAAACTGTTATACGCGTGTAGATGAAACCAACAATATAGCAAGAATAAGTATCCACAGCAGCATTGATACATTCATAAAAATAATGCAACAACAACAAAGGCAGTAATCACTGCTATATCAAGAAAACTATGCGTCTTTGTCCCCACCCCCACCCCCATCCCCAACCACCCCACCCCACCCCACCCCCTACCCTACACACCACTTTTAAATTTTGCCACTTTTCCTTCTATTTTCCTATAATTATCACTATTGCATTTATACAGCACGTACTATAAGGCATCTACAGAAATTAACACTACTTTTTTGGTGTGAAAGACTTTTCCCCTGACTCGGAAGTCATCGTAAGATTTTTTGCCTCCAGATTAGATAGGTTTGGATTCTTTTAATAAAAAAAAACCCAAACAAAAAACAAATTTTCAGTGAACACTGTATCCCCTCAGTCCATAGTCGTCTGCTAACTTCCTGACCGTAAAATACATTCGCGGGGTCAACACCGCTGTAGGAACACAAGTGCTCCTTATTTGATGATGGTGGGAACAGATGACAATTTACAAAACCGCATACACACGGGGACTGGATGTAAAAAGAAAAACGCACATAAGTGCTTATTCCATTATCCTCAATATAAAAGAATAAAATAAAATGATCATTTCCAACTTTCTCGTGACTGCCGCCTGGTATTGTTCTATGACCTCACACTGTATTTTCCCCCCATACTTTGATTTTTTTTTTTTAATCTGTAAAAAATTAGCAGCAATTTTTTTGTTTTTTAACCGTTTCTTGTCAGCGCTGTATAGAAGACATCTCTTAACCCGGAATCTAAAGCTGGTTGACCCGGAAGCTAAAGCTGGTTGACCCGGAAGCTAAAGCTGGTTGACCCGGAAGCTAAAGCTGGAGTGTGGCCTAAACTGCCATTATAGTAACATTGTATGAGGCATTGTCTTGGGGGGGGGGGGAAATGAACAGTGTATCCAAAAACACACACACACACACGCACGCACACATATACACGCGCGCGCACACACGCGCACACACACATACACACACATATACACACACACTATCTCCCTCTCTCTCTCTCTCTCTCTCTCTCTCTCTCTCTCTTTACACACACACTGTCTCTCTCCCCCCCCCCCCCCACTCTCTCTCCCTTCCTCCCTCACATACACACACATATATACATTCACTCTCTTTCTCTCTCACACACACACACCCACACACACACACTTTCTCGCTCTCGCTCTCTCTCTCTACGCAAACACTCTCTCTCTCTCTCGCTCCCTCACACAAACACACACACACACACACACACACACACACACACACACACACACACACACACACACATAGAACAGCCTTTTTTTCGGCACACACAATTATTTTCGTGTCTGTCAGAGTGGAAGAGCGGTAAAAGGAACAAGATGGTGAAATGACAGGACTTGGGTTTTGAAAGTGAAACTGGTTTAGTTTATCAGTGTCTGCCAACCGACATGCTATAGACCGTTTTATAGCGTCTGTCCTTACAGCGATGGTGCTAGCAGTGTGTGTGTGTGTGTGTGCGTGTGTGTGTGTGTGTGTGTGTGTGTGTGTGTGTGATCAGTTTAACGTCTATTCACATTTAGTGATTTTAGTGTGTGTGTGTGTGAGGAGTTTGTTGTGAGTGTAGGTGTGTGTGATAGGAAGAGAGGAGTGTGTGTGTGTGTGTGTGTGTGTGTGTGTGTGTAGGTTTGTGTGTGTGAGTGAGTGAGTGAGAGGAGAGAGAGGAGTGTGTGTTGTGAGTGTGTGTGTAGGTGTGTGTATGTGATGAGAGAGAGTGAAGGAGAGGAGTATGTATGTATGTGTGTCAGTCAAGTCAAATTTTTATTTCCAAATGGCACATTGAATGAGCAATGCATTTGCTGTTTTTCATCAAGCCATCTATCTAAGAACAAAAACTTCTTAATGATAATGCTGAAATACTACATTATTACAACCTTTACCAATAGAGTGTACCAATTAAAAAAAAGAAGAAAACCAATGAAATAATACACTGCAAAATACAATATACACACAAACACATACACACGCACAAATGTGTGTGTGTGTGTGTGCGCACGCGCGCGCGTACGTGTGAATGAATGAAGTACGAAGCTAATCCTGCGTAGTAACTCTTATAGCTCATCATTTTTCGATAGAAATGAAGTCTGAAACCTTTAAGAGTGTATCGGTGGGTTTGGTGTTTTGAACTGGAAGACTCGTGTTTTTATTCTGTAGTGGGTTTTGGTGTGCGTGCGTGCGTGCGTGTGTGCGTGTGTGTGTGTGGGTGGGTGTGTGGGTGGGTTGGAACAGAACAGAAGAGAACAGAACCGAAGAGAACAGAACATTGTTTATTGTCATTAAAGCCTAGACGGCTTGTAGACACAAGTAAACACACTGTTTCAAAACATCAAAAAAGTTATCGATGATTGGTGTGTGTGTGTGTCAAGTCAAGTCAAAATGATCTTTATTGGGAGCAAAAGAGTAAGTTTACAAGCTTTGTGTGTGGGCGTGCGTGTGTGGTGTGCGTGTGTGTGTGGCGTGTGTGTGCGTGCGTGTGTGTGTGTGTTTGTGTGTTGTATTGTGTGTATGTGTGTGCGCGCGTTTTTCTTTTCTTTTCTTTCCTTTTCTTTTTGTTTTTTTGTTTTTGGACAGTAAAGCTTACTATAATAGTTAAAATAAAAATATTAACATTTGTAATGAATGAAGCAATCAATCAGCCAATCAATCAACCAATCAGTCAGCCAATCAAATCAATCGAGCCGAGTAAACAAACGTCACTTCCTCGTCTTCCGATTCCCCAACAGACTCGCACAATCTGTGAAGGGGAAAAAAATTAATGTTCAGAAAATTCCAGGCTCAAGCATTTAGTTTAATGAATGAGAAATGCACAGCTTTGTAAACAAATCACTTTTTAAATCGTAACGAAGAAGGGGAAAAACTGACAATGATCACGGAGGAATATTAGCAAAGCTTTTGAACATTTGCAGAATTGTAAAGTTGGAAATTCCGGTAGTAGACTTGCAATTTTGAAACATTGTCCAAAAAGGAAAAGAAAAGTAAAAAGGGGAGAGGGATGTGTGTGTGGTGTGTGTGTGTGTGTGTGTGTGTGTGTAGGGATGGTGTGATGTGTGGTGAGTGAGAGAGAGAGAGAGAGAGAGAGAGAGAGAATTCTAAACTCTGAACAGGTTTACTGTACATTGGCCTTTGGCCACAATACATACAGTGGGCAAGGAAAAAAGGCAAGTGAAGGAAACGAAATGCAAAAAAAGAGTTGGTCACATTTTCCATCTAAGCCAGCTCTCCTGGTGGCATCACACCAAGTACATCATCCGAATAAACAAAACAATAAGACGATAAACCTTGAAAGCAAAACACGAAGTCAGTGAATGTAAGATAATGTAAAGAACGGCTTATCGTGTGTGTGTGTGTGTGTGTGTGTGTGTGTGTGTGTGTGTGTGTGTGTGTGTGTGTGTGTGAGAGAGAGAGAGAGAGAGAGAGAGAGAGAGATTTAAAATTCAAATCTCGAAAACAAATCTGATACAAGGCAGAACTCAACCATCGAGTAAACAGGGGGGACAACAATGACAAATAAACAACAACAAAAACAAACCAGGGTTAATGTCTTTCTCCACTTAAACATATATATATTTTTTAAATATTATTTTTAAAAAACCCACAGATAAAAAAGAAAATGAAACTGAATTCAGAGACAAGATTGTGTGAGAGATTTTGAAATAACACGTTTTGTTTCGTGCTATCTGTGTGAATATCGTCTTTTTCAAAATAGCAAGTCATAAATATCATTCTTTTGCCCACTCGTCCCCTCTCTCTCTCTCTCTCCACACACGCACGCACACACACACACACACACACACACACACACACACCACATCCACTCTTCTCTCTCTCTCTCTCTTTCTCGCTCTCTCTCTTACAATGACATTTGCATTTTATTTGACAGAACACTTTATTCATAAATGCAAATGCCAAGTAACACATGTGAGGATTTGCGTGCGCGCACACACAGACATGTGCAAGCAGGCATACGCGCGTGCGCGCGCGCACCACACACACACACACACACACACACACACACCACACACACCTGACTCGGTAATATTTGAGCATAAGTTTTTTAACCTCACAAAGACAACTTGCACACATACCTTACACGCTGTGCATTTTTCTTGTCAGCAAATGAATTGAATTTTTAATACAAAATAAAGGTGTTCCCATAACCTATGTGGTCGTAGGGGAGCGAGGCATCAGAGACCTCAATTTCTCCAGGGGCCAGCATATTAAGGGCGGCGTCCATATCCTCTCCCTCGCTGCTTTACCTTCCCTGACCCTAAAGAGGGCAGGTACCCATTTACAGCTGGGTGAACTGGGGGGACTGTATTGAAGTTAAGTTAGGAATTAGGTCATACATAGTTGATGATTATTCATGTTGGATTATAAAGTAGTGTGTGTGTGTGTCCGTGTGTGTGTGTGTGTGTGTGTGTGTTTTCGCTTAACGACCTTCCACTTTAAGTGATATTAGACTCTGTATGTGTTGTTGTGTGTGTGTGTGTGTGTGGTGTGTGTGTGTGTGTGTTGTGTGTGTGTGTTTCGCATTAACGCCCTTCCACTTAAAGTGATATTAGACTCTGTATGTGTGTGTGTCTGTGTGTGTTGTGTGTGTTGTGTGTGTGTGTTTGTGTGTGTGTGTTTCGCATTAACGCCCTTCCACTTTAGTGATATTAGACTCTGTGTGTGTTGTGTGTGTGTGTGTGTTGTTGTTGTGTGTTGTGTCTTGTGTGTGTGTGTGTTTCGCTTAACGCCCTTCACTTAAAGTGATATTAGACCTGTGTGTGTGTGTGTGTGTGTGTGTGTGTGTGTGTGTGTGTGTATGTGTGTGTGTGTGTGTTCGCATTAAGCCCTTCACTTAAAGTGATTTAGACTCTGGGTTGTCTAGTGTGTGTTGTGCTTGTGTGTGGTGTCTGTGGTGTACTAGGTGTGTCTCTGTGTGTGCTGTGTCTAGGGGGGTTCTCGCCTTAAACGCCCTTCCACTTTAAGTGATATTAGACTCTGTGTGTGTGTGTGTGTGTCATGTGTGTGTTGCGCGCGCGGTGCGTGTGTGTGTGTCTATGGTAGTGTGTCTACCTTAAACATGCCCTTCAGTTAACGATATCGACTCTGGTCTAGGTGCGTGTGTGTGGAGAGAAAGACAGACAGACATAAAGACAGATAGACATAAAGACAGACAGACATAAAGACAGACCGACAGACATAAAGACAGCACAGACATAAAGACAGACCGACAGACATAAGAAGACGACAGACATAAAGACAGACCGACAGACATAAAGACAGACAGACAGACATAAAAGACAGACCGACAGACATAAAGACAGACAGACAGACATAAAGACAGACAGACAGACATAAAGACAGACAGACTAAAGACAGACCGACAGACATAAAGACAGACCGACAGACATAAGACAGACGACAGACATAAAGACAGACAGACAGACATTAAAGACAGACCGACAGACATAAAGACAGACAGACAGACATAAAGACAGACCGACAGACATAAAGACAGACAGACAGACATAAAGACAGACCGACAGACTAAAGACAGACCGACAGACATAAAGACAGACCGACAGACATAAAGACAGACAGACAGACTAAAGACAGACCGACAGACATAAAGACAGACAGACAGACATAAAGACAGACCGACAGACATAAAGACAGACAGACAGACATAAAGACAACGACAGACATAAAGACAGACCGACAGACATAAAGACAGACAGACAGACATAAAGACAGACAGACAGACAGACGAAAAGGCAGGGGGGAAGAGTCGAGATGATAATGCGATGTTTCTGCTGAAAGATCTTGAAGGGAATGCGTATGACGCCAGTTATAGGAAAAAGCCATGACGGTTTAGGTAACTGGCTGAGGATACCTACGCATATTGTCTGCTCATAATCATCATGATAATATTATTATTATCATCATTATCATCATTATTATTATTATTATCATCATTTATTATTATGTTTTATTTTTATTTTTTTTTATATTATTATTTGTTATTATTTCTAATATTATTATTATGCCATCTGAATGAATCGGTTGTCTTTGTTATATATAAGGGGGGTGGGGTGAGGGTGGGGAGCGGAGTTTGGGGGGGTGGGGGGAAGCAAATTTTTTTTTAGTTGGCTTTTTTTTTTTTTCGGAGTGGGGGGGGGGGGGGGGGGGTGATGGCGGGTTTTTTTTCTTTGTCTTGTTGTTTGGTTTGGTTTGGGTTTTTTCTTTGGGGGGGGGAGAGGGGGGGGGTTATACTTTTGTTTGTTTGGGATTTTCTTTTCGAGGTGAGGGGGTGGAGGTGTTACTGTTTTTGTTGGTTTTTTGTGGGCTAGTGGTGTTTTTGTGTCTGTTTAGAATAGTTCTCTCTCTCTCTCTCTCTCTCTCTCTCTCTCTCTCTCTCTCTCTCTCTCTCTCTCTCTCTCTCTCTCTGCTTCTCCCCCCCCCCCTCCCTCTATGCTTCTCTCCCCCCTTCGCCCCCCCCCCCCCCCCCCATCCCCCCCCCTCTCTCTCTTACATATGTACGGTGATGGATTTTTTTCTTATTCCTTTTTTTCTCTCTCTTCTTTGGTCATCGTGTTTTCTTATGGTTTTAATGTAGTCTTCTTCTTCTTTTTTATCCATTTTTGTCATGTTAGTATTATTATTATTATTATTATTATGTATAACTAGACGAACGTATATCGTTTGTTTCTCTCAGTCACTTGTTTGCAAGCTGACACTTGGATTTACTGGCTTCAATGTGTGTGAGATGAAACCAGCAAGTTGTGGTTAGACGTTCCCGTGCTTGATTACACCCGTTTGGGGAGGGGGGTTCGTGTGTGTAGGTGGGGGGGTACGTAACCAGCAGCCATTGCGGTTGGGCGTTCCACAGCTTTAAGCATCCTTGGGGTTGGTCACACGGAACATGTAGTACTCATACCTCACCCACTCGCTCTACCTAGGAAGTCACTGTGAGGATTGTTAGCGCGCGCAAAACACGCGCACACCACACACCACACACACACCACACACCACACCACACACAACACACACACACACACCACACACAACAAAAGATTGATTTTAGAAAGAGAAATCACGATAAAGAAATTTAAAAAACATCAAACTAACAATAACCACCAAATAACCAACTTCTCACACCTAACACACCACATACAAAATCCAGTAACGCAATGTGGGCATCTATTTTTACGTTGAAAAAAGCAGTAGAAGAATTCTTTTTCTTACAGATATGGGGAACGTTATTGTTGTTGAGATTGCTTTTGGGGAAAAAAAACAACAAACGGTAGAGTTATAAAACAACCACCAATAACAAACTTTTTTTTTTTTTCAGCGGAACTTTAAAAATAAAACCCATTCAAACAAATTGCATCATGCTTTGTGGAACAATTAATTTTTATCGGTGTTGTGAACACACCAGCCAATAAAGAAGAAATCCTTATTTATCTTCAACAGAAGAATCGATTTCTTTGTAAAAACGATTCATTATGCTTTGTGGTGTTTATGTGCATTGCTTTCTGGAGGAGAAAAAAAAAAACACCGGTTGATGTTTCGTTAGTAGATTGTAATGCTTTGGAAAATAGGAACAACAAAATAATCATAATTATTTTATATGTTTATGGAATTTTTAGGTTGTGAATCTTGTTTAAAGCAACAGGTAAGAATCCAGATTTTCTCGAATGAATCATTCATTGTTCTTTGTTTTGGGTAAATTTATATGTTTTGGGGTATATTGCTTTTTTTGATAAAAAATGTAGATACGTCTTTTTGAGTAGGAACAACCACCAGTAATAATAATAATATATGGAAATGTTAAGTGTTGAATCTTGTAAAACAAACAATAAGAATCCAGCATTTTCTCTAAAAACGAAATTCATTCATTGGTCTTTGTGGGGTAAAAGTTATATGTGCATTGCTTTTCGGAGAGAGAGAGAAAAAATAAACACCGTGTTGATGTCTTCGTTTGTAGACTTGTAAATCACATTTTGAAGACCAGGAAAATGAGTAGAAGAAGAAAAAAAAGCAATATTCTTTGATTTTTCTATAGTGTGTGTGGTGATGGTAGTGTTTTGGGTTGTTGTTAATATTGTTTTTTGGGAGGCGTTGTTAGTGGTTTTTGTTGTTGTTGTAGTAGTAGTTGTTGTTGTTGTTGTTTGGGAGGCGTCTATTTTGGTTGGCATGTTGTGGGTTTCTCTTTTTTTTTCATTTTTAAAAATGTTGTACTTGGATGTCATTTTGCCAAAGCTAAGAGATTATTGAATGTTATGTTGGGGTATGTGTTTTCTTGTATTTCCAGTGTCAATACAGTAAGCGAGTACTTAGGTGTGAGTTGATTGATGTTTGTGTGGGGTTTTTGTTTGTTTGTTTGTTTTTTTATGCTTTATTGTTATTTTTATAAAAGTTACGATGGAAATGGTGGTGGGACACATTTGATTAGAAATATATATATAAACTTTTTTTTTCTTTTTTTTTTTTTGGGGGGGGGAGATATTTTGCTTATGTGTTGGTTATTGTAGACTAGTTGCATTCGGTTACTTGTGTGTTGTTTTTGTGTGTGTTTATTACTTCATGATTACTTGGAAATTAAGCACTTACAATAAAGAAGGGATTATGATGACGTTTTGTTGTTGAGCTTTTTACAGGAGGTGTCTGTGTGTGTGCTTGTTGTGTTTGTGTTGTGTGTGTGTGTGTGTGCGTGAAATGTGTATGTAGGGTGTGCATCTGTGTGTGTCTGTTCTGTCTTTCTCTCTCTCTCTCTCTCTCTCCTCTCTCTCCCCTCTCATTCTCTCTCCTTTTCTCTCCCCTCTCTCCTCTCTCTCTCTCTCTTCTCCTCTCTCCTTTCTCACGCACACACACACACTCACACACACACACTCATTCACACATACACACGTAGGCACGAACGCAAGCAATTAAGCAAGCAAGCGCGCACACAAACACACACACACACACACACACACACTCACTCACACTGGAGTTAACATCAGTACAGACTCCACTCTCCCCAAAAGTCCTTCGGATGAGGCTATAAACCAAGGCCCCGTGTGCCAACGCACGCAGAACATCTTGCGCACACGTTAAACCCTGTTCCCCTTTTCATAAGAGTAGGCCATTGTGTGCCGGTGGGACAAATCCGCATAAACACGGGGACTAGATGTAAAAAAGCACATAAATGCTTATTCCATTATCCTCAATATAAAAGAATTTAAAATTAAAATAAAACACACACGCACTCATTCACACGTAGCACGACCCGCAAGCAAGCAAGCGCACACACATACACACACATACACTCACACACCCCTCTCACACTCTCACACACACACATACAAACCACACACACATACTCACAACACAACACACACACATACTCACAACACACACACACACCCCCACACCACACACACACACACACACACACACACAACTGACAAAGAAGTAGGTCCACGTGTGTTAGCACCCAGGAGAAAGACACTCCATGTATCTCCTGGCTACACTTCAGTCTCATCAACAACACAGTCCTTTATCACTAACTGCCCAAACTGGATAATTATCAATGAGTCCATGATTCTTTTCTTTCTTTTTTTTTTTCTTTCTTTTTTTTTTTAATTTTCTTTTCCTCGGCTAGAGCTCCGAGGTTCACCAATGGTGAGATTTTTTTTTTTGGGGGGGGGCGTAAGCAATCGTTTCCCTCCCCTCTCTTTATATTCCCTATAAAAAGGTAAAGATGTCCCATAACCTATATGGTCATAGGGGAGCGAGGCGTCAGAGACCTCACTTCTTTCAGGGTGCCAGCATAGTGAGGGCGGCGCCCATCTCCTCTCTCTCGCTGCTTTACCTTCCCTGACCCTAAAGAGGGCAGGTACCCATTTACAGCTGGGGGAACTGGGGGGGAACTGTACTGAAGCCAAGGCGCGGCAAACGGTCACCCATCCAAGTGGTAACCACGCTCGATGCTGCTCAACTTTAGCTGGGGGGAAGGCGAGTGCTCCGACCACTGAGCTATCCCGTCCCCATATTCTCTATAGCCTCTACATAAACAACACGAACAAAAAATAAAATCCATATACAAAAATGTAACCGGAAAACCGACATTGGAATTGATATACAAACAAAACAAATAAACAAACAACGCTCCCCCCCAAACCCCCCCCCCCAAAAAAAAACCACAACCAACAATCCATCTTTGACAAACCAAAACCAAAAGGCAGGTCACTTTTGTGCTGAAAGCTTGAAACAAAAAGAAAACGGCATCAATTGTTTCCGTTCCACTCAAACAGCGGAGTGGAGGAAGCTGGTTGCAAACTCTTCAGTGGTACCCCAACGGTCCACAAGACTACGGGATAGGCGAAGGTGCAAGTGAATGAT
Organism: Rapana venosa; assembly: GCA_028751875.1. Taxonomy (NCBI): domain Eukaryota; kingdom Metazoa; phylum Mollusca; class Gastropoda; order Neogastropoda; family Muricidae; genus Rapana; species Rapana venosa. The sequence continues at coordinate 39,948,613 of CM054160.1, read as the reverse complement.
CAGTTGATTTAAATATACTTTACCTGATGTGTGGCCAAGACTGTCCTACAGGGAACAGTACAAGGAGGGAGACGAAGAAGAGGCAGACAGAGAAAACGATGGGGAGATCTACAACATCAGAGAGTGGACTACTGGCCTTGAGTGGAACGACTTGTCACGGAAAGCAGAGGACCGTGAGGAATGGAGGAAGCTGGTTGCAAAGTCTTCAGTGGTGCCCACAACGGTTTACAAGACTACGGGATAGGTAAAGGTGAAGCAGAAGACTTGATTGTGTACTTTAAAAAAAAAAATTCGGGGGGGGGGGGGGGGGGGGGGAGGTGGGGGGGTGTTAATTGTTAGATGTCCAATCTTAGGTTTGAATAAACCCCAAAAAGTTGTGTTCTATCAAACAAGCAAGTGTTGTGTTCTTACAATTATTTGGTTTTGTTTGGTGTTTGTTCATCTTATGAGAAAACAGTAACCAGTGTATAAAACATACTGTGCACGTTATCAATTAAGGATATACATTTTAAATTCGCTGCCCGCTGTTTATTAGATTTCAACTCCCCAAAAAATCATTCTAAAACTCAGTTAAGAGGAGAGAGAGGGGGGGGGGGGGGGGAGGAGAAGAGGAGGAGAGGGGGGGGGGGGGGGTGGGGGAGGAGGAAGGAGAGGGGGGGGGGGGGGAGGGGGTTTTTTGGGGGGGGGG
>CM054160.1:39940757-39943257 GCA_028751875.1 Rapana venosa | reverse complement strand
CTGGTGGTGGGGGGGGAAGCGGGGGAGGGGGGGGGCGGAGTGGTCTAAGTAAACGCCTGCCTAGGAACAAACAGTTGTTTTAAGACGCGGGTCTGGGTTTGATTCCTTTTTTAGGGCCATAAATTTCCAACCCCACCCACCCCCCCCCCCCTTTTTTCCCCCCTATCCACCTAGACCGAAAGGTGTGGTCTTTCGGAGAAGGTGATAAACGGGGGCCCCCCGTTTACAAAAAAACCGCATTTGGGCCCCCGGAAAAAAACCCAGGGAAACAAGAGTTGTTCTTGGCCAAATTTCTGGGGGGAAAAGCCACTCTGACGGGAAAAAAATTTTTTATGGGGCCCCGGAAAAAAAGTAAAAGGGTCGCTGCTTTGTGGGAAGGCTCCCCCCAGAGGGGGGGGGGGGGGGGGGGGTTTGGGGGGGGGGGGGGGGGGGGGGGGAGCACCCGAATTCCACACGGGAAAAAATCTGCCGAGGTATACTAAAAAGGGAAAAGGGTGCCCCTTTTAAAACCCTATGTGGTCGTAGGGGGCGAATTTTCCCAACCTCAGCTTTCCGGGGGCCAGCAAAAGGGAGGGCGACCCCCATCTCCTCTCTCTCTCGCTGCTTTCCCCTTCCCGCCCCCTAAAGGGGGGCGGGGTCCCCAATTTCCCAGTTTGGGGGGATGGGTGAACTTTTCTAAAACCAAAAGGCGTACAAAGGGGGGCACCCACCCAAATTTGGAAACCCCAGCTCGACGCTGCTTAACCTTGGCGGGGGGGAAAAAACCCAGTGCTTTTGCCACTGAGCTACCCCCCCCAAAAACGGCCCGGGAAGAAATAGTCTCACCATTGGAAAAACCTCGGGGGGCTCTCCCAGGAACAAAATAAGATAGAAAATAATAATTTTTCTTAAATTTCAAAAAACCTGTGTTTTTTGTTGTTGTGGCTGGGCGTTCCCCCTTAACACCCGGGGTGTCCCCCAGAAAAATCCCAAAACCCCTTGACCCCACTCTTTTACCCCACCGGGGAACCTCTGTGAGATGGGGGAAGTAACCAGGATGTAAAAGTTTGGGTTTGTAGGCTTTTCTTTCTTTTTTTTTTTTTTAAAAGAACTTCCCCTTAATTTTAGCAGCCATTTTCCCGTTTTCGGGATTTTTTTCCCCTTTTTAAAAGGAAAATTTGGGGGTTTGGTTATTTAAAAGCGGGGCCAAGCTAAAGGGCTTTTCTCGCCATCATAACATTTTTACAACGTAAAAAACGGTTTTAGTGTGGGCCCTTGTTAATTGGGAAAAAGGTAAAGGAAAAGGGGGGCCCCAAAAACCTTTTTGGCGAAAGGGGGGCGAGGCGTCAGGACCCCCCCCCACTTCCCCAGGGGCCGGGCATATGAGGGGGGGCGCCCATCTCCTCTCCCTCGCTGTTTTCCCTTTCCCCTGCCCCTAAAGAACAGGTCCCCAAATTTTACAGCTGGGGGAAGGGGGGAAATGTATTTAAACCAAGGCGCGCAAAGGGTCCCCCAAAATCCAAAATGGTAACCAGCTCGACCCTGTTTTAACTTGGCGGGGGGGAAGCAAATTTGCCCGCCCACGGAAACTATCCCCCCCCCCAGTTAATTACGGACATCAAAAAAACTGAAAAATTTTTATTTGAAGTCTTTGGAATTTTTTAACCCAAAATATAAAATGGGGTTTTTTGGTGCCTTTTTGGTTTTTTGGAGGGGTATCAACTCCCTGTCAGTATGTAATTCCCCCTTCAGGGGGTGATTAAAGTTTTTTTTTGACTTGACTTGCCCGGACTTGACATAGTTTTGGGCCCTGACCAAAGCATGTGCTAAATTTCAGTCTTTTTTTCCCAGGTCAACTTCAAGGGAAAGACCGCCAGTCCCTTTAAATTCCCCACTTATGTAAAATATATGCAAAAGATTTTTTTTAAATATGCACTTTTAATTTTTCATTTATTAAAGTAAAGCTTTTGGGTTGGGTTGCAGAAACATAAAGTTCCCCACCCTGAACCTTTATTTTTTGAAAAAAGTTTCTCTGGGGTGGGAATGTGTGGGGGGACGAGGCAAACCTCCTGCCAAAAAAGTAACAACACGGGAGAAAAACCTGGAAATTTCACACCCCTCCTGGAAAGGGTTTTAAATTAACCCTCTCTCTCCCCTCCTCCCTCGCTCTCCCCCTCTCTCTCTCTCCCCCTCTCTCTCCCCTCTCTCTCTCCCCCTCTCTCTCCCCTCTCTCTCTCTCTCTCTCTCACACCCCACACACGTAATGTATAACAGAGACTTTAAAATAATATTTAAAAAAATATAAAAATTTTAAAATATTTTTTAAAAATATAAAATATATATTTTTAAAATAAAATATAAAATATAAAATTATATATATTATAATTAGATTTTTAGATAAGATAAAGGGGGGGGGGTTTTTTTTTATTTTATTTATTTTACTTTTAAAACGGGGGATAATGGAAAAAGCACTTATGTCCCTTTTTTAAAACCCACCCCCCGGTTTTAAGGGGTTTTTGAA
>CM054160.1:39920757-39925757 GCA_028751875.1 Rapana venosa | reverse complement strand
TGGTGTTGTGTGTGTGAGGGGGGGGGTGAGAGTTGTTGGTGTGGTGTGTGTGTGTGTTGTGTGTGTGTGTGTGTGTGTGTGTGTGTGTGTTGTGTGTGTGGAGGGGGGGGGGTGAGAGTTGTGGTGTGGTTGTGTGTGTGTGTGTGTGGGTTGTGTGTGTGTTGTGTGTGTGTTGTGTGTGTGAGTCGTGTGTGAGGGGGGGGGGGGTGAGGAGTTGTGGGGGTTGTGGGTTGTGTGAGGGGAGGGGGGGGTGAGAGTTGTGGTTGTGGTGTGTGTTGTGTGTGCGTGTGTGAGGGTGGGGGGGTGAGAGTTGTAGGGTGGTGTGGTGTGGTGTGTGTGTGAGGGGGTGGGGTGGAGTTGTGGTGTGTGTGTGTGTGTGTGTGGTGTGTGTTGTGTGTGTGTGTGTGTGTGGGTGTGTGTGTGTGTGTGTGTGTTGTGTGTGTTGTGGTGTGTGTGTGTGTGTTGTGTGTGTGTGTGTGTTGTGTGTTGTGTGTGTGTGGTGTGTGTGTGTTGTGTGTGTGTGTGTTGTGTGGTGTGTGTGTGATGTGTGTGTGTGTGTGTTGTGTGTGTGTGAGTGTGTGTGTGTGTGTTGTGTGTTTGTTGGTGTGTGTGTGTGTGTGTGTGTGTGTGTTGTGTGTGTGTGGTTGGTTGTTGTGTGTGTGGTGTGTTGTGTGTTGTGTGTGTGTGTGTGTGTGTGTTGTATGTGTGTGAGGGGGGGGGGGTTGAGAGTTGTGGTTGTGTGTGTGTGTGTGTGTGTGTTGTGTGTGTGTGTGTGTGTGTGTGTTGTGTTGTGTGTGTGTGGTGTGTGTGTTGTGAGTGTGTGTGGTGTTTGTTGTGTGTGTGTGTGTGTTGTGTGTGGAAGGGGGGGGGGGGTGAGAGTTGTGGTGTTGTGTGTGTGTGTGTGTGTGTTGTGTGTGTGTGTGTGTGTAGAGGGTTGTTGTGTGTGTGTTGTTATTGTGTGTGTGAGGGGGGGGGAGTTTGAGGAGTTGTGGCTGTGTGTGTGGTATGTGTGTGTTGTGTGTGTGTGTTGTGTGAGGGGGGGTGAGAGTTTGGTGTGTGTGTGTGTGTTGTGTGTGTGTGTGTTGTGTGAGGAGGGGGGATGGGGGGGGGGGTTGAGAGTTGTGGTGTGTGTGGTGTAGTTGTTTGTGTTGTGTGAGGGGGGGGGTGGAGTTGTGGTGAGAGTTTGTGTTGGTGAGAGTTGTGGTGGAGTTGTGGTGAGGAGTTGTGGTGAGTGTTTGTGGTGTGTGTGTGTGTGTGTTGTGTGTGTGAGGGGGGTGGGGGTGAGAGTTGTGGTGTGTGTATGTGTGTGTTGGTTGTGTGTGTTGTGTGTGTGTGTGTTGTGTGTGTGTGAGGGGGTGGGGTGAGAGTTGTAGTGTAGTATGTGTGAGTGTGTGTGTGTTGATGTGTAGAGGGTGGGGGTGAGAGTTGTGGTGGTGTGTGTTGTTGATGTGTGGCTGTTGTTGTTGCTTGATGTTGCTTTTTATGGGTGTGTGAGAGAGGACAGAGACAGAGAGAACAGAGAGAGAGAGTGCTGTGTTGTGTATGTTTTCTATGTGTGAGCGCGTGCGTTCGTGCGCACGCGCGCGCGCGCGCGCGCGTGTGTATGTTTGTAGTACGGCAAGGTTGGCTGGTTGGTTTATTAGTTGGCTGGTTGGCTTGGTGTGGCTGGGTTGGTTGATTGAATGATTGATTGATTGTATGATTGATTGATTGGATGATTGTATGATTAAATGATTGATTGATTGATTGTATGATTAAATGATTGATTGATTGATTGATTGTATGATTGAATGACTGATTGATTGATTATATGATTGAATGATTGATTGATTATATGATTGTTTGATTGATTGATTGATTGATTGTATGATTGAATGAATGATTGATTGTAAGATTGTATGATTGATTGGTTGATTGATTGATTAATTGTATGATTGATTGATTGATTGATTAATTGTATGATTGAATGACTGATTGATTGTAAGATTTATTGATTATATGATTGAATGATTGATTTATTGTATGATTGAATGATTGTATGATTGAATAACTGATTGATTGTAAGATTATATGATTGATTGATTTTTATCATTGAATGACTGATTGATTGTATGATTGTATGATTGATTGATTGTATGATTGAATGATTGTATGATTGAATGACTGATTGATTGTAAGATTATATGATTGGTTGATTTTATCATTGAATTATTGATTGATTGATTGATTGATTGTATGATTCAATGACTGATTGAATAAATGTTGATTTGGAAAAATGATGGTTGATGGTTGATTGTTTATGATTGATGATTGAATTTAAATGATTGATTGATTGAATGAATGATTTTTGAATGATTGAATGATTGATTTCTTCTTTTCTTTCTTGGTCTGTAGGGAACGGTCTGCAGAAACCTGTAACTTACCACCAGTTGGTTTCGTTGTTTTCTTGTTTCTTTCTCTTTCTTTCTTTCTTTCTTTCTCTTCTTTCTTTCTCTTTCTTTCTTTCTTTCTTTCTTTCTTTCTGTCCTTTCTTTCTTTCTTTTTTTTCTTTTTTATGCGTTTGTTTTGTTTTCTTTCTTTCTGTTTTTCTTTCTGTCTGTCAGTCTTTTTGTCTTTCTTTCTTTCTTTTCTTTTCCTTCTTTTCTTCTGTCTGTCTGTCTGTCTGTCTGTCTTTTTCTCTTTCTTTCTTTCCTTTCTGTCTGTCTGTTCTTTTTCTCTTTCTTTTTTTCTTTTCTGTCTGTCTCTTCCTTTTTTTTTCTTTTTTTCTTTTCTGTCTGTTTGTTTCTTTTTGTTTTTCTTTCTTTCTTTTCTTTTTTTCTTTTCTGTCTGTCTGTTCTTTTTGTTTTTCTTTCTTTCTTTTCTTTTCTTACTTTCTTTCTTTTCTGTCTGTCTGTCTTTTGTCTGTCTGTTCTTTTTTCTTTTCTTTCTTTCTTTCTTTCTTTCTTTCTTTCTTTTCTTTTCTTTTCTTTTCTTTCTTTCTTTCTTTCTGTCTGTCTGTCTTTTTGTCTGTCTGTTCTTTTTTCTTTTCTTTCTTTCTTTCTTTCTTTCTTTTCTTTTCTTTTCTTTTCTTTCTTTCTTTCTTTCTGTCTGTCTGTCTTTTTGTCTGTCTGTTCTTTTTTCTTTTCTTTCTTTCTTTCTTTTTCTCTTTCTTTCTTTTCTTTTCTTTCTTTCTTTCTGTTCTGTTTTCTTTCATTCTTTCTTTTTTTTTTTTCTTTCTTGTGTTTTCTTTTCTTTCTGTCTGTCTGTCTGTCTTTTCTTTTTTTCTATCTTTTCTTTTATTTTCTTTCTTTTTTGTGTTTCTGTCTTTCTTTCTTTTCCCTCTTTTCTTCCTTCTTTCTTATATTTCTTTCTCCCCTTTTTTCTGTGTTTCTATTTCTTTCTTTTTTTCCCCCCCTACCCCTTCCTTCCTCCCTCTTCCTTCCTTCTTCCTTCCAGCTGTCTGTCTGTCTTTCTTTCTTTTCCTTCCTTCATTCCTTAGTTTTATCCTTCTTTTTTCCTTTGTCTTTCTTTTCTGTCTTTCCATTTCTTTCGTTTTTTCTTCCTTTTTGCCCTTCTTCCTTCCTTTCTTCCTTCTTCTACCTTTCTTTTCTTTCTTTCTTTCTTTCTGTCTTTCCTCCCTTCCTTCCTTCTATCATTTTCTTTCCATTTTTCTTTCATTGTTCTGTCTTTCCATTTCTTTTCTTTTTTTTTAATCTCTCTTTTTCCTTCCTTCCTCCTTCTAGCTTTTTCTTTCTTTCTTTCTTTCTTTCTTTCGTTTGTTTGTTTATTTGCTTGTTTTGTTTTTCCCACATTTCTTTTTTTTATTCGTTTGCTTGATTGATTGATTGATTTTTTTTCCCCGTTTGTTCTGCTTTTCTATTTGTTTGTTTATTTATTTGGGGGTTTTGTGATTGGTTTCTTTCTTTCTTTCTTTCCGACTGTCTTTCTTTTTTTTTAATGTTGTCTGTTCTGCTTTTCTGTTTGTTTTTTTGTTTTATCTTTTGTTGGTTTCTTTCTTTTCTTTCTTTTTCCCTTCTTTCTTTCTTTCTTTTCTTTCTTTCTTTCTTTCCTTCTTTCTTTGTTTTTTTTTCTTTTCTTTCTTTTCTTTCTTTCTTTTTTTTCTTTCTTTTTATTTCTTTCTTTCTTTTCTTTCTTTTTTCCTTCTTTCTTTCTTTCTTTCTTTCTTTTCTTTCTTTTTTCCTTCTTTCTTTCTTTCTTTCTTTCTTTCTTTTTTCCTTCTTTCTTTCTTTCTTTCTTTCTTTCTTTCTTTCTTTCTTTCTTTCTTTCTTTCTTTTCTTTCTTTTTTCCTTCCTTCTTTCTCTCTTTCCTGGGGTTCTGGTTTATTATTTGTTTGTTTATTTGTTTGTTTGTGTGGTTGATCGGTTGTTTCTTTCTTCCTTCTTTCTTTTTCTCTGAATTTTCTCTCTTTCTCGGCCTCTTGTTTGTTTGTTTGCTTGTTTGGTTTGTTTGTTTTGGGGTGGAGTAAGTGGGAGAGGGGGAGGAGGCGGGGGGGGGGGGGGGGGGCGGGTGGGGGGGGGGGGTGTTTCTGTCTTTTCCAACTTCTTTCTTTCCTTCTTTGCTGATAAATTTGTGTTTTGGAGACTGTCAAATCACATAGTCATCTTCAAGTTCTCTCTCACCAAAAACGTTTTTTTGTTTTTTAAAGATTCCACAATTCCATAAGTGCAGAAACTGCCAGGTGTGGATTAGTTCCTAACAGTGGATTTGTATTCTGATTATTTATCATTCCCAGTATACTTTTTTTTTGGGGGGGGGAGAGATTTTTATTTTCGTTTCCCTATGAGTATAGTTGATAATGAACTTGTCTTTTCTTTCCTCCTATGTTCTGTCTCTCTGTCTCTGTCTCTCTCTCTTTCTGTCTGTCTGTCTCTGTCTGTGTCTCTGTCTGTCTGTCTCTGTGTCTTTGTCTCTGTCTCTGTGTTTGTCTCTGTGTCTCTGTGTCTCTGTGTCTCTGTCCGTCTGTCTCTGTCTGTCTCTGTCTATCTCTCTGTGTCTGTCTC
>CM054160.1:39878257-39883257 GCA_028751875.1 Rapana venosa | reverse complement strand
TTGTAAATTGTCATCTGTTCCCACCGGCACACAATGGCCTACTCGTACGAAAAGTGGAACAGGATGCAACGTGTGCGCAAAATGTTCTGCGTGCGTTCGCACACGGGGCCTCGGTTTTATAGACTCATCCGAAGTTGTGGTGTGTGTGTTTTGGGGTGGGGGAGTGGAGGTGGGGTGTGAGTGTGTTCATGTGTGTGTTGGGGGGGGGGGGGGGTGAGTGTGTGTGTTCTGTGTGTGTGTGTGGCGAGGGGGGGAGGGGGGAGTGTGTGTGTGTGTTGTGTGTGTGTGGGGGGGTGCATGGGTGAGGGGTGGTGGTGAATGAGTGTATGTATGTGTGAGTGTGTGTGTGTGGTGTGTGTGTGTGTGTGTGTGTGTGTGTGTGTGTGTGTGTGTGTGTGGTGTGTGTGTGTGTTTGTGTGTGTGTTAGTGTGGTGTGTGTGTTAGTGTGTGTGTGTGTGTATGTATGTGTTTGTATGTAAGTATGTGTGTGTTGTGTTGTGTGTTTGCGTATGTGTGTTTCTGCGTGTGTGCATGCGCGCGTGCTCCGTGCGTACATTTATGCGCGCGTGTGTGTATGCATCTGCTCTTTTCCTGTCCATCTGTCTGTCTGTCTGTGTGTCTGTCTATCAGTCTGTATGTGTGAGTGTGAAATCTTCCATCTGCTTTCTTCGTTGTGATTTTCATCCTTATCTGTTTTTGTTTTCATGCAAAAAATTGATGACACACATTCATTCAAATGTCTACGGTCATGTCAGTTTATGCCTCACAATATTTGAGATAAGACCCCATCCCCCATCCCCCACCCACCTCACAAAGAAAAGTTTCTTTTTGATATATAAAAGAAAGAAAGAAAGAAAGAAAACGAACGAACGTCGATTACGACTTAAAACTCGATTTAGAAAAACACGAGTAAAAGCCTTCACCGAGTTCAGAGATTTCGGTTCTGTTACACACATACATACACGCGCATACGCACGCACGCACGCACACATACATACACACACACATGCACGCGCATGCACGCACACACACACACACACAAACAAACAAACAAAGGAAGGAAGGAAAAAAACAAAAGAAAGAAGAAAGGAAGGAAGAAAGAAAGAAGGTTATGAAGCCAACCTTGTGAATATCTTGTCTGAAACCGACTGAAACACACAGACAGACAGACAGACAGACAGACAGACGGAGACGAAGGAAAGTAGGAGGCAGGAAGGAAGGAAAGAAGGAAATATGAAGTAAACCTTTGTGACTGTCTTGAGTGACACAGACAGAAACACAAACAGACAGACACAGAGACGAAGGAAAGAAGGAAGGAAAGAAAGAAGGAAGGAAGGAAGGAGGAAGGAAGAAAGAAGAAAGAAAGAAAGAAGGAAGGAAGGAAGGAAGGAAAGAAAGAAAGAAAAAGAAGGAAAGAAAGAAAGGAAGGAAGGAAGGAAGGATGGAAGAAAGAAAGAAAGAAAGAAAAGGGAAGAAGGAAGGAAGGATGGAAGAAAGAAAGAAAGAAAGAAAGAAAAAGAAACAATATACCAAGTGAACTTCATGACTTTTTAACTGGCACAAACAGAAACAGACACACAGAACACACAGACACACACACACACACACACACACACACACACACAGACACACACACACACACACACACACAGACACACACACACACACACACACACACACACACACACACACAGAACACACACACACACACACAGACACACACCACAACACACACACACACAACACACACACACACACACACACACACAACACACACACACACAGACACACACACACACCACACACACACACACACACACACAGACACACACCACACACACACACACACACACACACACACCACACACACACACACACACACACACACACACACACACACACAACACACACACACACACACACACACACAACAACACCACACACACACACACACACACACACACACACACTCACACACACCACACACACACACAAAGAGACAGAGACAACGAAGGAAGGAAGAAAGGAAAGGAAAGAAAGAAAGATAAACCAAGCGAACCCTCATGACTTCTTAACTGTGACACAGACAGACACACACACAGACAGACAGAAAACACAGACAAAACAGACAGGAAAGACACAGAGACGAAGGAAGGGGGGGAAGGGAAGGCAGGGGGAAAGGCGGGAAGGGAAAAGGGAAAGGGGCAGCAGGCGGGAGATGGGGAAAGCGAACTCTTTTTGACTGTTTTTGTGCGGGGGGCTGAAGAGGGGGGGGCCCGCAAACACCCCACCACCCCAACCGTTTTGTCCCCGGCCGGAAAGTCAACACCACACGGGCAACAGACAGACAGCCCAATAAAACAGACAAAACTGCCCTAAAACAGACGGCGACTAAACTACAGACTGCAACAGGCAGCCTGCTTATTTCAATGTACCATCTGAAAAAAAAGTTTGATTTAAATTTTGACTTGACGGTGACGGACAGACGGGATGACAGACTCCAGACAGACATACAGCCTGGGCAGACAGACTGACTGACGGACAACAAAATTGACAGACTGACAGAGAGATTTGGGCTGACAGACAGACTGACTGCCCAGACGAGTGACAGACAACAGACTGACTGACAAAAATGATGAACAGCCCAATTTGGGACAGCCGGGACATACACCGGGCTGAGGGGCCAAAACAGATTGCCCAACAAAACATACAGACAGACTGCCCGAAAACCCCAACAGGCAGGCAAAACGGGACAGATTGACAGAGGGACGGGAACTGGCATACACCCCAAGCTGACAAAACGACTGACGACGGACAGCCCGGACAGACTGCCCAAAACAAAACAGTTTGAGAGACTACATCCCAGCCTTGGCCGGGACAAAAACCCGCCCCCAAGGGAAAAATTGGACAAAAAACCTGACAGACAAAAAACAGGCAGCCCAGACAACAGATTAAACAGACTGGCATAAAACCCTGGCTGACAGACCGAAAGTTTGCAGACTGACAGACAGACAGACTGACTGACGCAAAAAATTTGACAAGGGACAGATTGACAAGAAAAAATAAAAAGACGGGCTGAAAACAAAACAGATTGCAAGACAGACGGACTGAAAAAGACAGCCCAAGTTTTAAACAAACAACAGACGGGATCGACAGACTGACATACACCCTTTGGCTAAACAGCCAGACTGGAGCAAAAATTGGGAAAGACGACTGACTGACGTTTTAAACAGACAGACGACCGAAAAATAGAGGGGCCTGAGAGACAGATTGAGAAAACAGCAAAACGGTGGGGCAGACAGTTTGGCCCAGACGGAAAAGAGAGACAGACAACGGACTGAGGGGCAGACTGATTAACTGCCCAAACGGGTTGGGGGGGGGGGGGCGGGGGGGGGACGGATTGCTAGGGCTTGGGGGGGGGGGGGGGGGTTGGGGTTTTAACCAAGGGGAAAAACCCGGGAAGACAGAGGCGGGACAGTTTGGTAAACAGACAGGGGAACAGCCCGGGTAGACAGATTGACTTTTGGGCCCGTTTTAGAGAAAAGACTAAAAACCCAGACAGGAACGAAAAACTGACAGCCCAGACAAAAACCAAAAAGAGAGCGAGAGAGGGGGTGCGCGAGCGAGGCGAGAGAAAAAGAGAGAGGGACAGAAAAGACAGGAAAGAGGGGGACAGAGAAGAAATGTCAAATGATTTTTTTTCCCGAGGAAATAAAAAGCACTCCAAAGGGAGAAAAGGGGATAAAAGGGAAAGAAAAAGAAGGGGAGGGGGAGGAAAAGGGAGGGGGAAAGGGGAGAAAAGGGGGAGGAAAGGAAAAGGGAAGGAGGAAAAGGGAGGAGAAGGAAAAGAAGGGGGAGAAGAAGAAGGGGAGGAGGGGAGGGGGAGAAGAAGAAGCAGGGGGAGGGGATGGGGAGGGAGGGGAGAAAAGGGAAAAAAGGGGAAAAGGGGAGGAGGAAAGAAGGAGGAGGGGGAAAGGAGGGAGGAGGAAAGAAGAAGAAGAAAAAAGAAAAAGAAAAAAGAAGAAGAAAAAGAAAAAAGAAGAAAAAAAGAAAAGAAAAGCGTCAGACAACCCCAAAATATAAAAAGAAAAAAACAGAGGAACCCCCCAAAAGAACAAAACCAGAGGGACAGAAAACAGGGGCAAAAGCCCGGGCCCACAGACGGGAACAGACAGACAAACAACACAGTCATTCTCTCCCCCCAAGGTTGTCAAGAATTGCAGAAAAAGTGAATGGCATTGCACGTGAAAAAACCCCTTCTTTTTCTCTCCCCTCCCTCCTCTCTCTCCCCTCTCTCTCTCCCCTCTCTCTCTCTCTCTCCACTCTTTTCCTCTCTCTTCCCTCCCCTTCCCCTTCTCTCCCCTCTTTTCTGTATCTCCCCTTCCCTCTTTCTTTTTGCCTTTTCCCTTCCTCTCTTCCCGCCCCGTCTGCCGTTTTTCCCCTTTTTTCCCCTTTTCTATTTCTCTTTTTCCTTTTTTTTTCCCCTCTAATTTTTCTCTCCTCCAGTCTTATCTTTTCCCTTCTCGGGCCTTTTTTCTTCTTTCCCTTTTGTCCCTTTTTCCCTCTCTTCTGTTTTCCCCTTTTTCCCCTTTCTCTCTCATCTCTAATTCTCTTCTCCGGCCTCCCCTTTCCCTCCTCCCTTCCCCTTTAAAAATCCTTTTTGTCCCTTTTCCCCTTTCCGGTTTCCATCTTCCCCCTAAAACACATCATATCCCCCTTCTTTTCATCATCACATGCATATTTTCCCCTCTATTTTCCCCTATTTACGTTCTTTTTCCTAATCTTTTTCCCCCTTCTATCTTCACCCTTTTTCCCCCTTTTTCCTCTCCTCTTTTCTTCCTCCCTCCCAACCTAACCCCCAACCCCCCCCCCCACCCTCCAAAACCACACCACACCTCCCATCTCCACCTTTTCACACACCCACCCCCCCCCCCCCCCCCCCCTGGCCCAAAAACCCCCCCACCCCCTTCCCCACCTACCCCACCCCCCCAAAAAACCTA
>CM054160.1:39868675-39873675 GCA_028751875.1 Rapana venosa | reverse complement strand
CATATTGAGGGCAGCGCCCATCTCCTCTCCCTCGCTGCTTTACCTTCCCTGGCCCTAAAGAGGGCAGGTACCCATTTACAGCTGGGTGAACTGGGGGAACTGTACTGAAGCCAAGGCGCGCAAACGGTCACCCATCCAACTGGTAACCACGCTCGACGCTGCTTAACTTGGCTGGGGGAAAGCGAGTGCTCCGACCACTGAGCTATCCCGTCCCCATATGGGGACTGGATGTTTAAAAAAAAAAGCACACGAGTGCTTATTCCATCATCCTCGAAATAAAAGAACAAATAATAATCATAAAATAAATGGCAGAAACCACAAAACAAAAAGTCCGCCTTCAAAATGCGTGTGCAGGCTCGATCCCCGTTTGTGCCTGAAACTCCCTCCTTCCCAATCCACTAGACTGTGAGAGGTGGTCCGGGTTCTAGTCTTTCGGATAAGAGAATAAACGAACGTCCCGTGTGTTACACGTATTTTGTAAAAGAACCCACGGCAACAGAGAGCTGTCCCTGGCAGAATTCTGTAGAAAAAAAGCCACTCTGATAGGGAAAAAGTACACAATCATACAGACAGGAAAAGAACAAAAAAAAATATAAAATGTGGCGCTGCTCTTGTGGCGATACGTTCTCTCTGAAAGAGAGCAGCGTGAAAGTTCACGCAGAGAAATCTGCCGCGACTTTAAAGTGGTTTTACAATACACACTTACAAAACGACACTGACAGACAGACAGATAGACTGACAGAAATAAACAGAGACAGACAAGAAACGCACAAATCAAACAAACATAACGCTCGAGTCAAATCTATCATCAAAACTGCCAACACCCATCAACCACCACCACCACCCCCCTCCCAAAAAAACACCCAAACCAAAACCAAAACACACAAAAAAAGGAAAAATCACTTTCTACTTTAAAACCCATCTCCTCTCCCCACTTGTCAACACAGTAACCACTACCCCCCCCCCCCCCCCCCCACCCCCCCCCCCACCACCCCACCCCCTTTTTTTCTTCTTCTCTCTCACACACCAGCACCAACCACGGCTCCACCCAAAAAAAAAAAAAAAAAGCGAGGCGATCAATATGGCTGGAGGCTGATTTCCGGTATGCGCAGTCTGCCACTTAGCAGCACAGGAAGTACATTAACCAAAGAAAGCCCTGGCTAGTCTCCCTTGGCTTTGCAGTTGGAACACGGTAAAGCCATTTTGGTCTTTTCAGTCTAACTTTGAGGGAGCAAACGTCTGGTTTTAAAAAGACAAAAAGAAAGAAAGAGAAAGAAAGAAGAAAAAAAAAGAGAAAACAAAGTTTGAGGGAGCAAACGTCTGGTTTTAAAAAGACAAAAAGAAAAAAAGGAAAGAAAGAAAGAAAAGAAAGAAGAAAAAAAAAGAGAAAACAAAGTTTTTAATATGCAGAGTCAGGGGCGACGTAGTAATGGGGCGTTGGGCTGTTCGTTGGGTAATGAGGTCGGTTTGTGGGCTGTGAGAAGATAGGAGGTTAGGCTTACCCATACGCACGAGGCTTGTATTGGTACTACTGATTTGGGGATCGGCAATAATTCTGTAGGCTAGAAGATGGTGCTGCTGTTGTTGTTGGCCATTCCTCAGTTTAACACTCTGGGGGGGTCACCCAGAACATGCCACACTCTGACTCATTCATCCCACCTGGGGAATCACTGTGAGATAGATAAATATATAAATTCCATACATTAGATAGGAAGAACACAATCTGGAATGACCTCCCTCTCTCCCTTCATGAAAAGCCTACTTACGACAGCTTTAAATCCAGCCTCAAAACCATACCTATTTCAAGCCTAAGATTTTCCCCTCTTGTTTCATCTCATATCTGTCCCTGCCTTTAAAAGCCAAAATTCCATCACCCTGCTGAAATGTACAACCTGTGTGCGTGTGTGTGTGTGTGTGTGGTGTGTGTGTGTGTGTGTGTGAGTGTGTGTGTGTGTGTGTGTGTGTGTGCGGGCGCATGTGTGTATACATTTGAATTTGTTAGAATATTGTTAATCATTGTTGGTTGCTTGTGTGGGAGCGGATTGAATGGAAGCGCTCTGATTTGTAATTGCAAGATATAGCGCTCTATAAATAGTGTATGACTCTTTTTAAGTACCTTGCCATATATAGGCAGCCATTCTCCGACTTCAGAGGATTTTACAAAAATCTCCTTTAACAAAAGGAGAAGTGCAGGTTTTGTTATGTTAAGAGCTCGTCATGGTTGAAAGGCGATCTCAACACAGCATTAATTTAACAACATGTAATTATAACAACATTTTTAGTGTTAGCTGACATCAATAATAACTGACACAGCTTTTTGGCCTGGGCCAAGTTGAACTAATAAGTCATAGTGTAGTGTGTGTGTGTGTGTGTGTGTGTGTGTGTGTGTGTGTGTGTGTGTGTGTGTGTGTGTGTGTGTGTGTGTGTGTATGAAGTCAAGTCAAAAACACTTTAATCATCCCATGAAGGGCAATTACAATACTGACAGGCAGATTTATACGCATCAAAATAACAAAGGGCACAAAAAAGCTACATTTCATATTGGTTAAAACATTCCAAAATGACTGTGTGTGTGCGTTCGTGCGTGCGTGCGCGTGCGTGCGTTCGTTCGTGCGTGCGTGTGTGTGTGTGTGTGTTATGGGTGGGGGGGGGGGGGGGGTGCTATTAATAGTAATTTTTGTGTTCTGGTGCGGGATTTGCTATTAATAGTATTTTTGTATTCTGGTGCGGGGTATTGCTATTAATAGTAATTTTTGTGCTCTGGTGCGAGTTTTGCTATTAATAGTAATTTTTGTGCTCTGGTGCGGGTTTTGCTATTAATAGTAATTTTTGTGTACTTTCTGGTGCGGGTTTTGCTATTAATAGTAATGTTTGTGTTCTGGTGCGGGTTTTGCTATTAATAGTAATTTTTGTGCTCTGGTGCGGGTTTTGCTATTAATAGTAATTTTTGTGTTCTTTCTGGTGCGGGTTTTGCTATTAATAGTAATTTTTGTGCTCTAGTGCGGGTTTTGCTATTAATAGTAATTTTTGTGTTCTTTCTGGTGCGGGTTTTGCTATTAATAGTAATTTTTGTGTTCTTTCTGGTGCGGGTTTTGCTATTAATAGTAATTTGTGAGTTCTGGTGCGGGATTTGCTATTGATAATAAGTTTGGTACTCTTATGAGATTTTTTTGGCTTTCAATAGTAATTTTTGTAGGAGGAGGGGGGGGGGGGGTTGTTGCTACATAATAGTAATTTTTGTCACCTCTGGCGCCTGGGCTTTATCCCAATTCTTGATTAAACCATTGACGCTGGGGGCAACAACAGCAAAGTGAGAGGCTGTATGACCAGTGGCTTTCTTTCCCACTCACGGAATTTCATTTTACAGCTTAGTCTTTAGTGATCGACTAGGACTCTCTGACTAGGAGGCTTGACTTGCACACTCCTTATGTGCTGCAGCCCTGGGGGCTAGTTGGCCTTTGGAGAACATCTCCAACGCTGACTGTCCTTATGCCCACTTGGCCGAGAGAGTGGGGATGAACTGTGGGCAAGGCATCTCCACTATAATCAAATTTCTTCCCAATTTCCGAAACAGCAGCTGCCTCCTCTGCTGTTTTGGAGGTCATCGTCGAACACGACGGACAAACATCATCATCATCAGTCCCGTGACCTTGACGGTCGTGGAGGAGACACAAGAGACGATGCCGTGGTAAGCCTCCTCCATCCATCTCGGTCCTCGGCTCTGCGCAGTAGTGCCGAGTCATTCATCCTGGTCCATTCTCTGATGTTGTCCATCCATGACTTGTTCTGTCTTCCCCTCTTTCTGCCACCTTCGAGTGTTCCCTGCAGTACTGTTTTTGGCAGAGTGTTGTGGCGGGTGTGTGGGGGGTCATTCGTAATTCTTGTGTTTTGGAGAGGTCTATGTTGTTATTTTGGGGTTTTTTGTTGTTGTTATTGTAAAACATCAGCCAATGCCCACGGTATGGAGATCAGCACGGAAAAGAGCAAGATCCTAGTGAACAGTACCACACCGACCACTCCCACCAGCATCAAGATGAGTGGCGAGACACTAGAGGAGGTGGAAACTTTCAAGTACCTTGGAGCAGTCATCACCAAAGAAGGTACGAGCACACAAGAGGTGAAGATCAGACTTGCTGTGGCACTCTCCTCCATGACTAAGCTGGCGAAAGTGTGGAGAAACCATAACATCAGAACCCACACTAAGGTCAGACTCTACAAGGCACTCGTCATATCCATTGCCTTGTACAGCTGTGAAGCATGGACACTTACTGCCGATTTAGAACGTCGCATTCAAGCCTTTGAGATGAAGTGCCTCAGGCGGATCCTGAACATCACCTACAGAGACCGTAAAACCAACGACTACGTCTGGCAGCAGATCGAGGCACTGGCTGGCAAACAAGAACCATTGCTAGATACAGTCAAACGGAGGAAACTGAAGTGGTTTGGCCACACAACAAGGCATAACAGCCTGTCAAAGACAGTCCTGCAGGGAATGGTGGAAGGAGCAAGGAGGCAGGGACGACCACGCAAAAGCTGGATATCCAACATCAAGGAGTGGACCGGCCTCACTGTACCAAACCTCCTGAAAGCAGCCCAGGACAGAACCATTTGGCGGTCCATTTGCAGCGTCCGTGCGGGTACCCCAACGGTCGTCCCTACCAAGGGATGAGTGAGTGAGTGAGTTGTTATTGTAATTAGTTGCTTTTGTGTGCTGGTTTGTGTGTGTGTGTGTGTGTGTGTGTTGTGTGTGTGTGTGTGTGTGTGTGTGTGTGTGTGTGTGTGTGTGTGTGTGTGTGAGTGTGTGTGTGTGTGAAAGAGAGAGAGAGAGTGATGCTTGTGTGTGCGTATGTATGTTTGTGAATTTGTGTGTGTGTGCGTGTGTGTGTGTGTGGGTGTTGTGTGTGTTGTGTGCGTATGTATGTATTATGTATGTATGTATGTATGTATGTATGTATGTATGTATGTACGTACGTGCGTATGCATGTATGTATGTACGAGTG
>CM054160.1:39856175-39863675 GCA_028751875.1 Rapana venosa | reverse complement strand
TCTGTCTGGCAGGGGTTCTGTAGTTGTATCTTGGCTGGCATTCTGTCCTGCTGCACCTTTTTATGAATTAGTCCATCTATACTCGTGCATACACTGATCACCTCCACATACCTGTTTAAATGCGAATCCTGGACACTGAATGCAGATCTACAAAGAAACAGGACTGGAGAAAGGTGGTTGAAAAAGCTTCGAAGGCGCGCCAAAGGATTCGGAATCTGAGGGATCGGTGACGGTGACTACAAAGTAGGATCCAGGCTTTGGAGATGAGATGATTTAGAAGACTCCTTGGCCTTTCATTCACGGACCACATTACCAACGAAGAAGTCCGACAAACCATCACCCAACAAGTAACACACTACGAAGACACCTGCTGACCACAGTCAAGAAAAGGAAGCTCAGATGGTATGGATATGTGACAAGATCAGATGGACTCTCCAAGACCATACTACAAGGAACAATGCAGGGAAGAGAAGGCGAGACAGACAGAAGAAGAAATGGGCAGAAGACAACATCACTGAATGGACAGGGAAGAGCTTCTCCACAACCCAGGCACTTGCACACAACCGCCGCAAATGGAGCCAGCTGGTGCAACGTTCGTCACTGCAGTGCCCCTACGACCCTGGAGGGGGTTGTGGGAGCAGATGAGATGAGATGATAATCCTGCCCTACGGAAAGCAGAGGACCACGGGGAGTGGAGGAAGCTGGTTGCAAAATCTTCAGTGATGCCCCCCACCACTGTCAAAGGGACTTCAGGATAGGTGAAGGTGAAGGTGAAAGTGTTCTCTTGCAAAGTGTGTTGTTTGATTAAAGCGTATGACTATGATTCGATGTAAAAACTGTGTTTCTTTTTCACGATATTTTCACATTTTTTTTTAAAACACTTAACAGACAAACCGAAGTCGGATGCGCTGGGCCTGACTTGTTTGGTGTTTAGACTTATTCCCTTTTTGAGGGCTGGATGAAAAACAGTCCTTATACTTAACCTACCACCCTCTGTCAATAAAATGTCGTATTAACGGCAGAGCAACGCATTGTCGCTCGCATAACAAACAGGAATAGTTGCTGTCTGGGCGTTGAAGGAAGAAGAAGAAAGAGTACAGTCATCTTATTTCGTATCATGCTATCTGACCGAATTGTGTTCAGCTACTGCCCATTTTTTTAGTGGGCATAACTATATATGGATGTTAGAATATAGCATTGGTCGTTGTACTCATTCCATGATTGTATCGGTGCTGCGTCGTTTCTGAACGAATAAAATGTTCCTTGAACAATATGAAATATGGTGTTGGTTTTGTTGAATAGTGTTCAGTGCGTTACATACTCAAGAGAAAATTGAAAACGAAAATATATGAGCGTGTATACGCATGTACACACACACACACACACACACACGCACCCTTGCACGCGAGCACTCATATTATACACACACATATTCAGGCACGTGCATACACGCAGGAACGCATACATACAGACACACATCACATACATACTAACACACACGCAAAACAACCTACCGCCCCCTACCTTCCCAATACACAAAACAGACACACAGACACAGACAGACAGACACACACATATACACACACACGCGAGCACGCGCGCTCGCGCGCGCGCACACACACACACACACACACACACACATCCGGCTGGTTACCTTATTCCTCGCCACTCCCAAATGGGTATATTCACCCAAAGAAAAAGAAAAAAACAGAAAAGAACACAGACACAGACAACACACACACACGCGCGCGCGCGCGCACGCATACACGCAGACACACACACAAGACACACACAGACACACACAGACACACACAGACACCACACACACACACACACACACACACACACACACACACACACACACACACACCACACACACACACACAACACACAACTACACACAGACACCACACACACACACACACACACACACACACACAGGAGTGTCCATTCACTCATACAGGAGTGGTCTGCTCTGAAGATAGAATTTACAGACAAAAAATATATATATAATGGAAATGGGGGAGGGGAGGGGGAGAGAGAGAGAGAGAGAGACAGAGAGAGAAAGAGAGGGAGTGAGAGAGAGGGAGTGAGAGAGAGGGGGGGGGGAGAGAGACAGGGAGAGAAAGAGAGGAGTGAGAGAGAGGGGGAGAGAGAGAGAGAGGGAGAGACAGAGACAGACAGACAGAGGGGAGGAGAGAGAGTAGGGGTGGGGAGAGAGAGAAGGAGAGAGAGAGGGATAAGGGAGGGGGAGATAGAGATGAGGGGGGGGGGGGGAGGGAGAGAAAGAGAGAGATAGAGACGATGACAATGACAAATTATTTCTTTTATTTCGAAGATAATGAATAAGCGCCCATGGGCTTTTTTACATCCAGTCCCCAATAGAGAGAGACAGACAGAAAGAGAGAGACAGGAGGATGAGAGAGAGAAAGAGAGAGGACGGAGAGAGAGAGAGAGAGAGAGGGGAGAGAGAGAGAGAGAGACAGACAGACAGACAGACAGACAGACAGACAGACAGACAGAAACAGAGAGCGACAGGGACACAGAGAGAGAGAGACAAGAGGGTGAGAGAGAGAAAGAGAGAGAGAGAGAGAGAGAGAGAGAGAGAGAGGAGGAGGAGGATGGAGAGAGAGAGAAAAAGAGACAGGAGGGAAGGAGAGAGGGGGGGGGGAGGATAGGGAAGAGAGGGGTAAGGGGTGGGGATGGAGGTAGAGAGTAGGCGGTGAAAGGATGGAGGGGGGGGGGGGGGGCAGGGGGGGGGATATTAGGGAGTGGCGTGGGTTCGTTTTAATGTCTATATATCCCGAATAGAAGTTACTTCAGACACAGACAGATAGGCACAGACACAGACAGACACAGAGAGTCAGACAGATGGACACAGACAAACACAGATAGACAGACACAGACAGACACAGCGAGTCAGACAGATGGACACAGACAAACACAGATAGACAGACACAGACAGAGACAGACAGAGACACAGAGAGTCAGACAGATGGACACAGGCAAACACAGATAGACAGACACAGAGAGTCAGACAGATAGACACAGACAAACACAGATAGACAGACACAGACAGAGACAGACACACACACTCAGGACACATGCGCGTGCGAACACACAGACACACTCACCACATACACACACACATACAGAGACGTGTACACACTCTCTCTCTCTCCCACGCACGCACACACACACACACACACACACACACACACACACGCGCACCCCAACACACACATACAACAACACACAACATACACACACAACAGACAGATACACAGACAGAGAGACAGATATATGTATAAACACAAACAGATACAGAGAGACACAGACAGACAGACACAGACACACCACAGCACAGCATACACACAAACACACACCACAGCACACACACACACACCACAGCACACACACACAGAGCACAGCACACCACAGCCCGCACACACACACACCAGAACACACACACACACCACAGCACACACACACACACACACACCACAGCACACACACACACACACACACACACACAACACCACACACACACACACACACACACACACACACACCACAGACACACACACACACACACACCCAACACACAACAACACAACACACACACACACACACACACACACACACACACACACACACCACACTGAATAAAAAACAAAATCAAGCCAAGTGAAAATATAAAATATTTATTTTATCACTTGGTCTGCTTTTAGTGAATCGAATCCAGCCACAAATAAAATAAATATGCATCCAAACACTCTCAACACAAAACACAAACAAAATCAAGATAATTTTGCTTCATTACCATAATCTTCAGATAAGTTAAAACAAAACAAAAACCACAAAAAACTAACAAACAACAGTAACACAGGAAAAAAAACACAAAACAAAGCGTCACACAATTTCTTCACACAAATATTAAAATAAAAACTTAACCCCCCCAAAACAAATGTTCCTTCTCAATAAATGCTTCTAAACAAATGCATCATTCTGATGAACCAACTGCTAGTACAGTATGCTAAAACGTAAAAAGGTGTCCCATAATCTATGCGGTCGTTGGGGGAGCGAGATGTCAGAGACCTCAGCTTCTCCAGAGGCCAGCATATTGAGGGGGGCGCCCATCTCCTCTCCCTCGCTGCTTTACCTTCCTTGACCCTAAAGAGGGCAGGTACCCATATACAGCTGGGGGGAACTGTACTGAAGCCAAGGCGCGCAAACCGTCACCCATCCAACTGGTAACCACGCTCGATGCTGTTTAACCTTTAGTTTGGGGGAAAGCGAGTGCTCTGACCACTGAGCCGTCCCGTCCCGTATGTACAGAACCAATAACTAATCTCTAACATGGGTATATCCATCTTCAAGAGAATGAACTACCTTCCAAATCAGCTAAATTTCACTGGGGAAAAAACCCTTACCTGTTTTCAAATGCAAGACCAGCCTGTTGTAGCTGATAATAATAAGACAATCCACAATTTTCTGTCAAATTTTTGTTATTCAGGAGGAAGGGAGGCAATCCACAATTTTTTGTCGAAATCATTTAGCAATAACTGACCACATGACAATCCCTTTTCTGTTGAAATCATTTAGCAATAACTGACAATAAAACAATGACAATCTATTTTCTGTTGAAATCATTTAGCAATAACTGAAAATAAAAAATTGATAATCTATTTTCTATTGAAATCATTTAGCAATAACTGACAATTTAAAAAAATGACAATCCATTTTCTGTTGAAATCATTTAGCAATAACTGACAATTTAAAAAAATGACAATCCATTTTCTGTTGAAATCATTGAACAATAACTTGACAACATGACAATCCATCATTTTCTGTTGAAATCATTGGACAATAAACTGACAACATGACAATCCACTTTCTGTTGAAAACATTGGACAACAACTGACCACATGACAATCCATTTTCTGTTGAAATCATTTAGCAATAACTGACAATAAAAAAATGACAATCTATTTTCTGTTGAAATCATTTAGCAATAACTGAAAATAAAAAAATGACAATCTATTTTCTGTTGAAATCATTTAGCAACAACTGACAATTTAAAAAAAGACAATCCATTTTCTGTTGAAATCATTTAGCAATAACTGACAATAAAAAAAATGACAATCCATTTTCTGTTGAAATCATTGGACAATAAACTGACAACATGACAATCCACTTTCTGTTGAAAACATTAGACAACAACTGACCACATGGCAATCCATTTTCTGTTGAAATCATTGGACAATAAACTGACAACATGACAATCCATTTTCTGTTGAAATCATTGAACAATAACCTGACCACATAAGAATCCATCATTTTCTGTTGAGAAATCATTGAACAATAAACTTGACAACATGACAATCCACAATTTTTTGTTGAAATCATTAAACAATAAACTTGACAACATGACAATCCATCATTTTCTGTTGATAAATCATTGAACAATAAACTTGACAACATGACAATCCATCATTTTCTGTTGGCCATAACTTATCTTTGTGTTCACTCCTCGGCTTGGCGCTCCATTCACCAATGGCGGCATTTTGCGAAAATGCGACCCGTGTTTACCCACTGTCAAGGTAGCCGCATTCCGACTTCGGGGATGGTGTCTGAACAGGACTCTAGAGCGCATGCAGGCTTTGACATTTCCGCCTCCATCCCTACCCTACCCGCACGAACTGGCCTACTCTTCTTCAGAAAGGCAGACCACGTTTCCAACGTGTGCGCAAGATGTTCTGCTGCGTGCGTTCGCACACTGGTAAAAGGTAAAGGTAAAGGTGTCCCAGAACCTATAAGGTCGTAGGGGAGCGAGGCGTCAGAGACATCAACTTCTCTAGGGGGCCAGCATATTGAGGGCGGCGCCCATCTCCTCTCCCTCGCTGCTTTACCTTCCCTGACCCTAAAGAGGGCAGGTACCCATTTACAGCTGGGTGAACTGGGGGAACTGTACTGAAGCCAAGGCGCGGCGCAAACGGTCACCCATCCAACTGGTAACCACGCTCGACGCTGCTTAACTTGGCTGGGGGAAAGCGAGTGCTCCGACCACTGAGCTATCCCGTCCCCTGGGCCTGGGTTTATAGTCTCATCATCCGAAGGACTTTGTGGGGAGTGAGAGTCAGTACTGGTGTTAACTCCAGGGTGCAATTGCCTGAAACAGGCTTCTGTGTGGAGGATCAAACCCAGGCCCTCAGATCACCAGCACAACGCTCTAACCACTAGGCTATCCCGCCCCCACTAACAATATAACAATCCACACCATTTTCTGTCAAACCAGATATAATAATTAACTGGGAAAAAACAACACCTGCCTGCTATCTCACCATTTTTCTACGGTAAAATCAGTTGAGTTTAGGTAAAACCAGTAACAACAGCAGCAACAAAACAACAACAACGACAAACCTCACCAATCAACCATTCTTCAAACTATCAATCAGTCTGCACAGTTAATGAAGATATGACAATCCACAATCTTTTTTTTCTTCTGTCATATCAATCAATTAATCTCAGCTGAATAAAATCACCAATCCACCACTTCTAACAAACCTTTTTTTTTTTAGCAGAGAATAAAAGAAAAACAACATCAATCCATTACCTTCGAACTGTCAAATCAGCTATTATAGCTGGGAAAACAATCATGAGTCAATCATTTTTTTGTCAAAATAATGACCGTCACATCAGTCAATCAGAGCTAACAATAAAACAATCCACACCTTTCTCTCACGTCAGCTTTTTTTTTATTGAAACAAAAAGCAAATAAACCTTGGATAGGCCCCTCGCTTTGAATTCCATCATCACTTTCACGCCATCATCTCTCCCCTCCCCCAAACACCATCTTAGGTAAAAAAAGGTAAAGGTTTCCCATAACCTATAAGGTCGTAGGGGAGCGAGGTTTCAGAGACCTCAACTTCTCCAGAGGCCAGCAATTTGAGGGCAGCGGTGCCCATCTCCTCTCCCTCGCTGCTTTACCTTCCCTGAACCTTAAGAGGACAGGTACCCATTTACAGCTGGGTGAACTGGGAGACTGTACTGAAGCCAAGGCGCGCAAACGGTCACCAATCCATTTGATAACCACGCTCGATGCTGCTTAACCTTAGCTTGGGGGGAAACGAGTGCTCTGACCAACTGAGCTATCTATCCCGTTCCCGCAAAAACCATCTAAAAATGTTAACTGCAAACCATCTATACACTTTATCCATTACAATTTTCTCAATAGGAATATACTGTTACTTTAATATAATACGCATACAAGCAATACACACCAACTTTTAAAGCGTTGAAGCAACATTGAAAAAAAAAATCCAGTACACAGTCTGCACAAATATTGATAAACAAACAATTTTTTTAAAAAGAATTTCACACCACAAAAAAATGAAAAGAAACAGTACAACACTACATCTAAAATATGTAATACTTTCAATGGTATGGCTGAGGGCAGGTGGCTAGTATGCAAATATATATATATATATATCTCAGCTC
>CM054160.1:39841175-39853675 GCA_028751875.1 Rapana venosa | reverse complement strand
GTGCGTTTCTGTGTTTCTAAGGGTGGCGATGGACTATGCTGCTATTCATAATCATAACCATAGTCATGATCATAGTTATAATCATAGTCATCAGGCACGTGCATATGGGTTTTAGCAATCAGTGTGGCTGTGTGCGCGCGCGTGTGTGTAGGGGGGGGGGGGGGGAGGGGGGGGGGTTAGGGGAGGGGAAGGGTGTGTGTGTGTGCGTAGGGGAGGGGGGAAGGGTTGGGGTGTGGTGGGATGAGGAAGGGGTGTGAGTGTGTGTGTGTGTGTGTGTGTGTGTGTGTGTGTGTGTTGGGGGGGTGGGGGTGAGGGGAAGGGTGGATGTGTATGCGTGTGTGACTATGTCTATGACTATATTTGACTCTGTGTGTGTGTGTGTGTGTGTGTGTGTGTGTGTGTGTGTGTGTGTGTGTGTGTGTGTGTGTGTGAGAGACTGTATTTGACTGTTACTATGTCTGTATTTGACTCTCTGTGTGTGAGTGTGTGTGATTTAGTGTGTATGTGTGGGTGAATGTGCGATTTAGTGTGTGTGTGTGTGTGTGTGTGTGTGTGTGTGTGTGTGTGTGTGTGTGTGTTGGGGGGGTGGGGGTGAGGGGAAGGGTGGATGTGTATGCGTGTGTGACTATGTCTATGACTATATTTGACTCTGTGTGTGTGTGTGTGTGTGTGTGTGTGTGTGTGTGTGTGTGTGTGTGTGTGTGTGTGTGTGTGTGTGTGTGTGTTGTGTGAGAGACTGTATTTGACTGTTACTATGTCTGTATTTGACTCTCTGTGTGTGAGTGTGTGTGATTTAGTGTGTATGTGTGGGTGAATGTGCGATTTAGTGTGTGTGTGTGTGTGTGTGTGTGTGTGTGTGTGTGTGTGTGTGTGTGTGTGTGTGTGTGAGAGAGAGAGAGAGAGAGAGAGAGAGAGAGAGAGAGAGAGACTGTATTTGACTGTGATTATGTCTGTATTTGACTCTGTGTGTGTGTGTGTGTGTGTGTGTGTGTGTGTGTGTGTGAGATTCAATGAATGTGTGTGTATGTGTGTGTGAGAGTGTGATTCAGTGTGCGTGCGCGTGCGTGCGTGCGCGCGCGCGTCTCTGTGTGTCCGCGCCAGCGCGCGCCTACGTTCACACATGTGTGTAAGCGCATGCATGCACATGTGCGTGCGAGTGTGTATGCGCCTGCCAGCCTATTTCTTCGTCAACATTTTAATACCAAAATCTGCAACCAAACAAGATGACATGATAATATGGATTTTTTTTTCTTTCTTGGTTTAATCTCTATTAACAGCACTAGGTGATTTAGAGGTGTGTTTTTTTAATCATACAAATATGGGGGACAGGGTGGTCTAGTGGTTAGAGTGTTGCGCTTAGTGATCTAAAGGCCCGGGATCTATCCCAGGTTTGAACTACCACCGTGTGTGTGTGGGGGGGGGTGGGGGGGGGGTTGTGAGTGTGAGGGTGGGTGGGTGTGTGTGTGTGTGTGAGTGTGTGTGTGAGGGTGAGGTGTGTGTGTGTGTGTGTGTGTGTGTGAGTGAGTGTGTGCGTGCGTGCGCGTGGTGTGTGAGGAAGTGCGACGCGCACTGTGTGTGTGTGTGTGTGTGTGTGTGTGTGTGTGTGTGTGTGGTGTGTGTGTGTGTGTGTTGTGCGTGCGTTTCAAATTCATTTAATTTTTTTTACAAGTTGTGATATTAGGTGTGTGTGTGTGTGTCCTATACGTAATTCAATAGTATGCATGTTTATAGGCCTAAATAGTCACTATACTCATATGACATATCTCTCTCTCCTCTCTCTCTTCTCCCCTCTCTCTCTCTCCTCTCTCTCTCTCTCTCTCTCTCTCTCTCTCTCTCTCTCAAGTCTCCCATACTCTCTAGCATATCCCAAGAAAACGGCATAACAACAAATATACGGACAATGTAGAAAACAATTCTTTAAAAAAAACAACGAACCAAAAACACCCCCCAAAAACCACACACACACACACACACAGACACAGACACACACACACACACACACACACACACACACACACACACACACACACAGAGAGAAAAAAACACCGCTAAAGTAAAAACGACAACAAGAAACGATATTCTGATCAACTCAGAAGCTGCCTCCTAAAGCGGGGCTTGGCCAAGTCATAATTTTTTTTTATGATAATCATCTCAATTATTTATGCTGTCATCGAAAACGCTGCAGTGCAATGTTTCAAACCACGCAGGTGGACAATACACAAGATATAAAAAGAATAGATAAATAAAAATAAATAAATACACATGTCACACTTTTGATCATTCCAAACCAGCCATCATCAAACCGTAAACAGAACGCCTTTACCTTTGTGTTGAAGGGAAGAAAAACACAAAGGTAACGGTGTCCCCACAACCTATGCGGTCGTTGGGGGAGCGAGATGTCAGAGACCTCAGCTTCTCTAGGCCCAGCATATTAAGGGCGGCGCCCATCTCCTCTCTCTCCCTCGCTGCTTTACCTTCCCTGACCCTTAAGAGGGCAGGTACCCGTTTACAGCTGGGTGAACAGGGGAACTGTACTGAAGCCAAGGCGCGCAAACGGTCACCCATCCACTTGGTAACCAGACTCAATTCTGCTTAACATTGGCTGGGGGAAAGCGAGTGCTCTGACCACTGAGCTATTCCGTGCCCCAACAGAATGATAACACAGAACACAAATGTGATTCTGATCTTAAATAAACGAGCAAGTAATTATCAAAACGGTATGTAAAAAGGAAAGCTGTCGGATATATATAGAGAGAGAAACAACACACAAAAGTTAACATTCACATTCTGACGATTTAAAAAACCCAACAAACAACCCCACGAAAGATGATGAACTGTAAATTAAAAAAAAGGAATGTTTCTAACAATGAGAAACGTAACACAAAATAAAACACAGTTCACATGTTGATGATTAAAATCAAGTAATAATCACATAAAAGGAATGTATTTAACATAGAATAATATATATATAAAAAAAGAAGTCGCATAAAAATTAAATAGTTCACAATTGGATATTTAAATACAAGCAACAACCCCGTGTGTAAAATTATGTCCAACATAGGCAACCTTCTTCTTCTTTCTTCTTCTTCTTTCCTCTTCATCTTCGTCTTCTTCTTCTCTCGTCGTCGTCGTCGTCGTCGTCGTCATCGAACGCTCAGACAGCAATCTTCTTCTTGTTATCTGTCACATGAGCAAAAAATGTGTTGCGCAGCTGTTAAGCGCCTGACAAGTCAGGCCCAGCGCATCCGACTTCGGCGTGGGAGAGAATTGTTACCTTTGAAGTCATAGACAAGCGACACACAAAATGAACCAGCTCCCATATTCCTCAATGAAAACAGGCAGAGTGTAAAAAAAAGAAAAGAAATGCACTTCAAACGGAGAATAACAACAACAGAAAAAAATAAAAGAAATGCACTTCGAACGGAGAATAACAACAACAAACAAAATTAGGAATGCGTTTTCCAAATTGGAAAGAATAATAATTATCACTTTATAGGAAACAATTATGATTATCACTTTATAGGAAACAATTATAACTATCACTTTATGGGAAACAATTCTATCATTTTATAGGAAACAATTATAACCATCACATTATATCCAATCACAACGTTTTTGGATAAAAGAGACACAAGTTCACTGGACGGAAAATATAGTTTAAAAAAATACAATCACAGTTTAAGGATTATGTTCATGGACGGAAAAAAAGGAAATAGATTTTAAACATGTTTCAAGTTTATTCCTAACTTTAAAACAATCAATCATATGAACAAATTCTCTCTCTCTCTACTCTCTCTCTCTCTCCCCCCTCTCTCTCTCTACTTTCTCTCTCTCTCTCTCTACTCCTCTCTCTCTACTCTCTCTCTCTCCTCTCTCTCTCTCTACTCTCCTCTCTCTTTCTCTCTCTCTCCTCCCCCTCTCTCTCTCTACTCCCTCTCTGTTCTCCTCTCTCTCTCTCTCTATCTCTCTCCTCTCTCCCTCTCTCTCCTCTCTCTCTCTCCTCCCCCTCTCTCTCTCTCCTCCCCCTCTCTCTCTCTACTCTCTCCCCCTCTCTCTCTCTACTCCCTCTCTCTCTACTACTCCCTCTCTCTCTCTACTCCCTCTCTCTCTCTACTCCCTCTCTCTCTACTCCCTCCCTCTCTCTCTCTCTACTCCCTCTCTCTCTACTCTCTCTCTCCTCCCCCCCTCTCTCTCTACTCTCTCTACTCCCTCTCTCTCTCTACTCCCTCCTCTACTCCTCCCTCTCCTCTACTCCCCTCTCTCTCTTACTCCCTCTCTACCTCCCTCTCTCTACTCCCTCTCTCCCTCTCTCTCTATCTCCCTCCCTCCTCTCTCTCTCTGTCTCTCTCCCTCCCTCTCTCTCTTTCTACCTCTTTCTGCTCCCTGTTCATGAAGTACGAACCGAATAAATAAATGTATGATTCATAAAACGCATAAAAAACAAAACACCTCCTCCACCTCCACATAAACTACATCTCCACATACAACGCCGATCACTCATTTAATCATTATAATTTTTTTTAAAAGAAGTGCAAAACAAAATAAAAACGAAAAAGCCGAAACACACACACACACACACACACACACACACACACACACACACACACACACACACACACACACACACACACACACATCAGCAATCCAGTCCTTAATACAGTTTCCTTCCAAAACAAAAACAAAAAATAATCCCCATTCCTTAAAAAAACACACCACACAAATAAAAAGGACAAACCCGTGATGGCGTCACTGGCTAACCGTGATGACGTCACGATCTATGACGTCAGAGGCACCGAGTATCGAGGCAACAGGTAGCCACAGCTGCCGTGATGATAATATTTTTTTTAACTTGAAAAAAAATCCATCCAGGCGAAAAAAATTTTTTTTAATGCACGCACAATCCTTGGTCAAACAAGCCCCCCCCCCCCCCCCCCCCCCCCCACTCCCATCAAGAAGTAACCCCAACAACCCCCCCTCCCCCCAAAAAAAACACAACCCCGACACACACAAAAAGGCAGAAAGGCTGAAGGAACTGTTTAGGACAAAAATGCAAAAAAAGGGCAAGGATTAACCCCCCCCCCCCCAAAAAAAAACAAACAACAACACAACAACAACAAACCCCAACAAAAAACCAAAAAATAAACAAAAATACCCCCCACCCCCCCAAAAAAATCTAGACTTTCCTTGGATTAGCGGGTACCATCTCTCATCAATGTCAAGGCCCCCTGTGAATCACTGGGAGGGAGTGGAGGAGGAGGAGGAGGATGAGGAGGAGGGATGAGGAGGAGGAGAAGGCTTAAGAGGAGGATGAGGAGGAGGGAGGAAGGAGGAGGAGGAGGAGGAGAGGGAGGATGTCAGGCTTGCAGGCAAGTGATGAGGAGAAGGAGTGGAAGGGAGATCCATGTGAACTCCACACATCAGACGACTGAAAACAAGGCCCACAACTGGTGAACCACAACACACACACACACACAACACACACACACACACACACACACACACACACACACACACACACACACACACACACACACACACACACACACACACACACACAAACACATTTTATAGATTCATCATCACATTTTGGTTTAAACATTGTTCATTCAATATACATACATGTTAACCAGACAACAATGTATGTATGTATGTTTGTCCGTCGTGTTCGACGATGACCTCCAAAACAGCAGAGGAGGCAGCTGCTGTTTCGGAAATCGGGCAGTAATTTGATTATAGTGGAGATGCCTTGCCCACAGTACATCCCCACTCTCTCGGCCAAGAGGGCATAAGGACAGTCAAGCGTTGGAGATGTTCTCCAAAGGCCAACAGCCCCCAGGGCTGCAGCACATAAGGACTGTGCAAGTCAAGCCTCCTAGTCAGAGAGTCCTAGTCGATCACTAAAGACTAAGCTGTAAAGTGGAATTCCATGAGTAGGAAAGAAAGCCACTGTCATACAGCCTCTCACTTTGCTGTTGTTGCCCCCAGCGTCAATGGTTTAATCAAGAACTGTGATAAAGCCCAGGCGCTGACGGCATACCAGACCAGACAAATACAGCAAGGGAAAAACACCAAGCTAAGATCTTCCCACAACCTATGTGACCGTAGTGGAGCGAGGCATCAGAGACCTCAACTTCTCCAGGGGCCACCAGCATATTGAGGGCGGTGGCACCCATCTCCTCTCCCTCGCTGCTTTACCTTCCCTGACCATAAAAGAGGGCAGGTAGCCATTTACAGCTGGGTGAACTGGGGGGACTGTACTGAAGCCAAGGCGCGCAAACCGTCACCCATCCAAGTGGTAACTACGCTCGATGCTGCTTAAACCTTAGCTTGGGGGGAAAGCGAGTGCTCCGACCACTGAGCTATCCCGTCCCCAACTCTAAGCCCCCACACCATGATAAGTTGACCTTGTTGCTTATGCAGCAAAAGGACATTTACATTGATTTCCACACACATTCACGTTCCCCCATTTTCCATTCTTTCTTTCTACATCAGTCTTCCTCCCACTCGTCGTGGTCTCCTTGCCCTTTGTGTCGTTATCGTGTGGACTTTTGTAAAAAAAGATGTCATCGTTTTCCCCACCTATAAACAATTACAACTCGTAAAAAAAACCTAGCAAAAAAAAACACCACGTCTCAGGAAGATGCGGGGAGAAAAGCCAATGACTCTTCTAAAAAAAAATCCTTCACAATCATAAATTATATTATGTTCAAATCTGGGGGGGGGGGGGGGGGGGGGGAGGGGGAGGGGGGGGGGGGGGGAGGAGATAGCCTGGGGGTTAGAGTGTTTGCCGCGATCGACGGCCCGGGTTCGAACCACCACCCTCTCGGCCCCCGCTATCCCCCCCCTGGGGGCCCCCCCCCTCTTCTCTCCTCTCTCTCTCTTCTCTCTCCCCTCCTCCCCCCCCTCTTTTTCCCCCTTCTTCTCCCCTCTCCTCTCCCCCCTCTCTCTCTCTCTGTGTCTCTCTCTCTGTGTCTCTCGGTTCCTCTCCCCCTTTCTCCTCTCCCCTTCCTCTGTCTCTCTCTCCCCTTTTTTGTCTCTCTCTCTGTTACTTCCGCTTTCTTTCTCCTCCCTCTTTCTCTCCCCCTCTCTCTTTTCTCTGTCTTTTCCCCCCCTCTCTTTCCCCCCCCCACCCCCCCCCCTCTATTTTTTTTTTTCCTCTCTCTCCTTTCTTCTCTGGGTCTCTCCTCTTTCTCTCTCTCCCCCCCTTCTGTTTTCTCTCTGTCTTTCCGTCTCTCTGTGTGTATCTCTCTCGCTCTCTCTGTCCCCTCTCTCTCTCCCTCTCCTCTCTCTTGTCTCTCTCTGTCTGTTCTCTCTGTCTCTCTCCCTGTTCTCTCTTCCCCCTCTCTCTTCTGTCTCTCCCCTTGTTTTTCCCCCTCTCTCTCTTTCTCTCCTCCCCCTTTTCTCTCCTTCTCCCCTCTCTATTCCCCCTCTCTCTCTCCCTCTTCTCCCCCTTTCCCCCTCTCTCCCTCCCTCTTTCCCCCCTTCTCTCTTCTCTCTCTCTTCCCAACCCTCTCTCTCTCTCTGTCTGTCCTGTCCTAAAGCTGATAAATCGACCATCAAACAGGGACAGGTGTCCAACGGTCCGAACACCCATCCGTCAACAAATCAAAACAAATCCCTCACTTCAAAAAATACCACCCCCACCTCCTCCCCCACCCCACCCATTCCCCCCCCCACCTCTCCCCACCCCCATCCTCCCCTAACCCCTCCCTGCCCTCCACACCCCCAAAACCCCCCTTAGTATTAATCAACCACACATATAAAAAAAAAAAGAAAAAAAGAAAGAAATACCCTCGAAAGCACACACACACAAAACGAGACACCAGGAGCTGTTAGGTCTAACGATGTACACTAAAAGGAGAGAGATTTCCCTTGGAGCAAGCAACCCTTCCCTCTCCCCCCCCCCCCCAATCCCCCCACCTCCTCCTCCTCCCCCCCATCCCCCCACCACCTCCTCCCCCCACCCCCTCCTCGTAGTATTAAGCATCCATACACATATATACAAGAAGAAGATACCCACGAAGCGAAAGCGCAATACGAGACACCGTGAGCTGTTAGGTCTAACTTATTATTATTATTATAATACGAAAAGGGAGAGATTTTTGCCTTGGAGCACGCAAGCAAAGCCAAGCAATGCCACTGTGATAGTATCAGGTTCAGGTGATTAGTATTAATCAACCCCAAGCAGTTAATGATGTATGCTATAGAGTTACTGACTCTGGTCATAATTATGTGTTAGAGCCAGCGAGCACCCCCCCCCCCCCCCCCCCCCCACCCCCCATGCGCGTAGCCACAGGCTTGTCAATGTTCGTTGACCTGTTATGATGTTGTTGCTGGGGTTGTTGTGGTGGTTGTGGTAGTTGTGGTGGTGGTTGTGGTTGTTGTTGTGGTGGTTGTTATTGTGGTGGTGGTGGTGGTGATTGTGGTTGTTGTGGTGGTTGTGGTTGTTGTGGTGGTGATTGTTGTGGTTGTTGTTGTGGATGTTGTGGTTGATATTGTGGATGTCGTGGTTGTTGTTGTGGCGGTGGTGGTGGTTGTGGTTGGGCGTTCTTAACCTTAACACACCCAAGAGGCTTATTCATTATTATTTTGTTATTTTATTTGGAGGATAACGGAATAAACACTCATGTGCTTTTTTTTTTACATCCAGTCCCCGTGTGTGTTGCAGTTTTGTCAATTTTGTCATCCGTCCCCACCGGCACACAATCAATGCCCTACTCTTCCCCAAAAGCGGAACGGGGTTAAACGTGTGCGCAAGATGTTCTGCGTGCGTTCCCACACGAGACCTCGGTTTACAGACTCATTCAAAGGACTTTTTTGGGAGAGTGGAGTCTGCACTGGTGTTAACTCCAGGGAGGGGAAAACATCCCCTTGAACGGGAATCGAACCCAGGTCGTCAGGATTGCGAGCGCAATGTTCTAACCACTAGGCTATCCCGTCCCTTGACAGACCCAATGGGGGTCGGAGGTCTAGAAGGTAAAGCATTTCACCTACCTAGAAAAGCGAGAAGCGTGGGTTTAATGCCCCGTTCGCGCCCCAAACTTTCTCCCTGCCTCTCCCATCCACTAGACCTCAAGTGCTCCTGACCAGGGTGCACTGCTCATCTTTCACTGTTCACTGTTCACTGGTCCCGTAACCCGCCAGGGTCGTAGGGGCGCTGCATGGTGGACGAACGGTGGACCAGCTGGCTCCACTTAGCGCGGTCGTGGGCGAGTGCCTGGGTGACACTGAAGTCCTCCCCTGTCCAATCACGGATGTCGTCGGCCCACTTTCTCCTCTGTCTGCCCCGACTTCTCTTCCCCTGGACTGTTCCTTGCAGGATGGTCTTTGCAAGTCCTTCTGAGCGTGTTACGTGCCCATACCATCTGAGTTTCCTCTTTTTTCGCCGTGGTCAGTAGGTCTTCATAGTCACGCACTTGTTGAGTGATCTTTCTGCGGACTTCATTGTTGGTGACATGGTCCTTGTATGAGATGCTCATCTTTAGGATGGTAAAAAGCTAAAGGTGTCCCATAACCTATAAGGTCATAGGGAAGCGAGGCATCAGAGACCTCACTTCTCTAGGGGGCCAGCATATTGAGGGCGGCGGCGCCCATCTCCTCTCTCTCTCTCTCTCTCTCTCTCTCTCTCTCTCTCTCTCTCTCTCTCTCTCTCTCTCTCTCTCTCTCTCTCTCTCTCTCTCTCTCTCTCTCTCTCTGTCTCTCTCTCTCTCTCTCGCTGCTTTTACCTTCCCTGACCCTAAAAGAGGGCAAGGTACCCATTTACAGCTGGGTGAACTGGTGGGACTGTACTGAAGCCAAGGCGTGGCGCAAACGGTAACCCATCCAAGTGGTAACCATGCTGGATGCTGCTTAACCTTTGCTGGGGGAAAGTGAGTGCTGCTCTGACCACTGAGCTATCCTGTCCCCTTTCGGATGAGACGAATATAAATAAAACCGAGAAGGTCTCGTGGTGTAACACGGACGCACTCAGCGCATGTGAAAGAGCCCACGGCAACAAGAGAGTCTATCCCTGGCCAAAATTCTGTAGATAAAAAGCCAGTCTGGTCAGGAAAGAAAAATACATATGCGGACAGGAAAACAAAAAAGAAAGTTGGGTGGCGCTGGTAATGTGGCGACACTCTCTTCGTCTTTCACCTAGCAAGGTCTAGTGGGTTGGGGGAGGGCTGGGGGGGGGGGGGGGAGAGAGAGAGGAGGGGGAAGTTTCGGGCACAAACGGGGATCGAACCCATATGCACTTCTGGCTTTCAAGGCAGGTGTGTTGCCTCGACAACCGATCTTCTTCTTCTTCTTCTTCTTCTTCTTCTTCTTCTTCTTCCTCTCCTCCTTCTCCTCTTCCTCCTCTTCTTCTTCTCCTCCTCCTCTTCTTCTTCTTCTCCTCTTCTTCTTCTTTTCCTCCTCCTCTTCTTCTTCTTTTCCTCTTCTTCTTCTTCTTCTTCTTCTTCTTCTCCTCCTCCTTCTCCTCTTCTTCTCCTTCTTCTCTCCCCCTCTTCTTCTCCTCCTCCTCTTCTTCCTCCTCTTCTCCTCCTCCTCCTCCTCCTCTTCTCCTCCTCCTTCTCCTCCTCCTCCTCCATCTCCTTCTTCTCTTCCTCCTCCTCTCCTTCTTCTATCATTCCTTGGCTACAGATCCGAGGTTTACCAATGGTGACACATTTTTTTTTTCCATGTGGCGACCGTTTCTTCCCCCCTCCATTGAGGTAGCCGCATGCTAACTTCGGAGTTGTCGTCTAAACATGACACCTCTGTGTTCGCTTTTTGTTGTTGTTGAAGTTTTGTCACCAGTTCCTAGTAAAAAGTATGTTCTTTCGAGCCAGAAGGCCCATAGAGCCGGAGCTTATCCCGGTTTCTGTAGCGTTAAGCGAACTGATGGTTTTTCACCACCCCTGTGACAGGACGCTAGTCTGTCGCCAGATACTACTTCCCCAGCAGAGCTGGTACCCACTTGTACACCTGGGTGGAGTGAGGAAAATAGGAGTAAAGTGTCTTTCCCAAGGGCACAACACCGAGCCGAGCGGGGATCGAACCCGCGACCTCTGGATCACGAGTTGACCGCCTAAACCACTCGACCACGGTGCCTCCAGTTCCTAGTAAAGGTAAAGGTAAAGGAGTCCCATAACCTATAAGGTCGTAGGGGAGCGAGGCGTCAGAGACCTCACTTCTCTAGGGGCCAGCATATTGAGGGCAGCGGCGCCCATCTCCTCTCCCTCGAGAGTTCCTACCGGCACGAAATGGCCTACTCTTCCCAAAGATGGAACGGGGTTCCAACGTGTGAGCATGACGTTCTGCGTGCGTACACACACGCGGCCTCGGCTTGTAGTCTCAGGCGTCTCTGATATCACATAACCCGTTCCGCCTTTCGGAAGAGTAGGTCATTTTGTCCCAGTAGGAACGGATGACAACATTTATTTTTAAACAAAAACAACTGCATACACACGGGGACTGGATGCTGATTTGTGGGTGTAAATTATCTTATGATGGGCGTGTGTGGATAGTGTGTGGTGGGGTCGTTTTTTTGGGGGTGACATTATGTTTACGCGCTCTGATTTGTAATTGCAAGATATAGCGTTCTATAAATTCCATATATTATTATTATTATTACATGTTTAGTGTTTTTATGTAAGGCTCGTGACCCACCAGAATTTCTCTGTCTCTGAGATAATAAAGTTTTTGAATTTGGGTTTGGAAAAAAAAAGGCACACGAGTGCTTATTCCATTATCCTCGGAATATAAAAAAATAAAAGCAAAACAAAAACCACCAAAAAATGAAATGGACTTGGACCTTCAGTTCGACTTTTTTCTCATCAAACTGGAAAGAAAGGGGGATGGAGGCTGGGAATCGAACCCCAGAACCTCACTGGTTTACTTGTTAAGGCAGGATTTGTATTTAGCTAGTTATTTACTTAGTTAGCTACCAAGTTAGTTAGTTAGTTAGTTAGCTACCTAGCTAGTTAGTTAGCTAGTAATTAATTAGTTATTCTTTTGTTTCGAGGATAATGGAAGAAGTCAAGTCAAAGTCAAAGTCAAACTTTTATTTTCAGATGGTACATTGCATAAGCAGTGCATTTGCTTTTTTTTTACAAAAAAAACATCCAGTCCCCGGTGTGCATGCAGTTTTGCAAACTTTGTCTTAACCGTCCTCCCACCTTCCTTCTCAGACAACCGACCCCACTCATTGGAGAAGGGGAACCCCCCCCAAAAAACCCTGAAACGACCTTCCCGTGGGCTTTTGGTAGGTGAAACCAGCCACAGCAATACAAGGGTCCTTCCGATGAGACTATAAACCGAGGCCCCGTGTGCGAACGCATGCAGAACATCTTGCGCACACGTTTAATCCTGTTCCGCTTTTGGAAAGAGTAGGCCACTGTGTGCCGGTGGGAACCGATGACACAATTGACAAAACCACATGCACACGGGGACTAGTGGTAAAAAAGCACATGAGTGCTTATTCCATTATCCTCGGGGGAAAAAAAAATATCTGAGCACTTTGATTTGTTGCTTTACAA
>CM054160.1:39828675-39831175 GCA_028751875.1 Rapana venosa | reverse complement strand
CACAAACACATCCCCCTACCCACTTTCCACCCCCAAAACACAAAAACATCCCCCCAAAACACAAAACACAAAAAAAGTCCCCCACACACAACCACCACACACACACACCCTCCCCCTACACCACACACACACACACACATCCCCTACACCCAAACCAACACACAAAACACAAATCCCCCTAAAACCCCAACCAACACACCCCCCCAAAACAACCCCCAACACAACCCCCCCCACCACACACACAAAACATCCCCCTACACACAAACCAAACACACACACATCCCCCCACCCCACAACCACCCCAAAACCCCACACACAATCCCCCCCACACTCCCCCCACACCAAACACATCCCCCTACACACATACCAACACCACACACACATTCCCCCCACAAAACAACCCCCACACCAAAACCCCAAAATCCCCCTACACACATACCAACACCCACACACACCTCCCCCTACACACACACCCCCCCCACACAACACATCCCCTAAAACCCCCAACCAACCCCCACCACAAACACATCCCCCCCACACACAACCCCCCCCCCCCCCCAACACCCACACACCCCAAAACCCCCATCCCCCACCACACAAACCCCCACACACATCCCCCTAAAACCCACATACCCCCCCACACAACCCCAAACACACACATCCCCCACACACATACCACCCCACACAACACACCCCCCTCCACAACCAAAACCCACACACACATTTCCCCCCACCCCACACATCCCCCCCCCCAACACCCCACACACTCCCCCCACACACATACCCACACACACACACATCCCCCTACACACATACCCACCCACACACAAACATCCCCCAAAACAACAACCAAAACCCCACACACAAATCCCCCTACACAACAAACCCCCACAACACACAACCCCCCCACACACAAACCAAAAAAAACCAATTTCCCCCCACACACATAAAAACCCCACACACACAATCCCCCCCACACACTTTCCAACCCCCACCACCACCCCCCTACACACAACCAAAACCCCCACACACCCCATCCCCCCCAACAAACCCCCACACACACAAAAACCCACATCCCCCCCACACACAACCAACCCCCACACACAAACAACCCCCTACAAAACCCAACCCCCACACACACATCAAAAACCCCCTACACACAACCAAAACACACACAACCCCCACCAACCCCAAACCCCCCCCACACACAAACACATCCCCCCACACACAACCAAAAACACACACACATCCCCCTACACCCCAAAAAACCAAAACCCACCCCCACCCCCCCAAAACCCCTCCCCCCACACACCCCTAAAACATCCCCCTACACCCCCCCAAAACCCCCCAAAACACACAACCCCAAACCCCAAAACACCCCCAACAACCCCCAATACCACCACACACACAAACACCCCCCTAAAATACCACCACACACACCCACAACCCCCCACAAAACTAAAACCCCCCCAACCCCCCCCCCAACACCCCACACACACACACAAAAACCCCCCCCCACCAAAAACCACAACCCCCACAAACTCCCCCCCCCACCACACACAAAACCCCCCCCCCCCCCCCCCCCACACCCAACCACACAACCACCAACCCAAACCCCCCCACCAAAACCCCCCCAACACAAAACACCCAACATTAAAAAAAAATTTTAAACCAAAATCCCCCCCCATAAAAAAAACTAACCCCCCCCCCCCCCCCCCAAAAAAAAACCCAAAAGCCCCCCCCCCCCCCCCAAAACCCCCAAAAAGGGGAAAAAAATTTTTTTTTTTGAAAAAAAAGGGGGGGGGGGGGGGGTGGGGGGGGGGGGGGGGGGGGGGGGGGGGGGGGGGTTGGGGGGGGGGGGGGGGGGGGGGGGAGGAGGGGGGAAAGGGGGGGGGGGAGGGGGAAGGGGGGGAGGCAAAAGGGACTGGAAAAAAATTTCTGGCGTATGAAAAACAACGAGTAAGGAGGAGGAGGAGGGAAAACAGCGGCGGAGTTAGATTTTTGGGGGATGCTGGGGCATGTTTTGTGTACACGTACATACATTGCGGCCATTTAAGGGGGACTGCTGGTTTTTTTTTTGTTTTTTTTTTTGTTTTGAAAAATTTGGGTGGGTTTTTTTTTTTTTTCGTTGTTTTTGGTGGGTTTTTTTTTTTGTTAGTTTTTGTTTTTTTTTGGATTTGGGGTTTTGGGTTTTTTTTTTTTTTTGGTTATTTTTTTTTTTTGGTTGTTTTTTTGGGGGTTTAAAAAAAATTTGGGGGGGGGGGGGTCTTGTGGACTTTTTTTGTGAGGTTTTTTTTGTAAATATGGAGAGGCGGAGAGGTGTTTTGGGGGAAATGTAGGCGGGATTTTAGAGGTAGGTTTTAAAAACAAAAATTTTTAATGTGGAGGGTTTTTATTTTAAAATGTGGACGTGCTTTTTTGGTTGGTTTTGTTTTGGGGAAAATGTGGAGGGGGGGGGGGGGGGGGATGGTAATTTTGTTTTGTTTTTTAAACGTGTATG
>CM054160.1:39816175-39826175 GCA_028751875.1 Rapana venosa | reverse complement strand
GGGGGGGGGGGCAGTTAGGAAGCAAGTGAAGCGTTAAGGTGGTGGTAGTGATGATGATGATGATGATAATAATGAGATGATGATGATGACGGTGGTGATGATGAGAGATGAGATGATGATGATGGTGGGGTGGTAAAAAAATGACTGATGATGATGGGTGATGGTGTGTGGTGGTGGGTGGTGGTGGTGGTGATGATGATGTGATGATGATGATGAAACGATGACGACGAGGACAAATTAATGTTGTGAAGTGTCACTAAAACGACAATAGTGGTAACAATAGCTACTACAACAATCATAACTACTTTACTACTACCTACTACTACACTCTACTACTACACTACTACACTACTGCTGCTGCGTTCACCACTACTACCTACACTCTACTCACTATTACTGCACACTGCTACTACTGCACTACTACACTGCTACTACTGTCACACTACTACTGCTACTACTATTACTACTACTGCTGCTACTACTATTACTACTACTGCTGCTATTACTATTACTACTACTACTATTACTACTACTGCTGCTCCTACTATCACTACTACTGCTGCTACTACTATCACTACTACTGCTGCTACTACTCTTACTACTACTGCTGCTACTACTTTACTTCTGCTGCACTACTAATACTACTACTGCGCTACTACTCTTACTACTACTGGCACTACTGCTTACTACTCTGCCTACTACTATATTACTACTGCTACTACTGTCACTACTACTGCTGCTACTACTATTACTACTACTGCTGCTACTACTCTACTACTACTACTGTACTAGCACTACTACTACGCGCTATTACTATTACTACTACTCTGCTATATACTACTGGCTAACATACTACTACTGCTGCTACTACTATTACTACCTCGGCTGCTACTACTTTACTACTACTGCTGCTACTACTGCACTGCTACTGCTGCTACTACTGCCATACTACTGCTTTGTTCTTTTGCCTAGATCTGATTGTAAAAAAGCATGTTTGCTTATGCCATAACTCCTCTTATATCTATCATTCTCTCTCTCTCTCTCTTCTGTCTTCTTCTCTCTCCATCTCTCTCTCTCCCTCTCTCTCTCTCCTCCTCTCTCTCTCTCTCCTCTCTCTCTCTCTTCTCTTCTCTCTCGAGGAAGGAAGACTATGTTATCATTTAGAACATTTGCTTCGCATCTGCAACCCGAGTTCTCGAATCTCTTCAGGGATATTTCCCATGGAGTAATATCAGTCAACTCCTCTCTCTCCCAAAAGTCCTTCGTCATAACTTACAACAAGGCCCCGTGTGCAAACGTACGCAAACATCTCTTGCAAAAACGTTAAAACTGTTCCGCTTTCTAAAGTAGTCATTGTGTGCCGGTGGAACGATGACAATCATTACAAAACCGCACACAACGGACTGATGTAAAAAAAAAACACACGATCTTCTTCCTTATCTCTCGATATAAAAACTCTCTCCCTCTCTCTCTCCCGTCTCTCTCCTCTGTCCTCTTCCTCTCTCTCTCTCTCTCCTCTCCCTCTCTCTCTCTCCTCTCTCTCCATTATCCTCGATAAAAAGAATTTTTTAAGGTTAATTTTAAATATCTATCTTCCTCCTCTCTCTCCCTCCTCTCCCTGTCCTCCCTCTCCATTATCCTCGATATAAAAGAAAAATTTATTAAAATCTCTCTCTTCACACTCTCTCTCCCTCCCTCTCCTCTCCCTCTCTATCTCCCTCTCTCTCTCTCCCCCATCTCTCTCTCTCTCGCTCTCTCTCATCCCTCTCTCCCTCTCATCTCTCTCACTCACTCTCTCTCTCTCTTCGCCCTGCCCTCCTCCTTGACATGTTCTGAGCATTTCTTCTCCATCACCTCATCCTCCCCCCTCCCCTCCTTCTCCTCTCTCTCCCTCTCCCCAGTACAAGAATAAGCCAGAAGAGAAGAGAGAGATAGACAGACAAAGAGAAGAAAGAGAGAAAGAGAGAGAGAAAAGAGAGAGATAAGAAAGAGAGAGAGAGCGACAG
Organism: Rapana venosa; assembly: GCA_028751875.1. NCBI lineage: Eukaryota > Metazoa > Mollusca > Gastropoda > Neogastropoda > Muricidae > Rapana > Rapana venosa. Next base: position 39,824,169 of record CM054160.1, on the reverse strand, counting down.
AGAGAAGAAAGAGAGAGGGAGAGAGAGCGAGAGAGAGAGACTGAGAAAGAGAGACGGGGACAAAGAGAGATAGACATATAGACACGACAGAGAGAGCGACAGACAAGAGAAGAAAAAGAGAGAGAGAGAGGGGGGGATTGAGAAGGAGAGAGAGAGGGGAGAGAGAAGAGGGGAGATTGAGACAGACAGAGAGACGGGGACAGAGAGAGACAGACATATAGAGACACGGACAGAGAGAGACAGCGAGAGAGAGAGAGAGAGAGAGAGAGAGAGAGAGAGAGAGAGACTGAGACAGACAGAGACGGGACAGAGAGAGAGAGAGACAGACATATAGAGACACGGACAGAGAGAGACAGCGAGAGAGAGAGGGAGAGACAGAGAGCGAGAGAGACAGGGTCAGAGAGATAAGCAACACAGAGAGAGGCAGCGACAGAGAGAGCGAGAGAAAAGAGAGAAAAGAGCGGAGAGAGAGAGACAGTGAGAAACACAGAGAGACAGAGAGAGAGAACCACACAAAAATGGAATATTCTAGAAAGGGGGATAGGGTGGGGGGGGGGGGGTGGAAAAGGGAAGGAGGAGAGGCGACCCATTATTTTAACCCCTACCCCCCTACCCCCCCCTTCCCTTACATCTGCAGAGCCGTTAATCTTTGTAACTGTTCATGGTCCCACCCACCCCCACCCCCTAACACACAACCCCACCCACCCCCTACTCTACCTCCCCACCCCCTCCCTCCCTTCCCCATTTCATCTGTCCATATGCTTTCCTTTTGCTTCTTTTCCCCCTTACCCCCCCCCCCCCCAAACACACACACACACCCACACACACCCACACACATCGAAACGACTTCTTTTCGTCTGTCCGACTTTCTTTGTTTCTTTGTTTTACTGGACATAAAAATAAATCCACTATGAGGATAAAAAGGTAAACAAAACAAAAAAAAGGTTTAGGTGTTCCCATAACCTATGCGGTCATAGGGGAGCGAGGCGTCAGAGACCTCAGCTTCTCTAGAGGCCAGCATATTGAAGGCAGTGGCGCCCATCTCCTCCTCTCCCTCGCTGCTTTTAACCTTCCCTGACCCTAAAGAGGGCAGGTACCCATTGACAGCTGGGTGAACTGGGGGGAACTGTACTGAAGCCAAGGCCGCGCAAACGGTCACCCATCCAACTGGTAACCACGCTCGACGCTGCTTAACTTGGCTGGGGGAAAGCGAGTGCTCCGACCACAAAAGAAAAAAGGTAAAGGTGTTCCCATAACCTATGTGGTCATAGAGGAGCGAGGCGTCAGAGACCTCAGGGGCCAGCATATTGAAGGCAGTGGCGCCCATCTCCTCCTCTCCCTCGCTGCTTTTAACCTTCCCTGACCCTTAAAGAGGGCAGGTACCCATTGATAGCTGGGTAAACTGGGGGAGGGATTGTACTGAAGCCAAAGCGGCGCAAACTGTCACTCATACAAGTGGTAACCACGCTCGGTGCTGCCTTAATTAACCTTGGCTGGGGGGGGGACAGCGAGTGCTCTGACCACTGAGCTATCCCGCCCCGTCCAGTTCCCCCCGACCTGGTTTTCTGGACATAAAAAAGTCAGTCCACTTTGAGGGTACAACCCACAGGACAATCATTAACCTTGTGGCAAGTGATCATAGCGGGGGAAAAAAACAACAACCTGTTTTTCATTCCTCGGCTAGAGCTCCGAGGTTCACCAATGGTGAGATTTTTTTGGGCGTATGAGACCTTTTTTTTTACCCAAGCACTAAGGATAGGGCATATCTGCCGTCGGGAACAGGGAAACATCGCCCGAACAGCCCTCCACTGGACACCAGAGGGAAAACGCAAACGAGGACGACCCAAGAACACTTGGCGTCGGACTGTCGAAACAGAGCTGAAGACCTTCCAACATACCTGGGGAACCATTCGGAAGCTGGCCCAGGACAGACAGGAGTGGAGAACATGTGTTGCTGCCCTACGTGCCAATAAGGCACAAAGGCATTGATGATGATGACTAAGGTAGCCGCATTCCGACTTTGGGGGATGGTGCCTAAACTCGTCAATCCGTTCTTACTGGCACGAAATGGCCTGATCTTCCAAAAAGGTAGAACGGGGTGGATGGGTGTGGGTTTTTTTTTTTAACGTGTGCGCAAGATGTTCTGCGTGCGTTCGCACACGGGACCTTGGTTTATAGTCAGTCTCATCTGAAGGACTTTTGGCGGGAAGTGGAGTCGACACTGATGTTAACTCCAAGAGGGGAAAAAATCACCTTGAACGAGATTCGAACCCGGGTCAGCAGATCACGAGCGCAATGCACAACGCTCTATCACCAGGCTCTATCACCGCTCTATCACCAGGCTCTATCACCAGGCTCTATCACCAGGCTCTATCACCGCTCTATCACCAGGCTCTATCAACGCTCTATCACCAGGCTCTATCACCGCTCTATCACCAGGCTCTATCAACGCTCTATCAACGCTCCATCACCAGGCTCTATCAACGCTCTATCACCAGGCTCTATCAACGCTCTATCACCAGGCTCTATCACCGCTCTATCACCAGGCTCTATCAACGCTCTATCAACGCTCCATCACAAGGCTCTATCAACGCTCTATCACCAGGCTCTATCAACGCTCTATCAACGCTCCATCACCAGGCTCTATCAACGCTCCATCACCAGGCTCTATCAACGCTCTATCACCAGGCTCTATCAACGCTCTATCAACGCTCTATCACCAGGCTCTATCAACGCTCTATCACCAGGCTCTATCAACGCTCTATCACCAGGCTCTATCAACGCTCTATCAACGCTCCATCACCAGGCTCTATCAACGCTCTATCAACGCTCTATCACCAGGCTCTATCAACGCTCTATCACCAGGCTCTATCAACGCTCTATCAACGCTCTATCACCAGGCTCTATCAACGCTCTATCAACGCTCTATCACCAGGCTCTATCAACGCTCTATCACCAGGCTCTATCACCGCTCTATCACCAGGCTCTATCAACGCTCTATCAACGCTCCATCACCAGGCTCTATCAACGCTCTATCACCAGGCTCTATCAACGCTCTATCAACGCTCCATCACCAGGCTCTATCAACGCTCTATCACCAGGCTCTATCAACGCTCTATCACCAGGCTCTATCAACGCTCTATCACCAGGCTCTATCACCGCTCTATCACCAGGCTCTATCACCGCTCTATCACCAGGCTCTATCACCAGGCTCTATCAACGCTCTATCACCAGGCTCTATCACCAGGCTCTATCAACGCTCTATCACCAGGCTCTATCACCAGGCTCTATCACCGCTCTATCACCAGGCTCTATCAACGCTCTATCAACGCTCCATCACCAGGCTCTATCAACGCTCTATCACCAGGCTCTATCAACGCTCTATCAACGCTCCATCAAACCCGGCTCTATCAACGCTCCACACCAGGCTCTATCAACGCTCTATCACCAGCTCTATCAACGCTCTATCAACGCTCAAACACCAGGCTCTATCAACGCTCTATCACCAGCTCTATCAACGCTCTTTTCACCAGCTCTATCAACGCTCTATCAACGCTCCATCACCAGGCTCTATCAACGCTCTATCCCAAAGCTCTATCACCAGCTCTATCAACGCTCTATCACCAGGCTCTATCAACGCTCTATCACCAGGCTCTATCAACGCTCTATCAACGCTCCATCACCAGGCTCTATCAACGCTCTATCAACGCTCTATCACCAGGCTCTATCAACGCTCTATCACCAGGCTCTATCAACGCTCTATCAACGCTCTATCACCAGGCTCTATCAACGCTCTATCAACGCTCTATCACCAGGCTCTATCACCGCTCTATCACCAGGCTCTATCACCGCTCTATCACCAGGCTCTATCACCGCTCTATCACCAGGCTCTATCACCGCTCTATCACCAGGCTCTATCAACGCTCTATCACCAGGCTCTAAACACCGCTCTAAACACCAGGCTCTACAACGCTCTATCAACGCTCCATCACCAGGCTCAAACAACGCTCTATCACCAGCTCTATCAACGCCTATCAAAAGCTCCACACCAGGGTCTATCAACGCTCTATCACCAGGCCCCTATCAACGCTCTTCACCAGGCTCTATCACCGCTCTATCACCAGCTCTATCAACGCTCCATCAACGCTCCATCACCAGCTCTATCAACGCTCAAACACCAGCCTATCAACCTCTATCAACGCTCCAACACCAGGCCTATCAACGCTCCATCACCAGGGTCTATCAACGCTCTATCACCAGCTTTTATCAACGCTCTATCAACGCTCTAATCACCAGCTCTATCAACGCTCTAAACACCAGCTCTATCAACGCCTATCACCAGCTCTATCAACGCTCTATCAACGCTCCACACCAGGCTCTATCAACGCCTATCAACGCTCTATCCCAGGGTCTATCACGCTCTATCACCAGGGTCTATCAACGCCCTAATCAACGCTCTATCACCAGCTCTACAACGCTCTATCAACGCTCTATCACCAGGCTCTATCAACGCTCTATCACCAGGCTCTATCACCGCTCTATCACCAGGCTCTATCAACGCTCTATCACCAGGCTCTATCACCGCTCTATCACCAAGGCTCTATCAACGCTCTACCCGGCTCTATCAAACTCCCATCAACGCCCACAACCCGCCTACAACGCTCTATCACCAGCTCTACACGCTCTATCAACGCTCCAAACACCAGCTCTATCAAAGCCATCACCACCTATCAACGCTCTACACCAGCCTATCAACGCTATCACCAGCTCATCACCGCTCTATCACCAGCTCTACAACGCTCTATCACCAGCTCTACAACGCTCTATCAACCTCTATCACCAGCCTACACCGCTCTAAACACCAGCTCTATCAAACCCCCTATCACCAGGCTCTATCAACCTCTATCACCAACTCTATCACCAGGCCTATCAACGCTCTATCAACGTCAACACCAGCTCTATCAACCTCTATCACCCCCCTATCAAAGCTCTATCAACGCTCCACACCAGCTCTATCAAAACCCCAACACCAGGCTCATCAACGCCTACACCAGCTCAAACAAAGCCTATAACGCTCTATCACCAGCTCATCAACGCCTATCACCAGGCTCTATCAAAGCTCTACACCAGGCTCATCAACGCTCTATCAAAGCTCCATCACCAGGCCTATCAACGCTCTAAACAACGCCTATCACCAGGCTCTATCAACCTCTATCACCAGGCTCTAAACAACGCTCTAATCACCAGGGTCTATCAACGCTCTAATCACGCTCCATCACCAGGGTTTTCAACGCTCTATCAACGCTCTATCACCAGGCTCTATCAACGCTCTATCACCAGGGCTCTATCAACGCTCTATCAACGCTCTATCACCAGGCTCTATCAACGCTCTATCAACGCTCTATCACCAGGCTCTATCAACGCTCTATCACCAGGCTCTATCACCGCTCTATCACCAGGCTCTATCAACGCTCTATCAACGCTCCATCACAGCTCTATCAACGCCTATCACCAGGGTCATCAACGCCTATCACGCCCCACCTCTATCAACGCTCATCACCAGGCTCTATCAACGCCTATCACCAGGCTCTATCAACGCTCTATCAACGCTCCAACACCAAGCTCACTAATCAACGTCCCCTCTATCACCAGGCTCTATCAACGCTCCATCACCAGGCTCTATCAACGCTCTATCACCAGGCTCTATCAACGCTCTATCACCAGGCTCTATCACCGCTCTATCACCAGGCTCTATCAACGCTCTATCACCAGGCTCTATCAACGCTCTATCACCAGGCTATCCCACCCCCATCCACTTGGTAACCACGCTCGACGCTGCCTAACTTTAGCTTGGGGAAAGAGCCAGTGCTCTGACCACTGAACTATTCTGTCTTTTAAAAAATAAAAATAAAACCAACTATTCACAGCAGGGTGAATTGGGGGGTGACTGTACTGAACAAGCGCGCAAACGGTCACCCCTTTCCCCCCTTTTAACACCTCATGCCCACTTAACCTTAGCTGGGATGGGGGAGCGAGTGCTCTGACCACTAAATATCCTGTCTTAAAAAAATTACAAAAACAAAAGCAACATCTTAAATTTACAACTGGTGAACTGGGATGTACGAAGCCAAGGCCAAACGTCACCCAACCCTCTTGGTAACCACTCTCAATGCTCTATAACCTTAGCTGGGGGGAAAGCGAGTGTTCTGATTACATAAGTATTTCCCGCCTTTTGAAAAACAAAACAAAAGCAACAACTGTAAATTTACACGGTCAACTGGGGATTTACGAAGTCATGGGGCACAACGGAACGTCACCATCCCTGATAAAACAGACCCACGCTGCTACCTTAGCTAGGGGAGCACTGGCTATCCTGTCTTTTAAAAAAAGTAAACAAAAACAACAACCATTTACAGCTGGGTGAACCATACTGAAGCCAAGGCGCACAAACGGTCACCCATCCACTTGGTGACCACACTCAAACGCTGCTTAACCTTAGCTTGGGGTAAAGAGCGAGTGCTCTGACCACTGAGCTATCCTGTCTTTACTTTAAAAGAGAAAAGGAGCAACCATTTCCAGCTGAAAGGACAAGGGGACTGGACTGGACTGGAGTGGGCTGGACTGAAGCCAGGGTGCACTAGGTAACCTCGCTCACATGCTGCTTAAAACCTTAGCCTGGGGGAGAGAAAGAGAGAGCGAGTGCTCTGACCACACACACACGCGCGCGCGCGCAAACAAACAAACTACACACACACACACAACACGCAAACACACACACACACACGCAAACACACACACACACACACACGCAAACACACACAGACACACACACGCAAACACCCCCCCCCCCCCCCACACCCACACACACACACACAAGCACATGAGTGCTTATTCCATTATCCTCGATATAAGAGAATAAATAAATAAATAAATAAATAAATAAATACACACACACACACACACACACACACACACACACACACACACACAAGCACATGAGTGCTTCCATTATCCTCGATATAAGAGAATAAATAAATAAATAAATAAATACACACACACTACACGCACACGCAAACACAAAAACAAACACACACAAACACACACACGGATACACACACACACACTACACACACATACACACACACACACACACACACACACACACACACACAACACACACACACACACACACACACACACACACACATACTACTGTTTATATAGTTTGGAATAGTCTTTTAATGTGCATTCATACCAACACGTATCTCTTCTACTTAAAGCCCTTATCTCATTATGCTGCCACACCACACCCCCCCCACCCCTACCCACCCCCGCTGCTTCCATCGTCTAATATCACTTTAAGTGAACAGACGTAAAATTGAAGACACACACACACACACACACACGCAAACACACACACACACACACGCAAGCACACACAAACACACACGCAAACACACACACACAAACACACACACACAAACACCCCCCCCCCACACACACACACACGAAAACACACACACACATACACTACACACATATACACACACACACACAAACACACACACACGCAAACACACACACATACACACATGCGCAAAACACACTACACACGCACACACAAACACACACACACACACACGCGCACACACTACACACACACTACCCACACACACACTACCACACACACACACACGCAAACACACACACACACACTACACACACACATACACACACACACACACACACACACACACACACAAACACACACACACAAAAGCACATGAGTGCTTATTCCATTATCCTCGATATAAAAGAATAAATAGATAAATAAATAAATAAATACACACACACACTCACACAGATACAAAAGCACATGAGTGCTTATTCCATTATCCTCGATATAAAAGAATAAATAAATAAATAAATAAATAATACACAAACACACACACACAAACACACACACACACCACACACACACACACACACGCACA
>CM054160.1:39808675-39811175 GCA_028751875.1 Rapana venosa | reverse complement strand
CCACACACACCACTCTCCCCTCCCTGTTTTAAATTTTCCTTTCATAAAATTTATGAGCCACTGCTGCTCTCTTGATGGTCTTTGATCTCGCCGCGTGTGTTGCTTGCGTGTGTGCGCGCGAGCGCGCGTTTTCGTGTGAGTGGGGTGTGTGGTGGGAGGGGGGGTTTGGGGGGGGGTTTTATTTGGTGGTTGGTGTGGGTGTGTGTGTGCGTGAGTGGTGCGTGTGTTTTGAGTGTGTGTGGTGGGGGTAGGTTGTGGTGGTGGTGGTGGTGGGTGGTGGCGGTGTTGTGTGTGGTGCGTGGTGGCGTTGGTGTGTGTTGGTGGTGTGTGTGTGTGAGTGTGTGTGTGTTGTGAGTGTGTGTGTGGGTGGGAGGGAGGGGTAGTGGTGGTGGTGGTGGTGTGTGTGTGTGTGGGGGGAGTGCGTGCTTTGCTGGTGTGAGTGTGTTGGGGTGGGGGGTAGGTGGGTGGTATGGTTTTGTGGTGGTGGTGGTGGGGGTGTGTGTGTTGTGTGTGTGTGGTGTTGTTTGTGTGTGTGTTTTTTTGTGTTGTCTGTCTGTCTGCCCTGTCTAGTTCTGTCTGTATGCCCTAAGTCTTCTTTTCGCTGTCTAGTCTCTGTCTGTCTAAGTCTCTGTCTGTCTTTTTAAGTCCCTGTCTAAGTCTCTGTCTTTTCCAAAGTCCCCTGTCTGTCTGTCAATTCTGTTCTGTCTGTCTAAGTCTCTGTCTGTCTGTTAAGTCTCGTCTGTTTGTCTGCCTGTGTCTCTCGTCCATTTTTGTGCGGTGGAAAAAGATGACAAAGTTTACAAAGCCGAAATACACACGGGACCCGGGTGAAAAAAAAGCACAGGCTGCTTATTCCATTATCCTCGATATAAAGAATAAATAATAATCCCCCTCTCTCCCTTTCCCCTCTCTCTTTCTGTCTGAGTCTCTCTCTCTCTCTTCTCTCTCCTCTCCTCCTCTTTTCTCTCTCTCTCTCTCTCTCTCCCCCTCCACCCTCCCCCCTCTCTCCTCTCTCTCATCTCTTGATCTCTCTGTCTCTTCCCTTGTCTGTATTTTCTCTGTCTTGTTCATTTTAGTTCTCTTTCCTCTGGTTTTCCTCTCTGTCTCTCTTCAAAGGCTGTTACTGTTAATGGCAGTGATTTTTTCATGTTCAGTTCCCCCTTCTCTCCGTGTCTTTCTCTCTCTGTCTTTTTCTCTCTCTCTCTCTCCCCTTTCTCTCTCTCCTCTCTCCTCTCCTCTCTCTCTGTCCCCTCTCTCTCTCTCTCCTCTCTTCCTCTCTCCTTCCTCTCTCTCACCCTCTCTCTCCCCCTTCCTCGGTACGTATGGTTGTTGTTTTGTTTTGTTGTTTTTTTAAATAAATATTGAGTGACATGGATTCCTTGTTTCAAATTGTAACTTTGGGATGCTTTTTGTTGTCTTTCCTCGCCTTGGCTTCAAAGTTTTGTTGTTGTTGGATTTTTTTTGGCAGATGCGACTGGTTTTGCCCCCACCATTAAGGTAGCCGCATTCATACTTCAGGAAAGAATTGCCGATTGATTTGAACATGTTCCCCAGTGGGCCTGTCAGTACAGAGGGTGGATCGGTGGTCTAGAGGTAACGCGCCTGTCTAGAAAGCGAAAAGTCCGGGTCGGAAGTGGGCGGTGGTTCAAATCCAAATCCCGTTTGGACCCGAAAATTTTCCCCCATCCACTAGACCTTGAGTGGTGGTCTGGGCGCTAGTCTTTCGGATGAGACGATAAACCCGAGGTCCCGTTGTGTTACACAAAAATTATTTAGCGCACGTAAAACAAAAACCCACGGCAACAAGAGGGTTGTCCCTGGCAAAATTCTGTAGAAAAAAAAGCCACTCTGATAGGGGAAACAAATGCAGTTGTAGACAGGAAAAAAAAGAGAAAAAAACATGGGTGGCGCTGCTCTGTGGCGACGCGCTCTCCCCGGGGAGAGCAGCCCGAATTTCACGCAGAGAAATCTGACGTGACTTAAAGTGATATAAATAGATAAATAAATAAATAGAAACCTCATCTTCTGAAAACTCCGTGCTAGGAATTCCCTCTTTTCTATCCATCTCTTTGTTTCTGTCGTGTTCCTTCACCCTCCACCCTCCCCACTGTCAACACCTTCTTCTTGTCTATTTTTTGTTTGTTTTTTTGCCTTCTTGGTCCATTCTTCTGCGGGCTGGGTTTTTTTCCCTGAATGACCACAAAAACAAAAAAGATAGCAATTCTCTCCTGCGCCGATTTCAGATGCGCTGGGCCTGACTTGTCAGGCGCTTAACGGCAGCTGCAAACGCGTTTTCGGTCATAATTATGACAGACAGCTGTCTGAGCGTTCAAAGAAATGATTTCGTAAATATCCTATCTGGCTACCCCCCCCCCCCCCACTCCCCCCCCCCCCCCCCCCCCCTCAGTTTCCTTTGCAAAGGGCCATATGCTGATGCAACACTTCATTTGAATCAATCTGCATGCATATCCTTGGTAAACTTGGTACCTCATACAGAGAT
>CM054160.1:39788675-39791175 GCA_028751875.1 Rapana venosa | reverse complement strand
CTTTCTATCTGTCTTTCTGTCTTTCTCTCTGTCTTTCTCTCTGTCTCTGTCTTTCTCTCTGTCTGTCTCTTTCTCTCTGTCTTTCTCTCTGTCCTTTCTCTCTGTCTTTCTCTCTGTCTCTGTCTTTCTGTCTCTGTCTTTCTCTCTGTCTCTGTCTTTCTCTCTGTCTCTGTCTTTCTGTCTTTGTCTTTCTCTCTGTCTCTGTCTTTCTGTCTCTGTCTTTCTCTCTGTCTTTCTGTCTCTGTCTTTCTCTCTGTCTTTCTCTCTGCCTCTGTCTTTCTCTCTGTCTTTCTGTCTCTGTCTTTCTCTCTGTCTTTCTCTCTGTCTCTGTCTTTCTGTCTCTGTCTTTTCTCTCTGTCTTTCTCTCTGCCTCTGTCTTTCTCTCTGCCTCTGTCTTTCTCTCTGTCTTTCTGTCTCTGTCTTTCTGTCTCTGTCTTTCTCTCTGTCTCTGTCTTTCTGTCTCTGTCTTTCTCTCTGTCTCTGTCTTTCTGTCTCTGTCTTTCTGTCTCTGTCTTTCTCTCTGTCTTTCTCTCTGTCTCTGTCTTTCTCTCTGTCTCTGTCTTTCTTTCTCTGTCTTTCTGTCTCTGTCTTTCTGTCTTTCTGTCTCTGTCTTTCTCTCTGTTTCTATCTTTCTCTGTCTCTCTCTCTCTCTGTCTCTTTCTCTCTATCTTTCTCTCTGTCTCTGTCTTTCTCTCTGTCTCTTATTTATTTTATTTATTTATTTACTATCGAAACCACTTTCAGTCACCGCAGATTTCTCTGCAGTGAAATTCGGGCTGCTCTCTCTCCCCTGGGAGAGCGCGTCGCCACAAGAGCAGCGCCACCCTTTTTTTTCGCGTCTGCAACTGTATTTGTTTCCCTATCAGAGTGGCTTCTTTCTACATAATTTTGCCAGGGACAACTTTCTTGTTGCCGAGGGTTCTTTTACGTGCGCTAAATAATAATTATGTGTAAAACACGGGACCTCGGTTTATCGTCTCATCCGAAAGACTAGCGCCCAGACCACCACTCATGATCTAATGGATGGGAGACAAGTTTCGGGTCCAAACGGGATTCGAACCACCGCACACTTCCGACCCGGACTTTTTCGCTTTCTAGGCAGACGCGTTACCTCTAGACCACCGATCTGTCTGTCGATCTGTCGATCTGTCTGTCTGTCTGTCTGTCTGTCTGTCTGTCTGTCTGTCTGTCTGTCTGTCTGTCTGTCTTCTCTCTCTCTCTCTCTCTCTCTCTCTCTCTAACTCTCTAACTCTCTTATTTTCTGTCTGCTTCTCTGTCTATCTGTCTCTGTCTCTCTCTGTCTCTGTCTCTCTCTATCCATGCCATGAAGATCATCAGGGCTACAACCATATTTGTTGCTGCTGTTGTTATTGTTCAATATAAGTGTTGTGCCCAGTCCCCTTCCCACTGTCCCCTTGTGAATGGGCGTCACAGCTTAAATCCCAATAAACTATTGTCATTGTCATTGTCATTCTCTCTCTCTCTCTCTCTCTCTCTCTCTCTCTCTCTCTCTCTCTCTCTCTCTCTCTCTCTCTCTCTCTCTCTCTCCCTCCCTCCTTCCTTGTACGTGTGCTCTTTAACACACTGTTGGATTGTAGGGCCTGTAGTGGAAAAAACACAACACAACACAAAACAAAACACAACACAAAACAACACAACACAAAACACAACACAACACAACAACACAAAACATAACACAAAACACAACACAACACAAAACAACACAACACAAAACAACACAACTCAAAACAACACACAAAACAACACAACAAAACAACACAACACAAAAAACACAACACACACACACAAACACACCACACAAAACACAACACCACAAAACACAACACAAAACACCACAACACAAAACAACACAAAGCACAACACAACACAAAACAACACAAAACACAACACAAAACAACACAACACAAAACAACACAACAAAACAACACAACACAAAAACACAACACAACACACAAAACACCACACAAAACACCACACAAAACACAAACACAAAACACAACAAAACAAAAACACAAAACAAAAACACAACACAAAAACCAAAACACAACAAAACCCACAAAACACAAAAAAAACACAACACAAAAACACAACATAACCACAACAAAACCCACAACACACAACAAAACCCACAACACACAAAAACAAAACACAACCCACAACAAAACCCACAACACACAACAAAACCCACAACACAAACAAAACCCACAACACAAAAACAACACAAGACAACACAAGACAGAGACAGAGAGAGAGGGTAGGGAGGGAGAGACAGACAGACAGACGGACGGACGGAGACAGATGATGACGATACTGATAATGACGATGATGACGACGACGAATAAATCAACCAACCAACCAACAAATAAATAAATACAGCACGTGGGGTTGTTTCCCTTTCCTTTTCAGAACGAAGTCCAAGAGAAATGTTTAACATCATCGTCGATCAGTTATCATCATCATCATCGTCATCGTCATCGTC
>CM054160.1:39723675-39776175 GCA_028751875.1 Rapana venosa | reverse complement strand
AAGGAGAGTTGCATGCGTGTAAATGATTTGAGTAGGGGACGGGATAGCTCAGTGGTCAGAGCACTCTCTTTCCCCCAGCCAAGTTAAGCAGCGTCGAGCTTGGTTACCAGATGGATGGGTGACCGTTTGCACGGCTTGGCTTCAGTACAGTCCCCCAGTTCACCCAGCTGTAAATGGGTACCTGCCCTCTTTAGGGTCAGGGAAGGTAAAGCAGCGAGGGAGAGGAGATGGGCGCCGCCCTCAATATGCTGGCCCTAGAGAAGTGAGGTCTCTGATGCCTCGCTCCCCTACGACCTTATAGGTTATGGGACTCCTTTACCTTTACCTTTTTTTAAAATGATTTGAGTGCAAGAGCTTCGATTTGTTTGGGTTTTTTTTTTTTACAAGATTCAGTGCTATATAAATTCCATATATTATTATTATTTATTATGTTCATGCAAGAACTTCTACCCCATCCACTGACTACATCACTCTCCCAAAAGTCCTTCGGATGAGACTACAAACCGAGGCCCCATGTACAGACACAGGCAGAAACATTTTGCGCACACATTACAAACCCGCTCCACCTTTCGGAAGAGTACGCCATTCCATGATGGTAGGAACGGATGACAATTTTTTTTTAAAAACAAAACGAATACACACAGGTGTCGTGGTTAGACACTATCCTTAAGTCGAAATGCAGTTGCCTAAAGGGCAGGGGGAAAAATGCTCCCGTGCACAAAACTCTCACCACTTTTATTAACCTCAGAGCTCTAGCTGAGAAACAAAGGCAGAAAATCCCACAAAATAATAGACTTTAAAAATATACAAACTGGGGAATAAACCCACAATTTTTTTTTAATACTTTTCTGATGGATGCGTTACCTCTAGACCATTTTTTTTTCTTTTATTCTTGAATATCGAGGATAACTGAATAAGCACTCGTGTGGTGTGTTTTTTACATCCAGTCCCCGTGTGTATGCCGTTTTGTAAATTTTGTCGTCTGTTCCCACCGGCACACAATGGCTTATTCTTTCGAAAAAACGGAACAGGATTTAACGTGTGCGCAAGATGTTCTGCGTGCATTCGCACACGGGGCCTCGGTTTATAGTCTCATCATTTGGGGGAGAGTGGAAGAGTCTGCACTGATGTTAACTCCAGGGGAAAAATTCCACTTGAACGGGAATCGAACCCGGGTCGTCAGATTGCGAGCGCAATGTTCTAACCACTAGGCTCTCCAGTCCCCCTGTTGTAACCAGTGTGATACTGTCAGATACTCACGAGCCAAGCGTGTTCTCGAATGCCAGCACGGCATTGTCTCTCTCCAGGGCCAGAATCAGGACATGGTGCCGACGCATCTGATTCACCTGTCACACACACACATCACACACACACACACACACACACACACACACACACTACACACTCACTCACACACACACACACACACACACACACACACACACACACACACACTCACACACACACACACACACACACACACACACACACACACACACACAGGTAAGTACCTGTGTCGATGCTAACACATGCGTGTGTCAGTGAGGGTGCGCTAACATGCAAAACATGATGTCTACACACAAATTACAGGTTTTGGATAGTTACATGTCGGCTTGAATGCACACACACACACACACACACATGCACATATATGCAGATATAAAAATACTTGTATGCACACACATGCATGGATGCATGCATGCGTGCACACACACATACACATATGTATACCACACACACACACATGCATGCACACACACATGCATGCACTCAAACACTTACACACTCACACACACACACACACACACACACACACCACCACACACACACACACACGTGCATGCACATATGCATGGATGAATGCATACGTACATCCAGGCACATAGAAACACAAAATGACACACACACACACTCCCTTACGCACACACACTCCCCCTACACACACACTCCCCCTACACACTTACTCCCCTACACACTTACACACACACACTCCCCCAACGCACCCCCCACCCCCACCCCGCCACACTTACACACACACAAACACTCCCCCTACACACTTACACACACACTCCCTCTACACACTTACATGCACACACTCCCCTACACACACACACACTCCCCTACACACACACACACACTCCCCCTGCACACACACACACACACACACACTCCCTCTACACACTCCCCCTACACACCACACACTCCCCCTACACACACACACACACACACTCCCCTACACACTTACACACGCACACTCCCCTACACACACACAGACTCCCCTACACACACACACTCCCCTACACACACACACCCTCCTCACACACACACCACTCCCCACTACACACACACACTCCCCCTACACACTCCCCTACACACACACACACACACTCCCCTACACACTTACACACGCACACTTCCCCTACACACCACACACACTCCCCCCTACACACACACACTCCCCTACACACTCCCCCTACACACACACTCCCCCTACACACACACATCCCCCTACACACACACACCACATCCCCCTACCAACACACCACACTCCCCCTACACACCACACACACTCCCCTACACCAACTCCCCCTACCACCACACACACACACACACTCCCCCTACACACACACACACTCCCCCTACACACACACACTCCCCCTACACCACTCCCCTACACACTCCCACACACACACACACTCCCCCTACACACACACACACTCCCCCTACACACACACACTCCCCTACACACACACACTCCCCCTACACCAACACTACCCCACACATCCCCCTACACACCACACCACACATCCCCCTACACACAACTCCCCTACACCACACTTACACACACACACTCCCCTACACCACACTTACACACACACACACTCCCCTACACACACACACACTCCCCCTACACACACACACACACTCCCCCTACACAACTCCCCTCACACACACACATCCCCCTAACATCCCTACACACACACACTCCCCCTACACACACACACACTCCCCCTACACACACACACTCCCCACACAACACACACCACACTCCCCCTACCACACACTCCCCCTACACACACACACACACACACTCCCCCTACACACACACACACTCCCCCTACACACACACACTCCCCCTACACACTTACACACGCACACTCCCCACCCCCCCTACACACACACACAGACTCCCCTACACACTTACACACGCACACTTCCCCTACACACACACTCCCCCTACACACTTACACACACTCCCCCTACACACTTACACACACACATTCCCCCAACACACACACACATTCCCCCTACACACACACACACACACTCCCCCTACACACACACACTCCCCCTACACACTTACACACACTCCCCTACACACTTACACACACTCCCCTACACACTTACACACACACATTCCCCAACACACACACACATTCCCCCTACACACACACACACACACATTCCCCCAACACACACACACATTCCCCTACACACACACACACACACTCCCCCTACACACACACACTCCCCCTACACACTTACACACATTCCCCCTACACACACACACACACACTCCCCCTACACACTTACACACACACATTCCCCCTACACACACACACTCCCCCTACACACTTACACACATTCCCCAACACACACACACATTCCCCCTACACACACACACACACACTCCCCCTACACACTTACACACACTCCCCCTACACACTTACACACATTCCCCCTACACACACATTCCCCCTACACACACATTCCCCTACACACACACACCCTACACACATACACACTCCCCCTACACACACACACTACCACCCCCCACGCCCACACCACCACCACCCACCCCCACACTCCACCACCACCACCCACCCCCACACTACCACACACCCCACCCCACACTCCCCCACCCCCCCCCCACTACCACCCCCCACCCCCCAACACCCCCTCCACCCCCACCCTCCCCCCCTCCCCTCTCCAGCCCGGCACTGTGACCACAGTCAGTCCACTCACAGTCTCGGAGCTGCAGCGATGAACAGTGTGCAGAAACTGCTCCGCTTGTTGCTGAGTCAGCCACACCATGCGAGCCCCCACCACATCAAACCTGCCCAACATCCAACAGGTCATCTCTGTCAGTTAGTTTCCTGTGTGTGTCTTTTTTTGTTGTTTGTTTGTTTGTTGGTTGGTTATTTCGCTTCCAACACATCGAATCTGTCCACAAGAGGCAGGTAATCTGTATCAGTTATTTTTGTGTGTCTCTTTTTTTGTTTGTTCATTTGTTAGTTGGTTGGTTGGTTATCTTGCTTCCAACATATCGAATCTGCCCAACATCCAGTAGTTCATTTCTGTCAGTTATTTTCCTGTGTGTCATTTTGTTTGTTTGTTAGTTTGTTGGTTGGTTATCTTGCTTCCAACACATCCAATCTGCCCACATCCAGCAGTTTATCTCCGTCAGTTATCTTCCTGTGTGTGTCTTTTTGTTTGTTTGTTTGTTTGTTTGTTAGTTTGTTGGTTAGTTGGTTATCTTGCTTCCAACACATCCAATCTGTCCAACATCCAGCAGTTCATCTCAGTCAGTTATTTTCCTGTGTGTCTTTTTGTTTGTTTGTTAGTTTGTTGGTTGGTTATCTCACTTCCAACACATCGAATCTGTCCAACATCCAGCAGTTCATCTTGGGTCAGTTATCTTCTTGTGTGTCTTTTTTTGTTTGTTTGTTTGTTCGTTTGTTCGTTTGTTGGTTGGTTATCTTGCTTCCAACACATCCAATCTGCCCACATCCAGCAGTTTATCTCCGTCAGTTATCTTCCTGTGTGTGTCTTTTTGTTTGTTTGTTTGTTTGTTTGTTAGTTTGTTGGTTGGTTGGTTATCTCGCTTCCAACATATCGAATCTATCCACATCCAGTAGTTCATTTCTGTCAGTTATTTTCCTGTGTGTCTTTTTGTTTGTTTGTTCGTTTGTTGGTTGGTTATCTCACTTCCAACACATCGAATCTGCCCAACATCCAGCAGTTCATCTCGGTCAGTTATTTTTGTGTGTCTTTTTTTGTTTGTTTGTTTGTTTGTTAGTTTGTTGGTTGGTTATCTCGCTTCCAACACATCGAATCTGTCCAAATCAAGCAGTTCAACTCGGGTCAGTTATTTTCCTGTGTGTCTTTAAGGGCTTTTTTGTTCTTGTTTATTCATTATTTGGCTAAAAGCAAACCAGTGAAAAAAGAAAACTTCCAAACAATAATAAGAGGCAAACATATACAAACATATAAATGTATGTATGTATGTATGTGTGTGTATTTGTATGCATATCTGTGTGTGAGTGTGTGTGTGTATATATATATATATCTCTCTCTATAAATATATAATATATATATATATATATACATACATATATACACATACATATATACACACATACACATATATATACACACATACATATATATATATTACATTATATCATATATCATATCATATCATATATTATATTATATTTGTGTGTATGTGTGCGCATGATCGCATGCACATCTGCATGCTTATGTGTACACTGCATGTGCATGTGTATGTGTGTGTGTGTGGTGTTGTTGTTGCTTCACTTTTACATCTGTTCACACAAAATATCAGACGATGGCAATGGGAGGGTGGGGGGGGGAGGGAAATTTAAGTTGATGGATGTGTGCAGTGAAATGGATATGTATTCCTAAATACTAGGGCTAAACAACGATAAAAAAAAAAAAAATTAAATACATGAGAAATGCTGGTACAGCTTATGATCTAACTATAACAAATGTGTGTGTGTGTGTGTGTGTGTGTGTGTGTCTGTCTGTCTGTCTGTATGTCTGTCTATCTGTGTGCGTATCATCTACATCGATGTCGGTATATCTTCATAAATGTGTCAATACAACAATAATATGTTTGTACTATTATTTTATCCATACAATTATCATTAATATGACCATACAACCTTTAACAATAAATCAAAACAATCCTTATTTGCTAAATGTGCATAAAAAACCTCCACATTTTTTTCACTAACAAAAAAGAATAAACATGAATTAACCAACCAAGCAGTTTGCAAAAGCATTTTTTTAAATACCATTTTTTTTATTCATTTCTTCAACGAAATGCAGCCTCAGCGTCCACATAAAAGAAAATCATCAAATCTACGGCCCAACCCAAAGTAGAGAAGGATGACTACCACCACCTCAAAAGAGAAGAACAAGTCATCATTCTAAGACTCCGCACTGGGCACACACAACAGGCTAAATCACCCCATGTCCGCAAAGCTGAAAGTCGTTCCTTCTCCCCTGTGGTAAAGAAAACCAGACTGGCGAGCACATCCTTCAGAGGTGCAGCATGCTATTCAGCGACCTGAGGAAGATTGTGTGTGGCCGACGGAGATAACATAATCCTGCAAACCAAGCTGTAGTACGGCCCCATGAGAGGAGCTGGAAAGGACTTGCCATTATTTTTTCCCCAAACACATCTGA
Source organism: Rapana venosa (assembly GCA_028751875.1). NCBI lineage: Eukaryota > Metazoa > Mollusca > Gastropoda > Neogastropoda > Muricidae > Rapana > Rapana venosa. The sequence continues at coordinate 39,769,680 of CM054160.1, read as the reverse complement.
CAGTCTAAAAAGCCAACGAGAGAAGAGGACACATTTCTTCAACACACACACACACACACACACACACACACACACACACACACACACACACACACACAAATCAGCAAAACCACCGATTTCCACGAAACAAAATTCAAACCAAGCAGAACTTTCCAAACTATGAACAAACTTGTCTGGACATACCCTCGATTCAGAAGCAGACTCAGAATGTCAACAAAAGGAGCATCCGTTTCTTCCTCCGCACCCACCATCAACACAGGGGGGAGAACCAGGCAGGTGGACTGCATCAGAAGGGAGTGAACTCCTGTGACATACACACACACAATCAATACAACATTTGCTCAAAAAGAATTGGGGGTAAAATCAGTTCTCATTTCAAAATTTTTAATATATATATATCACTTTTGGGTGAAGAGATGTTGAATTAAAGAAATCTGAATCACACACACACTCATGCACACACACACACACACACACCCCACACCCACCCCCCCACACACACCCACCCCCCCACCCCCACACCACCACCCACCCCACCCCACCCCCACACCACCACCCCCCCTACCCCCCACCCCACCCCCCCCCACCCACCCCCACAGACACACACAGAACCTACTTCTCTCGGTCTCAGAGACAGAGGCGGCACCAGAAGAAGAAGAATGGAGGGCATCAGAGGACGCTGACCGTCGCTGCAGGGCTTGACGCGTCTTGAGGAAGGTGACGTCCGTCACGCTGTCCACAGCAGGGCAGGGGATCTGCACACAGCGCCACCTAGGTCCTGTCACTCACAGTTCTGCCCCCTTTGGCTACCAGGGCGGCTAAAAAAAAAAAGTAGTAGACGCTATCCGTGGAAAAAAAATTTTTTTTTTTTTTTTTGGCTGCCACATTTTCTGTTGTTTCCCATGCTGCTTCATCTCAATCTCCCCGCCACAGCCATACTATCCAGATTTGTTGTTATGTCTTATCCTCAGGGTCGAGAGTCCACAGGGAGCCCCCATCACTATCAGGCTGCCGTGGGGCCACCAGCCCAAAGGGGCCCTGCACTGCTGCTGGGTCACTTTGGTGGTGTTCAGTGGTGCCTGTTCTGAGCTAACATGCGCAGGACACTACCACCTACCAAGCCCCCTGCTAACGACAGTATTAGCTCAGTCGCGGAGCCAGACTGAGTGAGCATGAGTTGCCCACCCGAAAATCCGTGAAAAATTGTCCAAAAGAACCAGGCTAGTTTAAAAAAAATATATACATATATATCAATATTGGCCTAGCCCAAATGCTGTGTCAGTTATTGATGTCAGCTAATTGCCCAAGGCATACACTAAAATGTTGTGTTGAGATTGCCTTCAGCTATGACAAGCTCTTAACGTAACAACCTGCACTCTCCTTTAAAGGAGAAAAAAAATTCCTCTGAAGTCGGAGTATGGCTGCCTATGTGGCGAGGAACTTGAAAAAAAAGTCGTACACGCAAAACTTCTCATCTTGGTGTACTTGCTATCTCACAGGGATTCCCAGGTGGGAGGATGAGTGCGTCAAAGAGTGCGTGTTCTGGGTGACCCCCCAGGGAGTAAAGCTGGGAAATACACAACAACACACCGTCACCGTCACCGATCCCTCAGATTCCGAATCCTTTGGGGGTGCCTTCGAAGCTTTGTCAACCACCTTTCTCCAGTCCTCGCGTCCTCTCAGCCGCCCTCAGGGTGTCTCTCAGCTCCATGTCTGTCTGTCCACTCTCGAACATTGTCCTCCCATCTCTTCCTCTGTCTGCTGTCCACTCTCAAATGTTGTCCTCCCATCTCTTCCTCTGTCTGCCTCTTCTTCTTCCTCCTCCCCTCACTGTGCCTTGTAGGACTGGGTTTTAGCCAGACCAGAGGAGCTGGACTGGGCTAGGATGGGATGGGATGGATAGCAGCTGAGAGCAGCTGAAGGAAACTGACAGCTGTGTGATGGTAATGGTACTATACACACGTAGCCTGGACAATCTTTCTTTAGTCTTCTTCTCCCTCAACACTATTGGGAGTTGTGAAGGCACACTGAAGAGCTGTTCAATGACTTCCTCTATTTTGTAGTGGGGGGGGGGGGGGGGGCTGTGTGGCAAAGTATGTATCTCTCTCAAATTTTGGGGGTTTTTTGTTCCTCAACTAGAGCTCTGAGGTTCACCAATGGTGAGATTTTTTGTGTATGCCACCGTGGGTTTTTTTAACCTACAATTAAGGTAGCCACATTCAGACTTTGGGGGGAAGGAGGGGGGGGGGGATGTGTCTCTCAAAAGATTTCACTGTCACTTCGTGTCTTTTTGGGTCCAAGCCAAACTCCAAAACTACCATCATCACCAGACGACGGTGGAAGTGGATTGGGCACATCCTCCGAAGAGACACACAGTCAATCACAAGAACAGCATTGCCCAGAAAGGAAGGAGAAAGAAAGGAAGACCAAAAGCAACGTGGAGGAGGAGGACTGTAGAAAGTGAGATGAAGGCCATGCAGCACTCTGGGGATCAGTGACTAGGTTGGCCCAGGATAGGCAGGAGTGGAAGCGCTTTGTTGCTGCCCTACACACCACTGGGTGTAATGGTTAATAATGATAAACTCCAAAACTGAAGTCCTGAAAAATTCTTTCTTTTTTTTTTTTCTTTTTCATTCTAGAGCTTCGAGGTTGACCAATGGCGAGATTTTGCGTATGCGACCGTTTTTTTTTGGTCCACCATTAAGGTAGCTGCAATCCAGCTAGGAATGGTTCTCTAAAGCACAACACCTGCATGTGTACGGTGTTGTGTTTTTTAAATAATATTTTTTTGTCATCAGGGACTATTCTTCCAAAAGGCAGAGCAGGGTTTTAACATGTAAGCACAATGTTCTGCATGTATGTATTTGAGCACAGGGCTTACATTTCTAGTCTCTGTCTTCTTTTCTTCTTTTTCTTCTTCTTCTTTTTTTTCTTCTTCTTCTTCTTTCTTCTTCTTCTTTTCTTCTTCTTTCTTCTTTTTTTCTTCTTCTTTCTCTTCTCTTTTCTTCTTTCTTCTTCTTTTCTTCTTCTTCTTTCTTCTTCTTTCTTTCTTCTTCTCTTCTTCTTCTTCTTCTTCTTCTTTCTTCTTCTTTTTCTTCTTCCTTTCTTCCTTCCTCTTTCTCTCTTCTTCTTCCTTACTTCTTCCTCTTCTTCGTTCTTCCTTCTTCTCCATCTTTTTCTTCATCTTCCTCTTCTTTCTTCCTCTTCTTCGTCTTCCTTCTTTTTCATCTTTTTCTTCATCTTCCTCTTCTTCTCCCTCTTCTTCATCTTCATTTTTCTTCATCTTATTTTTCTTCTTCTTCTTCTTCCTCTTCTTCCCCTTCTTCCCTTTTCTTTTTCTTCATCTTCTTCCTCTTCTTCTCCCTCTTCTTCATCTTCTTCTTCTTCCTCTTCTTCTTCCTCTGCTTCTTCTTCCTTCTTCTTCTCCTCTTCTTCTTCTTCCTTCTTCTTTTTCTTCTTCTTCTTATTCTCTTCTTCTCCTCTTTTTATCTTCTTTCTTCATCTTCTTCCTCTTCTCTCTCTTCTTCATTTTCTGCTTCTTTCCTCTTCTCTTCTTCTCTTCTTCTCTTCTTTTTTTCTTCTTCTTCTCTTCTTCTTACTCTTCTTCATCTTTTCTTCTTCATCTTCTTCTTCTTCTTCTTCTTCTTCCTCTGCTTTTTCTTCTTTCTTCTTCTTCTTCCTCTGCTTTTTCTTCTTCTTCTCTTCTTCTTTTTCTTCATCTTCTTCGTCTTCTTCTTCTTCCTCTTCTTCTTCCTCTTCCTCCACTTCTTCTTCTTTTCTTCTTCGTGTTCCTCTTCTTCTTCCTTCTTCTTCCTTTTCTTCTTCCTCTTTTTCATCCTTCTTTCTTCTTCTTCTTCTTCTGCTTCTTCTTCTTCTTCCTTCTTCTTTCTTCTCCTTTTCTTCATCTTCTTCTTCTTCTTCTTCTTCCTCTGCTTTTTTCTTCTTTCTTCTCTTCTTCTTCTTCTTTTATTTCTTCTTCTTCTTCCTCTTCTTCCTCTTCTTTTTCTTCTCCTCTTCTTCTTCCTCTTCTTCATTTTCTTCCTCTTCTTCTTCTTCTTCTTCTTACTACTTCTTCTTCTTCCTCTTCTCTTCTTCTTCTTTTTCTTTCTTCTTCTTCCTCCTCCTCCTCTTCTTCCTCTTCTTCTTTTGCTTCTTCTTCTTCCTTTTCCTCCTCCTCTTCATCTTCTTCTTCGTCTTCCTCTCGTCTTCTTTTCTTCTTCTTCCTCTTCTTCTTCTCTTCTTCTTCCTCCTCTTCTTCCTCTTCTTTTCTCTTCTTCTTCTTTTCCTCTTCTTCTTCTTCCTCTTCTTCTTCTTCTTCCACATTCCCTGGCTATGCTAAATTTTTAATCCACTCTGGATAGCATGCAAAGTCCGCCATCTCTGAGAGACATGGTCCAGTCCAGCAGAGCTCCAGGAAAAAAAACTCAGTGGGGAGGGGGACTGGCAGGGTCACTACACTACGACTGACTGCAGTCTCACCTGAAAAGACTTTCAGGGGAGTGGAGTCAGTACTGGTGTTAACTCCTGGGGAAAAAATCCCCTTGAACAGGCCTCTCAGAGGTGGCTTGAACCCAGGGGGCTCAATCCCGGGCCCATCAGAGTCAGTAACGCAACGCTCTAACCACTAAGCTGCACCTCCTCCCCCTCCCCCCCCCCCCCCCACTTCCCCTTCCCTTTTGTCCTGACAAATGACAGAGATAATAATAATAATAATAATATTTTTTAAACAATAATAATAATAATAATGTATGGAATTTATATAGTGCTGAATCTTGTAAAGCAACAAATCAAAGCGCTCATATGACATTTTAAAATTTTTTTTATCAAGGATGCTTCTTTTTCTTTTTACATCCAGTCCCCGTGTGTATGCGGTTTTGTCAATTTTGTCATCTGTTCCCACCGGCACACAATGGCCTACTCTTTCGAAAAGTGGAACAGGATTTAACGTGTGCGCAAGATGTTCTGCACACGTTCGCACACGGGGCCTCAGTTTATAGTCTCATCCGAAGGATCAAAGGTAACTAACTGCATTCAAACCCCCACAAAGTCTTTCAGACATGAAATTATTTCCCTTTGATGGACACCTGCAGAGAAAACTCTTGTTCTTGAATGAGTGTATTATTCTTACATTTTTGCTTTTAGTTTTTTGTTGTTTTTTTGTTTGGTATTGTCTGGTCCATGGTGGTGATGTCTTTATTCAGTTACTGGCTGATTTCTCCTATCAGTTATGTAACTTTTGTTGGTGTTCTCTCTCTGTTATCGATTCAGATACCTGTACACTGAGAAGGAAGGTGGCAGGATGGTTAAGACGTTTGCCTGCCAACAAGTAAACCTTGAGGTTCTGGGTTCGATTCCCAGCGGGGCCTCGGTTTATAGTCTCATCCAAAGGATATGTATGTTTCTTGTTTCTCTAGAGCTCAAAAAGAGTGAGTGGGAATAAACCATTGTGAACTGCGAACTGTGAACAAAATGTGCTTCCTACTGACCCTGTAGAAGACTAACCTACCTATACACAAGATACCCCTTAAGACAGGGAGACTGGGGGCACAGGATACCCCAGTTGGTTAGAGCATTGTGTATTGCGCTCGTGATCTGCTGGCCCAGGTTCGAATCCCGTTCAAGGGGATATTTTTCCCCCTGGAGTTAACATCAGTGCAGACTCCACTCTCCCCCAAAAGTCCTTCAGATGAGACTATAAACCGAGGTACCGTGTTGCGAACGCACCGCAGAACATCTCGCGCACACGTTAAAACCTGTTCCGCTTTTCGGAAGAGAAAGGCCAGTGTGTGCCGGTGGGAACGGATGACGAAATTTACAAAACTGCATACACACCGGGACCGGATGTAAAAAAAAAAATAAAGCGCATGTGTGCTTATTCCATTATCCTTGAAATAAAAGAATAAAAAAAATAAGAGAGCCCCATCCCACAGACCATCCTACTGCTACCTCCTCAAAAAATAAATGTTCTCTTTCTCCCCCCCCCCCCCCCCCCCCCACCTGCTTCTTGTAGACACTAAGCCAGCTTCTCGCAGTCCTTTATATCTCCGCTGGGACATAAATACAATCACAACAACAACAAACAACAACAACAACATGCCAGGATTTTGTACGGCGATTCATTCTGACCCCTTCATTGATTGATTGATTTATTTTATTTATGTATGTATACTACTTAAAGTCAGGGCAGATTTCTCTGTGTGAGATTTGGGCTGTTAGCTCTCCCCGGGGAGAGCGCGTCGCCACAAGAGCAGCGCCACCCATTAATTTTTTTCTTCTTTTTCCTGTCTGCAACTGTATTTGTTTCCCTATCACAGTGACATTTTTCTACAGAATTTTGCCAGGGACAACTCTCTTGTTGCCGTGGGTTCTTTTACGAGGGCTAAATAACTTTGTATAACACCTGGGACCTCGGTTTATCGTCTCATCTGAAAGACTAGAACCCCAGACCACCACTCATGATCTACTGGATAGGGGGGAAAGTTTCGGCCCCAAAATGGGGATCGAACCATCGCACACTTCCAACCTGGATTTTTTTGCTGTGCAGACCACCGATCCACTAACGCTTGCTGACAGCTATCAGCTAAAAGGATTCTGACACACGCCGAAGTCAGAGGTGCTGGGCCTGGTTTGCCAGGTGCTTAACGGCAGCCCAACCCATTTTCGCTCACATTGACAGACAACAATCGTTACTGTCTGAGTGTTTTGACGAAGAAGAAAAAGAAGAAGAAGAAGGATTCTGATTCAGGTATGGGAGACAGTATGATAATTAACAACAACAACAACAAGAACAAACTTTTTTTTTTCCCCGCATGTGACTAAATCATGAAGCTCATGAGAAACTCACTCAATGCAGGCATGTTTTACTGAGCATCCTGACAAATTCTTAACCTTTTTTTTCCTATTTTTTAAAAAATATATATTCCTCAGCTACAGCTTTGAAGTTGAACTAAATGGACAGATTTCTGCGGCGCATGCGACCGTTTTTGCCCACCTTTAAGGTATCCACATTCCAACTTCCGAGATAGATTCTGGTCTAAAAATTAACTTTTTTCTTTTTCCTTTAATAATAATAATAATAATAATAATGTATGGAATTTATATACCGCTGAACTCCTACTTAGACCATCCCAAACTATGCTCCCCCACCTACCCTTCCACCCCCACCCCCCACTATTCCCTAAACTCCCGCTCACCCCTCCCCTCTATCCCCCCCCCCCCGCCCCCTTTCCCCCAAACCTACAACTGCCCCCCCCCCCCCCTCTCCCCAGCTAACGTTGGGCCATCAGCCCACCGTTCAAAGTCCAGTGGGAGGTGGATCGCAGCAAAGTCCGTCAGGAAGAAGGTCCGTAATCCCAGGCCGTCTCTATTAGTGCGGATCTGCAAGTGATAATGGTGACGGTGAATAGTGTTGAATGGTGGTGGTGGTGGGTGTGGGAGGGTGTGTGGGGTGGGAGGGGTGGTGGTGTGGTGGTATGGTGGAGTGAGGGGGTGGTGAGGTGGTGGTGGTGGTGGGATGGGTGGTGGGTGGAGTGATGGTGTGGTGATGGTGTGTAAAGGGGACGTGGGTGGTGATGGTGGTGGTGGTGGTGGTAAGGTGGTAGGGGGTGGTGGTGGTGGGGTGTGATGAAGTGGTGATGATAGTTATGAGGGTGGAATGAGGGTGTGATAGGGTGGTGGTAAGGGGTGGGTGAGGTGGGTGAGGTGGTTAGGGGTGGTGTGGTGGTGGTAATGGGTGGAGAGGGTGTGGGGGTGGTGGGGGGAGGTGGTGTGAGGGTGGGGGTGGTGGGGGATGGGGTGGTGATGGGGGTGGTGTGTGACGTGGTGGTGATGAGGGGTGGTGGTGGTGTGGTGGTGGTGAGGGTGGTGGGTGGTGTGGTGATGGTGGTGGTGGTGGGTGGTGGTGGTGTGGTGGTGGTGTGGTGGTGGTGATGATGATGGTGGTGATGATGATGATGGTGATGATGATGGTGGTGGTTATGATGAATGAAAAATGGTGATGGTGATGATGATGCATTGATGGTGATGATGATGGTGGTGGTGATGGGGTGGTGGTGGTGGTGATGATGATGGTGATGATGATGGTGGTGGTTATGATGAATAAAAAGGGTGGTGGTGATGATGATGCATTGATGGTGATAAATGGGGTGGTGGTGGTGGTGTGGTGGTGTGGTGGTGATGATGATGATGATAAATGATGATGGTGGTGATGAATGAGGGTGATGATGAATGATGACGATGAATGACGATGATGGTGGTTATGATGAATGATAATGATGGTGAATGATAATGATGATGATGAATAATGATAATGATGATGATGGCGGTTATGATGAATAATAATGATGGTGATGGTGAATGATAATGATGGTGATAATGATGATGATGATGATGATGATGATAATGAATGATAACAAATGGAATGTATATAGTGCTATATCTTGCAGAGACAAATCAAAGCGCTTGCGCTCAACTCATTCTTAGACAGTCATACAACCAGTAACAGTTAATAGTTCTAACAAGTCCAAATGTACATACACGCGCACACACACACACACACACACAGAGAGTGATGACGATGAATGAAAATAGTGAAATGATGATAGTAATGATAATTATTACTATAATAATGATGGTGATGATGATGATGAGGAGGAGGAGGAGGACATGATGACAGTAATGATAATTATTCTCTATAATTAAGATGATGATGACGATGATGAAGACAATGATGTGATGACATTGATGACAATGATGATGTCAAACCACTTTTTATATAAAGCAACACTCCAGTATCATAGGCTCAAAATGTATCAAACACATACACTTACAAACACACACACACACACCACTATAAACTGAACATCTTATGCATACATTAAAACCTGTTCCACTTTTTGGAAGAGTGGGCCATTGTGTGTCAGTGGGAACGGATGACAAAAATTTACAAATACCTGCATACACATGGGGACTAGATGGGGGGGGAAAAAAAGCACACAAGTGCTTATTCCATTATCCTCGAAAATGAAAGAATAGATAAATGAAATAAAATCCCACACACATACACCCACACACCTCCCACCCCCCACCCCCCACACTCCCCCCCTCCTCCCCACACACACACTTCCACACACACACACACACACACACACACACTCCCCACACACACACACACACACACACACACTCACCCCCCACCCCACCCCCACACACACACACCCACACACCCTCCCTCCACACCCATGAAGTGACATAATCACAGTTGATAAATATCAAGCAGATATCATCACATATGTGTGTATGAGTGTTTCGAAAAAAGAGAACAAGAGAACATGCAACATGTTTTTTTAGTGTACATCACTTTTAGCCAAAAATAGATAATAATTTTAATTGATTTTTTGTTGTTGTGTCAAATAAGTCTACATGACTTAAATGGCAATAAAATATTCTGAATCTGAATCTGAATCCCACCCAACCCCCTCCCCCCCCACCCCCTACCCACCCCCCACCACCCCAACTACTCACCATACAAGCCGTTGTGGATGGGGTCCGAACCGTAGACCCCTCGCCAGTAAAACTGCGATTGGCGCCGCGCCTGCTGTGGGTCCTCTGGCCCCACAAGGTCTAGCAGCTTCTTGACCGCGTTCTCGCGCCACAGCGCCAAATATAGACTGGGTCCAGAGGTCAGGTACTGAAGGTGAAGGTCGTGAAGCTGACCTTCGTTCTGCCGGTAGTAAAGATTGGGGGGGGCGGGGGGTGGGGGTGGGGGGGGGGGGGGAACGAAAAACGGAAAGTTGTGAAAAAATTGAACAGTTTTTTTTGTAGGGTTAGGGGGGGGGGGGGGGGGGGGAAGGGGGGGGGGAAGGGGAGGAAAAGGGTGGTTGTATGTATGTAGTGGTGGGTGTGGTGGTGTTAGTATTGTGTACAGGTTGTTTTTGGTGGGGGGGGGGGGGGGGGGTTAAAAGTGGGGGGGGGTGCATTTGTGAGGGGAAAAGGGTGGGTGTAGGGTTTGTAGTGTATGGTGGTGTGTGGTGTGGTGGGGGGTAGTGGGGGGGGGGGAGGGTCAGTGTGTGTGTGTGTGTATTGGTGTAAGAGAGTGGTTGAGTTTTTTGGTGGTGTGTGGGATGGGGGGGCGGGGGGTAGTGTGGGGGGGGGGGGGGGTGCATGTGTGTGTGGTTTGGGTTGAGGGGAAAGTGGGGTTGAGTGTTGTGTGGTGTGTGGATGGGGGGCGGGGGGTATGTTGGGGGGGGGGGGTGGGGGGTCATGTGGGGAAATGTGGTGTGTAAGATGTGTGTGTGGGGTAAGGTGTTGTGGAAGTGTGTTTTTGGTGGGGGTTTGGTGGTGTGTGTGTGGTGTTGGGGTTTGGTGTGTGTTTGTTGTGTGTGGTGGTGTTTTGTGGGGGTTTGTGTGTGTTTGTGTTGGCATAATTCGAGGTTCATTTATGGTGATTTTTTTTGTAATGTGACCTTTGACCCTCCTTTAAAGGCACCCATTCCGGATTGCAAGATTTAAACACAACACAAAAGGGCAAAGGTGTCCCATAACCTAGGGGGTCGTAGGACGGGGCTCAATCCCTAAAATTTCTCTAGGGGCCAGCATATTGAGGCACGCCCTCCCCCTCCCTCGCTGTTTTACCTTCCCACCCTAAAGGGGGCAGGTACCCATTAACAGCGGGGAACTGGGGACGTACGAAGCCGGGGACGCAAAGGGTCCCCATCCTTTGGGTAACCACGCTCAATTCGCTTAACACTGCCGGGGCAAAAGCGGGCTCTCCACTGAGTTTTCCAAATCCCCCCCCGTCTCTCTCTCTCTCTCACACACACACACAAAACACACACACACACACCCACAACACACACACTCCTCCAACAAACACCACACAAACACACACACACAACGCGCGCACGCCGCCCCCGCGCACGCACCAACACACAAAAACCATATACAAAACCCCACAACAAACCACACCGCATCCCACTCCCACCCACCCACCACTGACCCCCCCCCAAATCCCCCCTCCCCACCCCCCCCCCCACCATAACCCCCCCACCCCCACCACCCCAAACCCCTCACCAACCCCAACCTCCCGAACCCCCCCCCCCCCGCTTTCCCACCCAACCCCCCAACACCCATCCACCCAAAACCCTCACCAACCCCAAACCCCCCCCCGGGAAAACCCCACCCACCCCCACCCCCTCCCCCCCCATCCCACCCCCACTCACCCCCAACCCCCCCCCCAACCCCACCCCCCCCCCCCTCCCCCCCCACCCCCCCCCCCCAAAACCCCAAAAAACCCCCCCCCCCCCCACCCCCCCCATCCCCCCCCAACCCACCCCCCCACTCCCCACCCCCCCCCCCCCCACCCCCCCCCCCCCCCCAAAACCCCCCCCACCCCCCCACCCCCACCCCCCACCCCCACCCCCCCCTCCCCCCCCTCCCCCCCACCCCCCCCCCCCTACCCACCCCCCACCCCCCCCCCTCCCCCCCCCCCCCAAACCCCTCCACCCCCACCCCCCCCACCACCCCCACTCCCCCACCCACCCCCACCCCACCCCCCCCTCCCCCCCACCCCCCCACTCCAACCCCCCCCCCCCTCCCCCCCCACCCCCCCCCCCCCCACCCCCCACCACATCCCCCCCCCACAAAAACCCCCCCCCCCCCCCCCCCCCCCACCCCCCACCCCCCCCCCCCCCCCCCACCCCCCCCCCCCCCACCCCCACTCCTCCCACCCCCCCAAACCCCCCACAACCCCCCCAGCCCCCCCCCCCCACCGGGGAACCCCACCCAACCCCCCAAACCCCCAAAACCACCCCACTCCCCCCCACCCCCCCCACCCCAAACCCGCCCACCACCCCCACCCCAACCCCCCCCAGCCCCAACCCCCCACCCCCCAAACCCACCCCCCCCTAAACCACCCCCCCCTCCCCCCCCCCCCCCCCTCCCTACCACCTCCACCGTCCCCCCACCAAACCCACCTCAAAATCCTGAGCCAGAAAGCACCGCCCCACGTTTTTCCCGGAAAGACCCCCCCAGACGAACCCCCACGATGGAGAACCCTGCGGCAGGATCCGCCGGGGTTTTGGCCAGGGTCTGCGCACGGCCGTGGGCTTGACGAGGAGGAAGGCGGGGGGGGCCGCCTCGTAGAGCAAGGGAAAGGGCGAGGCCCTTTTTCCTTTCAAAGGGGGTCTTGAGCCTCCAGGGTCTTGGGGGCGATCTTGGGGTTGGGGGTTTTTCCTTTGCTCTGGGGTTTTTAGGGGGTAGGGTTTTTGGGTTTTTTTGTTCAGGGTCAGGGAAAGGGAAAGCAACCCAGGGAAGGGGAGGAGATGGGCGCCACTTCCCTCAAAATTTGGGGGCCCCTACTAGAGAAATTGAGGTCTCCCGACGCCCGCTCCCCTAAAGACCTCAATATAGGTTTTGGGGCTCCTTTTCCTTTTCCTTGTTTGGTTTTTTAAAATATTTTTTTTTTATATTTTTTTAATCGAGGATAAAAGGAAAAAAGCCTACATGGCTTTTTTTTTTTTAAAAATACATCCATTTCCCCCCCGGGGGTAATGCCGTTTTGTCAGTTTTTTTCATCTGTTCCCATCGGGACACAAAAGGCCTACTTTTTCGAAAAGCGGAACAGGATTTAACGTGTGCGCAAGATGTTCTGCATGCGTTCGAACACGGGGCCTCGGTTTATTAGTCTCATCCCAAGGACTTTGACATTCAGTTCGATTTTTTTTTGGGTCAAACTGGGAAGAAAGGGGGAGGCTGGGAATCGAACCCAAAACCCTCACGGTTAACGTGTTGGCAGGCGAACGTCTTAATGTGTGTGGGGGGGGGGGGGGGGGGGGGGGGGGGGGGGGGGGGGGGGGGGGGGGGGGCGTGCGTGCGGCGTGGTGCGTGTGTGTGTGAAGGAAGAGTGAGAGAGATTAGTCGGTGATTTGATGGGGGGAGGGGGGTATTCCTACATTGGTGTGTATGTGGGAAGGGGTAAGAGGGGAGGGTGTTGTGTGTGTGTGTGTGTGTGTGTGTGTGGGTGTGGGAGTGGGTGTGTGTGTGTGTATAACAGGCAGGCAGACAGACAGACAGACAGACAGTGCCGACTCCACTCTCCCCAAAAGTCCTTCTTGGATGAGACTATAAACCGAGGCCCCGTTTGTGAACGCACGCAGAACATCTTGCGCACACGTTAAATCCTGTTCCACGTTTCGAAAGAGTCGGCCATTGTGTTCCAGTGGGAACAGATGACAAAATTGACAAAACTGCATACACACGGGGACTGGGTGTAAAAAAAGCACATAAGTGCTTATTCCATTATCCTCGATATAAAAGAATAAAATTAAAATAAATTTTAAAAACAGACAGAGAGACAGACAGACTTTTATTTGAAGTTATCTTGGAATGTTCATACCAATATGAAATGTAGCTTTCTTGTTGTCTTTTCGAGATAATGATACGTATCAATGAGCCTGTCAGTATTGTAACTGCCCTTCATGGGATGATTAAAGCGGTTTTGACTTGACTTGACTTGACTGTAGCTGAGTGGTTAAGACCGTTTGACTTCATCAAAATCCCACGGATCCATGAAGTCGTGGGTTCGAATCTTGGCAACCATCTATCTGGTGAATTAAGGGATGGGGATTTTTTTTTTTTTTTACCATCTCCCAGGTTAACTTCAAGTGCAGACCTGCCAGTGCCTTTATTCCTTTTGTGTATATACACACGCAGAAGATCGTATATGCACGTTAAAGATCCCGTCATTCATGTCAGCATTCGGTGGGTTACGAAAAGACGAATATACCCAGCACACATTCCTGAAGTTGGAATGTGGCTACCTCCATGGTGGGGAAAAATGGTAGTGTATGCAAAATTTCACCATTGGTGAACTTGGAGCTCTAGCCGAGGAACAAAACAAAACAAAAAGACTGATTTGGGGAAGAGGATCAAAAATCAATACTTGTATACACACACATGCTTTTCATATGAATGGCTTCAGGCAACAAATGCAATTGGCATTGCTTATTCAATGTTATGTACCATCTAGAAATGAAAATTTGACTTTGACACGCATGCAGACAAGCACACACATGCACACACAACACACACACACTACACACCCTCTACACACACACATGCACGAACACGCATGCACACACATACACACACCACTAAACAAACACTCACCCCACACACACACCCCAACACATACACACACACGCCATACACCCGAATTCCCACCCATCCCCACCCAGACCCCCCATCCCACCACCACCCTACCACACACCTCCCTACAATAACTGACCCCCTGTCCATCCACCCCTCCATCCAACCACCACCCCACCCCTCCCCACAACCCACACCACCCCCACCACCTACCACACCACCACCATCCCCACCCCCAACCCACCCCCCAAACCAGCCCCCACCCCACCCAACCCCCAACCCCCCACAACATCCCCACCCCCACCCACATTCACCACACAAAAACCCTAACCCCACCCCCCCAACCCCAAATCCCCACCCCAACCCCCCCCCCCCCAAAACCCAACACCCCCACCCACCCCAACACCCTACCCCCCAACCCCACACCCACCCCAACCCCACACCACCCAACCCCTCCCCCACACCCAAACCCCCCCAACCCCACCACCACCACCACCACCACCCCAACCCACTCACACCCAACCCCACCCCAACACCACCCACTACCCCCCAACCCCACCACCCACACCCCAACCAACCCCCCAACCCCCCACCCCACACCCAACCCCCCACACACCCCCCCCACCCCCCCACACACCCCAACACCCTACCCCCCCAACCCCAACACCCCCCCCCCCCCAACCCCAACCCCCCCACCCCCCCCCCCCCCCCAACCCACCCCAACCCCCCAACCCCTTACCCCCCAAACCCCCACCCCAACCCACCCAACCCAACCCCCCCCACACCCCCAACCCAACCCCCCCCCCCCACCCCCCCCCAAAACCCAACCCAACCCCCACCAACCCCCCCTCCCAACCCCCCCCCCCCCACCCACCACCCCCCCCAACAACACCCAACAACCCCCCCCCCCCCCCCAACCCCAACCCCCACCCCACCCAACCCCCTTCCCCCCCAACCCCACCCACCCCAACCCCAACCCACCCCCCAACATCCAACCCCCCAACCCAACCCCCCCCACAACCCACACCCAACCCCCCCCCACCCCACCCCACAACCCCAACCCACACCCCCCCCCCCCACAACCCCAACCCCCACCACCCCCCAACCCCCCCCAAACCCCAAATCCCCCACCCCCACACACCCCCAACCCCAACACCTCCACACCCACCACCACCCCAAACCCCAACCAACCTGTTACCTCCCACAACCCCACAACCCCCCCCCACACCCCCAAACCCACCACCCCCAACTCCCCCCCAACCCTCCCCACACTAACCAACTTACCCGGGCAAGGTATGGAAGTAGAGGTGGGACTCGGGCAGGAAGGGCAAGAGGCTGCGTGAGTCCGGGTCGGGAAAGAGCTCGGGGGCCCAGAAGAAGAGGCGCAGGAGGAGGTAGGCGTCCCTGGGGTTGCGCGACAGCAGGCGGGTGGGGTGGGGGTGGGGGTGGTGGCGCTGGGCGGTGGCGGTGACGTGGAGGTGGAGGTGAGCGGGGGGAGGGTGGCGGTGGCGGTGGTGACGGGCAGGGAGACGAAGGGCTCCAGCCTCTTGAAGGCGTTGACGCTGCGCAGGGCCAGGATCACTGCCGGCTCTGCGCAAGGGGGGGGGTTTGCGGAATCGGGTTGGGGTTGGGTCGGGGTTGGGTCAGGGTCGGGTTGGGTCGGGTTGGGGTCGGGTCAGTGTCGGGTCGGGTGAAAACAAATCAATTTTAGTCAAATCAAATCAAATAAGATCAGGGTCAGGTCAGGTTGGGTCAGGTCAGTTTGGGTCAGGTCAGGTCAAAACAAATCAATATTAGTCAAATCAAATAAGATCAAGGTAAGGTCAGGTTGGGTCAGGTCAGGTCAAGTCAAAACAAATTAATTTTAGTTCAATGAAAGTGGAATGAGATCAGGGTCAAGTCAGGTTTGGTCAGGTCAGGTCAAGTCAAGTCAAAAACAAATCAATTTTAGTCAAATCAAAAAAGATCAAGGTCAGGTCAGGTTGGGTCAGGTCGGGTCAGGTCAGGTCAAAACAAATCAATTTTAGTCAAGTCAGATCGAATAAGATCAGGGTCAGGTCGGGTTTCAGGTCAGGTCAGGTTGGGTCACGTCAAGTAAAAAACCAAATCGATTTTAGTCCAATCGAATAAGATCAGGGTCAAGTCAGGTTGGGTCAGGTCAGGTCAGGTTGGGTCAGGTCAAGTCAAAACAAATCAATTCTAGTCAAATCAAATCAAATCAGATTAAGCCAAGTCAAGTCAAGGTGAGTCAGGTAAAATCAAGTCAAGTCAAATCAAGTCAAGACAAGTCAAGTCAAGTCAAATCAAATCAAATCAAGTAAGATTAAAGATAGTCAACTCAAATCAAGTCGAAACAAATTAAGTCAGATCAAATCAACTTAAGTCAAACCATATCAAATCAAATCAAAAATCTTTTATTTCGAGGATAATGAATAAGCACTCATGTGTACTTTTGTTGTTGTTTACAGCCATTCCTGTCCCTATAAACACACACACACACACACACACACACACACACACACACTTCACCCCCCTACACACACTCACAAACACACACACTCACACACACACACTTTCTCTCTCTCTCAAATACACACACACTCACCCACCTCTTACACACACACACACACACACACACATAAAACAACACAACACACACTCCTCCCCCCCCCCCCCCCCAACACACACATAATCACACTCTCTCTCTCTCTCACCCACCTCTTCCACACATACACACACACACACACACAAATCCACCCACACACCTCACCCTCATCCATCCACCCACACCAACCCTCCACCCCCCCCCCCCACCCCACACACACACATACATACTCAACCCCCTCTCCCCTAACCAACACATGATTTTATTTTTTAATTCTTAAAACATACTTTATCTAAGTGTGTGTTGATGCGTGTGCGCAAGCGTGCAGGTGTGTATGAGTATGTGTATGTATATGTGTGTAATTTGTATTTTCCAATGTGTTATTTTATCGATTTTTCTCCTTTTACTGGTTTAATGTATTGGTAAAGGTTGCAATAATGCAGTATTTCAGTATAATCATTAAGAAATTTGTTCTTAGATAGATGGCTTGATAAAAATTTTTAAAAAGCAAATGCATTGCTTATTCAATGTACCATCTGGAAATAAAAACTTGACTTGATTTGACCACCCTCCCCTCCCCCCCCCCCCCCAAATCTCCTTACTCACCG
This sequence comes from Rapana venosa, assembly GCA_028751875.1. NCBI lineage: Eukaryota > Metazoa > Mollusca > Gastropoda > Neogastropoda > Muricidae > Rapana > Rapana venosa. The sequence continues at coordinate 39,752,322 of CM054160.1, read as the reverse complement.
TTCGCCAGGAAGCGAATGCTGGGTCTCCACCGATTGTCGCCGATCTCGTACGGCGTGACCTCTCGCGTCTGGAAGCTGTTCATGCCGGCCAGCCATTTGACCCCCAGCAGCTCAAAGTCGCTCACCTGCGATCCTCCGCTGCTGCCAGTGGTGCTGAACGTCTGCAGCTTCTCTGTTCCCAGCAGACCCAGGGGAGGCACACACACACAAGTAGTAGTTATCAGATTGTTCATTATGTTTAAGGAGAGTTGCATGCCTGTAAATGATTTGAGTGGCAAGCGCTTCGATTTGTTTGTTGGTTTTTTACAAGATTCAGCGCTATATAAATTCCATATATTATTATTATTATTTATTTATTTATTTATTTATTTGTTTATTTATATTTATTTATTTATACCACTTTAAGTCACGAGATTTCTCTGCGTGAAATTCGGGCTGCTCTCCCCGGGGAGAGCACGTCGCCACAAGAGCAGCGCCACCCCTTATTATTATTATTTCAATACAACTGAGAGGAATAAGCCATCAAGCCATCTACTATCTAAGAACAAATTTCTTAATGATTATATATGTTAAGATAAATGTAAATATTATAATTATTATGAGGGGGTTGAGTATGTATGTACGTATGTGTGTGTGGGGGGGGGGGGGGTGGAAGGGTGGGGTGAGGGTAAGGGTATGGGTGGATGTTGTGTGTGTGTGTGGAGGAGGTGGGGGAGAGAGAGAGAGTGTGTTTGTGTGTGTGTGTGTGTGTGTGTGTGTGGAGGGGGCGGGGGGGTGTTGTGTTGTGTATGTATGTGTGTGTGTGTGTGTGTGTGTGTGTGTGTGTGTGTGTGTGTGTGTGTGTGTGTGTGTGAGTGTGTGTGTGTGTGTGTGTGTGTGTGTGTGTGTGTGTGTGTGTGTGTGTGTGTGTGTGTGTGTGTGTGTGTAAGAGCTGTAGAAATGAGGGGCTTCCGAAGACTCTTAGGGCATCTCATACAAAGACCACATCACCAATGAAGTCCTTCGGATGAGACTATAAACCGAGGCCCCGTATTTGAACGCATGCAGAACATCTTGCGCACACGTTAAATCCTGTTCCGCTTTTCGGAAGAGTAGGCCATTTGTGGGCCGGTGGAAACAGATGACAAAATTTACAAAACCACATACACACAGGGACTGGATGTAAAAAAGCACATGAGTGCTTATTCCATTATCCTCGATATAAAAGAATAATTAAATAAATAAATAAATAAGAAGTCAAGAGACGCATTCGCAATGAAAACGGGCCCTATACCGACCTTACAAACACTCGCAAGACAACGAAAACTGAGGTGGTTTGGTCATGTCACATGCTCCTCTGGTCTTGCTAAAACAATCCTACAAGGCACATTTTTGCTTGAATTTGACTCATCATTTGACAAAGATCAAATGGGAAGACAGTATCACAAATAAAGAACTATGGAGAATGTGCAAAGTTGATGATGTGAAGTCTGTAGCTAGTACCAATAGACTGCGCTGGTTTGGGCATGTTCAACGGAAAGCAGACCACCACATCATAAAAAGAGCAATGAACTTTGTAGTGGATGGAAAGAGACCAAAGGGAAGACCTAGCAAGACCTGGGCTGCCTGTATTGCAGATGATCTTAGAGAAAGGGGCATAAATAAGGAGGAAGCTCAAAACAGAGAGAGATGGAGAAGGCTCATCAATGTCAAACCTCCCTTGGGAGAACCGTGACAAAAAAGGAAGAAGAAGAAGAACTGAGAGGAATAAGAGCTGTAGAAATGTAATGAGGTGCTTCCGAAGACTCTTAGGCATCTCATACAAAGACCACATCACAAATGACGAAGTCAAGAGACGCATCTGCAATGAAATCGGGCCCTATACTGACCTTCAAACACTCGCAAGACAACAAAAACTGAAGTGGTTTGGTCATGTAACACGCTCCTCTGGTCTTGCTAAAACAATCCTACAAGGCGCAGTGAGGGGAGGAAGAAGAAGAGGCAGACAAAGGAAGAGATGGGAGGACAACATTCCAGAGTGGACAGACATGGAGCTGAGAGACACCCTGAGGCCGGCTGAGAGATGCGAGGACTGGAGAAAGGGGGTTGACAAAGCTTCGAAATCGCCCCAAAGGATTCGTTATCTGAGGGATCAGTGATGGTGATGGTGAACTGAGATATAGTGTCCAGCTTTGTTTGGCAGTTACATTGTATTCAGCGTGGTCAATGGATTTTTTTCCCTCTTACACCCCTACTCTAACCCCCCTACCCCCCCTGCTCCCCAACCCCCACTCCACTCCCCCACTCCCACCCCCCACCTCCACTCCAACACCCACCCACCCTGCTCCCCAACCCCCACTCCACTCCCCCCCCCACTCCCACCCTACTCTAACCCCCCTACCCCCCTGCCCCCCACCCTCCACTCCACTCCCCCCACTCCCACCCCCACCTCCACTCCAACCCCTCTGCTCCCCACCCCCCACTCTACTCTCACCACCTCCACTCCCCACCTCCCACCTCCACTCTCCCTTCCCCCCACTCCCCCACCCCCACCCACTCCCACCCCACACCTCCACTCCAACCCCCCACTCCACTCTCCCCACCTCCACTTCCTCCCTCCACTCCCCCTTCCCCCCACTACCCCCCACCCCACCCCACTCCCACCTCCCGCCTCCACTCTCCCTTCCCCCCAGCCCCACCCCACCCCACCCCACTACCCCCCACCCCACCCCACTCCCACCTCCACTCTCCCTTCTCCCCCCACTCCCCCCACCCCACTTCCCCTTCCCCACCTACTCCCCCACCCTACTCCCCTCACCCACCCCCCCCCCTACCCCACTCCCCCCCAACCCCCACTCCCCCCCCACCCCACTCACACCCACACCTCCCCCTCCCCCACCCCACCCATCCACCCCCTCCAACATCCTCCCCCCCCAACCCCTCCCAAGGTGACTAGGGGGAAAAGAACAGAAGGAGGAGGTGACTCACGCAGGAAGCTGCCCCAGTCCTTCAGCAGGTCTTTGCCCAGCAGGATGAGGACGGCCGTCTGCTCCATCTCCTTGTGGCTGTGCAGCGGCGGCAGATGACCCCGCGCGTCACACATGGGGTCAAAGTTCGGGCACTGGGTCACACGCATGAATGACGGTAAATTGTGGAGAGAAAAAAATGATATAAAAATTTTTAGGACAAAAAAACCGCACAAGTAAAACCATAAAAAAATTTTTTTAAACAAAACCAAAGACAAATCCAAGAACAATGTGTGTGTGTGCTTTTATCTCTCTCTCTCTCTCTCTCTCTCTCTCTCTCTCTCTCTCTCTCTCTCTCTCTCTCTCTCTCTCTCTCTCCCCATACATCTTCTTCTTCCCCATACATACACACATACATACACACACATACACACACACATACATACATACATACATATATATGATGCATATAATATAATACATATAACATATACATATATATACATATATACAAGTCATCTGAAAGAAAGAAGTCAAAAAAGAAGTCATCTGAGCGCTTTGATTTGTTGCTTTACAAGATTCAGCGCTATATAAATTCCATACATTTATATATATATATATATTATATATATATATATATATATATATATATATATATATAATATATATATATATCATTCATTCACACAGTTTAAGTTTGATGTGAATGTGAACAACATTTTTTACAACATAACAACCATCACATCTAATGCACTCCCTTCCCCTTCTGCAAACCCCCACCCCCACCTCCTTCCCCCTCCCCCTCCAATGCATGCACTCAATAGTGAGAGAGTACTTTCACACAGAAGCGCTTTGATTTGTCTTTGCAAGATATAGCGCTATATAAGTTCCATTTATTATTATTATTATCACCATCATTAGTAGTAGTAGTAGTAGTAGTAGTAGTATAATTATTATTATAATTATTATAATTATTATTATTATTATTATTATTATTATTATTACCACACATTATATATTCCAGCTTCAACTTTTCTTATATGCTGGGTTCCCTGATATAACGATATACAAAACACATGCAGAGAGGAGGGGGGTGGGGGGGTGGGCGGAGCGAAAGGCAGGGGTGGGAGGGTGGCTTACCTTGCTAAAATGACCACCCAGGGTGGTAAGGAGGGTGTCTGAATAGTCCACGATGTGAAAGAGATGGAGAGGGTCGAATGGCGTCTCCGTTCTCTCCTTCATGATGTCTGTTGTTGGGGGAAAAAAAACCACTTTGATTTGTTCGTTTGCAAGATTCAGCGCTATAGAAATTCCATATATTATTATTATCATTATTATTATTATTAAACACACACACACATATACATACATACACACCATCAGGTAAAGAAGTGTGTCTTAATCCGAGTCAGTGAGTCAATGAGTGAGTGAGTGAGTGAGTGAGTGAGTGGTGTGTGTGTGTGTGTGTGTGTGTGTGTGTTGTGAGTGTGTGTGTGTGTGTGTGTGGTGTGTGTGTGTGTGTGTTGTGTGTGTGTGTGTTGTGTGTCTGTGTATGTGTGTATAAGAGAGAAAGAGAGACAGACAGAGAGAGAAAGAGAAAAAAAGACAGAGAGAGAGAAGAGAGAGAGAGAGCAAGGAAAGAGAGAGAGAGAGAGAGAGAGAGAAACAGCAACAGAGACAGAGAGAGACAGAGAGATAGACAGAGAGAAACACACACACACACATACACACATAGATTAGGTTTTTTTATTCTATGTCTGCATATACATTATCTTTTTTTCTCGCTTTTTTTTCTTTAGATAGATGGCTTGATGAAAAAAAGCAAATGCACTGCTTATTCAATGTACCATCTGAAAATAAAAGTTTGACTTTCACTTTGACACACACACACACAGTGGCCGACCGACAAGACACACAAAGAAAAAGAAAGACAACTCCAGGCAAACCATCCCAACTAACGCACTCCCTTCTCCTTCCGCACCCTCCCACCCCACACCCCCCCACCCCTCCCCCCCTCCCATTCCTTCCCCTCCCCTCCCCCCCTCCAACTCACCCAAGTAGTCCTCATTCTTCAGCTCGGACACCAAGATGTGGATGAGGGATGCCGCATGGTGCGATGCGTTTTCCCGCTCCAGGATTAGCACGGTGCAAGGGGAGAAACTCTCCATGTGGTGCTCCCCGCTGTCGATGTCCGCCACCTCCAGATTGACCCCAGGGCAGAAAAGGGACCGCACGGCCGAGGGTATACCTGGGATTTTTTTTTTTTTTTTTTAGCAGGAATACGGAATATTTATTTATTTATTTTATTTTATTTTATTTATTCTTTTATATCGAGGATAATGGAAAAAGCACTACATGTGCTTTTTTTTACATCCAGTCCCCGTGTGTATGCGGTTTTGTCAATTTTGTCATCTGTTCCCACCGGCACACAATGGCCTACTCTTCCGAAAAGCGGAACAGGATTTAACGTGTGCGCAAGATGTTCTGCGTGCGTTCGAACACGGGGCCTCGGTTTATAGTCTCATCCGAAGGACTTAGCCCCCTCCGCATATTCAGAAATAGCTGACTGTTATGTTGTTGTTTGTTTGTTTGTTCGTTTGTTCCCCAGCTTAACACTCTGGGGGTCACCCAGAACATGCACTCTCTGACTCACTCATCATCCCGCCTAGGAATCACTGTGTGTAAGATTGAAATTGTGCACACTGAATGAGAAGTTTGTGTGTATGACCGGTGTGTTTTTTAAGTACCTCGCCGTGATATAGGCACCCATACTCCCGACTTCAGAGAATTTTATTTTTTCTCCTTTATTTATTTCTTCTTTTATATCGAGGATAATGGAAGAAGCACTCATGTGCTTTTTTTTACATCCAGTCCCTGTGTGTATGCGGTTTTGTCAATTTTGTCATCTGTTTCCACCGGCACACAATGGCCTACTCTTGCGAAAAGCGGAACAGGATTTAACGTGTGCGCAAGATGTTCTGCGTGCGTTCGAACACGGGGCCTCGGTTTTATAGTCTCATCCAAGGAGAGTGCAGGTTGTTTGTTATGTTAAGAGCTCGTCGTGGCTGAAGGCTAATCTCAAACACAACATTTTACAACATAATAACAACATTTTAGTGTAAGGATTTGGCAAATTAGCTGACATTGATGAACAACTGACACAGCTTTTGGCCTGAGCCAGGGGACTGTGATGATGGTGAGGAGACAGGTAATAAAGTCTGCCTTTTTATTTTTCTTCTTTCTCAGTCTTGCCTTGAAAGACTGTTCATGAGGTTTGTATCTTGGTTTCGTAAGGTAGCGCATGGCCTATACTATTGACTACAGGCATTTAAGTTCATCTCCCAGTGTTCATATCTTTTAGGCTCCCACGCTAGAATACAAAGGCGATGAACGATTTCTTCAAATCCAACGGCCAATGCTCGTACACACAAATGGGAGAATGATGCCTGGATTCAGGAAAAGAGGTGCGCTCATTTTCAAACATGCTGGTGACTGTCAACATTCATGCATGTGCCTAATACATACATACATACATACATACATATAGATATAGATATATCGAGAGATAGAGAGAGAGAGGAGAGAGAGAGAGAGAGAGAGAGAAGAGAGAGATAGAGAAGAAGAGAGAGAGAGAGATGAGAAGATAGAAGAGAGAGAGAGAGAGAGAGAGAGAGAGAGATCCCTCTCTCTCTCTCACACTCTACCTATCTCTCCTCTCTCTCTCTCTCTCTCTTCTCTTCTCTCTCACACACACACCCTCTCTTCTCCTCTCTCTCTCTCTCTCTCTCTCTCTGTTCTCTCTCTCTCTCTTGGACAAAAATCATTTTATGATGTGAATGAAGTTGTAACTGGTTACCTGCACTTGTTTTTCCTCACTATATTTTGTCAATTATATATATATATCCATAATATTTGATATATTGCATCTACACACACACACACATACATACATGCATGCACACACTCACGCACGCCCGCGTACACACACACACACACACATCACACACTCACACACACACGCACACGCACACACTGACACACACACACTGACACGCACGCACACACACACACATGTACACACATGCGCGCACACACACACACATGAACACAAACACTTCCTCTCTTTCTTGCTCCCTCCCTCCCTATCCTCCATATCCCTCCCTCCCTCTCTCTCCCTCCATCCCTCCTCTCTCTCCCTCCTCCATCCCTTTCCCTCCTCCCTCTCCCCCCCTCTATCTCTCTCCCTCCCTATCCCCCCATATCCCTCTCTCTCTCCCTCCTATCCCTCCATCCCTCTCCCTCTCCCTCCCTTCCCTCTCCCTCCATCCCTCCCTCCCTTTCCTCCCATCCCTCTCTCTCCCTCCCATCCCCCTCCACCCCTCTCCCTCCCTCTCTCCCTCCCTTCCCTCCCTATCCCTCCCTCTCCCTCCCCCCATCCCTCCCTATCCCTCCATCCCCTCCCTCCCTCTCTCTCTCTCTATCCCACTCACCAAGCGAGTTAGCCTTCTTGACGGACAGACACAGGCGGCGCAGGCCGCGGGGCTGGAACGCCGCCTTCTGCTGCATGAGCGACACCAGGAATCCCAGGATCCAAATGGGCACGATAGGGGAGACCACCAGGATCACGTGGCCCAGGGTGGTGGCCGACAGGGCGGCAGGGGGCCGGGCAGGCTTGGGTTCCAGCATGGGGTCTGAAAGCCAGTCTGCCCAACATGAGCTGGTAGGGTCGCCCGCTCGCTCCGCTCGCTGCCACCACTGGCATTAGTAGTAGTAGTAGTATGTTCTTTCGAGCCAGAAGGCCCATAGAGCCGGAGCTTATCCCGGTTTCTGTAGCGTTAAGCGAACTGATGGTTTTCACCACCACCCCTGTGACAGGACGCTAGTCTGTCGCCAGATACTTCCCCAGCAGAGCTGGTACCCACTTGTACACCTGGGTGGAGTGAGGAAAATAGGAGTAAAGTGTCTTTCCCAAGGGCACAACACCGAGCCGAGCGGGGATCGAACCCGCGACCTCTGGATCACGAGTTGACCGCCTAAACCACTGACCACGGTGCCTCCAACACCACTGGCATTAGGATCCGTTTTGTTTCATTTTATTTAAGGAAAAGGTAAAGGAGTCCCATAACCTATAAGGTCGTAGGGGAGCGAGGCGTCAGAGACCTCACTTCTCTAGGGGGCCAGCATATTGAGGGCGGTGGCGCCCATCTCCTCTCCCTCGCTGCTTTACCTTCCCTGACCCTAAAGAGGGCAGGTACCCATTTACAGCTGGGTGAACTGGGGGACTGTACGGAAGCCAAGGCGCGCAAACGGTCACCCATATACCACTTTAAGTCACGAGATTTCTCTGCGTTGAAATTCGGGCTGCTCTTCTCCCCCCCAGGGAGAGCAGAGCACGTACGTCGCCACAAGAAGAGCAGCGCCACCCTTTTTTTGTGTTTTTTTTGTTTGGGTCTGCAACTGTATTTCTTTCCCTATCAGAGTGGCTTTTTTCTAAAGAATTTTGCCAGGGACAACTCTCTTGTTGCCGTGGGTTCTTTTACGTGCGCTGCATAATGTTCTGTAACACACGGGACCTCGGTTTATCGTCTCATCCGAAAGACTAGCGCTTCCCTCACACGGGGATGCGGGAATGCCGGGGGATGGGCCTGTCAGTAATATATGAATAGCATCCCTCCCCCCCCCCACCTCCTTCTGGGGAAATTCTGTGCCAGGAATTCCCTCTTTTCCATCCCTCTCTTTTGTTTCTGCATTGTTTCTTTTTCTTCCTGTCTCTCACTTCCCCGCACCCCCCCCCCCCACCCACCCACCCACCCACCCCACCCCACCCCCCACCCTATCATCAGTGCAGACTCCACTCTCCTCAAAAGTCCTTTGGATGAGACTATAAACCGAGGCCGCGTGTGCAAACGCACGCAAAACATCTTGCGCATACATTAAATCCTGTTCCGCTTCTTGTAAGAGTAGGCCATTGTGTGCCGGTGGGAACAGATGACAAAAGTGACAAAACTGCATACACACGGGGACTGGATGTAAAAAAAAAGCACATAAAAGCTTACTTCATTATCCTCAATATAAAAGAATCAAATAAAATTATAAAAAAAGAAAACACATACACACTCACACAAACTAGCCCCCCACCCCTCCCCCCCCCCCCCCCCCACACACCCTCCCCACACATCCCTCTTCATCCCACCCCCCCCCCCCCCCCCCACACACACACACACACACACAGAGTAAGAGTAGGCCATTATGTGCCGGTGGAACAGATGACAGAATCCACAAATCCACATATTATACACACAGAGACTGGATGCTTAAACACACACACACACACACAACACACACACAAGCGCTTACTCCATTATCCTCAATAATAAATAATAATAATAATAATAATAATAATAATAATAAAGAATAAAATCAAATAAAATAAAACAAAACGAAAATAAAAAATAAAGGAGGAAAAACAAAAAAAAGAAAAAATAATAATAAATAAAATAATAAAAATTCTTTTAGAAAAAAAGCCACCTCTGATAGGGAAAGAAATACAGTTGCAGACCAAAACAACAAAAAATAATTAATAATAAGAAGAATAATAAAATAATAATAAAAAAAAAATAAAAAAACCAACAAAACAAAACCCAGAAACTCACCCGTCGTTCCTCCAGCCGCCTTCTTCCCTTTCTTCCCCTTCCCTCCCGCACCTCCACCACCTCCACCACCACCTCCTCCTCCTCCTCCAACACCACCAACACCGCCAACATAATCCTGCTCCCGCAGCTTGTACGGCAGCCCGACCTCCATGCTCCCTTGCGACAGCGTGGCCCGACCCCCGAACCAGCGCGCCAGCTCGCTCCCGGCGCGCTCGGCGTTGCGCGGGCAGAAAATCTCCAAGCCAGTCCCCGGGCGGCCGAAGAGGGCAGTCAGGGAGTGCGGGTCGGTCCTGCGAGCCAGCGCAAAGTCTGTGGGGCCCACCATGGCGACGAGGCGAATGCGGGCGTGCGGGCCACGCACCGCCACCGCCAGTACCGGGGTCGCGCCCTCCCTCCTCCTCCTCCTCGCGGTCGGTCCCCGAGGGTCGGAGGGTGGAGGAGGTGGAGGTGGAGGGGGAGGTGGAGGGGTGGGGGGGTCCGGAGGAGGAAGGGTACAGCACGCGCAGGCCGCTGATGTCCAGGCTCTGGCTCACCACGCGATGCAGCGTCTCGAAGACCACCTAGGGGTTGGACAGAAATGCTGGGTTTGTAATGATGATAATGATGATAATAATGATGATGATGATGATGATGATGATGATAATAATAATTATTATAATAATAATAATAATAATAATAATAATAGTGATGATGATGATGATGATGATGATAATAATAATAATAATAATAATGACGATGGTGATAGTGATGATGATGATGATGATGATAATAATAATAAGAAGAATAAGAATAATAATAATAGTGATGATGATGATGATGATGATGATAATAATAATAATAATGATGATGATGATGATGATGATAATAATAATAATAATAATAATAATAATAGTTAATAATAGTGATGATGATAATGATAATAATAATAATAACAATAACAATAATAGTAATAATAATAATAATAATAATAATAATGTATGGAATGTATATATAGCGCTGAATCTTGTAAAGCAACAAATCAAAGCGCTCAGATGACTTTTTTTTTAATATATTGAGGATAATGGAATAAGCACTTGATGTGCTTTTTTTACATCCAGTCCCCGTGTGTATGCAGTTTTTGTCAATTTTGTCGTCTGTTCCCACCGGCACACAATGGCCTACTCTTTCGAAAAGCGGGAACAGGATTTTAACATGTGCGCAAGATGTTCTGCGTGCGTTCGCACATGGGGGTCTCGGTTTATAGTCTCATCAGAAGGACTTTGAGATTCAGTTCAGTTATAATGATGATGATGATGATGATCATGGTGATGATGATGATGATGATGATAATGATAATAATAATAATAATGATGATAATAATGTATGGAATTTATATAGCGCTGAATCTTGTAAAGCAACAAATCAAAGCACTCAGATGACTTTTTTTTAAAGATTTATGCGTGTGTACGCGGTTTTGTCAATTTTGTCATTCGTTCCCACCGGCACACAATGGCCTACTCTTTCAAAAAGCAGAACAGGATTTAACGTGTGCGCAAGATGTTCTGCATGCGTTCGCACACGGGACCTCCGTTTATCATCATTATCATCATCATCAGTCCCGTGACCTCGGTTTATAGTCTCATCCGAAGGACTTAGACATTCAGTTCAGTTATAATGATGATAATAATAATATTATTATTATTATTATTATTATTAATATTAATAATAACAATAATAATAATAATAATAATAATAATAATAATGATAATAATAATGTATGGAATTTATATAGCACTGAAAATTTTGTAAAGCAAACAAATCAAAGCGCTCAGACGACAATTTTTTTTTTTTATATCGAGGATAATGCAATAAGCACGTTAGGTGCTTTTTTTTTTACATCCAGTCCCCGTGTGTATGCAGTTTTTGTCAATTTTGTCGTCCGTTCCCTCCTGCACGCACGTGTGCGCAAGATGTTCTGCGTGCGTTCGCACACGGGGGCCTGGGTTTATAGTCTCACCCGAAGGATGTGTGGGTTTATGTGTGATACAGGGTTGGAATTTATTGTTTGTTTGTCTTGTTTGGAAAATGGGAGCCGGAGGGGGGGTGGTGTGGGGGGGGGGGGGGGTGATTCAAAGCTGCATTGTTTTTGTTTTCTTCCTGTAGTAGATTGTGGGGTTGTTTGGGGGTTTTCTTTTTGCTCACATGTCTCCTGCGTTTTGTTTTGCTTTGTTTTGGGGTGTGTGTTTGTGTGTGTGTGTGTGTGTGTGTGTGTGTCCCAAGTCAAAGTCAAAGTTTTATTTCCAGATGGTACATTGAATAAATGTTTGTGTATGCGTGCGTGTGCATGTGTGTGCGTGCATGTGTGCATGTATGCATGTATTTTAGCATTCCTTCAGTGTTCTCTAAACTAATGCACCCCCACACCCACTTTGAACTCCTTCAGATGAGACTATAAACCGAGGCCCGTGTTCGAACGCATGCAGAACATCTTGCGCACATGTTAAAACCCGTTCCGCTTTTCGGAAGAGTTAGGCCATTGTGTGCCGGTGGAAACAGATGACAAAATTTACAAAACCGCATACACACGGGGACTGGATGTAAAAAAACACACGAGTGCTTATCCCATTATCCTCGATATAAAAGAATAAATACATAAATAAAAATAAAGACACCACACACACACACTCTCCTCACACACACACACAAACACACTCTTCTCTCTCTCTCTGTGTCCTCTCTCCTCTTTCCTCTCTCTCCCTCCCTCTCTCTCCCCTCTCTTCTCACTCCCTCCCTCTCTCTCTCCCTCCCTCTCTCTCTCTCCTCCCTCTCTCCCTCCCTCCCTCTCTCCCTCTCTCTCCACTTTCTCTCTCCACTCCCTCTCCTCTCTCTCTCTCTCTCTCTCTCTCTCCCTCCCTCTCTCTCTCCCTCTCTCTCTCACTCCCTCCCTCTCTCTCTCTCACTCTCTCTCCCCCCCTCTCTCTCTCCCTCTCTCCCTCCCTCACTCTCTCCCTCTCTCTCTCCCTCTCTCACTCCCTCTCTCTCTCTCCCTCTCTCTCTCCCTCCCTCTCCCTCTCTCTCTTACTCCCTCTCTCACTCTCTCTCATCACTCTCTCTCACTCTCTCTCTCTCACTCTCCCTCTCTCTCTCCCTCTCTCTCTCCTCCCCTCTCTCTCTCTCTCTCTCTCTCCCCTCTCTCTCACTCTCTCCCTCTCTCTCCCTCCTCTCTCCCTCCCTCTCTCACTCCCTCTCACTCCTCTCTCTCTCTCCCCTCTCTCTCTGTCTCCCTCTCCCTCTCTCTCTCCCTCTCTCTCTCCCTCTCCCACCCTCTCCCTCCCTCCCACCCTCTCCCCCCCCTTCTCCCTCCCTCCCTCTCTCTCCCCCTCTCTCACTCCCCCCCACCCTCCCCACCCCCCTTCCCCCCCCCACCACCCCCCCCAGCCCACTCACCTGCGGCCTAAAGAGGGCCTGCTTGGAGAGGAGGAAGAGGGAGTTCTGGGGGACGTTCTCGTCTCCGACCTCCTTCCAGTCATGCTGGTACGTCGCTTCCTGGGGGTCTACCGTCTGCCAGAAGAAGCCCACGTCCTTGTTGAAGATGCTGTCCACGGCTCGGCGGTCCTTGTGCAGCTGGAGCCGAGGCAGAGAGCAGCAGGATGATTGGGTGGTGGTTGAGATAACCACGTGTTGTTTGTATGTATGTGTGTGTGTGTGTGTATGCATGCACACATGCACGCGCGCACAGATTCAAGATTCGGACACACTACACATTACACACATGCATACACACACAGAGATGCATATACACATACATGCATACACGCGCACACATGCATACATACACAGATGCATACACACATGGGCATACACGCACATATGCATCACACACACACACACACACAAACACAAAACCCATCCTCCCTTCCACCCTCCACCCTCCCACACACAACCCTCACACACACACACACACACACACATCACACAATATTCTGAATCTGAATCACATCACCACACACAACCTCCCCTCCACCACCACACACTCACCCAACCCCCCCAATCTCAACCCCCCCCCCCCCCCCCAACTCCCTCTCCCCTCCAACCCACACCCCATCCACACCCTCACCCCACCCACCCACCCACCCACACACACCTCCCACCCACCCACACACTCACCCACCCCCCCCTCACCCCCCCCCCCCCAACCCCTCTCCCCTCAACCCCCACCCCCATCCAACCCCACCCCACCCACCCCACCCCCCACCCACACACCCCCCTCCCCCACCACACCCACCCAACCCCCTCACCCCACCCCCCCCCACCCCTCTCCCCTCCAACCCCACCCTCACCCACCCCACCCCACCCCAACCCTCACCCCACCCCCACCCACCTCCACCCACCCCCCCACCCCCCACCACACCCACCCACTCACCCCACCCCACACACCCCTCACCCCACCCTCCACCCACCTCACCCACCCTCACCACCCCACCACCCACCCCTCACCCCCACCCCACCACCCCACACCACACCTCACTTACCACCATTTCTCCACCAACACACCCACACTCACACTCACCTCACCCTCACCTACCTGCTGTAAGCACTTGCTCAGGCTCCTCACCTCACGTACCCGAGGCTCCTCTCCTGTCTGCCCTCTCCCACCAGGCCTCTCCGAGGTACGTGGCCATGTAGAGGACAGGCGTTTGCCGGAGAGGCGAGAGGCAGGTTGGCCAGAGCTACAGTGGGAGTTAGCAGCGTGAGGCAGTCGTGATTTGCCACTGCCCTCAATACGCTGGCCCCTAGAGAAGTGAGGTCTCTGACGCCTCGCTCCCCTACGACCTTAATATAGGTTGTGGGACACCTTTACCTTTTTACCTTTTTACCTCCTCCTCTTGACGGGATAGCTCAGTGGTCGGAGCACTCGCTTTCCCCCAGCCAAGTTAAGCAGCGTCGAGCGTGGTTACCAGTTGGATGGGTGACCGTTTGCGCTGCGCCTTGGCTTCAGTACAGTTCCCCCAGTTCACCCAGCTGTAAATGGGTACCTGCCCTCTTTAGGGTCAGGGAAGGTAAAGCAGCGAGGGAGAGGAGATGGGCGCCGCCCTCAATATGCTGGCCCCTAGAAAAGTGAGGTCTCTGACGCCTCGCTCCCCTACGACCTTATAGGTTATGGGACACCTTTACCTTTACCTTACCTCCTCCTCTCTCTGTCTGTCTTTCTGTCTCTCTCTCTCTGTCTGTCCTGGGGTTCCAATCTCGCTCAAGAGGATTTTGTTGGGTTTTTTTTTTTCTTCTTTGGAGTTCACGTCAGTGCCGACTCCCACTTTTTACCTGAAAAGGTCCTTTCGGATGAGACTATAAACCGAGGTCGCGCGTGTGCGAACGCATGCGCAGGACATCTTGCGCGCGTGTTCAAAACCTTGTTCCGCTTTTTTTTAAAGCGTCGGTCATTGTGTGCCGGTGGGGAAAAGATGGCAAAAATTGACAAAACTTGCATACACACACGAGGTACTGGATGTAAAATTTTTAAAAAGCCTAATTCACCTAATGCCACCACCAAGATCCAAACCCTCAACTTCACGATTCACATTTTGCTCCTCATGCACGCCCCGAGAAGGAAGGTGGCAGGATGGTTAAGACACCAACCTGCCCAACAAGTAAACCCTGAGGCTCTGGGGTTCAATTCCCAGCCTTGCCCCTTTCTTCCCAGAAGGATGAGAAAATCAAACTGAATGTCAAAGTCCTTCGGATGAGGCTACAAACAGAGATCCCGTGTGCAAATGCACGCAGAATATCTGTCACACACTGTAAAACCCGCTCTGCCTTTCACAAGAGCAGGCCATTTCTTGCTGGCAGGCACGGAGGACAAACTTTCAAAAACACACGCACACAAGCGTCGTGTTTAGACACCATCCCAGTGGCAGTGGGCAGATGTAATGTGTGGGTGTGCGTGGCCCTGATTCGCACACGAACGTACGTGCGTGTGTACGTGCTAGCGTAAACAATGCGTAAAAATAAGTTTTTAGTCTCTAGTCAATGGGTTTAAAATTGTTTCACAATTGATGTTTGTGCGCATGCGCCAGTGTGGTGTGTGTGTGTTGTGTGTGTGTGTCGTGACATTTATTTGAAAACCAAATATGGAAATATAGCTTTTGTGTCTTTGATATATTTGATGAGTATCAATCTGCCTGTCAGTATTGTAATTGCCCTTCATGGGATGATTAAAGTGTTTTTGACTTTGACTTGACTTTGACTTGAAGTCGGAATGCAGCTACCTAAATGGTAAGAATAGGGGGGGGGGGGACAAAAAACAAACCAAAAACAAGTCACATCGCACAAAAAATCTCAACATTGGTAAGCCTCAGAGCTCTTGTCCAGAAAACCAAAAAAACAAAAAAATCAGCCACAGACACAAATCCAGCTTAGCTCAAGTCAAGGGTCCAGGACCCAGTGCTAAAATTAGCCCAACCCTTCCTCTTTTACCAAGTCCAAGTGTGGTCAGTTTACTGCTATATAATCAGCACCAGCTAGGAATGGGAAGGACAGCAGCTCAGAGGAGCTGAAAGTGGGGGAAACTAACCACAGCTGTGTCACACACACACACACACACAAATCTCACTATCGGTGAGCCTCAGAGCTTTAACCTTTTCCCTACGGGTAACCCGCTATAGGGCAACCAACCATCTACTAGCCCTTCCTTCCCTCTGTATCACCCACTACTACTGGGTTACAGTAACGTACTAATGCACACAGTGCACGTGTATGTACTGGCAAAGAGGGGTTCTCTCCCTTAACGAAGGGATAGTGTTAATCAAAGAAACAAAACAAAAAACAAAATCCAAAAATTGACCATGGACACAATCAAGCACCTATCTACCTACCTACTACTCACACACTCACCCACTCGCCCACACCCTGACCCACCCACCCACACCCTGACCCACCCACCCACTCACCCACACCCTGACCCACCCACCCACACCCTGACCCACCCACCCACCCACCTACACCCTGACCCACCCACCCACCCACACCCTGACCCACCCACCCACACCCTGACCCACCCACTCACCCACACCCTGAACCACCCACCCACACCCTGACCCACCTACCCACACCCTGACCCACCCACCCACACCCTGACCCACCCACCCACACCCTGACCCACCCACTCACCCACACCCTGAACCACCCACTCACCCACACCCTGATCCACCCACACCCTGACCCACCCACCCACACCCTGACCCACCCACCCACACCACCCTGACCCACCCACCCACACCCTGAACCACCCACCCACACCCTGACCACCACCCACCCACACCCTGACCCACCCACCCACACCCTGACCCACCCACCCACCCACACCCTGACCCACCCACCTGACCCACACCACCCACACACCTGACCCACCCACCCACTCACCCTAACCCACCCCCCCACCCACACCCTGACCCACCCACCCACTCACCCTAACCCACCCACACACCCTGACCCCCTCACCCACCCCCTCACCCACCCCCTCACCCACACCCTAACCCACCCACCCACACCCTCACCCCCCTCCTCACCCCCACCCACACCCTCACCCACACCCTCACCCACACCCACACGATAGCCTAGTGGTTAGAACATTGCGCTCGTAATCTGATGACCCGGGTTCGAATCCCGTTCAAGGGGATATTTTTCCCTTGGAGTTAACATCAGTGCCGACTCCACTCTCCCCAAAAGTCCATCGGATGAGACTATAAACCGAGGCCCCGTGTGCGAACGCACGCAGAACATCTTGCGCACACGTTAAATCCTGTTCCGCTTTTCGAAAGAGTAGGCCATTGTGTGCCAGTGGGAACGGATGACAACATTTACAAAACCGCATACACACGGGGACTGGATGTAAAAAAGCACATAAGTGCTTATTCCATTATCCTCGATATAAAAGAATAAATAAATAAATAAATAAATAAATAAACACCCTAACCCACCCCACCCCCTCACCAACCCACCCCCTCACCCACACCACTAACCCACACCACTAACCTAACCCTAACCCACCTTCCCTTTCTTCAGGCGGTCGACGCGGTCGTCCTTGTGCAGCATGTAGACGGGGGAAGGGCAGACGACCACGGCCAGACACAGCGCCCCCTGCACCACCAGCTGCTGCAGCCCCACCACCTGGAAGGGAGGGAAGCCCGGCGGGTAGTGCTTGACCCCTTCCGCAGGGTCCCGCAGCCACTGCTGCACTTGCCGAAAGTCCGAGGGGATCAGGCTGACCAGCCAGCAGACCAGGGACAGGTAACTCTTGGGCAGCGTGTTGATGGCTGCAAAAGGATGACGTTGACGATGATGTTGTTGTGCGTTACCCAGCTTTACACCCTGGGGGTCACCCAGAACATGCCTCACTCTGACTCACTCATCATCCCACCTGGGAATCTCTGTGAGATAGAAAGTACACACTGGATGAGAAGTTTACCGTGTATGACTCTTTTTCAAGCACCTCGCCATATAGGCAGCCATACTCCGACTTCAGGGGATTTTTTTTCTCCTATAAAAGGAGAGTGCAGGTTGTTGTTATGTTGAGAGCTTGTCATGGCTGAAGGCAATCTCAACAACACAACATATTACAACATAACAACGTTTTAATGTAGGCCTTGGCAATTAGCTGACATCAATAATAACTGACTCAGCTTTTGGCCTGGGCCAAGGGACGATGATGATGGTTGGGTGGGGTGGGTTGGGGAAGGTTAGAGAGAGAGAGAGAGAGAGGGAGGGAGTCGTTGACTAACCGTTTCCTTACGGTTAACTCATTTGGGACGGTCAAGTCTCTCTCCCTTGCTTTTCCCCCCCCCACAGACGGCCCATTTGAGATGGTTAGTACTATCACCCCGGACGGCAAGTGTGACACAGAAATCAAGAAGAGAATCGGTCAATCTAAGGCAACTTTTAACAACATGAAATGCATTTTTACCAACAGTAAGATAAGCCTCAAGACAAAGATCCATGTTTTGAGAGCCTACGTATGGTCCATTCTTCTGTACGGATGTGAGTGCTGGACCCCAGCCAATGACACAGAACAGCGACTAGAAGCAGTGGAAATGTGGTTCATCCGGAGAATCATGAAAATCTCATGGACAAAAAGAAAAACTAATGCAGAAGTAATGGAAATGGCTGGGTACAAGAGATCCCTTCTCAACACCATCAGAGAAAGACAGCTCAAATTTTTCGGCCATATAATCAGGGCTGACGGACTAGAGAAACTGTTATGGAGTGGCAAAATCTGTGGAAACAAGAGCAGAGGAAGACAACGCACAAAATTCACAGACAGCTTAAACAAATTCGCAACGAATAAAGAGGGCACCAACAATGAGCTCATGAGAGGGACCAAGAACAGGGAAGAATGGAGAGCCATGATCGTCGATGTCTGCAGGACCAGACCGGACACTTGAAGAAGAAGAAGTAAAAAAAAAAAAAAATCATAAAAAATACAAAACACATAGTAAGAAAATGAAAATTTTCTGAACTTACAAATAACATGCTGGGTTAGTACATATAAAAAAAAATTGAAGCTCTCACTTTAGTAAAACGCCGTCGTCGAGACCTAATCTGATCCCTGCTATTTTGTGCCGAGTTTGCTTTCTGATGCTATCTTTGACACGTATGCAAAAATGCTGGGTGTGTCGGCTACTCTCTGCAACCGCGAACAAAGAGCTTGGAACACACGGAATCACCCAACAACGCACTGCATTCGACCTTGGACAGGCTCATGAAGCTATGTTTAGCTGCACGAGTCATAGTATCATGCAACCGCAGCATGAAAAATCTGCAAACAGCAAATCCGCTATAGCAGTGAGTCGTCCAAAACCGTGGCTTTACACTGATCCGCTATAGCAGAAAGCCGTCCTCTGAGAGTTAACCCGCTATACGGGTAACCAACCATCTACGAACCCTTCCTTCTCTCTGTGTTACCCACTAACTGGGTTACAAGTAGCACAGAAATCACTTCTTTTTTTTTTTTACCTTTTCCTTACGGTTAACCCGCTATACAGGTAACCAGCCATCTACGAACCCTTCCTTCTCTCTGTGTTACCTACTAACTGGGTTACAGTAGCACAGAAATCGCTTTTTTTTTTTAAAAACCTTTTCCTTACGGTTAACCCGCTATACAGGTAACCAGCCATCTACGAACCCTTCCTTCTCTCTGTGTTACCCACTAACTGGGTTACAGTAGCACAGAAATCGTTTTTTTTTTTTTTACCTTTTCCTTACGATTAATCCGCTATGCTGGCAACCAACCATCTACGAACCCTTCCCTCTGTACACACACACACACACTACTGGGTAAGGGTAGCATACAAATGCAACGCTTCACCACATAATCACTTGCATTGCACCAGATGTCCATTTTTTAGTTACTGACATGTTATTAATCTGCAAATAAAAAGGCTGTTCAATACACACACAAAACTGGTTGAAAATCGGACAATTCTATGAAAAGTGATTACACATTGAAACGATACACTGCATGGCGCGACAAAATGAGAAAAACGACAAGTTTAGCATCGTAATAGGTGGTCAGAATGAGGACTTGGGTGTTTGTTTTTAAACATGTTTAAAAGAGAAAAGGAAACAGAATTAGGCCTTGATGTTTTATGTCAAGGTAGAATAATCATGGCTATAGTTTTACAATCAATCAAAATCTCAAAATCAACAACCTGATCCCCCGACCTGCCTAAAATGGCTCCTAGCAGAAAAGTGGGTCAGGTGCTAAGCGACTCATTTTGTGGTGGAGTGTCACTTTACTGCACACAGTGTGTGTGTACTGGGAAAGAGGGGTTCTCTCCCTTAATGACAAAATTCACAAAACTGCATAAACACGGGGACTGGTTGTAAAAAAAAAAAAAGCACACGAGTGCTTATTCCATTACCCTCGAAATAAAAAGATCAAATAAATAAATAAATAAATGTAGGGATAGTGTTAAGGCGGTGGTGTGACACAAGCTATGATGGAAACTAAAAGCTTGACACGGGTTTAAAGGTTTTGTTTAAGTTATTGATGTAAGCTGAAGTGTCCATTATACTGTTGTTATAAATCCCCCGAAATCAGAATACAGCTACCTAAATGGTGGGTTAAAAACAGTCACATACGCCAAATCTCACCCTCTGTGAACCTCAGAGCTCTAGCTGAGGAACCAACACGCCCCCCCCCCCCCACCACCACCACCACCACCACCACCACCACACCCCCCCAAAAAAAAAATTGTTGTTATGTTGTAAAATTTTATCTTGAGATTGTCTTCAGCCATGACAAGCTCTTAACATAACAACCTGCACTCTCCCTCCTTTTAAAAGGAGAAGAGGGAAAAAAATTATCTGAAGTCATAGTAGGGCTGCCTATGCGGCAAGACACTTGAAAACGAATCACATAGCCAAACCTCTATTTATTTTTTTAATATTTTATTTATTCTTTTATATCGAGGATAATGGAATAAGCACTCATGTGCTTTTTTTACATCCAGTCCCCGCGTGTGTGTGCCGTTTTGTAAATTTTGTCATCGGTTTCCACCGGCACACAATGGCCTACTCTTCCGAAAAGCGGAACAGGATTTATCGTGTGCGCAAGATGTTTTGCATGCGTTCGAACACGGGGCCTCGGTTTATAGTCTCATCCAGTGTGTAACTTTCCAAATCTCACAGTGATTCCTAGGTGGGATGAGCAGGTTAGAGTGCATAACTATAAGTGTGTAACTTTACACATCTCACAGTGATTCCTAGGTGGGATGAGCAGGTTAGAGTGCATAACTATAAGTGTGTAACTTTAACATCTCACAGTGATTCCTAGGTGGGATGAGCAGGTTAGAGTGCATAACTATAAGTGTGTAACTTTCCAAATCTCACAGTGATTCCTAGGTCGGATGAGCAGGTTAGAGTGCATAACTATAAGTGTGTAACTTTCCAAATCTCACAGTGATTCCTAGGTGGGATGAGCAGGTTAGAGTGCATAACTATAAGTGTGTAACTTTACACATCTCACAGTGATTCCTAGGTGGGATGAGCAGGTTAGAGTGCATAACTATAAGTGTGTAACTTTCCAAATCTCACAGTGATTCCTAGGTGGGATGAGCAGGTTAGAGTGCATAACTATAAGTGTGTAACTTTCCAAATCTCACAGTGATTCCTAGGTGGGATGAGCAGGTTAGAGTGCATAACTATAAGTGTGTAACTTTACACATCTCACAGTGATTCCCAGGTGGGATGGATGAGTGAGACAGAGTGCACATTCTGGGTGACCCCCCTTGCAGGGTGTTAAGCGGGGAAATGCCCAACAAGAGGAAAAAACCTGGAGTGTTGGTGTATGGGGTAGGTGGGTGGGGGGCCGCGCGTTGTGAACGCACGCAGAACATCTTGCACACATGTCAAAACCCGTTCCGCCTTTGGGAAGAGTCAGGCCATTGTGTGCCAGCGTGAACGGACAACAAACTTGACAAAACCGCATACACACAGGGACTGGACGTAAAAAAAAGCATCCTGTGGATGAGACAATAAACCGAGGTCCTGTGTGCAAACAAACGCAAAACATACTGCGCACATTTTAAAACCCGTTCCGCCTTTCAGAAAAGTTAGGCCTTTGTGTGCCGGTGGGAACCGGCGACAAACTTGACAAAACCGCATACACACAGGGACTGGACGTAAAAAATAAAAATAAAAACCACACGAGTACTTACTCCATTATCCTCGAAATAAATTTAAAAAAGAATAAATAAAGAAATAAAGAGACAAACGAACAAGAAACCAGCATGGTTTGGAAAACACTTAAGCAGACTGCAGTCACAGTGCTCAAATCCAGCATTTATAACTCAGTCAAGGGTCCAGGGCCCAGTGCTAAAATTAGCCCAACCCTTTCTTTCACCAAGAAGTCCAAGTGTGGTCAGTTTACTGCTATATAATCAGCATCAGCTGGGATGGGCTGGGATGGACAGCAGCTGAGAGAGGAGCTGAAAGTGTGGGGGGGAAACTGACCACAGCTGTGCGGTACCTGTGTCAGCGGACGTTTTGGCAGAGCGAGCATTGTGGAGAGTGATCTGCCCATTGCTGGACAGGTTGACGGTGATCAGCAAGACCTCCTCTTGGTCCAGACAGGTGGGCAGCACAGGCAGGCGGGGCTCATATGAGGCATACTGGGTATTGTTGTGGTGATGTTAAGAAGGAAGAAGGGGGGGGGGGGGGGGGGGGGGGGTATGGTATGACACGTACACACGCATACATACATACATACATACATACATAAACACTGCACACACGCAAACTCACACACACACACATATAAATGCATGCACACACGACACCACAACACACATATAAAGCATGCACACACACATGCATGCTTGCATGCACGCACACACACATACACACTCACACACACACGCATCCCAATGCATGCACGCACATAAAACAAAAACACACACACCACAACCCCACACACCAATACAGAGTCACACACACACACACATCAACCCCCACCCCCATCACCACACCCACACACCACACAGTCCCCCTTCCCCCTCCCCACACATGCATACCCCCCCCCCCCAACACCAAAAACACACACACCCAACCACCACAAACACATACCCAACCCACCCCACCACCCCACACACACACCCGCACACACACCAACCCACACCACACAACCCAACCCCACACACACACACCCAACCCCCACACACACCCCCAACCACAACACCACCCAACCCCACACACACACACACCCAACCCCACACACACAAACCAACCCACACACACACACCCAACCCCCCCCCCCCACACACACCCAACCCCACACACACACACCCAACCCCACACACACACACCCAACCCCCCCCCCCCACAACACACCAACCCCCCCCCCCCTACACACACCCCAACCCCACACACACACACACACCCAACCCACACACACCACCCAACTCCACACACACACACACCCAACCCCACACACACACACACCCAACCCCACACACACCCAACCCCCAAACACCCAACACCCAACCCCACACACACACACACCCAACCCACACACACACACACCCAACTCCACACACACACAACCCAGCCAACCCACACACACACACACCCAACCCCACACACACCACACCCAACACACACACCAACCCCCCACACACACCCAACCCCCCACACACACACCCAACCCACACACACACACCCAACCCCCACACACACCACACCCACCCCCACACAACACCCACCACCCCCCCCCACACACACACCCAACCCCCACACAAACACACACCCAACCCCCCCACACACACCCAACCCCCCACACACACACCCAACCCCCCCCACACACAACCACCCAACCCCACACACACACACCCAACCCCACCACACACCCCCAACCCCACACACACACACCCAACCCCACACACACACACTCACCCCACACCCCCACCCACACACCCAACCCCACCACACCCAACAACCCCCCCACACACAACCCCAACCCCACACACACCCAACCCCCACACACACACCAACCCACACACACACACCCAACCCCCCCCACACACACACCCAACCCACACACACACCCAACCCCCACACACACAACCCCCAACCCCCCCCCCCACACCACACACCTAACCCCCCCCCCCACACACCACACACCTACCCCCCCCCACACACACACACACCCACCCCCAAACACACACACCTAACCACCCTCACACCCACACACACCTACCCCCCCCCCCCCCCACACACACACACCCAACCCCCCACACACACACCCAACCCACACACACACACCAACCCCACACAACACACCCCCAACCCTCCCCACACACACACACCAACCCCACACACCACCCACTCCAACCCTCCCCACACACACACACCCAACCCCCCCCCCCAACCCCCCCCCCACCTCTCCCCCCACACCCACACAACCAACCCACCCCCACACAACAACACTACAGCTCCAGCAAAAAACCAACAACAACCACCAGCCCACCAGATCGAAGAGAACAGGCGTGTTCTCCCCACAGGGCTTGTTCTCCGACACGGCCGCAGTAGAACGCAGCCCTGCCAGATGGTGCAGCATGCGCAGCCTGGCACTCCGCACCTTTTCCTTCTCCTCTCGCGCCAGTCTGCCACATCGGAACCGGGAAAGTGAGGACATGTGACGTTCCACCACATAATAATAATAATAATAATAATAATAATGTATGGAATTTATATAGCGCTGAATCTTGTAAAGCAACAAATCAAAACGCTCAGATTTCATTTCATACCACTTTAAGTCACGGCAGATTTCTCTCCGTGAAATTTGGGCTGCTCTCTCTCCCCGGGGAGAGCAGGAGAGCGCATCGCCACAAGCGCAGCGCCATCCTTTTTTTTTTTTCTTTTTCATGTCTGCAACTGTATTTGTTTCCCTATCAGAGTGGCTTTTTTCTAAGAATTTTGCCAGGGACAACTCTCTTTTTGCCGTGGGTTCTTTTACGTGCGCTAAATAATTACGTGTAACACACGGGACCTCGGTTTATTGTCTCATCCGAAAGACTAGCGCCCAGACCACCACTCATGGTCTAATGGATGGGGGAAAAGTTTCCGGTCCAAACGGGGTACGAACCGCCGCACACTTCAGACCCGGACTTTTCGCTTTCTAGACAGGCGCGTTACCTCTAGACTACCGATCCACAAAACAATATAAAAGGAGGTAAAGGTAAAGGAGTCCCATAACCTATAAGGTCGTAGGGGAGCGAGGCGTCAGAGACCTCACTTCTCTAGGGCCAGCATATTGAGGGCGGCGCCCATCTCCTCTCCCTCGCTGCTTTACCTTCCCTGACCCTAAAGAGGGCAGGTACCCATTTACAGCTGGGTGAACTGGGAGAACTGTACTGAAGCCAATGCGCGCAAACGGTCACCCATCCAACTGGTAACCACGCTCGATGCTGCTTAACTTGGCTGGGGGAAAGCGAGTGCTCCGACCACTGAGCTATCCCGTCCCCAAAACAATATATCCACATAATATATGCAGATACCTTGTCCTTACGAATACCTAGATTCAACCAATCCACCATCGGCCGTCGCTCTTTCTCAATTTCTGGTCCATTGATGTGGAATGATCTCCCTCTCTCTCTCTCTCTCCGTCAAAAGCCTTCTTATGACACTTTTAAATCCAGTCTCAAGACATATTTCTTTCAAACCTAAGATTTTCCTCTCCTGCTTCATCTCATAGTTTTTTCCTGCCTTCAACAGCCAAGATTCTATTGCCCTGCCAGGGTGTGTAACCTCTGTGTGCGTGTGTGTGCGTGTGTGCATGTGTGTGTGTGTCTCTGTGTGTGTGTGTGTGTGTGTGTGTGTGCGTGCGTGCACATTTGGACTTGATGGAACTATTACTTGCTACTGGTTGTATGACTGTGTAAGAATGAGTTGAGTGCAAGCGCTTTGATTTGTCTGTGCAAGATATAGCGCTGTATAAATTCCATTTATTATAATTATTATTATTATTATAACAAGCTGCATACACCGCACCGGAGGTCAATTTTTAGTTATCGACACATTATCAATCTGCAATAAATAAGTTATTCAACGCAGAAAACAGATCGAAAATCGGACAAGTCTCCTTCTTCTTCTTCTTCTTCTTCCTTTTTTTGTCACGTTTCTCCCAGGGGAGGTTTGACATTGATGAGCCTTCTCCCATCTCTCTCTGTTTTGAGCTTCCTCCTTATTTATGCCCCTTTCTCTAAGATCACCTGCAATACAGGCAGCCCAGGTTTTGCTAGGTCTTCTTCCCTTTGGTCTCTTTCCATCCACTACGAAGTTCATTGCTCTTTTTAATGATGTGGTGGTCTGCTTTCCGTTGAACGTGCCTAAACCAGTGCAGTCTATTGCTACTAGCTACAGACTTCAGATCATCAACTTTGCACGTTCTCCATAGTTCTTCATTTGTGATCCTGTCTTCCCATTTGATCTTTGTCATGTAGCGTAGCATTTGGTTTGCCCAGCTCTTCAACAAATGTTTGACAGTTTTTGTGAAAACCCACGTCTCCGAACCATACAGGAGAACAGGTCTGTCGGACAAGTCGATGAAAAGTTATTACAAATTGAAATGACAGACTGCAGAAAGTGACAAAATGAGAAACTGAACAGGTTTGCATCATGATAGGGGGTCAAAATGAGGGTTTGGACGTTTTAACATGAGGTTTTTTTAAAGCGAAAGGAAACAGAATTATGCCTTGATACTTCAGTACAAGGTAGAAAATATAGCACCAGTAAAAAGTCATGGGGATATGGAAAAAATGTATTTAGGAGGGTAATGGAAAAAATCAATCCAGAAAAATCTTTCATAAGGCAACATAGCTGGAGTGGGGAAATTTTGGAAAATCAGTCTGGGCAAAGTCAAAGTCTAAGTTTTGTTTTCAGATAGGAAATATACCAGGAAAATGCCATGGGGATATTGAAAAATAGAGTTAGGAGGATATTGGAAAAATCAATCCACTAAAACCTTTTATAAAGTAACACAGCAGGAGTTTTTTATATGTTTTTGTTTTATTCTTTTATATGAGAATAATGGAATAAGCACTTATGTGCTTTTTTACATCATGTCCCCGTGTGTTTGCGGTTTTGTAAATTCTGTCATCTGTTCCCACCAGCACACAATGGCCTACTCTTATGAAATGCGGAACAGGATTTAACATGTGCGCAAGATTTCTGCGTGCATTCGCACACAGGACCTCGGTTTACAGTCTCATCCGAAGGACTTTTGGGGAGAGTGGAGTCTGCACTGATGCTAACTCCAGGGGAAAATATCCCCTTGAACAGGAATCGAACCCAGGTCATCAGATTGCCAGCGCAATATTCTAACCACTAGGCTATCCCATCCCCTTTAGGGGGAGGGGGTGGGGGACATTGGAAAATTGGTCAGCAGAAAGTCAGATTTACCCATGGGCATCGGCAGCCTGTCAGTATAAATAGCATCCCCACCTTCTAAAAATTCTGTGCAAGGAATTCCCTCTTAGGCTATTGTGTTTTGGTAGGAACAGATGACGACATTTACAAAAACTGCTTACACACTGGGACTGGATGTTAAAAAATAAAAAAAAAGCACGTAAGCGCTTATTCCATTATCCTCGACATAAAAGAATAAATAAATAAAATAAATCTTGTCTATCCCTTTCTGTGTTTCTACCTTGTTCCTTTTCTTCTTTATCACCTCCTCCTTCTTGTCTGTTTTCTGCCTTCTTGGTCCACTCTCCTGCCCTTTTTCTTCAAGAAAGACTTAAAAGATAACAATTCTCCCACACCCGATGTCAGATGCGCTGGGCCTGACTTGTCAGCCACTTAACGGCAGCGCAACACATTTTTGCTCGTATGACAGACAACAATAGTTGCTGCCTGATCGTTCTATGAAGAAGAAGAAGATTTTCAGATAGTACATTGAACGAGTTGAAAAAGAACTGCAAAAAAAAAAAAAAAAAAAAAAGCACACGAGTGCTTATTTCATTATCCTCGATATAAAAAAAAAAAGTCATATCATCTGCGCGCTTTGATTTGTTGCTTTACAAGATTCAGCGCTACATAAATTCCATACATTATTATTATTATTATTATTATTATTATTATTTTCAGTCTATGGCTGGCTGCCTGTGTTAGGTATCAGAATAACCTGTGACTGTTAAAAGCAAACAAACAAACAAACCCACTCTCTTGGAATTGTTCTCTTCTTCCCAAATGAAAATGTGTGTGGGGAGACGGATGTTACAGCCAAGTGGTTAAGACTGTTTGACTTCAATCCCAAGGGTCCATGAAGTCGAGAGTTCGAATCTCAGCGGCGGCAACTGGTAAATGAAGGGGAAGGGATTTTTATGATCACCCAGACTAACTTCAAGTGCAGACCTGCCAGTGCCTTAATTCCCCTTCATGTGTATATATATATATATATATATATACACATGCAGAAGGTCAAACACGCACGTTAAAGATCCCACGATTCATGTCCAGCGCGCGGTGGGTTACGGAAACAAGAAAACATACCCAGCGTACATACATACATGCCTGAA
>CM054160.1:39716175-39718675 GCA_028751875.1 Rapana venosa | reverse complement strand
CTCACTGCTTTACCTTCCCTAACCCTAAAGACGCAGGTACCCATTTACAGCTGGGTGAAATGTACTAAAGCCAAGGCGCGCAAACGGTCACCCATCCAACTGGTAACCACACTCAACGCTGCTTAACTTGGCTGGGGGAAAGCGAGTGCTCCGACCACTGAGCTATCCATCATGGTGGGTAAAAATGGCCAAACACGCAAAATCTTAACATTGGTGAACTTCAGGGTTCTGGAAATAAAAAGGACAATAAGTATTCCAGAAATAAACTGAAGCAAAAGGCTACCCCACTCCACCAATGCAAACATGCAACAAAAACAAAAACCCACTTTCTAGCGAACTAAGAAATAAAAAATAAAAATACAGATTATTTTTCTGTTCTTCAACTGGAACTCCAAGGTTTACCAAAGGTAAAAGTTTGCATGTATGCGACCATAACTGCCGACCATTAAGGATGGATAAAATGAAAATAAAATACAATAAAATAAGACGAAATAAGATCCGATCAAAAATGAAATAAAACAATAACTTTGAGAAAACACATTTTCCAGAACCTTGAATAAATGAATGACTCTACAATTTATAAAGCATATCAAAAACCTCCACATCCAAACATGTGATCACAGTGCTGTGGGAAAAGAAACCTGAACACACACACAAACACAAACAACACAAACACAAACAACACACACACACAAACACACACACACACACACAATGCATGCAGAACATCTCGCTCACACGTTAAATCCTATTCCGTTTTTCGTAAGAGTAGGCTATTGTGTGCCGGTGAGAACAGACGACAGAATTGACAAAACCGCATACACACGGGGACTGGATGTAAAAAAGCACATAAGTGCTTATTCCATTATCCTTGATATCAAATAATTTTTAAAAATAATTTTAAAAACAACACACACACACACAAACACACACAAAAACACACACAAAAACACACACACAAACACACACACATAGACAAGTAGGCCACTGTGTGCCAGTGGGAACGGATGACAAAACTGACAAAACTGCACACACACGGGGGCTGGATGCACACACACACACACACAAAATCACATGAGTGCTTATTCCATTCAGATGAGACTATAAACCGAGGCCCCGTGTGTGAACGCACGCAGAACATCTTGCGCACACATTAAATCCTGTTCCGCTTTTCGTAAGAGTAGGCCATTGTGTGCCGTTGGGAACAGATGGCAGAATTTACAAAACCGTATACACACGGGGACTGGATGTCAAAAAGCACATAAGTGCTTATTCCACTATCCCCGATATAAAAGAATTTTTTAAAATAATAAACACACACACACACACAAACAAACACACACACACACACACACACACACACAAACATACACACACACACACAAACAAACACACACAAACACACTTAAACAAACACACACAAACACACACAAACAAACACACACAAACAACACACACACACACGGACAAGTACACCACTGCGTGCCAGTGGGAACGGATGACAAAACTGACACACACATACATACACACAAGGGGCTGCACACATGCACACACACACACACACACAAACACACACAAACACAAAAACACACACACAAACAAACACAGACACACACAAGTATGCCACTACGTGCCAGTGGAACGGATGACAAAACTGACGCATACATACACACAAGGGCTGCTGGATGCACACACACACACACACACACACACACACACACACACACACACACAAACACACACACAAACCCACACACACATACACAAGTAAGCCACTACATGCCAGTGGGAACGGATGACAAAACTGACGCATACACACACACACAAACAACACACACACACACAAACAACACACACACACACAAAATCACTTCTTCCATTACCCTCGGAAATCATACAAGAAAAACAAAGAAAAATGGGGGGGAAAACACCCAGATTCAAACAAA
Organism: Rapana venosa; assembly: GCA_028751875.1. Classification (NCBI taxonomy): domain Eukaryota; kingdom Metazoa; phylum Mollusca; class Gastropoda; order Neogastropoda; family Muricidae; genus Rapana; species Rapana venosa. Next base: position 39,716,729 of record CM054160.1, on the reverse strand, counting down.
CCACTGTTGGCCGTCACTCCTCTGTTTCTGGTCCATCCACCTGGAATGACCTCCCTCTTTCACTTCGCCAAAATCCTTGACTTGATACCTTCAAATCCAGCCTCAAAACACACTTATTTCCTACATGAGACTTTCCCCCCACATATCTGTCCCTAATTTTCAACAGCATTTTTCACCTTCTAAGAGTGAGTGTGAGTGTGTGTGTGTGTGTGCGTGTGCGTGCAGTACGTGCGCGCGCATGGATTTGAAATCTGTTGTTCATTACGTTTAAAGAGAGTTGCATGCCTGTAAATGACTGAGTGCAAGCGCTTCGATTTGTTTGTTTTTTACAAGATTCAGCGCTATATAAATTCCATCTATTATTATTATTATTATTATTAGGAAACACTGACGGCTGAGCCTGAAGGCCGAGGACCCTGGAGACGGTGGCCATGCGGTGTTTCTCCTCCTCCCGGTGTTGGCTGAAGCCGCGCAGGTCCAGGTACACCGTTTCCGGCTCCGGCTTCCGTTTGTTCAGCGCTTCCAGCATGGCCGTCATGGCCGCCGACTGCGGA
>CM054160.1:39703675-39711175 GCA_028751875.1 Rapana venosa | reverse complement strand
TCCGCGTCTTTTCCCGTCTGCTGCAGGGAAAACTTGGCCAGCTTCTGAATCAGTGTCAGGTTGTCAGCTTCTGCAACAACAACAAAATGGCAATGAGGAGGAGGAGGAGGAGATGCGTGAATGTGTGCATCTGCATGTGAATGTGTGCATGTGCATGGGAATGTGTGTGTGCGTGTACGTATGGATGCATGTGCGTGTGTGGACACACATGCATGCACACACACACAGACATGCACACACGCCTGTACGCAGATGTGCATGCATGCATGCATGCTTACACATACAGAGATAGAGAGATGTAGACAGACAGACAGACAGACAGACAGACAGACAGACAGACAGACAGAGGTAGATAGGTAGATAGGTAGGTAGGTAGGTAGGTAGATAGATAGATAGATAGATAGATAGATAGATAGATAGATAGATAGATAGATAGATAGATAGGCAGGCAGGCAGGCAGACAGACATACAGAGAGACAGACAGACAGATAAGACAGATAGACAAATAGATACAGACAGACAGGTAGACAGACAGATAGATAGGTAAATGGATTGGTAAGAAGATGGATGCATGGATGGATGGATGGATGCATGAATGGATGCATGGATGGATGGATGGATGGATAGACAGAGAGACAGACAGGCAGACACTAACACAGACAGGTAGATGTTTTGATAGAAAGATGGATCGATATTTATGGAAAGAATGAAAAACAAAAGCAAAGAAAAACAAAGAGAGAGATCAACAAAAACATAGAAACAGAGAGGCAAAGAATGAATTGAATGAAAACAGGAAAAAAAAAGCCTGGACTAAAACTCAACCAGAACAAATTAGAATTTTAAAAACAAATATAGAATTAACTAAAAATGAAATGAAATGGAACAAAAAAGAGTAAGATGAAATAAAAACCAAAATATAAAACACGATAAAAATAAAACAAAATGAAACAAAACAAAATAAGACAAACAAAACAACACAAAATAAAATAAAACAATATCAAACACAACGATAAACAAAAACAAAATAAAACGAAAAATTACACCGTCAAGGCAGACAACTCACCTGTTGCGGTTTTTCCATCTCCCTCCCCACGGCCACTCTCCAACGATGGAGGTTGTAGTCTTCCGTTTGCGGCCAATGGCGGAAGCCGGGCCCTGACCTCTGGCGGAGGTCGCCACGGTGTGGTCTCCACGTCTTCGTTTAGTGTTGGGGAATCTGACATGACAAAAGGTCTTGCAAGGTTGCAGATTAAGGCACATTGGTTTCTTGTCTACCGTGATTTCCTAGAAATGCCTCTATGACACAAGATCTAATTTTGTTGTGTTTTACAGGCACGCGTTACACACACACACTCATACACACACATTCGCACACTCACACACACACTCATACATGCACGCACAAACACTCATACACATGTACACACTCACACATACCTCCACATCCAAACGTGTGATCACAGCGCTGTGAGAGAAGAAACTTGAAGAAAACAGATCTATGACAGAAGATCTAATTTTGTTGTGTTTTACAGGCACGCGTTACACACACACACACACACACACATACACATACTCATACACTCACACATGCACACACACATGCACACATACACACTCATACACATGCACACACTCACATACACAGTGACACAGGTCGATACATATAGTAGCACACACAGTCATACACAAGCACACACAGTCACACACACACACACACACACACACACACACACACACACTCACACATACTCACACATGTGTATATACATAGTTATGCACACAGTCATATACATGCACACACAATCTCACATACACACAAACACATATAATTATTACACACACACACTTGTTCTCACACACATATACACACACACACACACACACGCACGCACGTACACACACACTGTTCTCACACACATTCACATTTGACTTTGACTATGACACACACAAACACACACACACACACACACACACACACAACCCAACAGACACAAACACACACACAACACACACACACACACATTCTCTCTCTCAAACACACACAACCCAACAGACACAAACACACACAAACACACACAAACACAACCCAAACACAAACAACACACACACAACACACACACACACACATTCTCTCTCTCAAACACACACATAACACATGTTTCCATTTTCAAAATCTGCGCACAACAATCTGTGCCGGGAGAGGCATTCTTCCCCTGGGATAACTGAACAGTTAGTCGCCATTGCAGCATCTCCCTTGAAGAGAATGAAGTCAAATCTTGAGTTTCCGCTTCACCACTTTTGAAGGCGATATAGTACTCTCGTCTTTTCTTGAAGAACGTATTCAAGATTCGTACACTATTCTGTTGGCATAGCTGAAGACTTGTTTCTCCTTCACACACACACACACACACACACACACACACACACACACACACACACACACAATCTATACACAGCCGTTCTTCAAGAAAAGACAAAGAGCTCTATATCACCTTCAAAAGGGGTGAAGCGGAAACTCAGATTTGACTTCATTCCTTTCAAGGGAGATGCTGCAATGGCGACTAACTGTACTGTTATTCCAGGGGAAGCATGCCTCTCACAGATTGTGTTGGTCTAATATCACCTTGAGTGAACAGACGTTAAAGAAAAGAAAGAACACACAATCCACCCACACCCACACCCACCATTTTCACCCTCCAGAATTTTTTTCAGCACCCCCTCCCGCCACCCCCCCCCCCCCACACACACACCACTCACCCCAGTCGATGGAATCCAAAATCTGTGTGGACAGCTGCACGGGTCTCGACGACGCGTACGTCAAAGCCATATCCCTCTCCTTCCGGCGCCGCTCTTCTCTCCCCTTGCGCTGCCTCTCTTCCAGCCTCTGCCGACTCCTGGTCGCTTCATCCAAGATCCTCTCCACCTCTCTGTTGCTGTCCAACTCTCCCTCCTCGTCTTCTCTCGCCGCCGCCGCCACCGTCAGGTCATGCCGACCCGCAGCCTCTCTCTCGTCCTGGTTCGAGCGCGGACCGGCATGCCTCGTCGACGACACCGACGCGTCACTCTGTCCCTGCTCTGCACTGCTTACGTACCTTCTCGGAGTTATTGTCCTCAACTGATTATCGTCGCCCGCGTCGGGTCCACTTTGTGTCGACACCATTGCGGTACACTGATTGTTTCCTGCGTTCGAACCCGTGCCGCCTTTGCCCGCGTGTGAAGACAAGCCCCCTGTGAAACTGGAGAGCGCGGCGGCGCTTGACCCACGACCTGAAGGGTCAAGGTCGGCCGTTCTGCCTCCAAAGACGGACCTGCCGGCGCGCGCGTTTTCCGCGAGCTGCGAAAGAATCATGTTGCCGGCGTCGAGAATGCTCATCGGCAGGGGTGTGTCGGAGCTGTCCTGACTTTCTGCTGGAGTTCCGGCGCTGGTGCTGGTGTTGGTGCTGGTGTTGGTGCTGGTGTTGGTGTTGGTGTTGGTGTTGGCACCATCCCTGGGTCTGTTTGAGCGCGAAGCGCCGTCGTTCTTGTTGGTTTCTCTGGGCGTTTCGGCGCTTGACGGCGAAGACGTGGCGTCGTGGTAGCCTTTCTGTTTTTGTTTGTCGCGCCGGGCCAGCCGTTCCAGATCTTTCCAGCTGCTGACTTGTTCTTCTTCCTCTTTGTGTCCTGAAGAAGAGAGGTGGCTTTGATTAATGGAGGGTGGGGTGGGGGAGTGACCAGCTGTTATGATGCAAACTTTTGAGTGGATAACGTTTTAGTGTGTTTTCAGGCGGTGATGAAGTTTTGCTGTGTTCATGACTATGTTTGTACAGATGGTTGTGATGTACAAGATCAGTGTGTGCAAATGAATGCGTGTGCGCATACACACATATACACATATACACACACGTGCACACCAAACACACACACACACACAAAATTTGCTTTTACATTTTCATGTTTGTAGGTATATACAACTTGCACACAACCACACACACACACACAACCACAAATGTGCACACACACACACACACCACACACACACCACACAAACACAGATACACACACACATAAGACACACCACACACAAAATTTGCTTTCACATTTTCATGTTTGTAGATATATACAACTTGCACACATACACACACACACACAACCACAAATGTGCACATACACACACACCACACACACACACCACATACACACCACACAAACATAGATAAACACACACATAAGACACACCACACACACACAACACACACACAATTTGCTTTCACATTTTTATGTTTGCAGATATATACAACATGCACACATACACACACACACACACACACACACACACACACACACACACACACACACACACACACACACACAACCACAAATGCACACATACACACCACACACACACACACACACACACACACACACACAAACAAAAACAAAAAAAACAAAAAAACCAACAACATCAAATGAAACATCTCACCTTCCCGAGCAGACAACAAGGCCGCAAGGTCATTATCAAAGGCCAAGGTCGGGGAGCTTGACACCGACGCATTATTTTTATCCAGGGAAGGGATGGGGAAGAATCCGGGTGGACTTTTGAAAAAGTCCTTGGCGGACTCTCCACTGAGGCTAGTGTCCAGATCCTTCTCGTCATTGTAATCCAGTTCCGACATTTTGAGGTGACGGTGGAAGATCATCGGTTCTTCCGAGTCTGACGACACCTACCAGCAAATCATGTGAATACTTTATTAAGGAGACTGTAAAAATAAAATAAAATAAAATAAATAGAATACAAAGTCAATATTAGCTGAACCTTCACTATTTTCAAAATACAAACCCCAGGGATTTCAGTTCTATAGATTGTATCACAATACTAACATTCGACAAATGGGGTTTTTTAGGTTGGGGTGGGGGGTGGGGGGGGGGGGGGGGGCTGTTGTTCCTCAGCTATAGCTCCAAGGTTCATCAATGGTGAGATTTTGTGTACTGCAATGTTTTCACCCACAATGAAGGTAGCCACATTCCAACTTCAGGGATGTATGCTGCATATGTTCATGTTTCCGTAACCCACAAAACGCTGACATGAATTACAGGGATCTTTACTGTGCATCTTTGATCTTCTGCAAGTGTACATTCATGAAGGGAGTTAAGGCACTGGCAGGTCTGCACTTGGAGTTGACTTGGGAGATCATAAAAATCCCCAACCTTCATTCACCAGACGCTGCTGAGATTTGAACTCACACCTTCATGGACCCATGGGATTGAGATCGAATGGTCTTAACCACTTGGCTATAGTGTCTGCAAATAGTATCATAATTATACAAAGGTTTCACACACAGTATCATGATTATTCAACCACTGAACCAGGCACGCTTATCCTCGAGTCAAAGCTATTAACAATCTGAGGCACTTGCCACTGGTACCCTCACAACCACACAAAAATATTCATTTCTTGTGGAACAAACCACATCACCACATTATTTCCTCTTCGAAGACATTTTTTCAGATAATGGAAAAAAAACAACCCACTCTGATTCACATGCATTTTATCCTATGAGTACAAAATCAGACATCTTCATTCATTTCTATCAGCTACTGCCTATATGTGTGCAGACACTGTATTTGGATACAAAGTGCTTGCTTTCCTGCGGAGATGCTGGGGGACTCTCAGTATAAATAGCTTCCCCATCTTCTGGAAATTCTGCGTTAGGAATTACCTCTTTTCTATCACTCTCTTTGTTTCTGCCTTGATCCTTTTCCTGCTGTCACCTCCTTCTTGTCTATTGTCTGCTTTCTTGGTTCATTCTCCTGCCTTTTTCCCAGAAAGACTTAAAAGATAATTCTCTTTCATGCTGAAGTTGAATGCACTGAACCTGACTGTTCAGGTGTATAATGGCAGCACAACATATTTTCGCTCATATGACAAACAACAACAGTTGTGTTTGACAAAGAAGAAAAATATTTTCACTTTTCAGGAAGCACATAAAAAATTAGATTCCCAGAACATTTGGTCTTCTTCTTTGTTGAACACTCAGACAGCACCTAATGTTGTCTGTCATGAGTTGAAATGTGTTGCACTGCCGTTAAGTGCTTGACAAATCATGACCAGCACATCCAACTTCAGCATGGAAGAGAACTGTCATCTTCTTAGTCTTTCTGCAAAAAAAGAAAGGCAGGAGAATGAACCAAGAAGGTAGAAGATAGACAAGAAGAGAGTAATAGGGAAAAAAAAAAAGGAACAAGGCAGAGATCAAGAATGGGATAGAAAAGAGGGAATTGCTAGCACAGGATTTCCAAATGGTGGGGGATGCTATTTATACTGAGAGACCCCTGGCATCCCCATGGAGAACATTTGGTGGAAAATTAGAATTTCCAGGAATCCCACCCCCACCCCCTGGACAAATAGGCATGCCTGCCCACCTCAAAAACTCTGCAACATTCAGGCAAACTCACATCGGACATATCAAAGTCGATGCTTGGTAGGGATTTTTCCAGTTCAGCGAAGATGCTGTCCATCTGAGGCTTAAGCCCCGCCCCTGTCGCCATGGCACTCGGAGCATTGGCGACCCCTGAGAGGTCATGCTCTCCATCACTGGTGTCGGAGCCAGAGTCCATCTTGGCTCACCGACGATCACGGATCCGGCAGTCTGTGGAGAGAAAAACAGACGACAACATTTAAAGATGCATGCACTCAAGTGTTGTGTTTAGACAGTTTAGATATCATCCTTGAACTCAAGTCGGAATATGGCTACCCTTGTTGTCGGAATATGGCTACCCTGTTCCGCTTTTTTGAAGAGTAGGCCATTGTGTGTCGGTGGAAACAAAAGACAAAATTTACAAAACCGCATACACACGGGGACTAGATGTAAAAAAGCACATGAGTGCTTATTCCATTATCCTCGATATAAAAGAATAAATCATAAATGGGTTTAAAAAAATGGTCACATACACAAAATCTCACCACTGGTGAACTTCAAAGCTGTAAGATAATAAAAAGAATAACAAAAAAATAATGATAGTGAAGAATAGTTAGAATGGCAAATCTCACAAACATATAAGCCTTGGGTATGTAAAGTTAAGTCAAGTCAAATTCTTTTATTTGTGAAGAAAAACTAACAAAGTAGACTCTGCAAAAGATTTTTTAAACAGTTTTGTTCAGGATTCTTTCCAACACTATCCCTGTTCAGTTTCAAGCCCCTGTCAGTCAGGCTCTTTCTTTCATTGACTATCAATAGTTACAACAATTCACAACTTTACATGATTCTTAACATTGAATGATACTGAGCATTGCCTACATTTAAGGCACAAAAACATAATCAACACAGTTTTTGACAGGAAGAAAAAACACCGACTACTGTTCAAAACCAGTGGTTGATTCGGCACAAATTTTGCTAAAAAAAAATTGCTTTGTGTTGACCTGGTGGTCTGATTAATTAAACAAGGCAAGACAAAATGGTAAAGCATTAACTTTGCTATGGACTGAAGGCTACATACATGGGCAATATCCATATTTTGCCAATT
>CM054160.1:39696175-39698675 GCA_028751875.1 Rapana venosa | reverse complement strand
AACTAAATGCTTTCAGGACAAAATAGGTGAAAGATGTAAACTGTATTTGTGGGGAGAAGATTACCAATAGTCATGTTATTTTTGATTGAGCACATTTAAAAGCATCTTTACCTGCTGTACCAGGTTTGTCACTGGATCAGATTTTGTCTGAACCATCGTTACTGTTGGACATTGTGTTAGGGTTGATAAAAAGTCCGATAATTCAGTTTTTGTAGTATGTTAAAGTTAGTTTTTATTAAGTACTGTTATCTGACACTTTTCTGTTATTGTTTGCATTCTCTTGTTTAGATTACTTTTTCCCGTCTAAAATCACTAAATCTGAATAGACGTTAAACTGAATATCACACACACACACACACACACACACACACACACACACACACACACACATTAGTGCCAACTCCACTCTCCCCCAAAAGTCTTTGGGATGAGACTATAGACCAAGGTTCCGAGTGCAGAACAGTTTGTGTACACGTTAAAACCCGTTCCGCTATCGGAAGAGTAGGCTATGGTGTGCCGGTAGGAACAGGTGACAAATTTACAGGGACTGAATGTAAAAAAGCAAATGAATGCTATTCCATTCATTATCCACAAAATACAATACTACTACTACTACTACTAATGATAATAATAATAATAATAGTAATAAATAAACACACACAAATGACTGTGCCACACCTGTGTGAGCAGGAGGGGGAGGGGGGAACGGGAGGGGAAACAAAGGTGGGGGGGGGGGGGGGGGGGGGGGGGAGGAGGAGAAGGAGAGTTAGGCCTATTCAAGGGAGCTCACTCTCGCCCCTTTACGTACTGTTTACTCCACGTTACCAGCCGCTGCGTTGACAGAAAAGTCGTCGAGAAAAAAAGAAGAAAAACAGCAAGAAAGAAAAACGACGGCTGATATATATATATTTTAAAGTTTGTCACATATTACTTTGTAAGTGGGTTTTTCTTCCACAGATTTCAAGTGTGTGAATATTTACTGTAAGAATTGCCGTTAGTTTTGAAGGTGTTGTTGATCGAATCTAGATCATAGACCAGTAGAGATCGTCTGCTTACCTGTAGAATTTGGTTTGGGTCGCTGTTTTGTAAAGTGTACTAGTAGTTTGTGGCACTCGTGTCAGGTTTGTCATCGATAAGTAACTGGGCCTAATGATTTATCATTTGTGATGTATCCTCATCTATTTTTGTGATAAGTGTACTAGTAGACCTTGTTGTGACACAGTGTCAGTTCTGTTATGATTAGTAACTACTGGCTTATTGATTTCTCGTTTGTGTTGTATTGTCATCTATTTCTGGTAAGCAATTTAGAATCTTCCTATTGACTTATTTTTTTGCCTCCAACCATCGCTCTTTCAGTCTTGGTAGATGACCTGTTGTGAGGTAGGTGAAGCATGATAAAATTATTGGTAGGGTAGGATTAGTATCACAAATATTAAATATAATTATCACAAAATTACTGCGATTTTGGTAAGTATTGTAATCTTGAAGATGTCAGAAGATTGTAAAAACACTTTATTGATGTTGCCTTTTAGTATCAGAAATAGAAATTATGCTCATAATGCTAGGCGTATACAAACTGCATGAACATAAGTAAATGAAATGCTCAAATAGCAAATGTACTGGATCTACCTGCAATACTCTCTGGACATCTCTAATTAGAATGTTTTTGAAGCCTCAAAATAGCTTTTTTTTTAGAATTGTGTATCAATCATTTATCCAGAATCTACTGATTCAACTTTACATTTGATTTTGTCACTTGAGAGCTTTTCTCGTGTATATAGGGCCTAAAGGGGAAGCAAAGTACTGGCCATTAACTTGTATTTGAGCCTTATCAAAATGTGAATTTCAGTCAGAATTAAACATAGCAATTCTTGTATTTCGAGGATAATAGAATAGCATTAACTTAGGATGACTCTTTAGGTTTCACTTTCACTGTAGAATTTGAACTGGCAGAAATGAGTGAAAACAGATGAGACTTACTACTGCTACTTAGAAATCTAATGAGCGTAGTTGAGATTAGATATCACATCATCATCAGTCCCTTGACCAAGATGGTTGTTGGGGAATGTGAGAGACATAGCAATCGGTCAGTATTTTCCTCCAGGCTGGTCTGTGTTCAGCCTTTTGTAGCAATCCAGCCGTGTCACGGCTGGTCCAATCTTTGAGACAAATTTCATTGTACACAGTTTCTTCATGATTCATCTGTCTACCTCAGCAGCTTCCTCACTTGAAGGACGGTCTTAGCAAGTGAGCTGTGATGCGCGATGTCACCAAACCACACTAACTCCCTCCTCTTCACAAAGTTCTACCAGAAGGGGTTAAGTTCCGGCCTGTGGCTGGCCCAGGTTTCACGATGTCCTCTTGCCACTCTGACTCTCTGGTTCTGGGGTCCTGTCAGATCGGTACGACGGCAGATGTCATTGTCGCAAAGCCTTCTGAAAGATTTCATCATTCAGTTGAAATACATACAGCAGTCTGCCTAAAATCATTTTTTCTTTTA
>CM054160.1:39646175-39683675 GCA_028751875.1 Rapana venosa | reverse complement strand
ATTTTACACATTATTTTTGTGAAATTTTTCATGATGTAATTGTCATGTACTGGATTATGTATTACATTTTTTCTTATAATTTTGCTGGATTTTTTTTAAAAAATAATGTAATTATATATTTGATTATATACTCTTTATAAACAAATTTTTTAAAAGCACAGCATAAAGATTCTTATTTCAAAATATTTCAGTTTCTAGAAAATGGTTGAAAATAATTGATTTCAAAAACCCTGTTTTTAAGATATGTTTATTGTACATATTAACAACAAAAATATAACGCACAACATCAGTCATTACTTAAGATAATTCAGTTTTGAAAAAATGAAAACCATTTCTCAATCTTATTTGCCAACCTTTTTTTTCCGCTTAAATTCTGGCTTGAAAAGTGTCAAAAGCTGTGCAGTTTCCTAGTGTGCTTTGACATTGCCATATTCAGAGTGAAAAATTTATATTTCTCTCTTGTTGTTGTTTTTGTCTTTTTAAACACACTAGTAGCAGTGACCACAATTTCTCACTGCACTTGGAGGGTCGTTAATGTGTGTTCAGTGGCAAAGCGCCACATAACTTTTTCTTCTTCTTCTTCCTTTTTTGTCATGTTTCTCCCAGGGGAGGTTTGACATTGATGAGCCTTCTCCATCTCTCTCTGTTTTGAGCTTCCTCCTTATTTATGCCCCTTTCTCTAAGATCATCTGCAATACAGGTAGCCCAGGTTTTGCTAGGTCTTCCCTTTGGTCTCTTTCCATCCACTACGAAGTTCATTGCTCTTTTTCATGATGTGGTGGTCTGCTTTCCGTTGAACGTGCCCAAACCAGCGCAGTCTATTGCTACTAGCTACAGACTTCAGATCATCAACTTTTTAAAAAAAAGATATATATTGAGGATAATGGAATAAGCACTCGTGCTTTTTTACATCCAGTCCCCGTGTGTATGCGGTTTTGTCAATTTTGTCATCTGTTCCCACCGGCACACAATGGCCTACTCTTTCGAAAAGCAGAACAGGATTTAACATGTGCGCAAGATGTTCTGCATGCGTTCGCTCACGGGGCCTCGGTTTATAGTCTCATCCGAAGGACTTTGCACATAAAGCAAAAGCGCCACATAACTATTGATCAAAATAACCTCACAGATATAGATGTTTTAGCTGACCATATTTACAAATATAAATATTTTAACTGACCGTTAAGTAAGTACTGTTACAGGATATACAGCAGTCTGTTACACAAGAGTCGGGTCGGTTTCCACAGTTCTGGAGGAACAGCAGGAACACGTTCACGTGCAGAGGCAGTCGGGAGGCCAGTTCTTTGTTGCGGTTGGGCATTCCTAAGCCTAACACCCTGAGAGTCGCTTAGAATTCACACTCTGTCTCACTCATCACATTTGGGAATCTGTCTGAGACCTTGAACGAATACGTCTGCCTCACTCTTTCCATTTGGGAATCTATCTGAGACCTTGAACGAATACACACTGGACGAGAAGTTTGTGTGTAGGGCCTGTTTTCTGATCCCTCGTCATAGAGGCAGCCACAATCCAACATCAGAGGATTTTCTTCAGGTGGGGGGGGGGGGGGGGGGCTCCTTATATGAAGAACACACGTTGCTATGGTAGAATCTTGTCCTGGAGGAAGACAGTCTCGATACAATATTTCATAGCATAACAACATTCTTATCTCTTCTTTTTCTCTATGTTCCTTTACGGGGGGGGGGGGGGGGTTGTAGTGTCAGGTCATCTCCTCCTGTGCTTGTCACTCTGCAGGAGGTCTGCCCGCTGGCCTCAGCCGACACGTTCTCACTTCAGAGCAGCTCATTTCATTGCACAGGTTGCATGCTGGGTGTGTTCGTGTTTTTCTTTCCGTAACTCGCTGAAAGCTGATATGAATTAGATGTGCATATTTTGGTCTTTCGCTTGTGTATATATATACCGTAACTCGCTGAAAGCTGACATGAATTAGACATGCATATTTTGATCTTCTGCTTGTGTGTGTATATATATACATCTGCTCTGGCATATTGAAGGGGAAGATTAATAAGAGGCCGAAGTTGGAATTGGTAGCTTTTGAGAAATGATCTCAGTACATTCATCGAGGACATGATAAAAATAGTAATTCGCCAAATCAGTAACCCACTGTCTCTCTCTCTCTCTCTTAAAGGATACAAATGCTTCCAAAGATTTGTCTCGTGTGCAATACGTTTTGTTTTGGAGAAAACTCAAAATATTTTGTGTGTGTAGATTTTAGTCAGCTAAGTCTATCTGTGAAAACTCGAACAGTCATATATTACGATACAGTATGGTCTTTTAAAAATTTTTAATTTGATATGTATCTGGACGTGTATCAACTAAATTTTGACTGGTTTCATGAAAATGTCAGTCCTGAGTATATTTTGATAAGAGTTTATGAAATTAATATTAATCAGTGTTTTTGTTGGGGGGGGCATTTTTTGTAAATTTTTATACGGTTTGTCACATCCAAAGCAATTGAAAAAAAAATTGTCACAGAAAAACCAAACGTCAAATTGAGAAACTCATCTCAACTGTCTCCATCGCCGCTGTCATCGGTAGGAGCTCCAAGCAATGCCATCAGGGTTCCTCATCTGTGTGTGTGTGTGTGTATCTGTGATCTCCTGTAGCCCTCCCTCCCAGACCAGAGAAAATGGTCTGAAACCATAATACTTAGTCCTAGATACATCACCTTAAATTTTGATCACAGTTTTTAAAAATTGAACATTTATCTGAGTAGAATCGTTATAAAAAAAAAAGGATAATACTGACAGGTCTAATCGTAGGATTTTTCCCCAGTTTGTTGTTTGTTTCCCATTCTCTTTTTTGAAATATGATTGAGAGAGAAAGGCTGAAGAAACACCTGCAAATAAAGTCAGGTATTGAAAAAAAGCACTTTTCTCTGTGTGTTCACAGAATGTATATATGTGTGTGTATGAGTATTAGTGGAGTGTTGTTGTATATGTATTAAAAGTTATTAAGAGTTGGGCACATAAACAGAGCTGATGGAATAGAAAAGTAAATATTGTGTGGAAAGATTTGTGGTACCAAAGACAGAGGAAGACAACGCACAAAATACACAGACAGTCTGAATAGCTACGCAACGAGGAAAGAATCCCCCAACAATGAACTCATCAGGAGAACTGACATCAGAGAGGAATGGAAGGCCATGATCGCCGATGTCTGCAACAGACCTGGCACAGGAAGAAGATAGCAATAATGAGGATTTTTGTTGTTGTTTTTTTCTCGACAAGACCTTGGCCATTGACGAGATTTTGTGTGTTTGTCCATTGTTTGCCCACCGTTAAAGGTAGCCACATTCTGACTTCAGGGAAGAATTTTTAAACAGGACACCAGTGTGTGTGGTTTTTAAAAAAAAATTTAGTCATCCATTCTTCTTGGCATGCAGCGACCTTGTTTTCCAAAAGGTGGAACAGGTTTTTAATGTGTGCGCAAAATGTTCCGCATGCATTCGCACATGGGATTTTGGTTTATGGTCTGATCCGAAGAACTTTTGGAGGAGTGGAGTCAGTACTGATGTTAACTCTAGGGGAAAAAATTCTCTCTAACAGGCGGTGGTGGCTCGAACCCAGGCCATCAGATCACGAGCTCTATACTCTAACCACTAGGCTATCCCACCCCCAAATCAGAAATTGAAAGCACTTTTCTCAGTGTGCTTCTTCTTCTTCCTTTTTTGTCATGTTTCTCCCAGGGGAGGTTTGACATTGATGAGCCTTCTCCATCTCTCTCTGTTTTGAGCTTCCTCCTTATTTATGCCTCTTTCTCTAAGATCACCTGCAATACAGGCAGCCCAGGTTTTGCTAGGTCTTCCCTTTGGTCTCTTTCCATCCACTACGAAGTTCATTGCTCTTTTTATGATGTGGTGGTCTGCTTTCCGTTGAATGTGCCCAAACCAATGCAGTCTATTGCTACTAGCTACTGACTTCAGATCATCAACTTTGCACATTCCCCATACTTCTTCATTCGTGATCCTGTCTTCCCATTTGATCTTTGTCATGTAGCGTAGCATTCGGTTTTCACAGCTCTTCAACAAACGTTCGACGGTTTTTGTGAAACCCATGTCTCCGAGCCATACAGGAGAACAGGTCTGATGCAGGCCTTATATATCAGACAGCATCTCTCCAGTGGGATTTTCTGATTTCCGAGCAGACTTGCCAATTCTTTCCATTTCTTCCAAGCACTCGCAATCCTGGTTCTGACAGCTAACTCGGATTTTGCTTCGCAGCTCATCATCTCTCCCAGGTAACAGAATTCGTCTACCACTTCTATCTTCCCTTGTTCAAATTCTAGCTCCTCCTTTCCTGCATCGGTATTGTCTTCACCCTTCTTATTCATACAACTGGGGCAGACAAATACTCCGTCCTCCTTCTTCAGACTTTTGAGCTTTGAGCATCTTTTGCGACACCAATATTGACATTTGGAGCATTTGATCGAATTGTTCCCTACACCTTTGTGGCAGACACCACACGGGTATTTGCCTTGCTCTTGATGTGTTCTGCGGTCTTTTCCAACTGTCATTGCTTTGGTCTTGTCAACGTTTACCTTCATTCCTCTTCATTCTAATTTCATTAGCTGGTCACAGGAACAAAACGATACCAAACAAAATGTTAAAAGAAAAAAGTTTAAAAACTTGTATCAGACTACCTTGATGAAAAAGGCAGAAAAATGGACTGATCAGGCAGAAAATTTGCTAGAATGAGACAAAATAGGAATTAAAGACACAGTGATAGTAAAGGAGAACATTTCTAGCACAGGATTTCCAGAAGATGGTCACGCTAATGCCCCAGCATCCCAAGGTAGGATGGCCCTGGTTGAAAAAGTCAGAAACAAAATGAGTGTTGTAAAATAATAATAATAATATATGGAATTTATATAGCGCTGAATCTTGTAAAGCAACAAATCAAAGCGCTCAGATTTCATTTCATACCACTTTAAGTCACGGCAGATTTCTCTCCGTGACATTCGGGCTGCTCTCCCCGGGGAGAGTGCGTCGCCACAAGAGCAGCGCCACCCTTTTTTTTTTCTTTTTCCTGTCTGCAACTGTATTTGTTTCCCTATCAGAGAACCTATTTCAAGCATTAACTTTTCAAAAGAAATGTTCAATTATCATCACGCGTGCACACACACACAACACACCCGCACGTGCACACACATGCGCATGCGCACACACACACATATTTTTGTAAGCAGATAACACACACGCATACACGCACGCACGCGCACACACACCTGCACGCGCACACACACGCGGCCACACACACATTTTCGTAAGCAGGTAACACACACATGCGCACACATACACACATGCACTCATACACACACACAAACAAGGCAACATCAATATAGTCAATTATTTAATAAAACAATGTACATCCAAAGTACAAAATATTACCTTTGAAAAAGCCCAAATTTCAACAAGTTAAGAAATAATTTAAGAAAAACAAAAACCAAAAAACCCCAAAACATATAAACCACTGTGACAATTTCTTGTAAACTGTCATCAACGTTCAAAAATATGCACAGATTGTGGTAAAACTTGGAGACTGACTGAGCATAGGAAACAGAAACTATTCTTAACCCAGCTTTCCGTGTTCCACAGCATAACCTGATAGCTGATTAGAAGATAAAGACATAAACTGAAAAATAAACAGTTAAAGGTAAAGCTATCCCATAATTTATGTGGTTACTGGGGAGTGAGGCGTCAGAGACCTCACTTCTCTGGGGCCAGCATATTGAGGGCGGCGCCCATCTCCTCTCCCTCGCTGCTTTACCTTCCCTGACCCTAAAGAGGGCAGGTACCCATTTACAGCTGGGGGGACTGTACTGAAGCCAAGGCGCGCAAACGGTCACCCATCCAAGTGGTAACCACGCTCGATGCTGCTTAACCTTGGCTTAGGGAAAGCGAGTGCTCCGACCACTGAGCTATCCCGTCCCCACTGATAAATGAATACATCAATGGACATGCAAACTTGTTGCCATTAAGACTTGCCAGTACATATGCTTTGTGCGGACGCTTTATACTTTCATGGGGGGTCTGACTGCTTTGGGTTGGGAATTTTTTTTGTCTGTTCTACACCTAACGCTCTGAGGTTCACCAATGGTGAGAGTTTGCCTATTATGCGACCTGCTTTTGCCCACCATGAAGATGGTAGCTTTTTTTCTTTTTGTTTTGTTTGTTTGTTTGTTTGTTGTTGGGTTTTTTTGGGGGAGGTAGGGTTTTCTTTTATTTATTTGTTTGTTTCTTGTTGTTGTGGTTTTTGTTTTGTTTTTTTGTTTGGTTTTTAAAAGGGTTATTTCCCTTTGTTTCTACTGTGTGAGAGTATAAGTATTGGGTTATTATTAAGATGTATCCCTACGGGCGGGGACTGGGTGTAAAAAAGCACATGAGCGCTTATTCAGTATCCTCGAAATAAAATAATTTGTCATTGTCATCTATCTCTAATCCTTTCTTTTCTCTCTCCCACTACGCATGTACACACTGTGAGTGTGTTATATGTGCATTTGTGTTTGTGATTTATGACAAAAAGTTAGAGGTAAACAGGTTGTTCTTTTTGCTGAAAGCTCATGATAAAATAAAAGTCGGAAGAAAAAAACCAAATAACGACAAGACTAGCTTTCCTTTGGAAACCAAACATGAAACATCTCAAGGAAGCAGCAGAATGACAAAGTTAAATTTTTCTTTGGACAAATGTTATTGTGAGCTCCACTACAAAACACAGAAGAAAATGATCAAGTGCGAGCATTTACCAAGAATCCATAAAACAAGAAGATTATGTACAACCGTTTATCACTGAGCATCCATGGGAAATAATCTTACTTTGGAAGAGGTGAGGGAAGCTTTTAAAAAAAAAAAATTACACTAATAAGCTAATTACACTGATAAGCACTTATCATTAAGAATCTGAGAAACAAGAAGAAAATAATGTATTTAAAAAAAAATTATATCAACTAAGTTTTAACATTTGTTTGAAAAAAAATATGTATAAGCACATATTATCAACTAAAATGTATCATCAACTTAGTTTTAACATTTTTTGAAAAAAAAATGTATAAGCACATATTATCAACTAAAATGTATCAACTTAGTTTTAACATTTTTGGAAAAAAATATGTATAAGCACATATTATCAACTAAAATGTATCATCAACTTAGTTTTAACATTTTTTGAAAAAAAAATGTATAAGCACATATTATCAACTAAAATGTATCAACTTAGTTTTAACATTTTTGGAAAAAAATATGTATAAGCACATAATTATTATCAACTAAAATGTATCATCAACTTAGTTTAAACATTTTTTGAAAAAAAAATGATAAGCACATATTATCACAAAGTATCAACTGTTTACCATTGGAAAAAATATGTAAAGCACATAATTATTATCACTAAAGAATGTATCATCAACTGTTTTAAATTTATGGAAAAAATTATGTGTAAGCACATATTATTGAGTTTCCATTGTTTAAGAAATTATGAGTGTCCATAAAATAAGACGATGCATTAGCGCTTATCAGTAAGTTTCCAGAAAAAAAGAAGAAAATTATGTATAGGCATTAAGAACTAGTGTATAACTGTAAGATTAATAAAGGAAGGAAGGTAGCAGGATGGTTAAGACGTTTGCCTGCCAACAAGTAAACCGTGAGGTTCTGGGTTCGATTCCCAGCCTCGCCCTTTCTTCCCAGTTTGACAAAAAAATCGAACTGAATGTCAAAGTTCTTCAGATGACACTATAAACCGAGGCCCCGTGTGCGAACGCATGCAGAACATCTTGCACACACGTTAAATCCTGTTCCACTTTTCGAAAGAGTAGGCCATTGTGTGCCGGTGGGAACAGATGACAAAATTTACAAAACCACATACACATGGGGACTGGATGTAAAAAAAAAAAAGCACATGAGTGCTTATTCCATTATCCTCGATAAAAAAAAAAAAATTTAATGTCATCTGAGCGCTTTGATTTGTTGCTTTACAAGATTCAGCGCTATATAAATTCCATTCATCATTATTATTATTATTATTATTATTATTCACTACTAAGTAAAGCAATCATATTCTCTCAGAAGTTGGAATATGGCTACCTTCATTGTGGGCAAAAATGGTCGTACAAGGAAAATGTCTTACCACTGATGAACTTCAGATCTTTAGCCGCAAAGAATCCTTAAAATAGCCAATAAAGAAGAGTATATGTAAGCGCTTATCATTAAGAAGAACCAATGAACAAGACTGTGTACAAGCACTTACCATTATGAATCAAGATACTAACCAATAATAAGAAAACTATGTAGCAGTTATGTTCTCAAACTTCCATAGAATAAGAGGAAAATTATGTAAAGGCAATTATGAAGTTTCCATAGAATGAGAAAATTATAAGCAACTGCGAAGTATCCATAGAATAAGAAGAACCTTATGTATCAGCAAGTACTTGTCATTAAGTTTCCATAAAAATGATAATATTATGTATCAACACTTACCATTCATCGTCACCGAATCCCTCAGATTCCGAATCCTTTGGGGCGCCTTCGAAGCTTTGTCTTAAGTTTCCATAAAAATGATAACATTGTATGTCAGCACTTACCATTAAGTTTCCATAAAATGATAGAATTAACACTTAGTAAGCTCCATAAAAAAGAAGAAAATTACATGTAAGAATGTATCATTACCTTTCCATAAAATAAGAAAGAAAAAAATGGGGTATAAGCAATTATTATTATGTATCCACAAAATAACCAGTCAAGAAAACCATACATAAGCACATCATTTATTTTCCATAGAATCACAATCTTACTTTGGGGGGGGGGGGGGGGGGGGGGGGGGGGGGGGGGGAGAGAATACACCTGAGAATACACCTGACAAAAATTCAAAAATAATTCTTTCTTTTTAAAAAAAAGATAAGCTACGTTTTTTGTTGGTTGTTTTTTTTTGGGAGGTTTGGCACCATTTTTATGGAAAAACCAAGTCTGTTTTTTTTTAAATTTGCGTATGATCACAAAACCCAGACAAACGCACCACCCCTACCTATAGCACCTTCTGATGGCAGCCCTATATAATAAAATTAACACATTGGCATCAACCATCAACATAATTTATTGAACAATTTCTTATAAATCTGCAATGCTTTTACAAAAATCAAAGTAAACAGAACAACAACAACAACAAAAAGTGCTTTAAAAAACACAGACTCAACAGAGGAATTTGATATCGAAAGAACAAAATCATTGTGATCTCAGTATCAACTCTTGTCAAAGAGAAAAAAAAGGTATCAACTATGTCAATACAGCAAAAATAATTTGAACCCATGTCCAATTCAAAAAATAACTTGAGAAATCTGTTGAACCAAAGAAGAAAAAAAACAACAACACACACACACACACACAAACCCTAAACATTTGATGAGTGCCTCTGCTTATTATACGTTTGGAATGTAAGTTTCAGTTACACTGAGAAAAATAGCACCTCTCGACAACATGCTAAAGAAGATCAACAACAAAAAACTGGGCTGAAAATTTAAACAGTTAGAAGTGACCGCCATCACAAACAATGATCGAGATGAGAAGTAGTATATATATATATATATATAATCATATATATAATCATATATATATAATATATTAGAGAGAGAGATGAGAAGTGCAAGTACATGCTGTACACAAAGGAATTGGAATGTACAAAATCATCACACACACAAAAAACCCTGTAATATCAATTTTTGTTTGTTTCATCATCACAGGTGCAAGGGGGCAAGGATAAAGTATCTCATTTCTGATCAGGCGAGACCTGAAATCTCTGGTTTGATTTTCCGCCACAATTAAAATCAAGCAAGGGTGGAGGGCTTCTTTGTCCTCCATGTCAAACAGCTAACTAGAGAGTCTTGCTCCGTGGATTTCTCGGCAAAAACACGATGAAGCAGATACAAAGTATTCCACACACAAAGACTTCTTTTGAAAGCAAAAACACACACACATGGGATACACACGAAAATCCCGTACTGTTCTATTCAAATTCAATCTCAGCCTACGTTACCACAACAGAACAAATGGCTACACATAATCTTTGAGCGGTACTCAAGAAAAGAAAAAAACGGTACTGTCCAAAAAAAAAACTAACAAAAAATAAAAAACAAAACCAAAAATCCCCAGATTCGCAAAACCTGATTAAAAATGTATTAAAAAACAAACAAACCACCAAGAATGAAAAAAAAACCACCAAAAATCCTTGAGACTTTTGCCAATACACTCTAAAATGTGGATCCTTGCCTAATGATTTCTGTCCGTAAATACACCTAGCGTAAGATCTTGCAATCGTTTATTGGCATACATATTATAGAGAGAACATGACTGTGGAGATCACCACTGTCAGACAAAACGCAGAAGTGAACGCATCCCTTGGCACTTTGTGCATGTCAAACTTGTCACTAGACACCAAAGGGATATAAATCCGTCTACAGAGTTACATTCCTTGCCTAAAACCAACTTGGCTCGCAGTGATGTCAATATAATGGTTGGATTGAGAACCATAATAATAATTTTAATACGTTGGATTTTTTTTTTTTTATAGTGCTGAACCTTGTAACACAAACAAATCAAAGCCCTTGAAGAAATGAAAGATCCCATCCGAAGGATTATTTTCATTATTATTGGGACAGTTTGGTTGTTTTGGGGTTGTTGTGGGTTTTTTTTGTACAACAGGCTATCTTCACTGGACAGATTTAATTATTATTGAAAAAAAAAAGTGTTTTGTTGCAGTGATAACAAAAATAATGGCTTCCATGAGAAAGATCAAAACCACATGATTATTTTCATTCTTATCAGGATGGTTTCAGTCTGCCACCCCCCACCCGGAAAAGAGAAAATGTCAAGGCTACGGATGAGTTTATAACACACTATGCAGACTCAGCTGAGCAGCTAAATAATTTTAAAAGAAATTTTCAGTTCTTCAAAGGCAAGGGAAAAAAATGTCCTGTCATGTATTCTCTCTCTCTCTTTCTCTTTCTCACACACGCACAGAATGTGAAATCAACAGTAAAACAACTGAGTATTATGATAAATGAAATGATTTCTGCTTGCATTGCATACCGATTCCCAAAGTAAAATTCACCAGAGAAAAATATGTTACACAAATTGTAAAAGTTGTGTTTTTTAAAAACCTCCCCCCCCCCCCCCCCCCCCCCCCCCATGCACGCACAAATGTAGATAACCAACTTCAATTTCTTTTTCATTATTAAATAATATAACAAAAAGTGTACACATAGTTAAGTGATCAGTCTCAGATGAATCTCTCACATACACAAATATTAGTGTCTAATATCATTTTGATGTGCACAGACATAAAATTGATCAACCAACACACACACACTCTCTCTCTCTCTCTCTCTCTCTCAAACTGGACCACAAAACAGCTACAACATGACAGCAGCATGGGATGATCTTAAAGGTAAAGGAGTCCCATAACCTATAAGGTCGTAGGGGAGCGAGATGTCAGAGACCTCAGCTTCTCCAGGGCCAGCATATTGAGGGCGGCGCCCATCTCCTCTCTCTCCCTCGCTGCTTTACCTTCCCTGACCCTAAAGAGAGCAGGTGCTCATATACAGCTGGGTGAACTGGGGGACTGTACTGAAGCCAAGGCATGCAAACAGTGCTTGATACTCAACCTTGTGGTTCTCTTTTCTCAAAACAGCGCCCAAAAACTAGTGGATGATGCTCAAACAAGTGGTTCTATTTCTTCAAAATAGCACCCATAAAGTGGAAGGTACTCTTGTTTCTATAATACTGGTTCTTCTACTTTTCTATCAAATACTGGTTCAACATCAAATACTGGTTCTAGTTTTGTCTTTCTCAAAATGGCACCCATAAAGCAGATGGTGTTCAAACAAATGGTTATATTTTCTGCACGCATTTAAGGGAATCATGCTGAAACGTCACCGACATCAGACGGCCAAACAGCCACTATTGTTGTCTGTCATACGAGCGACAATGCATTGCACTGCTGTTAAGCGCCTGACAAGTCAGGCCCAGCGCATCCATGATGCTGAAACAAGGGGTTCTATTTTCTCTTTCATAATGGCACCCATGGAGTCGATGGCACTGATTCTATTTCAAAATCTTTTCCTCAAAACAGCACCTACAAACTGGCTAAACACTCAACTCAGTGGTTCTAGTTACGTTTTTTCTTTGTAGTCTTCCTAGTAGGGCTATCCACAAACTGGTGCTGGAGAGACTGAGCATTTCGCATCACACAAGATTTTTGTTTTTTACCTGGGCTAGAGCTCCGAGGTTCACCAATGGCGAGATTTTGTGTATGCGACTGACAGAATTAAAATTGGTAACCTTCCTGCCAGGAACCCAATATAAGAACCAAGACTCAAGACTACTTTAATGTCTCAACTAGAGAAATTATGAAACAAGGGGCACAGCACAGCACCGAGGTATCTACCAGCAAGTATTCTGGGCTGTTTCAAAGTTTTAATCAGCATCGATTTATCATTTGCGGTCAACACATGTATGTTTGTGTTTGCGAAAGTGGTGCATGCACACATGCACGAACGACCGCTTGCATGTACACAGATGCAGATTTCATGCATACACTGTAAGGGCCCCCAGTGATCATCACAAGGGGGGCTTCAGTTCCTAACATGTACACACACTGTAAGTACACATATTTGTTTCAAACCTAACTTTTTCCCTCTTTCATCTCAAAACTGCCCCTGCCTTCAACAGCCAAAAATCCCATGACCCTGCCAAAGCCTACAACCTGTGTGTGTGTGTGTGTGTGTGTGTGTGTGTGTGTGTGTGTGTGCGTGTGTGTATAGGTGCGTACATTTGAATTTTGTTTAAGCTTTTGATAGTGATTGGCTGCATGACTCTGTAAGAATATGTTGAATGCAAGCACTCTGATTTGTCTTTGCAAGATATAGCGCTATACAAATTCCATTTATTATTATTATTATTAAGTAACCATTTTGACTGGTAAAGGGAGAGGTCATGAGGGCATTTAAGTTAACTGCATTTGCTCATTCAGGAAAACACACATCTCTGTACTCAAATACTGAAATGGTCGTGAGCAAAAAAATGGAGAAAAAAATATTCACTTTAAAAAAAAAATCTTCTCTATCAAGCATTATTGACGGACTGTTTCAGATCAGCTATGGGTGCAGGACAGCTTAGTGGTTAGAGCATTATGTTTGTGGTCTGACAGCCTAGAGTCGAGCCTCCGAGGAGGCAAGTGTTATACAGGGAATTTTACCCTGAAGTTTCCAACAGTATTGACTCCACTCCCCCGAAAAGTCATTTGAATGATACTGTAAATTTATTTATTTATTTTTAAAAATTTATTTATTTTATATCGAGGATAATGGCACAATAACTCATGTGCTTTTTTACATCCAGTCCCCGTGTGTATGCGGTTTTGTAAATTTCGTCATCTGTTTCCACCGGCACACAACAGCCTACTCTTCCGAAAAGCGGAACAGGATTTAACGTGTGCGCAAGATGTTCTGCAAGCGTTTGAACACGGGGCCTCGGTTTATAGTCTCATCCGAAGGATTGTAAACTAAAACCCCTGTGTGCAAAACACACGCAGAACATCTCCCACACATGTTAAAACCCTGTTCCACCTTTCAGAAGAGTAGGCCAGTTCGTGCCAGTAGGAACAGATGACAAAATTGAATAAGAGCGCATGAACACAGGTGTCGTGTGGTTGGTTTTTTTTAGACGCGACCGAGTCGGAATGTGGCTGCCTAAACAGTGCGCCAAACCAGTCGCATACGCAACATCTGACCACTGCTGAACGCTGAAGCTGTAGCCAAGGAACAAGTAAAGGAGGTAAAAGGTAAAGGAGTCCCATAACCTATAACGTCGTAGGGGAGCGAGGCGTCAGAGACCTCACTTCTCTAGGGCCAGCATATTGAGGGCGGTGGCGCCCATCTCCTCTCCCTCGCTGCTTTACCTTCCCTGACCCTAAAGAGGGCAGGTACCCATTGACAGCTGGGTGAACTGGGGGAACTGTACTGAAGCCAAGGCGCGCAAACGGTCACCCATCCAACTGGTAACCACGCTCGACGCTGCTTAACTTGGCTGGGGGAAAGCGAGTGCTCCGACTACTGAGCTATCCCGTCCCCCAAGGAACAAAACAAACATAAAACAAGACAGAAAAGACAAAATCAAAGATCAAACCCAGCTGTGAATGATGAAAACAAAATGAAAATTACAAAAACACACCAACTATCATGGTTTTGTTTTTTGTGGGTTTTTTTGGATTATGCATTATTTGCAGACCTTTTAAAAATCAGCTGATCTTCAGTCGTTCATTCCAACAATAAACATATAACGCAATCTCAATGCCCTGAATATTGAAAAACTTCTGTAAACCACACAAACACAAACACACACACACACACCAGGCCATGTTCTGAAGTATAAAAGGACATTTTCTGTACAGTTTTTCATCAAACCATAATCACGCTATACAAAATCAGTCTGTGATAAAAGTTATGGTTTTAAACTGTTAAGCACGGCGTGGAAACTTTAGTAGTACAAAAATCTCAAGGTGGGATGCAAGGGTCTTGTGTGTATCTATGAATGTATGCCTTTGTTGTTGTTGTTGTTTTCAATTTTACATCTGTTCACTTCTAGTGTATGTATGCCTCTGTGTGTGTGTGTGTGTGTGTGTGTGTGTGTGTGTGTGTGTGTGTGTGTGTGTTGTGTTGTGTGTGTGTGTGTGTGCGTGCATGCGTGCGTGCATGCGTGTGTAAAGACCATCTTTGGGCCTCTCAACTTCTCTTCCTTAGTTAGTTCTTCAGTTCAACGTTCTTCCACTAATTAGTGATATCAGACGGGAAGTGTGTGTGTGAGTATGTAGGGAGGAGGGGAGGGGGTGCACATAGCCAATTATCTGCATTAAACAACTATAAGAAACAAAAATTAAAACCATAAAACAAGAATGTTCAGAAGAAAGAAACAACAGCTTAAACACTAACTTCGCCATTCACATCACTAGTGAAAATCATGACACTATAGGAATCTGATAATAGGACTATCACTTAATGACAGTACAATTTCTTTCTTAACCCCTCAGCTATAGCACCCACCCTTTCTCTAGATGCATCTCGCATCAGCTGGCTAGTTTTCTATGGTTCTTCATGAAGTTCCCACAAATGCTTGAGGAGTCAAATGTTCTGACATACACATAAAGACTGTCAATGTTATAAGTCTTTGAGAAACAACAAATGATAATTTGATAGTTCATAAACGTGCAAAAATCGGATCTTAATTAGCGAATGCATTTTTTTTTTTGTCAGAAAAAACCCCCCACAAGTCTGCATCCACGATACATTATGGAAATGATTCGTATTAACAGGAATGCACAGCCTTCTTTCTTAAGATACAGGCTTCAAAAGGTCAACTACTGGACCTAATACATGAAAACAATCCATATCAACCCCCACCCAAAAAAAAAGACTGGAATGTTATCCCACACAAAAACTTGCACAAGTGAAAAAAGGAAGAAATTGAAAAGAAAAAAAAATTCAATAAAAATTAACCCATGTCACAAACAAGCCTATCACTGACTTTGTGGCTGGTAATGGTAAGCAGGATAGGCAGGAGTGGAAGCGCTTTGTTGCTGCCCTACACACCACTGGGTGTAATGGTTCATGATGAATGGTAAGCCTACTGCTGATGGTGGATACTTTCAGCACTCTGCACAGGGCTGTAAGGTAAGGAAGCCCTGTCCAGACAGGAGAGAAAGTCTGTAAGGTCTGTGGGAACACGACAATCAGTCGGGTGTAGAAAGCACTCTGATGACACACCACAGTCTGGGAATGAAATGTGATATCCGTCCGTGTTGATTCTAAAGTAAAAGGGAAAGGGTGTCCCAAACGCACAGGCAATTTTATTTCACGAGGGTAATAGATTCAGTAACAACTTTTTTTCATCCAGCCCATAACCTATAAGGTCGTAGGGGAGCGAGGCGTCAAAGACCTCAACTTCACCAGGGGCCAGCATATTGAGGGCAGCGCCCATCTCCTCTCCCTCGCTGCTTTACCTTCCCTTGACCCTAAAGAGGGCAGGTACCCATTTACAGCTGGGTGAACTGGGGGAACTGTACAGAAGCCAAGGCGCGCAAACAGTCACCCATCCAAGTGGTAACCATGCTCGACGCTGCTTAATTTGACTGAGGGGAAAGCGAGTGCTCTGACCACTGAGCTATCCCGTCCCCTGGTGCTGATTCTAGGTTTTCAACAACAAAAAAAGGGAGGGAACCCTCTGAAAATGCAAAAAAAAAGGGAACACTGTCCCTCCTCTCTCTTAACCATCCTACAGACCTACGTGTTTTGGATTTTTTGTTTGTTTTTACCAAACCTGCTTTTATTACACATACTGACCATGTCCCACAAATGCATCCCTGGCTCAATTGCCGAATGTCTTATCCCCTCAGCAACTGAGCCAAGATGTACTTGTGGGGCACAAGTTCGTGTAATGAACTTGAATGGTCAGTAAAATGGAGACAAACTAAGTAGGGAGAACGTAGTCCTGTAATCTGCCCCTCGCTCCATCATCTCTGCATTCCCCACTTTCCTAAACACTCACAGTGCTGGCTGACCTCCCTTGTTCTGTCAAGTAACATGTCCTTTTTGGGGGGAAAACACTGTGTTGACCTACAAGAACCGCAGTCCACTTGCTGAATAAGACAAGTTGCAGGATTTCCATAAAAATAAGAAACATGATCGCTTCTAATTCTATTAATCAACTTCTGCAAGCATTTTTTTTTTTTTTTAAATCTCCGACATCATTACTACTTTTGTCTTAGAATCTTACTGCTTTTGTCTTAGAATCTTACTGCTTTTGTCTTAGAATCTTACTACTTTTGTCTTAGAATCTTACTACTTTTGTCTTAGAATCTTACTACTTTTGTCTTAGAACCTTACTGCTTTTGTCTAGGAATCTTACTGCTTTTGTCTTAGAATCTTACTGCTTTTGTGTTAGAATCTTACTACTTTTGTCTTAGAATCTTACTGCTTTTGTCTTAGAATCTTACTACTTTTTTGTCTTACTACTTTTGTCTTCGAATCTTACTACTTTTGTCTAAGAATCTTACTACTTTTGTCTTAGAATCTTACAGCTTTTGTCTAGGAATCTTACTGCTTTTGTCTTAGAATCTTACTGCTTTTGTCTTAGAATCTTACTACTTTTGTCTTAGAATCTTACTACTTTTGTCTTAGAATCTTACTACTTTTGTCTTAGAATCTTACTACTTTTGTCTTAGAATCTTACTACTTTTGTCTTAGAATCTTACTACTTTTGTCTTAGAATC
Organism: Rapana venosa; assembly: GCA_028751875.1. Classification (NCBI taxonomy): domain Eukaryota; kingdom Metazoa; phylum Mollusca; class Gastropoda; order Neogastropoda; family Muricidae; genus Rapana; species Rapana venosa. The sequence goes on along the minus strand of CM054160.1, from coordinate 39,666,351 downwards.
TTACTACTTTTGTCTAGGAATCTTACTACTTTTGTCTTAGAATCTTACTACTTTTGTCTTAGAATCTTACTACTTTTGTCTTAGAATTTTACTACTTTTGTCTTAGAATCTTACTACTTTTGTCTTCCGATCTTCATAAAATGGCCATCATTGACCAAAGGCAACTTCCAGTATCAGAAATCTCTGCTGGAATGTCATCAACAACCAAAATAAAACCTGTAGGAAACCTACCCAAACCAGACAGCTGGAAACCAAATCGGCCAGCGCACAAAGTCAAGCACTTCTTCCTGGCGAAGCACCCAGGAGAAAATCTGCTGTGATTGCCAGCCCTCAACTCTGGCCCTCTGTGACTGTCGCTGCTGTTGTCTTCTGCTCTCTGCTTCGTAAGTGACGTCTCCAAACTTTGGCGTTGTTCTTCGCCATCTTGTTTTCACGGCGAAGAGCAAACAGTGGTAAAAGGAAAACAGAGATTGGTCAGAACCGAACCTTTCGGCTAATCAGAAACATTGACAGAAAACGGCACTTGTTGTCGTATGTACTTTAGGAGGGGCTATACACATGGCAGCCTGTCATTCAGTTTTACGGCCTTTGTTTAATGTTTGGTGCCCAGGGTGGCACACTGTGCAGAACATTCTGTTCCCAGTGACGGAATCCTGCTTTGCTGCAGCCAGTTGCCACAGTGCATTGTTTGTTCTTCTTCTTCGTCCAACGCTCAGAGAGCAACTATTGTTGTCTGTTATATGAGCGAAAATGCGTCACGCTGCCGTTAAGCACCTGACAAGTCAGGCCCAGCGCATCCGACTTCGGCACAAGAGAGAATAGTTACCTTTAAAGTTCTTTCTGGAAAAAAAAGGCAGGGGAATGGACCAAGAAGGCAGAAAATAGACAAGAAGGAGGTGACAGGAAGAAAAGGAACAAGGCAGAAACAAAGAGAGTGATAGAAAAGAGGAAATTTCTAGCACAGAATTTCCAGAAGGTTGGGATGCTATTTATACTGATAGGCCCCCGGCATCCCCTTGGGGGTCATTGTTTGTTCAAACAGGCACTATCCAGGATTTTTTTTGGGGGGGCGTCTGTTTGGGTAGCACTGCCACATAATTTTGCAACAATGTTGAAAAAAAATGCGGGAATCCCGCAATCAACACCCTAGAATCAACACTGAGACTAGAATTAACACTGGTGGTTAATATGCTTCTTGTCTTACGCAATTTGACCAAAACATCAAAACAAAAGCACACACACACAAAATCCCAATTCCAAAGTACCTGTGGTAGGTCAAATGTGGATATGTTGCTGTTGTTATTGTTGTTGTGTTGTTGTTGATGTGTGTTCCCCAGCTTAACACTCTAGAGGTCACCCAGAATGTGCCACTCTGACTCGCTCATCCTACCTGGGAATCACTGTGAGATTGGAAATTGCCACACTGAATAAGAAGTTTACATGTATGACTGTTTTTAAGAACCTCGCCATACAGGCAGCCATACTCTGACTTCAGAGGATTTTTTTTTCTTTTTTAAAGGAGAGTGCAGGTTGTCGTGTTAAGAGTTTGTCATGGCTAAAGGCTAATCTCAACACAACATTTTACAACATAACAATATTTTAGTGTAGGCCTTGGCAATTAGCTGACATCAATAACTGACAGCTTTTGGTTTGGACCAAAAAATGTGGACATGAGCTTGCAGTAAACACTTCAGGGTTGTTGGTTTTTTTCTCTTCAAGAAAATATGTCAACGAAAACTATTTTTGAAACATTCATACACGATTTTACAACTATCTTGCTGGTAAAATTAACAAAGGACTTCTTAAAGCTACACATCAATAACATTAATAAAAAACAAAAATATCAAGGATTTCTTTCTCACTCTCTCTTCCTCTCTCTCTTTTGTGTTTTGATTTCTATGGCAAAAATCAATGGCTATTTAAAACATCATCAGCTGTTCAAAACAAAGAAATAAAGAAAAGTTCATGGCAAGACACTGGAAAAAAATTCACGAAAATAACCATCAAACAATTTACAGTTCTGGAATGCAGGCCACAAATTAAAAGAAAAATTTTTGAGCGCCCATCCACAACACCTCCTTTCCCTTGCCCTCTCCCTGCACTTTAAAAAACACACACACACAAACAAAACACCCCCAACCCCACACACACAACAAACACCACCACAACACCAACAACAAAACACACAACACCACACACAACAAACATACCACACACACACAAACAAAACACACACACACAACAACACACAACACACACACAAACAACACAACACACAAACAACAACATAACACACACACACAAACAAAACACACACTAAAAACACACAACAAAAACACACACACAACAAACAACACACACACACTAAACACAACAAACAAAACACCACACACACACAACAAACACACACACACACAACAAAACCAAACCACACACACCAAAACAACACACACACACACCAACAAACACACACACACACCTAACCAAAAAACACAACACACACAACACACCAACAACAAAACACACACACACACACTACAACACACACACACACAAAAACACACAACACAACAACAACACACACAAAACACAACACAATACACACACACAACACAACACACAAAACACACACAACAAAAACACACACACAAACACACAACACACACAAACACACAACATAAACACACACACACACAAACAAAACACAACAACAAAAACACACACACAAACATAAAAACACACACACAACACACAAACACACACACACAACAAAACACCACAACACACCTAACACACAACAAAAACACACACACAAACAAACAAACACACACAACATAAACAAACACACACATCCACAAAACACACACACAACAAAAACACACACAACAAATACACACACACACACACACCTAACACACAACAAACACACTCACAACACATAATAAACACACACACACACACAAAACACAACACACACACAGCATAAACACACACACACACAACATAAACACACACACAACAAACACACACACACAACATAAACACACACACACACACACAACATAAACAAACACACACATCCACAAAACACACACACAACAAAAACACACACACAACAAATACACACACACACACCACCTAACACACAACAAACACACACACAACACATAATAACACACACAACACAACATAACACAACACACACACTCCTCCCTTCTCAAAATATGGCATAGATCAATAAACGGCACATCTCCAAACAGTAACAACGGAGCAAGGTCAAGGTCAAGAACATATCCTCCACCACCCCTCCCCTCCCCCCCCCCTTCCTCCCCCCCCCCCTTCCTCCCCCATCCTTCTCGAACAAGTCAGAAAATCGATCAAAATATACATGCAAATCAGAGCAGGGTGGCCTCCCCCAAGGATAAAGATAAAAATCCAGAAAACCCTTTTTTGTTTTTTTACATTTTCCAAGGGCAGGGGAAAAAAACCCTCTCTTTTAAAAAAAAAAAATTCTCCAGGGGCAGGGGGGAAAAAACGTCTTTAAAAAAATAAAAATTTTATATACACTCCAGGGAGGGGGGAAGGGGGAGAACCCCTCTCTTTTTGCTTCTTAAACACTCTCTAGGGGTAGAGTCTATACTCGTCTTCTTCTTCCTTTTTTGTCATGTTTCTCCCAGGGGGAGGTTTGACATTGATGAGCCTTCTCCATCTCTCTCTCCGTTTTGAGCTTCCTCCTTATTTATGCCCCTTTCTCTAAAGATCATCTGCATACAGGCAGCCCAGGTTTTTGCTAGGTCTTCCCTTTCAGTCTCTTTCCATCCACTTACGAAGTTCATTGCTCTTTTTCATGACGTGGTGGTCTGCTTTCCGTTGAACGCGCCCAAACCAACGCAGTCTGTTGCTACTAGCTACTACAGACCAGATCATAAACTTTGCACATTCTTCATAGGGGTAGAGTCTAAACACTCACTCACTCACTCAGTCCCATGTCTCAAAGGACGTAGGGGGGACATGAGAGAAGACGCGACAGAGAGTCTATACACGGCGCGCGCTCGTCTAAATATGACCGGTCTTGGCGAAAGTCCACAGGCGCTGTACAACACACTCTGGTCTGCCGTGTCCACTTTGCACGGCGGCTTTTCAGACGCGATGCTGATGCCAGTGAAGTCCACAGACGTGTACAGCAGGCCATCTTCGTTCACCTGCTTGCCTGTGGTCTCCTGCATGGGTATGGCGCTAGCTTCCTGTCAAAAAAACAAAAAGAGTTTAATTTTCTTTTTTATAATTTTTTTTTTAATTACTTTTAAAAAAATTTGGGGGGGGATGTAGCAATTTTCTTCCCTGGAACAAAAACAGTCTGAGACTTTCCTTTTAAAAAACTTTTTTGGGGGGAATTTTTTTTATTTCGAGGAAAATGGAATGATCACTCTGTGTGCTTTTTTTTCCCCATCCAGTCCCCGTGTGTATGGCAGTTGTGTACATTTTCTCACCCATTCCCTCCAGCACACGATGGCCTACTTTTCCGAAAAGCGGAACAGGTTTAATGTGTGTGTGTGTGTGCAATATGTTATGCGTGCGTTTACACATGCGACCTCGGTTTATATAGTTTCACCCGAAAGGCTTTGGGGGGGGGGGAAAGGGGGGGGGGGGGGGGAAGTGGAGTTGGCACTGGTGTTAACTCCAGAGGGAAAAATCCTCTTGAATGAATGAGATTCGAAGCCAGGTCAGGTTCCTGACAAGTATGAAGGTTTTTAAGGGGGGGGGGGGGGGGGGGGGGGTTGTTCAGTGACTTCCTGATCCTACAGTTGAAGGCAGTTACGTTTTTGAAAGGACAAAGAGTTTTGGTTTCAAACCATTTCCTGGAATACGAGTTTGTAGACAGCTTGTTGTCTTCTACATGGCAACCACGCTCAACGCTGCTTGGGAAGAGTGAGTGTTGTGACCACTGAGCTAGCTATCCTGTCCCCTTGGCTTCAGTACAGTTCCCCAGTTCACTCAGCTGTAAATGGTACCCGCCCTCTTTAGGGTCAGGGAAGGTTAAAGCAGTGAGGAAGAGGGATGGGCGCCGCCCTCAATATGCTGGCCCTAGAGAAGTGAGGTCTCTGATGCCTCGCTCCCCTACGACCGCATAGATTATGGGATAGCTTTATCTTTTGCCTTTGTCTTCAGTACGGCCTACAGAAAATTCTGTTAATTTCAAGTTATTTCCTGGAGCAAGAATTAAAGGCAGTCAGATTTCTGAAAAGCAGAGACTTGGGTGTAGAAAAAACACACCCTAAAAACCTTCATACTTTCACATAAAAGGGGAAAGGCAGTTAACCACCTCCAGTATGGCCCATAGAAAGTATCATCAACTTTGTGTGTGTGTGTGTTTGAGAGTGATAGTGTGTGTGTTTGTGTGGTGGTGTGTGTGTGTGTGTGTGTGTGTGTGTGTGTGTGTGTGTGGGTGTGTGTGTGCATGTATGCGTACATGTGTGCATGCGTATGTGCCAATATTATAGCCTGCGCAACAAACTACTCAAGAAAACTGATGGAGAAAACAACTTAGCATTTAGTATGGTGTTGGATTGTTGGGGGACAAAGTCCAGAACATGTTTCAACATCTACAACCAGTCAATAACAACAAGCAGAACAGTACTCCGCAATTAACTAACAATAGGCACTATAACATACAGAAAAGTCTGGACTTAAGATACGTTTACACAACATAATATAGATATGTGCACAAAGTGGTAAAAAATGAGAGGACAAATGCAGAAGTATACAGAACAAGTCATAAAGGACTGCCTTTAAAACACAATGATCAATCACAGGAAGATACCAACTGGCTGTGTAGGAGACATTCAGAAATTCTACAAAGAAGTATATCATTGTTTAGGATGCTTTTTAAGCGTTACAGATGATTCTAAGCGTTACAGATGATTCTAAACGGAACAGATTTTTCAGTGTGATAGAAATGATTTCTTTAATTCTAGGACGACAAGTAAGCAAAATGTCTAACACTAGTTTGTTTTCTACACATGCATAGTATGTTCTTGCAATATTCTGTGCGATAAGCATTTAAACAGAATGTATAGACCAATCTTGAGATTTCTCTGGAAACAGACATAGATGGCTTTGCTTAGAGAGGTTAGGGTCAGCTTAGGGCCACAAAATTTTCTTCCTTACACTATAAAACAAAGCCAGTGATTCCAGAACAAAAATTTCACAACTCACAGAAGAAAACGTACCATAGTCACTATAATTATCAGACGAAAAATAAATAAAAAATTCTAAGGATATTTGAAATGATATACAGTGGAACATCACAGAAAAGTAGTCTTCAAGGAATCTTCAGTAAAAGATTGATGTTGTGGCATCTAACATTCCAAACGTGGAGCACCAACTTCTGATGGTTAGATCTGTACACGCATCACAAGTCACATATGTTCACGTTAATGTTCACTGTTTAACTGAGGACACCAGACACTACAAGCTTGCTGTTGCTATGATTCCAAAATGCTGTTTGTTTTCAATGTCTATTTTCATTTCTGAATAAAAAGAACTATTTAATATCGGATTGGTAAAACAAAACCTAACGTTGGTAATTTTCTGAATGAACTAAAATATAAATATGAAATGGAAAAGCTGGAGCATAGCAAACAAATGCAGTTTACTAATTTTCAGAAAAAAAATGGTTCCAGTACATAAACTTAGTAGAAAGTTGACTACCATTTCAAAATATCAGTAACATTCTGTATGTAATCTTATAAATCTTGTCTTGACAATGAAAATGATGACTGATTCTTTTTGTACTTTGTGTAGCTAGTAGTCTTGTACACCTGTAAAATGGAAATGATGTAATGTTGTCTGGATGAAAAAGTTAATTTGTTTGTTTTGAACTGTACATGTGTGACGATCAAAAAGATTTTGATGGAAAAAAAGAGAAAAAAAAGGAGAACGATTTAAACCAAGTAGCACACAGCAATGGCTGGGTTCTTTTTCCACAGACTGGCCTCGTCTTTCACACTGCAGGCCTACCTGTCCTCTCTTGCCTCTGTTCTCTTTCAGCTCAGAGTCCACGTTGCCATAGATGTGCCCTGCAAAAACACACAAGCAGTGAACTGTTGGCAGCTGGCACAATAACCGCAAGAGCACAGTCAACCACAAGAACAACACTGCACTGGACCCCAGAAGGAAGGAGAAAGAAAGGAAGACCAAAAGCAACGTGGGAGGAGGACTGTAGAAAGTGAGACGAAGGCCATGCAGCACTCTTGGGGATCAGTGACTAGGTTGGCCCAGGATAGGCAGGAGGGGAAGCGCTTTGTTGCTGCCCTGCTTACCACTGGGTGTAATGGTTAATGACAGCATTAAAACCCATTCTCCTCATCTGACGCACACCATAACCAAGTGGTTAAAAGACCACTGAACTTCAAATCCCATGAGAAGTCCTGGGTTTGAATCTCGGCAGAGTCTGGTGAATTACAGTTGGGGATTTTTACCACCTCCCAAGTCAACTCCAAGTGCAGACCTGCCAGTGCTTTAATTCCATGCGTGTCATATGCACATGTAGAAAATCAAATATGGATGGTAACGATCCCAATAAGTCATGTCAGTGTTCCTTGGGTTACAGAAACACAAACGTACCAAGCATAGGTAAAGTGAGAATGCAGCCACACTACAGTCATCCTTCGGATGAGACTATAAACTGAGGCACTGTGTGCGAACGCACGCAGAACATCTTGCGCACACGTTAACTCCTGTTCCGCTTTTCGTAAGAGTAGGCCATTGTGTGCCGGGGGGAACAAATGACAAAATTGACAAAACCGCATACACACGGGGACTGGATGTAAAAAAGCATATAAGAGCTTATTCCATTATCCTTGATATAAAAGAATAAAATAAAATAAAACTAAAATAAAATGGTAGGCAAAAACGGCAGCTCACACCAACATTCACCATGGGAAGCCAAGACAAAGGAGATAAACATAACACAAAATTCCCCTGATCTGAGTGCACTTTGTCACGCGCTTCATGTCATTTCTCCACAGCAGATTTTCACAGCAGAAGGTGCATAATCTTCCACACACCGACACGCATCTTTGGGATAAGACAGCAAGAAACCAAAACTGTGGTTGTGGTTGTTGGAATACTGGTATGTTTGTGGCTGATTACGGGTGGAGGTTTCCAATCACCTGGGTAATGCCAAGCCGTTTTCCAGTGAATGTATCTTGACTTACTTGACTTATGCCTCTTGGTTCCTTGGGGAACATAGGGCTGCAACAACACCCCTCCAACGAACTCGATTTTGGGAGATCCTCTTCAGCTCGGCCCATGTCATTCCGGCTGCCTTCGTTTCTTCGTCACCACTTCTGCGCCAGGTCTGTTTTGGTCGACCAACTCTCCGCTTCCCTTGTGGATTCCAGTCAAGGGCCTGCCTGGTGATATTTGACCCAGGCTTGCGGAGTGTATGGCCGATCCCTCCCCACTTCCTTTGTTTAATAATGGACTCGATTGGGGTTTGTCTGGTCCTGTCCCACAGTTGTTTGTTGGATATGACTTCCGGCCACCTGATGTTGAGGATGTTCCTGAGGCATTTGTTGGTAAAAGACTGGGAGTTTGTGGGTGTTGGTTTTTGTTACCCCGCCAGGTTTCTGAGCCATAAAGCAGGACTGATTTGACATTGGTGTTGTAGATCCGAATCTTGTTTTGAAATGAGAGGGCTGTTGACCTCCAAACTGGCCGAATGTATGCACCAGATTAAATGTGACGCTTCACCACATAATCAGTCGCATTGCACCAGAGGTTAATTTTTAGTTACTGACATGTTATCAATCTGCAATAAGTAAGCTAATCAATACAGAAAACGGATTGTAAATCAGACACATCTATAAAAAGTTACGACAAATTGAAATGGTAGACTGCAGAAAGTGGAAGAATGAGGGCTTGGGTGTTTTTAAAATGCATTTTTAAAGCAAAAGGAAACAAAATGACACCTTAATACCTCAGTAGAAAAATGGCTTTAGTTTTATAGTCCCATCAAAATCTCGAAAACAACAACCTGACCCCCCACCTGCCTAAAATGGCTCCTAGCAGAAAAGTGGGTCAGGTGCAAAGCGACTCATTTCGTGGTGGAGCGTTGCAAATAAACAATTTTTAAATCATGGAGTTCCTGTCAGCATTTAGCTCAAAATTAAGACTGTCTCTCACTAAACAGTCATTACTGGCCCAGGCTAAAAGCTGTGTCAACTATTTTTAAAAAAAATTCTTTTATATCGAGGATAATGGAATAAGCACTTAGTGCTTTTTTACATCCAGTCCCCGTGTGTACGCGTTCTTGTACATTCTGCCATCTGTTCCCACCGGCACACAATGGCCTACTCTTACGAAAAGCGGAACAGGATTTAACGTGTGCGCAAGATGTTCTGCGTGCGTTCGGTCACGGGTCCTCGGTTTATAGTCTCATCCGAAGGACTTTTGGGGAGAGTGGAGTCTGCACTGATGTTGTTAACTCCAGGGGAAAATATCCCCTCGAACGGGAATTGAACCCGATGAAAGCTAAGAGCCAAGATCTACATGAACATGCAGTCTTACTTCAAAATGTTACACTGAGGCTGTCTTCAGCCATGAAAAATTCGTCCGTGGTCTAGATCGGTCTAGAAAGCGAAAAGTCTGGGTCAGAAGTGGCGGTGGTTCGAATCCTGTTTGGACCCGAAACTTTTCCCCCATCCATTAGATCGTGTGTGGTGATTTGGGTGCTAGTCTTTCGGATGAGACGATAAACCGAGGTCCCATGTGTTACACATAATTATTTAGCGCACGTAAAAGAACCCACGGCAACAAGAAGAGTTGTCCCTGGCTAAATTCTGTAGAAAAAAGCCACTCTGATAGGGAAACAAAATAATACAGTTGCAGACAGGGGAAAAAAAAGGGTGGCGCTGCTCTTGTGGCGACGTGCTCTCCCCCGGGGAGAGCAGCCCGAATTTCACGCAGAGAAATCTGCCGTGACTTAAAGTGGTATAAAAAACAAAGCAAATCCCCTGAAATTGGACTATGGCTCTCTTACTATCTTTTCAAAAGAGTAGGCCATTGTGTGCCGGTGGGAACAGATGACAAAATTTACAAAATCCGCATACACACGGGGACTGGATGTAAAAAAGCACATGAGTGCTTATTCCATTATCCTCGATATAAAAGAATAAATTTAAAAAAATAAAAGGTTCTTTGAAGCAGCCATACTCTGCAAACCTCTCCTCCAGCACGTCATAATTATTTTACCCTTTTGCAATGATTCCCAGGTGTTGTGATTTTTATTTTTTTATTTTATTCTTTTATATCGAGGATAATGGAATAAGCACTTAGGTGCTTTTTTACATCCAGTCCCTGTGTGTATGCGGTTTTGTCAATTCTGTCATCTGTTCCCACCGGCACACAATGGCCTACTCTTACCTAAAAGCGGAACAGGATTTAACGTGTGCACAAGATGTGATAAATTAGGTAGAACTCTAGCCAAGGAATGAAAAGAATAAAGTTTAAAAAAATACCCCCCCCAAAAAAAAACAACCCTAAAAAACAACCCCAACCAACCCTAAACTACATATTATTTTAATAGAGTATTAATTTCACTGATATTTGTCTTATCATACATGTTATACCAATTTTTTAAAGAAATTTTATTTTATTTATTTATCTATACCACTTTCAGTCATGGCAGATTTCTCTGCATGAAATTTGGGCTGCTCTTCCCAGGGGAGAGCGCGTCGCCACAAGAGCAGCGCCACACTTTGATTCATGTCATAAAAATGTGTGCGCATGTTATGATTTTAGACCGTGTTCAATATCTGAAAAGAACAGATACTAATTCAATTGATATTTGTCCTATCATACAACATGTTATAACAATTTGGCTTATGTCATAAAAATATGTGCGCATGTGTGCAAATGTTTCCAATGTGTGTGTGCGCGCGCACGTGCATATGTGAGCTGTGTGTGAGTGTGCAGATGCATGGGTTTACTGGGGCGCACACGATTTTTACTTGGGTGGGTTTACAACTGGCTGAGGTAATGCTAATTTGTGGGTGCTTTTCGCATTGTGGCGGGTGCATGCTTATGTTCGGATACTGTGTGGTGGTATTTTTTCCCCGTGATATCGTGTTTACATGTTTACTGTTTTTATGTCTGGCTTGTAACCTGCCAGAATTTCTCCATCTCTGAGATGATAAAGTCTGAAGAAGATTGCACAGCGGCCTGACGGAGATAACCCTGCGAACTAAGCTGTACAGCCCACGAGAGGAGCCGGAAAGGACATGCCATTATTTCTATTTAAAAAAACCCAAAAGCCCACATCTTCTTCTTCTTCTTCCTTTTGTCCTGTTTCTCCCAGGGGAGGTTTGACATTGATGAGCCTTCTCCATCTCTCTCTGTTTTGAGCTTCCTCCTTATTTATGGCCCTTTCTCTAAAGATCACCCGCAATACAGGCCAGCCCAGGTCTTGCTAGGTCTTCTTCCCTTTGGTCTCTTTCCATCCACTACGAAGTTCATTGCTCTTTTTAATGATGTGGTGGTCTGCTTTCCGTTGAACGTGCCCCAAACCAGCGCAGTCTATTGGTAACTAGCTACAGACTTCAGATCATCAACTTTGCACATTCTCCATAGTTTTCACGGTGTAAAAAGCAAACGACAGAAGAAGATAATAAAGTGGGTTTTTACAACAACTGAATTGAACAGTTGTTGTTGTTGTGCGTTCCCCAGCTTTACACCCTGGGGGTCACCCAGAACATGCCACACTCTGTCTCACTCATCACCCACCTGGGAATCTCTGTGAGATAGGAAGTACACGCTGAATGAGAAGTTTAGCGTGTGTGACTCTTTTTCAAGCACCTCGCCATATAGGCAGCCATACTCCGACTTCAGAGGATTTTTTTTTTTCTCCTTTAACAAAGGAGAGTGCAGGTTTGTTATGCTAAGAGCTTGTCATGGCTGAAGGCAATCTCAACGCAACATGTTACAACATAACAACGTTTTTAACGTAGGCCTCGGCAATTAGCTGACATCAACTAATAACTGACACAGCGTTCGGCCTGGGCCAGGAATTGAACAGTGAACACACCAACCTTCAGCCTCCTCCCCAGCCGCCTTCTTCTTGCCTTTGCCCTTCTTTGGCTTGTCTGAAGGCGCCTTCTTCTTCCCTTGGCCAGCATTCTTCTTCTTCTGAGTCATGTCCACCACCGCATACACATCTCCCCCCGAGGCCGCTACCTTGGGCTGCCCCTTCTCCTCCTCCTTCTCCTCCTTCTTCTTCCGGGGTTTGTTCACGACGGCGTAGGCTCCCTCTGCAGCTCCGCTGTCTGAGGACGTGTGGAATCCTCCAGGAGGAGATGCTGATGCTGCTGCTGCTGCTGGCTCCTCGGGGTCAGCTTCCAGAGCAGGGTTGTCCACCTGACCGTGGTAACCCGAAAGCCTGCTGCCATTGGTGCTGTTCGGGCCTGAAACGTTGCATTGCAGGGGGGGATGGGGTCATTGAGAAGGAAGGAGAGGGATGGAGAGGGAGAGGGAGAGAGAGGGAGGGGGGAGAGGGAGAGAGAGGAGGGGAGAGGGAGAGAGGGGGAGGAGGGGGAGAGGGGAGAGAGAGGGGGAGAGGGGGAGAGGGGAGAGAGGGGAGAGGGGGAGAGGGAGGAGGGAGAGAGAGGAGGGAGGAGGGGAGGGAGAGGAGGGAGGGAGGAGGAGGGGAGGGAGAGAGGGAGAAGGGAGGGGAGAGGGAGAGAGAGGAGGAGGAGGGGAGAGGGAGGAAGGGAGGGAGAGAGGGGGAGGGAGAGAGGGAGGAAGGGAAGGGGGAGAGGGTGAGAGAGACAGAGAGAGAAGAGAGAGACTGACAGAAACAGAGTGAACTCGGAACATTCGGAACTCGGAACATTTAATGTACCAGGCCATATGCCCATGACATACAGAAACAGAGAGAGAGAGAGAGAGAGAAGGAGAGAGAGAGAGAGAGAGAGAGAGAGAGAGAGAGAGAGAGAGAGAGAGAGAGAGAGAGAGAGAACTGCGACAGAAACACAGAGAGAGAGAGAAAGAGAGACAGAGTGAGAGAAGAGACAGAGAGAGAAGAAAGAGAACAGAGTGAGAGAGTAAGAGAGAGACAGAGTGAGAGAGAGAGTGAGAGAGCGAAGGAGAGAGAGAGAATGGGACGAGTGAATGATTTAATAGAATGCACAAAAATCTTCACACTGGTAAGCATAATGACAGACCACTGGAGGAGACAGAGGGAAGTGAAAGACACCGCAAGGGAGCAGGGCGGAGGCACAGACAATAACTACCATACATGAGCCATGAACACACAAGTTAGCCCCACATCCAGATATATCAAAACACACCACTCCACACCACACCATGCCATACTTTTTAATCTTTTATCCTTTTCTTTCAAAGACAATGGAATAAGCACGCACGTGGTTGGTTGGTTGGGTTTTTTTAACACCCAGTACCCGTGTGTATGTAGTTTTGTACATTTTGTCATCCATTCCCACTGGCACACAATGGCCTACTCTTCCAAAAAAAAGTGGGACGAATTTTAACATGTGCGTAATATGTTCTGCATGCGTTCACACACGGGACCTGGCTTATAATCTCATTCGAAGGACTTTTTGGGGGGGGAGTGGAGTCGGCACTGATGTTAACTCCAGAAGAGTCCTTCGGATGAGACTATAAACCGAGGTCCCGTGTGCACGCACGCAGAATATCTTGCGCACATGTTAAATCCTGTTCGCTTTTCGTAAGAGTAGGCCATTGTGTGCCAGTGGGAACAGATGACAGAGTTGACAAAACCGCATACACACGGGGACTGGATGTAAAAAAGCACCTAACTGCTTATTCCATTATCCTAGATATAAAAGAATAATAAAAGAATAATAATAAGAAGAAAAATCCTCTTGAATGAGATTCAAAACCAGGTCAGCAGATCACGAGTGCAATGCACATCACTCTAACCACTAGGCTATCCCGTTCCCCCCCTCCCATCTTACACCAAACTATACCACACCACACCAAATTATACCACACCACAACATGCTACACTACTGAACACCAACCAACTCTATATCACAGTACACAACACTTAAACCGCATCACAAGTATACAAGGCATGGACAAAACGCTAGTGTGAGAAACCCCCACGACTATCAACTCTCCATTTATTTTATGCCAAGGTTCAAACCATAAACACCGCCCCCCCCCCCCCCTCCTCGTTGGAAATGCTGGGGGCCTGTCAGTATAAATACCATCCCCGCTTTCTGCAAATTCTGTGCTAGGAATTCCCTCTTTTCTATCCCTTTGTTTCTGCCTCGACCTGTCAACCTTCTCAGTCCTTCGGATGAGACTATAAACCGAGGCCCCGTGTGCGAACGCATGCAGAACATCTTGCGCACACGTTAAATCCTGTTCCGCTTTTCGGAAGAGTAGGCCATTTGTGTGCCGGTGGAAACAGATGACAAAATTGACAAAACCGCATACACACAGGGACTGGATGTAAAAAAAGCACACGAGTGCTTATTCCATTCTCCTCAATATAAAAGAATTTTTTTTAAAAAGAAGAAAAGAATAAAACCTCCTTCTTGTCTATTTTCTTCCTTCTTGGTCCGTTCTCCTGCCTCGTTTCTAGAAAGACTTAGAAGATAACGGTTCTCTCCTATGCTGAAGTTGGATGCGGCTGGGCCTGACTTGTCAGGCGCTTAACGGCAGCGCTAGGCATTTTCGCTCCTAGGACAGACAGCAATAGGTACTGTCTGAGTGTTCCTCAAAGAAGACAGATTGAAAACCATGAACATATTATGCCTTACTTCCCTGTCTGTCTGTCTGTCTGTCTGTCAACCTGTCAAGTCTGTCTATCCACGAACGTTCCTTCTTTTCTCCCATCTTCTCTTCTATGATAATAATAATAATAATAATAGTAATGTATGGAATTTTTATATAGCGCTGAATCTTGTAAAGCAACAAATCAAAGCGCTCAGATGACTTTTTTTTGTTGAGGATAATGGAATAAGCACTAATGTGCTTTTTTTTTTTACATCCAGTCCCCGTGTGTATGCGGTTTTGTAAATTTTGTCATCTGTTCCCACCGGCACACAATGGCCTACTTTTTCGAGTGTGGAAAAATGTAAAACACAAGTACTACTCCTCCTCTTCTCCATCACAACATCGTTTAAAACAGACAAACGAGATAATTACCTCCTAAAGCTTGCAGCTTTTCTTTGGCGGGATCTGTGACATCAAACAAAAAGGAATTAGGTTAGGAAAATCCAAGAACAGCAAAACTGAAACCAAATAATGATGATACGTACAACAATGAACAACATGCTTCCCCCCACCCCTCCCCCGCAAGAAAACCCTCTCAAAATTAAAGGAATGGCAAATAAGTGGGAAAAGAATCGACTATAAAATCAAACCTAATTTTCACAGAATGATATTAAGGGTTTTGTTTTTTCTTATAAAGGTATATTGTTGCGGGGGGAAAAAAAAGAAGAAGATTTGAATCAAATCAGACCTAACCATACACCAAAAGAATGTGCTTGATAGCAACATGTAAAAAATAAAATTAAAAAAAGGTTAAAAAAATATTTACAGCATTACAGAAAAATAAAAGTTTTGGCCTGCAATACAGAGAGTCTGTTTATCACGATTAAAAAGAAAAAAACGATTGTAACTTAGCATGGCATTGCTCTTGAAGGCAGAATGAATACACACAAAATTAAATATACACAGAGACTGAGACAGGAAGACAGACAAAGATTAAGATTTAGGCATGTATAGTCCTAAAAATAAAAATAAAATAAAAAAATTCACAACTAACTACGGAGTGCACTGATTAGTGCACACACATAACTGTTGCTTAGTCACATTGGATCTGTAACAAACCCAGCAGAAGCCTCTTTACTTTTTTTTTGTGGGGGGGGGGGGGGGGGGGGGGAGGGGTAAGAGGGGGGCTCTGACAACTACCTATTTATTTATTTATTTATTTATTTATTTATACCACTTTAAGTCACGGCAGATTTCTCTGTGTGAAATTTGGGCTGCTCTCCCTGGGAGAGCGTGTCACCACAAGAGCAGCGCCACCCTTTTTTTGTTTTTTTGTGTGCAACTGTATTTGTTTCCCTATCAGAGGTGGCTCTTTTCTCTCCACGGACAGCTCTCTTGTTGCCGTGGGTTCTTTTACGTGCACTAAATAGTTATGTGTAACACACAGGACCTCGGTTTATCATCTCATCCGAAAGACTAGCACCCAGACCACCACTCACGGTCTAATGGATGGAGGGGGAAAGTTTCGGGCCCAAACGGGATTCAAACCACCGCACGCACACTTCCGACCCGGACTTTTCGCTTTCTAGGCAGGCGCGTTACCTCTAGACCACCGCTCCGCTAAGTTCTGAATGCGCAACAGGAAAAAACAACAACATGGACAGCAGAAATGTCCAACAGTTTGTGACAGCAAGATTGAGAATGCTGGTTACGGCTGTGTGACCAAACACTGCAGATGTTTATGTTTCTCATACCTGAGAGTGTTAAATGCCTTGCAGAATTTCAACAAACACCATATTCTTTCAGACCCCCATTCCCTAATCACACAGAATTGCTGTCTATCTGTACTGTCCAGGGGACGGGATAGCTCAGTGGTCGGAGCACTCTCTTTCCCCCAGCCAAGTTAAGCAGCGTCGAGCGTGGTTACCAGTTGCATGGGTGACCGTTTGCGCGCCTTGGCTTCAGTACAGTTCCCCCAGATCACCCAGCTGTAAATGGGTACCTGCCCTCTTAAGGGTCAGGGAAGGTAAAGCAGCGAGGGAGAGGAGATGGGTGCCGCCCTCAATATGCTGGCCCTAGAGAAGTGAGGTCTCTGACGCCTCGCTCCCCTACGACCTTATAGGTTATGGGACTCCTTTACCTTTCCTTTTACCCTGTACTTTCTTTCTCTATCCTTTCAACAGAGGATTCTGAGCAGCTAGACTTCAGCAACAATCATTCCACTACCGTAACGCTGACCAAAACAACACAACAACAACAAAAAAAACCTTCTCTAGTTGCCACGCACAAAGAGTTAAACACCAGTTTTGCGTAGAAGAATGCTGATTATTGTTACCCTGGCCCTAACCGACCCCACCCCTAATGGGACGCCAGGTATTCACCTTGCCATAATTATTATCAGCCCTTTGGGGACCCCCTACTTCCCCTGAACGCTTCTGTCAGTCTGTTCATCATTATTATTATCATCGTCAGAGAGTGACCGAGATTTCAGTGGTGCAAATGAGGGACAGAAAGTTCACGTCTGCTGCTAAATACTGTGTAATGAAGCAAGACAGACCCAAAAAGAAAAACGGGGGGGGGGAGGGGGGGGGCAGGGCTTCCTACTACTTAGCGCTAAGTTACACGTCACGCGTATTACCCACAACATACATGCACCTTCGGATGAGACTATAAACCGAGGCCCCGTGTGCGAACGCACGCAGAACATCTTGCACACACGTTTGAACTTGTTCCACCTTTTCAGAAGCGTAGACCATTGTATACCAGTAGCAGCGGATGACAAAAGTAAGAAAACAAGCCCAGCATGCACACAGGTGTCGTGTTTAGACACCATCCCGGAGGTTGGTCGGATCTTAAGAGCTGTGTACAGCATCGTTCTGGCAACTTCTGCGATGGCACTGGAACCATGTGTATCGGCGATTGCCTTTCCAATGGACCATTCCAGCAACGAGGAGAGAGGGGAAGTGGAGGGGGGTGGGGGTGGGAGTCTGCTGCATGGGTAACAGCTTGCCCTCCATACTGACCTACTTACCCAGGCTTTTCGCTCTGGAGTAAAAACACCTGGAGCGCAACTCCATAGTCTTACTACGAGACTGACGGATGCCTGCTAGCCTACATGCACCTGGATTTTCACCAATGAAAAGATTAGGAAGAGAGTGAGGAGGGTGCAGGTGGGGAAGACTGAACGAGACGTCAGCTAGAGTTAGGACGAAGGGAGGACAGAGGAGGAACACAGATATGTGTGTGTGTGTGTGTGTGTATATATATATAAGAAGAACATGATTATGATACCATTAAAGCTCATAAAGCGAGTCAAAACAGCTGTATAATATACATATATATATATATATTTATTTATTTATATATATATACATACATACATACATATACATATATATATACATATATATATATATATAATATATATATATCTATAAGAACGTGGTTATGATACCATTAATGCTCATAAAGCGGGCAAAAACAGCTGTATAATGTACACATATATATATATATATTTATTTATTTATATATATATATATAATGATATATATATATATTATATATATTATATATATATATGTATATATAAGAACGTGATTATGATACCATTAATGTCCATAAAGCGGGCAAAAAACAGCTGTATAATATACTTTTATATATATATATATATATATATATATATATAGACAGAAATCAAAGTCAGAATAGCCATGGCAACATCTTCCATGACAAAACTCACCACCATATGGAAAAGTAAAGAGATCAGTTTCCCAATCAAACTAAAGCTCTACAAAGCCCTAATTCAGTCGATCCTGCTGTACGGAAGTGAAACCTGGACATTGACTGCTGAAACAGCAAAGCGAATCCAGTCATTCGAAACAAAATGCCATAGAAAACTACTGGGCATATCCTGGAGAGAACGAAAGACCAACGAATTTGTCAAGAGTCAAATAACACGGCTGGCAGGTCCACAGGAACCCCTTCTCACCATCGTCAAGAAGAAAAAGCTGACATGGTTCGGCCACGTCACCCGCCACAACACTCTGCCCAAAACAGTACTGCAGGGAACACTCGAAGGTGGCAGAAGGAGGGGAAGACAGAACAAGTCATGGATGGACAACATCAGAGAATGGACCAGGATGAATGACTCGGCACTACTGCGCAGAGCCGAGGACCGAGATGGATGGAGGAGGCTTACCACGGCATCGTCTTTCATGTCTCCCCCACGACCGCCAAGGTCACGGGTCTGATGATGATGATGACATATTATATATATAAATTATATATATATATATATATATATATATATATATATATATATATATATATATATATAAGAATGTGATTATGATACCATTAATGTCCATAAAGCGGGCAAAAAACAGCTGTATGATTTAAAAGTCACAGACATGACCTGAAACAATCCCAGAGATTCTAAATGCCACCGAATTTATTGATTTCAATATTTATTCCCGCTGCCATTTCCCAGCAAATCTTTCTGTTGGTCAAGTGTGTGTGTGTGTGTGTTGTGTGTGTGTGTGTGTGTGTGTGTGTTTGTGTGTGTGTGTCTGTGTGTGGTGTTGTGTGTGTGGTGCGCGTGTGTGTGTGTCGCGCGTGTGTGTGTGTGCACGGTGTGTGTGTGTGTGCGTGTGTGTGTGTGTGGGTGTGTGTGTACGTGTGTGTGTGTATGTGTGTGTGTGCATGTGTGTGTGTGTGTGTGTGATGTGTGTGTGTGTGTGTGTCGTGTGTGTGTGTGTGTGTGTGTATGTGTGTGTGTGTGGTGTGTATGTGTACGTGTGTGTGTGTGCGTGTGTACGTGTGTGTGTGTGGTGTGTGTACGTGTGTGTGTGTGCGTGTGTGTGTGTGTGTGTGTGTGTGTGTGTGTGTGTGTGTGTGGTGTGTGTGTGTGTGTGTGTGTGTATGTGTGTGTAGTGTGTGTGTGTGTGTTGTGTGTATGTGTGTTGTGTGTGTGTGTGTGTTGTGATGTGTGTGTGTGTGTGTGTGTGTGTGTTGTATGTGTGTGTATGTGTTGTTGTTGTTGTCTTCAATTTAACGTCTGTTCACTCTTAGTGATATTAGACGAGGGATGTGGAAAATGAAGAGGAAGTTAAAACAGAGAAGGGAATGGAAAGAGAAAAGAATGATTAGGTAACATGTGTGTTGGTATTTTCATGCAACTAAAAAAGGGGGGGGGGGGGATCTTAAACATGAGTAAAAATTTAAATTCAACAAATTGTTAACATGAAATAACTATGAAGTAACTACAACAAATACTCTAATGGGCTGTGCAATAGACATTTAACAATGGCAAAGGCTAATTTTGGATTTTTAAATACTGTTTCCACAGACTGCTCACAAAACGTGGGTAAAAAAGGTTTTACAATTGGACACTCAAATATGATGTGAGTGT
>CM054160.1:39606175-39641175 GCA_028751875.1 Rapana venosa | reverse complement strand
TCGATATAAAAGAATAAATAAATAAATAAATAAATAAATAAATGCATGCATTCAGCGAAGTGGGCAGCACAGGTGTGGGGGTGTGCATGGTGTGAGTGTGTGTGTGTGTGTGTGTGTGGGGGGGGGGGGGGGGGGGTATTTATTTATTTATTTATTTATTTATCTATTTATTTAATTCTTTTATTTTCTTCATTTATATCGAAGATAATAGAAAAAGCACTTGTGTGCTTTTTTACATCCAGTCCCCAGTGTGTATGCGGTTTTTGTCAATTTTGTCATCTGTTCCCACCAGCACACAATGGCCTACTCTTATGAAAGCGGAACAGGATTTAATGTGTGCGTAAGATGTTCTGCGTGCGTTTGCACACAGGGCCTCAGTTTAAAACCTTTTTTAAAAAAATGTGGGGTTTATAGTCTCATCCGAAGGACTTTTGGGGAGAGTGGAGTCGGCACTGATGTTAACTCCAGGGGAAAAATATCCCTTGAACGGGAATCAAACCCAGGTCATCAGATTGCGAGTGTAATGTTCTAACCATGGGCGTGTGTGGTGTGTGTGTGTGTGTGTGGGGGGGGGGGGGGGGGGGGGGGGGGGGGATGGGGGATGGGTGTGAGTGGGTGGGTGTGTGGGTGTGAGTATGGGTATGTGTGTGGTTTGTGTGTGTGTGTGCGTGTGTGTGTGAGTGTGGAGCGTGTGTCTTGAACCTTCAAAATGATTGTTCAAAACAACAAGTGTTTTCTCTCTCTCTCTCTCTCTCTCTCTCTCTCTCTCTCTCTCTCTCTCTCTCTCTCTCTCTCTCTCTCTTCTTCTTCTTTCTTGCATCCACCCTCTTCATGTTTACAACCCTGCTTACAAATGACATTTAATCATCATCATCAACCATTACACCCAGTGGTGTGTAGGGCAGCAACAAAGCGCTTCCACTCCTGCCTATCCTGGGCCAACCTAGTCACTGATCCCCAAGAGTGCTGCATGGCCTTCATCTCACTTTCTACAGTCCTCCTCCACGTTGCTTTTGGTCTTCCTTTCTTTCTCCTTCCTTCTGGGGTCCAGTGCAATGCTGTTCTTGTGGTTGACTGTGGGTCTCTTCGGAGGATGTGCCCAATCCACTTCCACAGTCGTCTGGTGATGGTGGTTCCCATGTCTTCTTGCCTGCATCTCCGTAGTAGGTCTTAAATGACATTTGAATATCCAAAAGTGTTACATTTATCATCAGGTATCATCCCACTGTGGCCCTACTAAGCAAACAGAATGATATCAAGGTACTGCTTTATCATCACTACCATCATCATCATCATCATCATCATCATCGATCCCTTGTCCCAGATGGTCATCACTGAGACACGCAGGATGCGTTGGTCAACAGTGGCCTCCAGGCCGGTCAGTCTGTCTTCAGCCTTTCTCAGCAACAACAGCACAGCTCTCCATATCCAGGCCGTGTGGTCCAGTCTGTGATGTGAGTTCTGCATCATCCTCCAGTTCTGCCTCTGTCTGTCTGTCTGTCTGTCTGCCCCTGACTGCCATGTCTTCCTCCTCCCTCAAGTGTCTGTCCCCTGTGGACTAGTCTCAGTAAGAGAGCTACAAGGTGACCAAACCATACCAGCTTCCTCCTCTTTACAGCAGTGCAGCCAGAAGAATAATAATAATAAATGAAATTTGTATAGCGCTATATCTTGCAAAGACAAATCAGAGCGCTTGCATTCATAATATTCTTAAAGAATCATGCAGCCAATAACTATCAAAAAGCTTAAACAAAAATTCAAATGTACACACACACACACACACACACACACACACACACACACACACACACACAGGTTGTAGGCTTTGGCAGGGTAATGGGATTTGGGCTGTTGAAGGCAGGGGCAGTTTTGAGATGAAAGAGGGAAAAAGTTAGGTTTGAAACAAATATGTCTTGAGGCTGGATTTATATCCGTCATATGTAGGCCTCTGTCGAAGAGAGAGAGGAAGGTTGTTCCAGATGGATGGACCAGAAACAGAGAAAGAGCGACGACCAACCGTGGATTGGTTGAATCTAGGTGTTCGTAAGCACAAGGTGTCTGCAGCAGAGCGGAGGGAACGAGAAGGAGTGTACAGGTGAAGACATTCACAGAGGTAGGAGGGTGCTGTTTGGTGGAGACATTTGTAACAGAGGGTACTGATCTTATAGTTTACTCTCTGTGGCACATGCAGCCAGTGGAGAGATCGCAAGAGAGGAGTAATGTGTTCAGATTTTTTCTTTCTGAGGACTAGGCAAGGAGTACTTTAGCCTCTAACAAACTGGTCATGTTGAGTGAGGTCTTCTACATCGCAAGAGAGATATAAAGGCATTCTTTGAAAGAGGACATGGCTGCCACATTACAGTCTTTACATTTTTAACGCTTTTATGCTCTTCATCACTGGCTTCACTTTGGCAAGTCTGCTCGGAAATCATAAAATCCCACTGGAGAGACGCTGCCTGATATATAAGGCCTGCATCACACCTGTTCTCCTGTATGGCTCGGAGACGTGGATTTTCACAAAAAACTGTCGATCGTTTGTTGAAGAGCAGTGAAAACCGAATGCGACGCTACATGACAAAGATCAAATGGGAAGACAGGATCACGAATGAAGAACTATGGAAAATGTGCAAAGTTGATGATCTGAAGTCTGTAGCTAGTACCAATAGACTGCGCTGGTTTGGGCACGTTCAACGGAAAGCAGACCACCACATTATAAAAAGAACAATGAACTTCATAGTGGATGGAAAGAGACCAAAGGGAAGAAGACCTAGCAAGACCTGGGCTGGCCTGTATTGCAGATGATCTTTAGAGAAAGGGGCATAAATAAGGAAGAAGCTCAAAACAGAGAGAGATGGAGAAGGCTCATCAATGTCAAACCTCCCCTGGGAGAAACACGACAAAAAAGGAAGAAGAAGAAGAAGAAGAAGAAATCACTGGCTTCACTTTAGATTGCAACAGGCTCATTTCTACACCAACACATGTTCACACTCCGGTGTGGCTTGAAGATCAGCAAAAATATTGGAGGATGAACAACGGAAGCAGCTGAAACACTGAAGCTTTAGTTGCTAAACCGACCGTCCGACAGGAGTTTCCATTTTCTTTCGGTGTCAGCCCTGACACAGCCTCCGTGGCTAGGTGAGGCATTGGCATCACGATTGATGGACATATGTTTTTTGGGCACTTCTCAGATGAACACTCCGGGAGTCACTGGCCACAGTATGCACTCACGGCTAGTTCACCACACTAAAATCACTGAGAGACCGCAATCACACCCAGACCCACACACACACACAAACGGATGACGGGATAGCCTAGTGGTCAGAACATTGCGCTCGCAATCTGACGACCCGGGTTCGATTCCCGTTCAAGGGGGGTATTTTCCCCTGGAGTTAACATCAGTGCAGACTCCACTCTCCCCAAAAGTCCTTCCGATGAGATTATAAACACCGAGGCCCCGTGTGCAAACGCACGCAGAACATCTTGCGCACACGTTAAATCCTGTTCCGCTTTTTGTAAGAGTAGGCCACTGTGTGCCAGTGGTGGGAACAGATGACAGAATTGACAAAACCGCATACACACGGGGGGACTGGATGTAAAAAAAAGTACATGAGTGCTTATTCCGTTATCCTCGATATAAAAGAATAAATAAATAAATAAATAAAATAAAATAAAATAAATGTGTACGTTTAGCTGTTTTCCAGTACCTCACCATATAGGCAGCCACACTCCACCTTCAGAGGAAAGAAAAGTACGATTCAGTGATGGTGAAAAATTGATGTCAGATGTGGACTTTTTTTTTTAAAATAAAAAACCAACAAAATCATGAAACTCAACAAGATCTGTGGTAATTACTTTTTTTTTTTTTGGCAACTGAACAAGTCTCGACAAAAGTGACAATTTCTTGATCTTATGTTGATTTTTTTTTTTTTTTTTGGGGGGGGGGGGGTGGTGAAGTATCATTCATCTGTACTTACTCACCTCTGAACAGAACCTGTAAACGGAAATCTCCGCTGCCTCTCTGGTTGGTGACCGTCACCTTATAGAAACCTGCCGCTGTCTCATCCATGACCTTGTCCACTGTCACGGTACACCACGACTGGTAGACGACGCCTGCTTTCGCTTCACATGATCCCCTCACTTGGATCTCGTTGTCGTCAACAGATGACTGTGTTTCGTTTCCCATGGGTCCCAGGTACTGAAAGGTGACCTGGTTGGGCACAGGGTAGGCGGTGACATCAAAGGTTGTGGACACAGACTCGTTGTTGAAGTTGACTTCTCCAACGTCCTGTGGTCCTCTTGGAGAACCTGGGCCATACATTTCAAGGCAGAGACTTTCAACCATCAGTCAACAATCGAAGCAGTTTTCGGTAGTACCTACTAAAACCAACACCAACCCCACCAAGAGAAAGAAGGTGGCAGGATGGTTGGTTTAGGCATTCGCCCGCTGACAAGTAAACCGTGAGGTTCTGGGCTTGATTCTTCCCAGCCTCACTCGCCCTTTCTTCTCAGTTTGATGGGGGAAAACCTTGAACAAAATGTCGAGCCTTTCAGCGAAGACTCTATATCAGAGGTACGTACTTGTGTGCTTGCTGACAGACTTCTGCAGATTACTGACAGACCTGTGCACATTACTGACAGACCTGTGCACATTACTGACTGACAGACCTGTGCACATTACTGACAGACCTGTGCACATTACTGACAGACATACCTGTGCACATTACTGACAGACCTGTGCACATTACTGACAGACCTGTGCACATTACTGACAGACATACCTGTGCACATTACTGACAGACCTGTGCACATTACTGACAGACCTGTGCACATTACTGACAGACCTGTGCACATTACTGACAGACAGACCTGTGCACATTACTGACAGACAGACCTGTGCACATTACTGACAGACCTGTGCACATTACTGACAGACATACCTGTGCACATTACTGACAGACAGACCTGTGCACATTACTGACAGACCTGTGCACATTACTGACAGACATACCTGTGCACATTACTGACAGACCTGTGCACATTACTGACAGACCTGTGCACATTACTGACAGACCTGTGCACATTACTGACAGACCTGTGCACATTACTGACAGACAGACCTGTGCACATTACTGACAGACATACCTGTGCACATTACTGACAGACCTGTGCACATTACTGACAGACCTGTGCACATTACTGACAGACCTGTGCACATTACTGACAGACAGACCTGTGCACATTACTGACAGACAGACCTGTGCACATTACTGACAGACCTGTGCACATTACTGACAGACATACCTGTGCACATTACTGACAGACAGACCTGTGCACATTACTGACAGACCTGTGCACATTACTGACAGACATACCTGTGCACATTACTGACAGACCTGTGCACATTACTGACAGACCTGTGCACATTACTGACAGACCTGTGCACATTACTGACAGACCTGTGCACATTACTGACAGACAGACCTGTGCACATTACTGACAGACAGACCTGTGCACATTACTGACAGACCTGTGCACATTACTGACAGACCTGTGCACATTACTGACAGACCTGTGCACATTACTGACAGACCTGTGCACATTACTGACAGACCTGTGCACATTACAGACAGACCTGTGCACATTACTGACTGACAGACCTGTGCACATTACTGACAGACATGTGCACATTACTGACAGACAGACTTGTGCACATTACTGACAGACCTGTACACATTACTGACAGACATGTGCACATTACTGACAGACCTGTGCACATTACTGACAGACAGACCTGTGCACATTACTGACAGACCTGTGCACATTACTGACAGACCTGTGCACATTACAGACAGACCTGTGCACATTACTGACTGACAGACCTGTGCACATTACTGACAGACATGTGCACATTACTGACTGACAGACCTGTGCACATTACTGACTGACAGACCTGTGCACATTACTGACAGACCTGTGCACATTACTGACAGACATACCTGTGCACATTACTGACAGACCTGTGCACATTACTGACAGACCTGTGCACATTACTGACAGACCTGTGCACATTACTGACAGACAGACCTGTGCACATTACTGACAGACCGGTGCACATTACAGACAGACAGACCGGTGCACATTACAGACAGACAGACCTGTGCACATTACTGACAGACCTGTGCACATTACTGACAGACCTGTGCACATTACAGACAGACCGGTGCACATTACTGACAGACCTGTGCACATTACTGACAGACCTGTGCACATTACTGACAGACAGACCTGTGCACATTACTGACTGACCTGAGGTTCTGTGTGCGAACGCATGCAGAACGCCTTGCGCACACGTTAAATCCCATTCTGCTTTTCAGAAGAGTATGCCATTGTGTGCCGGTGGGAATAGATGACAAAATTGACAAAACTGCATATAAACAGGGACTGGATGTTAAAAATTTTTTAAAGCACACAAGTGTTTATTCCGTTATCCTCGAAATAAAAGAATATTTTATTCATTTATTTATTTATTTATTTTATTCTTTTATATCAAGGATAATGGAATAAGCACTTATATGCTTTTTTTTACACCCAGTATGCGGTTTTGTAAATCCTGTCATCTGTTCCCACCGGCACACAATGGCCTACTCTTACGAAAAGCGGAACAGTATTTAACGTGTGCGCAAGATGTTCTGCGTGTGTTCGGCACACGGGGGCCTCGGTTTATAGCCTCATCCGAAGGACTTTTGGGGAGAGTGGAGTCTGCACTGATGCTAACTCCAGGGGAAAATATCCCCTTGAACGGGAATCGAACCCGGGTCGTCAGATTGCCAGCGCAATGTTCTAACCACTAGGCTACGAGCCTCTGAAAGGAGCCGAAGGGCAAGCCAAGGTAGTACCATAGCATCCACACAGAAAAAGAAAAGGACGTCCCACTTGCACCCTTTGTAGCCCCAAAGCAGTCGTTTTCTCATGACAGCAGAACAAGACCTTGCCCAATGAACGCTCACCTAACTGAACAAAATGAATGGCCCCCACATTCCTGCACACACACACACACACACACACACAGAGACTTGTACAACTGTTGAAGAGTCACGAGTACATCGTGTCAGACACCCCTCTTCACCGGGAATTTCTGGTTTTGTTGTTGTTGTTGTGCCTGTGCACTTTTTAGTCATTAGGCAGTATGAGAATAACTATCTGAAGAGATTAGCCCCCCCTCCCCCCCCAACCTCCACCACCCCCTAAAAATTTTGTGTGTGTGTTTTTGTTGTGCATGGGCACTTTTATTCATTAGGCACATTGAGAATAACTATCTGAAGAGATTATCACCCCCCCCCCCCCGAACCAGGTCACCAGCTCGAGCTCTGAGGTTCTTCATCCATGGAGAGATTTGGCGTATGCAACCTTTTTTTTTTTTTTTTTTTTTTGCCACCACCATGAAGAAAGATGCGATCTGACTTTGGGAATGTTTGCTAGGTATGTTTGTGTTTCCGTAACCCTACCCAGCGCTGACAGGGTCTTCAGCAGGCGCATTATACATGAAAGGGGAATTCAGGCACCGGCAGGTCTGCACCTGAAGTTGACCTGGGTGATAATATCACCCCCACCCCTTCATTCACTAAACGCCGCCAACAAGATTCGAACCCACGACTTCATGGACCCGTGGATTGAAGTCCAACGCTCTTAACCCTGTGACGAGGCGAAAGCTTAAGGTGTCTTCAGCGATCCATGTTCCTCAAGAAAACAACCAACCCGAAAATCCAAACACATGGAGGGGGGAAAGAACCCAAACAAAACATAAAAGTCAAACAAACCGACACAAAAGCCAAATGTGATGAATAAACTCACAACCACTGGCTTCCTCTACTCACATCGTACAAACAGGGATCTTGGTGTACCGGTGAACTTGGGCCCCATTCCGTTGTCTGCCGTACATTGATACTGCCCGCTGTCCTCACACCTGCTGACCACCACATATCTCAGATACGTTTTTTTGCTGGCCAGCACAGTGTTGTTGTTTGTGTTCGCCAGACTTAGGGTGGGATCAGGCTGTCCATTGCTGTTCTGACAGCGAAACTCCACAGACGTGTGTTCGTTCACGGTTTGGTCAACCTGCTGTTGGTTGATTCCCAAAATAACTTCTGTAGGAGGATCTAAGGGGGGAAAAAACAAAATTAAACAAAATTAATCAGGAAGTGACATCATGATCAACTTCTCTCTCACATTCCAAAAACAAAATTAAACAAAATTAATAAGGAAGTGACAGCATGATCAACTTCTCTCTCACATTCCAAAAACAAAAATTTAACAAAATTAATCAGGAAGTGACATAATGACTACTTCTCTCTCACATTCCAAAAACAAAATTAAACAAAATTAATAAGGAAGTGACATTGTGATCAACTTCTCTCTCACATTCCAAAAACAAAATTAATAAGGAAGTGACATCATGATCACTTTTCTCTCACATTCCCCTTCCTCCTCCCTTCCCTCCATATAAACATGCTCACATATGCAGGAACATGAATATGTACTCATTCCTTTATTCTTTTATTTTCAGGATACTGGAATAAGCCACTCATGTGCTTCTTACATCCAGTCCCTGCGTGTTAACAGTTTGTAAATTTTTCCATCCATTCCCACCAGCATGCAATGGTCTACTTTTCTGAAAGGTGGAACAGGTTTTAACGTGTGTACAAGATTTGTCGGGGGGGGGGGGGGGCGGAGCGGATTTAGCACTGATGTTAATTCCTGGGGGGAAAATCCCCTTTAATGGGCTTGAGGGCTTAAACTGGGGCTCAAACATGGGCTTTCAAATCATGTGTGCAATGTTCTAACCACCAATAATTAAATCCTGTCCCCTAAAGGTACTTTTGTAGATGGATGCACGCACGCACGCACGCGCACACACACACACACACAAAGGGCCTAGGGGTGGGGAGTGTCTTTAATCACACTCGATTAAAGAAAAACCTACCCAGTGCAATCATATGGTCAGAAGCAAATATATTCCTTGTATGTTTGTCCGTCGTGTCCGATAATGACCTCCAAAACAGCAGAGAAGGCAGCTGCTGTTTTGGAAACTGGGCAGAAATTTGATTATAGTGGAGATGCCTTGCCCACAGTACATCCCCACTCTCTCAGCCAAGTGGGCATAAGGACAGTCAGCGTTAGAGATGTTCTCCAAAGGCCAACCAGCCCCCAGGGCTGCAGCACATAAGGACTGTGCGAGTCAAGCCTCCTAGTCAGAGAGTCATAGTCGACCACTAAAGACTAAGCTGTAAAGTGGAATTCCATGAGTGGGAAAGAAAGCCACTGGTCATACAGCCTCTCACTTTGCTGTTGTTGCCCCCAGCGTCAATGGTTTAATCAAGAACTGGGATAAAGCCCAGGCGCTGACGGCATGGCAAATATATTCACATGTACAAAGACCTTTGTCAGCGATGTCATCGCTTTCAGACGTCTCTCAGTCTCAGCATCTATGGACGAGTGAACTGGTGATGTGTGAATGGTGATGAACAGGCAGCTGGGTGAGGGGGGTCAGTTTTTAGGGAGTGATTGGTGGTGACTTATGCGCTTTGATTTGTCTATGCGCTTTGATTTGTCTTTGCAAGATATAGCGCTTATATAAGTTCCATTTATTATTATTATTATTAAATCAGACTGCGATTTGATCATGTGACTTTTGCCTGTGGTCAATGGAATAGTGAGTGATGGAAGGGATGTCACGGGCCAATGAATGTCATTTCAATTTTATTTTTGTATGTTCTAAGTTTTCCCTCGTCATATCCACGGCTTGAGCGTTGTGGATTTTGAATTGTATAGGATTGGTGTGATACAATACAAATAAAGTGTTACTGTTGTTTGGGGAACTTTGGTAAATGTATAGCAATTACCAACAGATGTTAAATCACCAGATTGCTGTTCAAGATAACTTTTTTTTTTTAAAGAATCTCTAGTTCAAACCTAGCTGCCCCTGGGTTTGCAAAAAAAAATGGAGATGTGCCCAGCCTTCCTTGTCAATGCCAGTATGGATTCAAATACTCAACACCCACATTACATGATAATAATAATAATAATAATATGGAATATTTATAGCTGCCGAATCTTGTAAAGCAAACAAAAGCAAAGCGCTTACATTCAAAAGCTATAGAAATTGAGTGGAGAGTTTTCAGTCTTCAGGAATTTACTCTACTGTGGACTTCAAGTTATCATAAACCAAGACGAAATCTGCACCCCCTAAGGATCAGGAAACATAGCACCCAAGCTAAATTTATGGAGCGAGGTTTGAAAGGAAAAGATCCTTCTCTGTAGGAAGATCTGGTCATTATGTGAGGAACTGTTCGAACCCTGCAGCCAGGTAGGAAAGGCCGTTTCTTCTAGAAGAGCCCGAACAACATCATTTTACGCTAAGGAATATTTTTATTTATTTATTTATTTATTCTTTTACATCGAGGATAATGGAATAAGCGCGCATGAGCTTTTTTACATCCAGTCCCCGTGTGTATGCGGTTGTGTAAATTTTGTCATCTGTTTCCACCGGCACACAATGGCCTACTCTTCCAAAAAGCGGAACAGGATTTAACGTGTGCGCAAGATGTTCTGCATGCGTTCGCACACGGGGCCTCGGTTTATAGTCTCATCCGAAGGACTTTGACATTCAGTTCGATTTTTTGGTCAAACTGGGAAGAAAGGGCGAGGCTGGGAATAGAACCCAGAACCTCACGGTTAACTTGTTGGCAGGCGAACGTCTTAACCATCCTGCCACCTTCCTTCCATATAAAGTATATGCCACTGATCATGCGGCCTAATAATATCACGCACATGACGTAGCAAAGGACAGAAGAAAAAGGAGGCTCTACTTAGTTGTGAAAAAGCAGTCAGCAAACTGGTCACTTCAGCAGTTTGGGCTTGTCCCAAGCAAAAAAAAACCAAACCTACAGCAAGAAAAGTGACGGGTTCACACGAATCTATAACCCATCCCCTACGAGGAAAAGCAATGCAAAGCACGTTATTGCTTTTTCCTTTTCCTTTTTGGGGTTGGGTTTTTTTTTGCTGCCTCATCTTCTGTTGTTCCTGTTCCCAAGCTGTACATTTCAATTTCTCTGTACCAGCCATACCCAGGTCCATTGTGTCGCATCCTCTGGGTAGGATGTCCACATGGAGTCTACTGATCAATGTCAGGCTGCCATGGGACCACCAGACACAGGGGCCCTGCACTGCTCATGGTGGTGTTCAGTGCGCCTGTTCAGCGCTAACATATGAGTGACACCACCCACTAAGCCCCCTACTGATGATAGTGTTATCTGAATTGCGGAGGTGAGTGAGTCGCCCACCCATGGTAGCAACCACCACAATGTCCCTCCGATGACCCTCCCCCATGAACCTCCAACCCCAACGGCTTTGACTCAACCTCACCGCAGGCACTGACGTGTATGAGAAACAGTGTGTGGGGGAACAAAAACCTGAAGTAACCATGAGACCCGCGCAGTCAGGGCCACCGAATCAGACTTTAACAATATAGACATACTGCCAGAAGATGAGGACAACGTAATGATGCTGCTATGGAAGAGCACATGCTTTGAGACTGTTTGACAGGGTTTTACTCTACGCTTTCTATCATGATGTATCCTGGCGTCATCCGGGCCCGAGAGATACAGACACCTGCAGTGTTAGGTCAGGTAATTTGAGCAACCGTCTCAAATCACTTCTGTAAAGTGGGTGAAGCTCAAATGAGCTGTCCCAATGAGCCCACAGTACACTCGCTCTTGGTAGGAACTAGTCCGAGTTTGAACAAACCCCTATGGCTCTTATGGGATTCGAACCCTAGTCCGAGTTTGAACAAATCCCTATGGGTCTTATGGGATTCGAACCCTAGTCCGAGTTTGAACAAATCCCTATGGCTCTTATGGGATTCGAACCCTAGTCCGAGTCTGAACAAATCCCTAAGGCTCTTATGGGATTCGAACCCTAGTCCGAGTTTGAACAAACCCCTATGGCTCTTATGGGATTCGAACCCACGACCTTTCGAATACAGATAGGAAACTTCCTGAAATCATGACAACGAAGGATCGATTGTCTTGCTGCTGTCTTAAAGTCATGTCTGCTCTCTCCAGAACCGGACACAATGTCAGTCCCTGGACAATGGAAAGAAGGCTAAGCTCTGTGTGGAAATGTACCTAGGACACTGACCCAGGGGATGAACAGTCACTAGTCCTTAAAACAAATGGCTGGTCCTGCTCACACACACACCTACAAAGTCCTGCAGCTAACCAGCATGTACATTTAAGTTGCACACCCTACAATTTCAGATGTGCTGGAATACATTTAAATCAGGAAATAATAAAGGCTTTCATTTATACCCTAGCATTTTGCAAAGCTTTATTTTAGCAGGGTTTTTTCCCCCTATTATACAGGCTTTATGCAAGTGTGGAGAAAGCTCAACTTTACCTTACAATAATAGAATTATGACTTCAAAATGACCAAAGATTAATGCGCACATGTGTGAGAGAGAGAGAGAGAGAGAGAGAGAGAGAGAGAGAGAGAGAGAGAGAGAGAGAGAGAGAGAGAGAGAGAGAGAGAGAGAGCGAGCTAGCTCAAACTCAAACTCAAAACTGCTTAGTATTTTTCAAGAAATATAAGGAAAAGCACAAAAAACAAAATGTTATTATATAACCACAACCAAAATCAGTTACAAAAAATATGACTTCAGAAACCACGATATCTCTCTCTTATTCTAACAGCTTTACACAAATACAAAGCAAGGCTGCGCACAATCTCAGGGTGACTAGAAGCCATTGAGTAAACAGAATCTAAATGAATTAGGCTGTCTACTATATTTAACAGGAATGTAATTATAACATCTTCTAATAATAATAATAATGTACGGAATTCATACAGCGCTGAATCTTGTAAAGTAAACAAATACTAGTACTAGACAGCGCAACACAAAATGGACTTCATCTTCCACTGCTTGCTTATATAATGGTCATAGCAACCTGAGGTAATCAACATATATTCTATATATCTAAATTTATGAACATTTATGTCTGATACACCAAGTCTGAACTTAACACTTACATCCCACACTCAAACAACAGACAGCAACACTTACATCCCACACTCTTAACAACAGACAACACTTTTCATCCCACACTCTTAACAACAGACAACACTTACATCCCACACCTCTAACAACAAACAACAACACTTACATCCCACA
This sequence comes from Rapana venosa, assembly GCA_028751875.1. NCBI lineage: Eukaryota > Metazoa > Mollusca > Gastropoda > Neogastropoda > Muricidae > Rapana > Rapana venosa. The sequence continues at coordinate 39,627,950 of CM054160.1, read as the reverse complement.
CTCTTAACAACAACAACACTTACATCCCACACTCTAACAACAAACACAACACTTACATCCCACACTCTTAACAACAGACAACAACACTTACATCCCACACTCTTAAACAAACAACAACACTTACATCCCACACTTTAACAAACAACACTTAACCCACATACAACACCCTTCCCCCCTTTAAAACACAACCTTATCCCACACTCTTAACAACAGACAACACAAACCACCACTTACATCCCCACACCTTAACAACAGACTAACACCACTTACATCCCACACTCTTAACAACAGAAACAACACTTACATCCCACACTAAAATCTTAACAACACAACACTTACATCCACACTCTTAACAACAGACAACAACACTTACATCCCACACTCTTAACAAACAAACCTACATCCCACACTTTAACAACAGGGCAAACAACACTTACATCCCACACTCTTTAAAAAAACAACACTTTACATCCCCCACTCTTAAACAACAGACAACAACACTTACATCCCACACTTCAACAACCACACCAACAACAACAAAACCCTTTCATCCCACACTCTTAACAACAGACAACAACACTTACATCCCACACTCTTACAACAGACAACAACACTTACATCCCACACTCTTAACAACAGACAACACTTACATCCCACACTCTAACAACAGACAAAACACTTACATCCCACACTTTAACAACAGACAACAACATTACCCACACCTTAACAACAGACAACAACACTTACATCCCACCTTAAAAAACGCAACAACACTTACATCCCACACTTAACAACAGACAACACAACTTACATCCCACACTCTTAAACAACAGACAACAAACATACATACCACACACTTAACAACAGACAACAACACTTACATCCACACTCTTAACAACAGACAACAACACTTACATCCCACACTCTTAACAACAGACAACAACACTTACATCCCCCACTCTTAACAACAGACAAAACACTTACATCCCACACTTTAAAAACAGACAACAACACTTACATCCCACCTTAAACAACAGACAACAACACTTACATCCCACACTCTTAACAACAGACACAATTACATCCCACACTCTCAACAACAGACAACAACACTTACATCCCACACTCTTAACAACAGACAACAACACTTACATCCCACACTCTTAACAACAGACAACAACACTTACATCCCAACTCTTAACAACAACACAACACTACACCCCACTCTTAACATACAGACAACACAACTTACATCCCACACTCTTAACAACAGACAACAACACTTATCCTCCCTCACCACCTTACAATCCAACACTTAGACAACAACACTTACATCCCACTCTTAACATCAAACACAACACTTACATCCCACACTCTTAAATCAAAGACACAACACTTACATCCCACACTCTTAACAACAGACAACAACACTTACATCCCACACTCTAACACAAACAACAACACTTACATCCCACACTCTTAACAAACACACTTACATCCCACACCCTTAACAACAGACAACAACACTTACATCCCAGACTCTCAAAACAGACAACAACTTTACATCCCACACCTTAACATCAAAACAACAACACTTAACACTCTCTTAACAACAGACAACAACACTTACACCCCACACTCTTAACAACAGTCAACAACACTTACATCCCCACACTCTTAACATCAACAACAACACTTACATCCACACTCTTAACATCAAACACAACACTTACTCACCCTTAACAACGACAACAACACTTACATCCCACCACTTAAAACATCATACACCAACTAAACACTTACCCCCCACACTCTTAACATCAAAACACACAACACTTACACCCCCACACCTTAACAATCAAAACAACAACACTTACACCCACACCTTAACATCAAACAACAACCTTACACCCCCACACTCTTAACACAAACAACAAACACTTACACCCCACACCTTAACATCAACAACCCACCACCAACACCCCCACACTCTTAACAACAGCAACAACACTTACATCCACACTCTAACAACAAACAACAACACTTACATCCCTACATTCTTAACAACAAACAACACTTACATCCCACACTTTACACAAAACAACAACTTACATCCACACTCTTAACAACAAACAACAACACTTACATCCCACACTCTTAACAAAACAACAACACTTAATACCACACTCTTAACAACAAACAACAACACTTACATCCCACACTTTAACAACAAACAACAAACACTTACATCCCACATCTCTAACACAAACAACAACACTTACACCCCACACTCTTACATCAACACAACAACAACACTTACATCCACATTCTTAACAATCAAAACAACTTACATCCACACTCTTAACACAACAACAACATTACATCCCACACTCTTAACAACAGACAACAACACTTACATCCCACACTCTTAACAACAGACACAAACACTTACATCCCACCTCCTAACAACAACAAACAACTTACATCCCACACCTCTTAACATCAAAACAACAAACTTACATCCCACACTCTCTAAACAACAACACTTACATCCCACACTCTTAACATCAAAACAACAAACTTACACCCCCACACTCTTAACATCAAAACAACGACACTTACACCCCCACACTCTTAACATCAAAAAAACAACACTTACACCCCACCTCTTACATCAAAACAACAACACTTACTAACCACCCACACCTAACTTCAAAATCAACGACACTTACACCCCCACATTCTTAACATCAAAACAAACAACACTTACACCCCCCACACTCTTAACATCAAAACAAACAACACTTACACCCCCACACTCTTAACATCAAAACAACAACACTTACACCCCCACACTCTTAACACATAGACAACAACACTTACACCCCCACACTTAACATCAAAACAATGACACTTACACCCCACACTCTTAACATCAAAACAAACAACACTTACACCCCCACACTCTTAACATCAAAACAACAAACACTTACACCCCCACACTCTTAACATCAAAACAACAACACTTACACCCCCAACTCTTAACATCAAAACAAACAACACTTCACCCACACCCTTAACATCAAAACAAAACACTTACACCCCACACTCTTAACATCAAACAACAACACTTACACCCCACACTCTTAACATCAAAACAACAACACTTACACCCCCACTCTTAACATCAAAACAAACAACACTTACACCCCACACTCTTAACATCAAAACAAACAACACTTACCCCCACACTCTTAACATCAAAACAAACAACACTTACACCCCCCACACTCTTAACATCAAAACAAAGACACTTACACCCCCACACTCTTAACATCAAAACAAACAACACTTACACCACCCACACTCTTAACATCAAAACAAACAACACTTACACCCCACACCCTTAACATCAAAACAACAACACTTACCCCCCACACCTTAACATCAAAACAAAACACTTACACCCCCACATCTTAACATCAAAACAACAACACACTTACACCCCCACACTCTAAATCAAAGACAACAACACTTACTAACCCACAACCCTTAACATCAAAACAATGACACTTACACCCCCCACACTCTTAACATCAAAACAAACAACATTACACCCCACACTTCTTAACATCAAAAACACAACACTTACACCCCCACACTCTTAACATCAAAACAAAACACTTACACCCCCACACTCTTAACATCAAAACAACAACACTTACACCCCCACATCTCTTAACATCAAAAACAACAACCCACTTACACCCCACACTCTTAACATCAAAACAAACAACACTTACACCCCCACACTCTTAACATCAAAACAACAACACTTACACCCCCACACTCTTAACATCAAAACAAACAACACTTACACCCCCACACTCTTAACATCAAAACAAACAACACTTACACCCCCACACTCTTAACATCAAAACAAACAACACTTACACCCCCACACTCTTAACATCAAAACAAACAACACTTACACCCCCACACTCTTAACATCAAACAAACAACACTTACACCCCACACTCTTAACATCAAAACAACAACACTTACACACCCCCACACCTTAACATCAAAACAAACAACACTTACACCCCACACTCTTAACATCAAAACAAAACACTTACACCCCCACACTCTTAACACAAAGACAACAACACTTACACCCCACACCTTAACATCAAAACAATGACACTTACACCCCACACTCTTAACATCAAAACAAACAACACTTACACCCCACACTCTTAACATCAAAACAAACAACACTTACACCCCCACACTCTTAACATCAAAACAACAACACTTACACCCCCACACTCTTAACATCAAAACAAACAACACTTACACCCCCACACTCTTAACATCAAAACAAACAACACTTACACCCCCACACTCTTAACATCAAAACAAACAACACTTACACCCCCACACTCTTAACATCAAAACAAACAAACACTTACACCCCACACTCTTAACATCAAACAAACAACACTTACACCCCACACTCTTAATATCAAAAGAACAACACTTACACCCCCACACTCTTAACATCAAAACAAATGACACTTACACCCGTACACTCTTAACATCAAAATAACGACACTTACACCCCCACACTCTTAACATCAAAACAACAACACTTACACCCGCACACTCTTAACATCAAAACAACACTTACACCCCACACTCTTAACATCAAAACAAACAACACTTACACCCGACACTCTTAACATCAAAACAAACAACACTTACACCCCACACTCTTTAACATCAAAACAAACAACACTTACACCCCCACACCCTTAACATCAAAACAAACAACACTTACACCCCCACACTCCTAACATCAAAACAAACAACACTTACACCCCCACACTCTTAACATCAAAACAAACAACACTTACACCCCCACACTCTTAACATCAAAACAAACAACACTTACACCCCCACACTCTTAACATCAAAACAAACAACACTTACACCCCACACTCTTAACATCAAAACAAACAACACTTACACCCCCACACTCTTAACATCAAAACAAACAACACTTACACCCCCAACCCTTAACATCAAAACAAACAACACTTACACCCCCACACTCTTAACATCAAAACAAACAACACTTACACCCCCACACTCTTAACATCAAAACAAACAACACTTACACCCCACATTGAACTTGACTGTACTTCCAATCACGTCTGTTGTCCACTGCACGTTGCATCGGAACTGTGAGGACTGATGGTCTGAACGAAGCAATCTCTGTGACACTGCCAGGCTGCTGACGCCATAGTCCCCCTCAAGCAGGACACTGATGTTGCCAACCTTCACCCACTGCAGACGACCTGCTGGCTGACCAACGTTTTCCGTGTTGCACGTGCAGGTGACAGTGGTGTTTTCCGGGATGTAGTCCTCTCCTCCACAGCCTGACAGGGTAGGGGCCAGTGGTTTGGCTGGGAGAGGACACAATGTCAGCACAGTGAGAGTGGAAATTTATACTGCAACCTGAACCGGTCAATCTTACCTGCAGGTACTTTTTTTTTTTCTACGCTCATTTTTTTGGGGGTGTGGTTTTTGTTTTGTGGTTTTTTTCTTTGGGGGGGTGGGGGTGGGGGTGGAGTGCAGCCCTCATCTTCTGAAACATTCCTGTCCTGATGTCCCCTGTGTCACTCAATCCAATCTCTCTGCCAACGTCATGCCTAGGGCTGTCATGTTTTGTTCCCCTGGGTTAAGACAGTCTCCACAAAGAGCTTGTCAATGGTAAGCCGCTTTGAAGCCACCAGCCAGAAGGGCCCTGCACTGCTTCTGGGTCAGTCACATGGGTGGTGACCGTTTTGATCCAAGCTACAAAGTCTCTTATTGTCTGACAACAGCGTTCGCACTGTTACGAAGCCAGACTGAATGCATGCATGCTCAGGCACTCACACCACAGCATCTCTCTGGCGACTATCCTCCTATGACATCTCCAAACCCTGACGGCTTTAAAGACAACTTCACCCCAGGGACTGAAGTGTGTGGAAACTGAATGGTCAGTTAACATGAGACCCATACAACACGGGCCAAACAATCAAAGAAAATGTTCTTTTCTTGCGTAATAAAATGACATGACGATGGCGACGCTACCGATGCGCCAGCTTCGAGTCTCTTTGACACGAGTGTACTCCCTGGTTCCTTTCACGATAATTAGGGCATATCTACCGTTGGGAACAGGGAAACATCGCCGAACAGCCCTCCACTGGACACCAGAGGGAAAACGCAAACGAGGACGACCCAAGAACACTTGCGTCGGACTGTCGAAACAGAGCTGAAGACCTTCCAACATACCTGGGGATCCATTCAGAAGCTGGCCCAGGACAGACAGGAGTGGAGAACATTTGTTGCTGCCCTGCGTGCCAATAATAATAATAATAATAATAATAGATATGAATTATCAGGCCTGATCGACACAGAAGGCCCACAGATATGGTTTAATAATACGGCGACACGCACAGACACCACGTACTGAAATGGCATAATCACGCTGTGTGGTACTGTGTCGAATCAAGTCTTCCCGCTGAGCTCAGATCGGTGGTCTAGAGGTAACGCGCCTGTCTAGAAAGCGAAAAGTCCGGGTCGGAAGTGGGCGGTGGTTCAAATCCCGTTTGGACCCGAAAATTTTTTCCCATCCACCAGACCTTGAGTGGTGGTCTGGGCGCTAGTCTTTCGGATGAAACGATAAACCGAGGTCCCGTGTGTTACACAAAAAATATTTAGCGCACGTAAAAGAACCCACGGCAACAAGAGAGTTGTCCCTGGCAAAATTATGTAGAAAAAAGCCACTCTGATAGGGAAACAAATGCAGTTGTAGACAGGAAAAAAATGAGAAAAAAATGGGTGGCGCTGCTCTGTGGCGACGCGCTCTCCCCGGGGAGAGCAGCCCGAATTTCACGCAGATAAATCTGACGTGACTCAAAGTGATATAAAATAAATAAATAAAAATAAATAAATAAACTCGCTCTGGGTAAGAAGTAAACTTCGATCCTTTCACACCGTATGCCTCCGAAGAATTATCCGGATCTTTCAGCCAGAGAAGATCTCCAATGAAGACCTACTACGGAGATGCAGGCAGGCAGGAAGACATGGGAACCATCATCACCAGACGACGGTGGAAGTGGATTGGGCACATCCTCCGAAGAGACCCACAGTCAATCACAAGAACAGCATTGCACTGGACCCCAGAAAGGAAGGAGAAAGAAAGGAAGACCAAAAGCAACGTGGAGGAGGACTGTAGAAAGTGAGATGAAGGCCTTGCAGCACTCTTGGGGATCAGTGACTAGGTTGGCCCAGGATAGGCAGGAGTGGAAGCGCTTTGTTGCTGCCCTACACACCACTGGGTGTAATGGGTGATGATGATGATGATGATGATGATGAATGATGATGATGATGATGATGATGATGATGATGATGATGGCTAAGGAATGGACGGAGACCCGACAGCAAAACGAAAACAAAGTTATGGGATTCAAACCTGCAACCTTCCAACCAGGAATCTGAGGTGCATTAACCGCACAACCACGGAGACTGGTTAAGGTCCTGAAATTTCAGGGAAGAGAATCATGTACTCCTGTTCTGAAGTGAGGAGTGAACATAATTATGGAGCCTTGCAGACACGGGAGATCAGGCAACACGCTTTCCACACTGAACGCCAAGACTATCTCTCCTCAACATACCAGTTTTCATTTTCACTTGTTCATTTATTTATTTCATTTATAGGGGACAGGATAGCTCAGTGGTCGGAGCACTCGCTCTCCCCCAGCCAAGTTAAGCAGCGTCGAGCGTGGTTACCAGTTTGGATGGGTGACCGTATGCGCGCCTTGGCTTCAGTACAGTTCCCCCAGTTCACCCAGCTGTAAATGGGTACCTGCCCTCTTTAGGGTCAGGGAAGGTAAAGCAGCGAGGGAGAGGAGATGGGCGCCGCCCTCAATATGCTGGCCCCTAGAGAAGTGAGGTCTCCGACACCTCGCTCCCCTACGACCTTATAGGTTATGGGACTCCTTTACCTTTACCTTTTTACCTATTTCATTTATACCACTTTAAGTCACGAGATGTCTCTGCGTGAAATTTGGGCTGCTCTCCCCGGGGAGAGCGCGTCGCCACAAGAGCAGCGCCACCCTTTTATTTTTATTTTTCCTGTCTGCAACTGTATTTGTTTCCCTATCAGAGTGGCTTTTTTCTACAGAATTTTGCCAGGGACAACTTTCTTGCTGTCGTGGGTTCTTTTACGTGTGCGCTAAATAATTTTGTGTAACACACGGGACCTCGGTTTATCGTCTCATCCGAAAGACTAGCGCCCAGACCACCACTCATGGTCTAATGGATGGGGGGAATAAAAGTTTCGGGCCCAAACGGGATTCGAACCACCGCACACTTCCGACCCGGACTCTTCACATTCTAGACAGGCGCTTTACCTCTAGACCACCGATCCATTGACCGTATGTGAGATTAGGTCTGCCTGACGTCAAAAAAACCCCAAGAGATCATTCTTAGGTGTTGTTTGTTGGCTATGCTTTCTGCTTGTGTGACTTATGTATAATCTGGCTTCACTCTATACAGTTCTCAAGGATAGCTTAGCTTCTGTACATGTTTTTTGCCTTCCAAACGAGCTGTGAGCCATCTTACATTGAGAGTCTCAAGGTATATCCCTGAAGCCAGAATACGGCAACCTTCACAGTGGGTAAAACGGTCGCATACGCAAAAACTCACCGGGTTTTTTGTGTGTTGTTGTTTTTTTCTAACACAAAAATACCAACACTGATGCTATTTCTTAACTTTTTCTCCTTCCACTCCTTCTTTAACTTCCATTACACTTTCTATTTCCCTCGTCTAATATCACTTGGAGTGAACAGACGTTAAATTGAAGACAACAACAACAACAACAATAACTGTTGGTGAACCTCAGAGCTTTAGCCACAGATCCAAAACCAAACCAAACCAAACAACAAGAGACAATATTCAGCATGTTTTCCATATGTAAGGCCTGCATGAAACACGCTCACAAGTATGCACCATCACCCACTGAATTCCTGCTGCCAACATCCCAGGCACATCACCACCCCCACCACTACCAACGACCGTAATCTCCACCATCACACTGACTCCTCCACTACCAACGACCGTAATCTCCACCATCACACTGCCTCCTCCACTACCAACGACCGTAATCTCCACCATCACACTGACTCCTCCACTACCAACGACCGTAATCTCCACCATCACACTGACTCCTCCACTACCAACGACCGTAATCTCCACCATCACACTGCCTCCTCCACTACCAACGACCGTAATCTCCACCATCACACTGACTCCTAATACTACCAGGATCCTCCTCAGCAAGCAACCAGCATCACCATCCTCCTCCCCTACCCATCTCACTTACCAATACGAAATTAGATTGGGATGAATTTGCATGGAAATTCCATCATCAATGTATGTATTTTTTCTTTCTTTATATCATTCTTCATGCTATGTATTGCACATTAATTACTTTCGATTTTTTTTTCTCAGAGGGCTGGATGTAACAAAAAAAGCTATTGTTATGCTTATTCTATAACCCTCTATAAATAAAATTTGTTCATTGTTCATACGTACGGTGCCAGCATCACCATCCCCCTCCCCTACCCATCTCACTTACCAATACGTACGGCGCCAGCATCAACATCCTCCTCCCCTACCCATCTCACTTACCAATACGTACGGCGCCAGCATCAACATCCTCCTCCCCTACCCATCTCACTTACCAATACGTACGGCGCCAGCATCAACATCCTCCTCCCCTACCCATCTCACTTACCAATACGTACGGCGCCAGCATCACCATCCTCCTCCCCTACCCATCTCACTTACCAATACGTACGGCGCCAGCATCACCATCCTCCTCCCCTACCCATCTCACTTACCAATACGTACGGCGCCAGCATCACCATCCTCCTCCCCTACCCATCTCACTTACCAATACGTAAAGGCGCCAGCATCACCATCCTCCTCCCCTACCCATCTCACTTACCAATACGTACGGTGCCAGCATCACCATCCTCCTCCCCTACCCATCTCACTTACCAATACGTACGGTGCCAGCATCACCATCCTCCTCCCCTACCCATCTCACTTACCAATACGTACGGTGCCAGCATCACCATCCTCCCCTCCTACCCATCTCACTTACCAATACGTACGGTGCCAGCATCACCATCCTCCTCCCCTACCCATCTCACTTACCAATACGTACGGTGCCAGCAGCACCATCCTCCTCCCCTACCCATCTCACTTACCAATACGTACGGTGCCAGCAGCACCATCCTCCTCCCCTACCCATCTCACTTACCAATACGTACGGTGCCACAGTCACCATCCTCCTCCCCTACCCATCTCACTTACCAATACGTACGGTGCCAGCAGCAACAGAGTTACGTCCAGGGGTCAGCTGAACAGTGTAGGTGTAGTCCCCGTTCTCCTTGGGCAGTCCTTCATTCAGCACACAGCCTGACCGGTAAGTACTTGCTGAAAGGTCCACTTGGCGCTCCCATGAAGTCTGAAACAAGATTGGAGTTGGGGGACTGATCCACCCATCACCCGCTGTGTGGTGTGTGTGTGAATGTGTGTGTGTGTGGTGTGTGTGTGTGTGTGTGTGTTGTGTTTTGTGTGTGGTGTGTGCGTGTGTGTGAGTGTGTGGTGTTGTCAGTGTGTGTCATGTGTGTGTGTGTGGGTGTGTCCGTGTGTGTGCGTCCGTGTGTGTGTGTTTTGTGTGTGTGTGTGTGGTGTCTGTGTCTGTGTGTGTCCGTGCGGCGTGGTGTCCGTGTGTGTGTGTGTCTGTGTGTGTGTCCCCGTGTGTCTGTGTGTGTGTGTCTGTGTGGTGCGTGTGTGGGGTGTGTGTGTGTGTGTCTGTGTGTGTCCGTGGTGCATGTGTGTGTGTGTGTGTGTGTGTGTATGTGTGTGCGTGTGTGTGTCTGTGTGTGTCCGTGTGTGTGTGTGTGTGGTCCGTGTGTGTGTCCCCGTGTGTCTGTGTGTGTGTGTGTGCGTGTGTCTGTGTGTGTGTGTGAGTCAATCAATCAATCAATCAATCAATCACATTTATTCAGTTTTTGCAGGCCATAAAACCCATATGAACACGATATGAAAAAGCAACCATGGAGCAGTGAGGTGATACAATCAATGTTGTCGGTCTCTCGCTCGCTCACATAGCAACAGACACACATATAGGCACACCACACGTATGCACACACACACTTACACGCGGGATAGCCTAGTGGTTAAAAACATTGTGCTGGAAATCTGACAAACCCGGGTTGTGTGTGTGTGGGTGTTTGGAAAACCAAACTCAAGGGTTGGATACTTACCCCACCACCTATGTTTTTGTGTCTGTCTGTGGTGTCCTGGTGTGTGTGCCTGTATTAGTCCTGTGTCTGTGTCGTATTTGTCTGTGTGTGTGTGTTGTGTTTGTGTGTCTATCTGTTTCCTGTGTTTGTATGTGGTTATTTCGGGGTGGGGCGGGGCGGGGGGGGGGGGGGGGGGTGGTGACGAGTGAGTGTGTTGTGTGTGTGTGTGGGCTGTGCGTGGGACGAGGGTGGGTGAGGTGTGTGTGGTGATCTGTGTGTGTGTGTGTGTGTGTGTTGTGTGTGTGTGGTGTGTGTGTGTGAGGGTGTGTGTGTGTGTGGTGTGTGTGTGTGTGTGTCCGTGCATGTGTCCACAAACCAAGTGTTGGCTACTTACCTCCCAACGACCTGTGTGTGTGTGCGTGGGGGGGGTGGGGGGGGGGGGGTGGGGGGGGGGGGGTGGGGGGGGGGGGGGGGTGAGGGGGGGAGGGGGGGGGGGGGGGGGGGGGGGGGGGGGGGGTGGGGGGGGGGGAAAGTGTGATCAGTGTTGTGTGTGTGCACGTGTGTGGGTGTGTGTGCACTTTGGTTTGCGTGTGTGTGTGTGTGTGTGTCTTAGAGGTCTGTGTCTGTCTGTGTGTGTGGAGAGGGGGGGGGGGGGGGTGGATGGTGGGGGGGGGGGTTGAGTGTGTGTGTGTGTGTGTATGTTGCGTACATTATGTGTCTGTTCCTATGTAGCGAGAAGCGAGCGAGAGACAGACAGACCGAGACACAGTGAGAGAGAGAGAGCGATATAGTGAGAGAGAGAGAAGAGACGCGAGGTGGAAGGGGTAAGAGAGGGCAACAAGAAGAAATATAAGGCAAAATGATATAGAACTGATAAGAAAACGTGGACACTATAATGCGATGAAAGTTAGGGCAGAATTTACCCTGCCTTACAGAAAATGAACAAATATGACTTAAAACAACGTGATTCTGAAATGTTCAAAATAGAAGTGTGTGTGTCTGTTAAGTGGTGAGTGTGTGTGGGGGGGGGGTGGGGGGGGGGGGGGGAGTGTGTGCCTGTGTGTGTGTGCCTCTGTGTGTGTGTGTGATGTGTGTGGAGGTGTGAGTCAGTTGAGTCATCCTGTGTGTGTATACTTCTGTCTGTTTTGTGCGTGTCTGAGTTGTGTTACTGTGTGGTGTGTGTGTGGTGTGTGTTGTGTTTGTGTGTGGGTTTATGTAGTGTGTGTGATGTGTGTTGTGTGTTTGAGTGTGGTGTCCGTTCATAGGTTATCGCAGTCAAACTCAAGGGTAGGCTACTTACCACCAAACACCTGAGTGTGTGTGTACGGCCGTTGGGAGGGGGAGTGTATGGTTTGTGTGCACAGTGTGTGTGTTTGGTGCCACGTGTGTGTGCGTGTGTGGTGTGTGGTGTGGTGTGTGGTGTCTGTGTCTGTGTCTGTCATGTGTGTAGTGCGGAGGAGTGGGGGGGGGGTGAGTGTAGGTGTGTGTAGGTGTGTGTGTGTGTGAGTGTGTGGCGTACATGTGTGTACAGTTCCTATTGACGCAGAGAGCGAGCGAGATACCAGACAACGAGAGACACAGAGAGAGAAGAGTCTGAGAAAAGTGAGAGAGAGAGAGAAGAGAGAGGTGACGCGAGGGGAAGAAGAGGGCACAAGAAGAAATATAAGTGAAAAATGTAAATAGATGAAAAGAAAAAGAAGGACCCTAGAATGCGATGACAGATTAGGAGCAGATTTACCTGCCTTACAGAAAAAAGAATTGAACAATAAGACTTTAAAACAAGTGATTCTAGAACATTGTTCACATACTATGACCGTGTGATGAGTCTGATTGTGTGTTGTGCTTGAGTGAGGGGGTGGGGGGTGGGTGGGGTGGGGGGGGGGGGAGGGTGGAGAGGGTGGGTGGGGGGGGGGGGGGGGGTAGGGGGGGGGTGGGGGTGGGGGGGGGGGGGGGTGTGCGTGGTGAGGGGGGGGGGGGAGAGTTGCCATTGTGAGTATGCTCTGTGTGTGAGAGTGTGTCTGTGTCTGTGCTGTGTGAGTCTCTGGTATGTCATGTTTGTGTATCTGTCTGTGTCTGTCCTGTGCCCGTTGTGTAGACTCCTGTGTGTGTATACAGGTCTGTGTGTTTAAATCTGTCTGTGGTCCAAGTTCTTGTGTGTCTGTGTGTTCCAGCAGAACTCAAGGGTTTGCAACCTCCCACCCATCACCCCATCCTCATCCCCACAGACAACTAAAATCTGCCCAGAAGGGACTCGGCACCAGGTCAGTGACCTTTCCCAAAGACCAGGCTGAAACCGTGTCAGCTGATCTGTTTTCCTGGTTTGTATTCAGTGCTGACAACTCATGTCCTTGTGTATCGTACTGCACACACACCCTCTCACCCACACACACACACCACACACACAGCCCCACAAGCACGCAACATCACCACCCCTCACACACACGATAACACGGTTCAGTGTATTTGCGAGACTTGTTATTGACTCATTTCTATCATTTGCACTCAAAATAGACTTTGGAGCTTTATGTTGTACTCCTGTCTTGATATTGCTTTATAACATCTATTCTATGTTGTCTTGATTACATAATAATACAATATTTTTTTTTAAATCTCATATATGATTTTGTTTTAAACATGACAACTCGTAACAACATTGTATTTTGAATGTCTTTTACACATGTGGTCAAATTATCTTGAATTGTTGTGTGTGTTTGTGTGAGTGTGTTGTATGTGTGTGTGTGAGCAGGATGAAAAAAGTTGTAATAGAAAATCTCTATACTCAATAGCAGATCATTTTGACTTGACCTGACACAAACACAACACACACAAGTCACTATGCATTCATACAGAAATCCCAAACACGACACAAACCACCACACACATACAACACAACACACACACACACACAAACACACACACACCCACATAACTCACACACACAAACATACAACACACAAAAAACACATACAAAGGACAACACAACTAAAAAAGTAGATCATTGTATTCACGCTTAGCTCCTCTACCCTTAACACAAGAAGCTCCTTTCGGGCATTGCTCTCTACAAGCTCAGCTATAACATTCATATGTTGCAAATACGAGTGAGCCTCACGGAAGAACTAACCGCACCGGGACAGAAACATCAGTCACACAAGCGACATGTTGCCACCAGAAACATTGAGCAAGAGAGAGGAGCTCACACGGCTTAACATTTTATGGATAATAAGTGCGATGCGTGCTGTGCGTTGCTAGCTGCGTGCGTGTGTGATGTTTGTGTGTGTTTTAAAAAATTATTGTATAAACAAAAATAATTTTAAAATACGAGGCTAAATGAATAAGCACACATGTGATCTTTCTTTTAACAATCCAGATAAGTCCCCGTGTGTAATGCGGCTTTGTAAATTAATTTTGTCATCTGGTTCCCACACTCCCAGAACACCATGGCCTACTCTTTCAAAAAGAAAGCGAACAGGATTTAACACGTGTTGCGTCAATATGTTCTGCATGAGTTCGCCACACGAAGGCCATCAGTATAATAGCTCATCCCGAAGGACTTTGACATTCAGTTTTTTTTTTTTCGAATTCACTTTTTTTATATGGGTCAAACTCAAACTGGGAAGAACAAGGGCGAGGCTAGGGAATCGAAAACCCAGCAAACCTCAAGCTGTTTACTTAGATTACACGTAAATACGATCTTAACCATCAAACAACAAAACCACCTCTTCTTTAAAAGATAGCTGTGAGTGTGTGAGGTTTGGTGAGTGTTGCTGTGTGTGTATGTGTGGTGTGTGTGTGTGTGTGTGTGTGTGTGGTGTGTGTGTGTGTACGAATTTGATAGTCTATTTTTTATTCTTTAAAAAAAAAACAAAGGCATGAAGTACAGCACATCAAATTACCTCACCAAACCAGAAAATGATTTTTTTGTGTTTTTTTTAAAACACCTTTCTTCTGTTTTCAATGAAGACAGGTTATAATGTCTTAACGTTTTTAAACGTAGATGCCCCTTTCCTGAAATTTTAGAAAGGTTTATTTTTATTTTTATTTTTTAAATTATTATTTTATACCACTTTAAGTCACGAGATTTCTCTGCGTGAAATTCGGGCTGCTCTTCCCGGGGAGAGCGCGACGCCAAAAGAGCAGCGCCAACCCTTTTTTTTTTTTGTCAGGTTTTGTGTCAGCCTTCACTAATGGAAAAGAAATTTTGATAACAGATTTGTCCAGCTTTCACTCTTTGGCTGTACGACATGAGTATGGTCGTAATATGATTTTGCAACCCCCCCCCCAGGAAGATCACTAAGAAAGGAAAATGAAGTCTAGAAAAAACATCATAAAGCGTGAAATACAGAAAGTAGTAACGATCACAAAGACAGAATTAATTACAAAAGGAAAGTGCCTGTTCCAAGTATAAACAATGACCCTTCACATACTTTAAACAATTTAAAAACAAAACACGATTAATTCAATGATTTTGATACAATAATAGGGCAGAACTAATTCTGGGTTGAAACCTCAAAGAAAGATAAACTGATTCTGGGTTCAAAACCTCAAAGAAAGATAAACTGATTCTGGGTTCAAACCCCAAAGAAAGATAAACTGATTCTGGGTTAAAACTTCAAAGAAAGATAAACTGATTCTGGGTTGAAACCTCAAAGAAAGATAAACTGATTCTGGGTTGAAACCTCAAAGAAAGATAAAATGATTCTGGGTCGAATCCCCAAAGAAAAATATTTAAACTAATTTTTGAAACCTTCAAAGAAAAATAAACTGATTCTGGGTTGAAACCTCAAAGAAAAATAAACTGATTCTGGGTTGAAACCTCGAAGAAAAATAAACTGATTCTGGGTTGAAACCTCAAAGAAAGATAAACTGATTCTGGGTTGAAACCTCAAAAAAAGATCAACTGATTCTGGGTCGAAACCCCAAAGAAAAATATTTTAACTGATTTTTGAAACCTTCAAAGAAAAATTTAACAAAAAATTAAAACAAAAACATAATTTTCAAAACCTCACACAAATATAAAAAAAAAACTTAAAAATAAAATTTTTAACAAAAAAAATAATTAAAAAATTTAAACAATTAAAACCCCAACCACGGCCCGCCCTTCTCAACCCCACACAAGACCCCCCCCCTTTCCCCCCCCAAAAGTTCAATGACCCCAAACCCACCAAACAAAAAACCTTTCCCAATTTTTCCTTTTTCACCCATTTTTTTGGGTTACAAAAACAAAAACAAGAAAAAACCCCAACAAAATTTAAACCCAAAAAAAATTATAATACAACAGAACCAAAACAAACACCACACCAAAATAACAAAATCAATACCACAAAAAATTTAAACACATTTCCAAAAAAACCCAAATCAAAACAAAAACCAAAAAAATTTCAAAAAACCCAAATTTTTTAAAATTTTAACAACAAAACCGATTCTTAATTTTTAAAACCCCTTTTTGGGGGTAGGGGGTTAAAAAAAGGGGAAAAAATTTTTGGGGAAATTAAACCCCAAACAAAAAATTACCCAAAAATAAAGAATATTAACAACAAAAGCGATTCACCCAAATATAACAAAAAATTTTAAATTTTGAAAAACACACAAAATTTCAAAATTAAAATGAAAGGAAAATTTAAAATTCAAAAATTTTCAAACAAAAAACAAAACCAATTTTTTTCAAACCCAAATTTTTAACAGGGGAAAAATTAAAATCAAACACACACAATAAATTTACACACCCCAAATCAAATAAACACACACAAATTACACACAAAAACCAATCAATCACAAAACCACAATAAATCAAAAACCACAAAAAAAGGTCAATTTAAAAAAAAACCAAAATTGAACCCAAACCCCAAATTTAACACACAAAACCCTCCCCAACACAAAATAACACCACAAAAACAATCACACTTTTACTCCATACAAAAAATCCCCAAAAACAACCCCAAACACACCCCACTTTAGACACAAAATCAAAAAAAATTCCCCAAAAAATCCAGGAATTTCCAACAAACCAAAACCACGAAAACTTCTCCCAACACACACCACCAAGGGAGCGCACCGGGGCGCCAAAAGCCCCTAAAACCCAGACAAAGGCCAGGCCTTTTAACTGAACAAAAAATTTTGCAAAAACCAAACCCAAAATTCAGCCCCCGGGGAACGAGTCACCATGTAAAAACTCCCAAACCAGAAAATTAAAGGGACCCCAAACCCGGGAAAAGAGACCCCCCCTGGGCCGAAAACCCAACAACAACGTTCTTTGGTGCCCCCCCGTTGCCTCCCCCCCCCTCCACCCAACCACCCCCCCCCAACCCCCAAAACACTCCCCCCCCCCCTTCCCCCGGCCCCCACCCCCCTTTCCCTCCCACCTCCCCCCCCAATTCCCGTCAAAACCCCAAAAGGAAACCCAGTGGAAGATATTTGTTTGGGGACAAAAACGGGTTTGGAACCCCGGGGGCCCAACCCCTGTTGAAAAACTAAAAAAAAATTGGGGGGTTTTTTTTTACCTTTTGGGACCAAAGAAACCCCCAAAACCAAGTTTTTTGGGGGGAAATTCCTTTCCAAAACCCGCCGGGGACCAATCCCCTCAAAAAAAGAAAAAAACACGGGCCCAAGGGGCCCTTTCCCCCCAAAAAAACAAAAAACCAAAGGGGAGGGTCGGGGAAAATTAAGAAACCCAAAAAGGAAAGCTAAAAGCCTGAAAACCACGTAAAAGAAACCCCAGTGATGAAAAAAGAAGGGGGCGTAAAGTCAAATTTTTCCCTTTGAGGGGAAAAGAATTCTAGTCTCCCTACCTTTAGGGGTTTCGTTCACGACCCCATTTCTAAACGGGTTTTAACAGCAAGCGCCTAGGTAACCCCTTTGGGCTTTGACCTGCCCAAAGAAAAAAAACACTAAAATTTGGGGGAGTTTTCACCAGTCTGTAAAAGAAAAAAGGTCGATGTCCAAAAACCCACAATGTGCCCATTATCCATTGTAAAAATTAATGATTTGAAAGACACGGGCCCCCCCAGGAAAGCCAGTAAAAACATGGTTCAAAAATGGGGAAAAATGTATTACCTCTTTTCCCCACAAAAAAAACTTTTTTTTAGAAAAATTTGGGTTTTTTTCCCCTCCCAAGAATGTGATTTGCAGAGGAAAAAGGGGAGGTGCCCCAATGCTAAAACATATTCTAAAATTGTTTAAACAGGAAAATTGTACTTTCATTTTCCATAAAATTTAAAGGGGACTCACTATAGAAAATTTTCAAGCCCAGCTGCCCCCTAATGCCCGGGGGTCATGTCCTGGCCAGAAACATCGGCTGACACGTAGCAGGCATTGCTCGGGGAAAAAAGCAGAAGGGGAAAAAACCTAAACGCTGGTTCTAAAAACAATCCACAGATCTACCCGACCACTACGTTCAAAAAACCAAAGGTTACAGAGATAGCCAGGGGCCATTCAATTTCCAGGATTTCCAGTACCCATGGTGGAGACAGCAGTGGGACATAATCTTTTTAATGTGTTAAAAAAACACTGATTTGGTAATTTTGTGTAGTAATTTGGGCAGTGCACTAGCTATGGTATTATTCATTTTTGTCCCCTTGTCCCAGCTTTTTTTAAATTGGACCCAAAGGGGTGAACTTTCTTGAATGATTTTTTTGTCTTAAGAAAAAAATTTTTTGTCAGAAAACATTGTTTAAAATTTTTTTGGTTTTTTTATTGTTTTTTGATAAGTTTTTTTTGGGGTTTGGGGTTATTTTTTGTTATTAATCTATTAGGGGTTGCTGGGTTTTTTTAAAGTTGTTTTTTATTATGCCTACCAAAAAACAAAGCCTTTTTCCCAATCAGGCAGGGAATGCTAATCTATTTCCACTTTTTCCCCCTATTTAAACCCGCATCTTGCTGAAAACCCGTACCCAAGTTTTGTTTACAATCACTCAAAGAAAAATAAAAAAAGCTCCCCAAGGGTTTCCGGGCTTTTTATTATCCACCTGTCTATCAGCAAGTGGTGCTGTAACAAAAATCAGTGCACCCAAATATACTTTAGGAAGGGGTTTTTTCTGAATGGTCCCTAAACCAGTGCCTAACCAGCCCCCCCGGATATACATTATGGGGGAAAGCGGGGAGAAAAGGTTTTGGAAAAAATTTCCAAA
Organism: Rapana venosa; assembly: GCA_028751875.1. NCBI lineage: Eukaryota > Metazoa > Mollusca > Gastropoda > Neogastropoda > Muricidae > Rapana > Rapana venosa. The sequence continues at coordinate 39,608,455 of CM054160.1, read as the reverse complement.
ATTAAATACTGAAAACTTATTTTCCTGCCTAAAGGGACCAAATAATTTAATACGGGGGGTGGTTACAAAACCCTTTAAAAGTTTAAATAAAAAAGGGGGGTTTTTGGGGGAAAATTTTAATGCAAGCCCCTTCGGGGATAAAAAATGTAGAAAAAATCTGGGTAGTCGTTTTTTTTGTAGAAAATTTTGTTGTTTTCTTTCTTTGCTTGCAAAAATGACGGCCAGTGCCCACCAAAATTTTCCCAACATTGCAAAGTCACAAAGCATAAAGCTTTAATCTGCCCTTTTGGTGTTCCTGCATTACCCCAAAGAGTGTGAATGGTCAACCTATAAGGCCCCCTTGGGCAGCGATCCCCCTGCCTTTTATCACAACTTTTGGGGGAAAACATTAACTTTCTTTGCCCCACTAAGGAAGCCCCAAAATCCCCCAAAATTTAACAAATAAAAAAGCGATTGGAAAATTTTTGGAAGACAGCTGTTTTACAAAACTAACGGTTTTTGACACTGAAAAACATTGACCATTTTTATTCCATTTTTAAATGAACCACCCTTTTAAAGCTGCCCCTTTAAATCTACCCCCAAAAAATTAATACGTTAAAAGCCAAAAATAAAACGGGGAAATATTGGTGGACACCAGCTTGTGGGGAAAAAAACATTTAAAAATAAACGCTTATAAAAATAAAATTAATTTAAAAGAAAAAACACCCGGAAAATTAATGAAAATACAAAAAACAAGCAAAATTAACTGAAAAACCTTGTTGTACCCTTCAGGCTAAAAGCATTTTTGGACTTATTTTTGTCCCACCGAAATTTCAAATTTTAAGGCCCCAAAAAAGGGTTTGGGGAAAAAATTTCTAAAATGAAAAAGGGGTTTGTTATTTTACCAATTTGGGTCCGGTGCGACGGGAGAAAAAGAATTTCCATAAAATTTTTAAAAAAAGGAGGGGCTTTTTGCGGGAATGTTTTCAAAATCATTGGTCTTAAAAGGTTTGTCACGTAAGTGTAGGAACTATGAACAAAAGAAAAAGTAAAAAGAAAATCCCGACCCAGCCCTCGGACAAAAATTTTCATACATTAAAATGCCCCTTTTAAGGGGATGAAGTTAGAGATGTTTTAAAAAAACTCTGTCAGTTGGGATGCATTTTTTAAAAATGACTTTTTATAACATTTCCGCAAACTTCATTTTTCTATTTCCCTTAAACTGTTCAATAAAAATTTTGGTTTAAAGGGTTTTATGCTTAGGGCGGGGGAACATTCCATTGTCTTTCCCAAATTTCCATAAACGGGGAAACCCCAGAACAGCCCAAATCTACCCTTACAGCCCCAATTGCTTTGCCCTCACATACTTTGCAAGTTGATGGGAGAATTTTTAAATTAAAAGGTTTAAAGTACTTCTGTAAATTAAAAATAAAAAATCCCGGTCAAAGCGGGGTTTTCAAAAAGATAGATCTGCCATAGATAAAAATTTTTAATTTTAATAAAGGGCTTTAAAAAAATTCAAAAAAAGAACGTTCTTGCAACATTTTTAATAAAAAAAAGGCGTATGATCAAGTTGGGTTTGTTTTAATTTTCCCCTACTTTAAATTTGGGGTTTTTTTCTGGTTTATTCATTTTATTTTAAAATTTTTTTTTTAAAAAAAAAAAGGGGGTTTTAAAAAAATTTAATTTTAATTTTTCCTTTTTAAAAAACCCCTTTTTTTTTTTTTTTTTTTCCAAATTTTTTTAAAAATTTTTTTTTTTTTTGGGGAAAAAAAAGGGGGTTTTTTTTAAAAAAACCAAAAAAAAAATTTTAAAAAAAAAAAATTTTAAAAAAACCAAAAAAATAATTTTAAAAAAAAAAAATTTTTTAAAAAAAAAAATTTTTTTTTAAAAAAAACCCCCCCCTTTAAAAAAAGGGGGGGGGGTTTTTTTAAAAAATTTTGGGGGTTTTTTTTCTTTTGGAAAAAGGAAAAAATTAAAAAAAAAAAAAAAAAATTTAAAAAAATTTTTCAATTTCCAAAAAAAAATTTTTTTTTAAAATTTTTTTTTTAAAAAATTTTTTTTAATTTTTTTAAAAAAAAATTTAAAAAAAAAAATAAGGCGGGAAAAAAACCGGCTGGGGGCCTTTTTTTTGGCCTTTTAACCCTTAAGGTGGGGCCCGGGGGTTTTCCCCCCCCCCCCCCCCCCAAAATAGCTTTTGCTAAATTTTGGCTTAGAAACAAAACGACTGGAAAAAAAAATTTTTAAAAAAAAAAAAAAAATTTTTTTTTTTTTAAAAAGGGGAAAATTTTTTTTGGGGGG
>CM054160.1:39595968-39600675 GCA_028751875.1 Rapana venosa | reverse complement strand
TTTAAAAAAAAAATTTTTAAAAACCCTTTTTTTAAAAGGAAAAGGGGAAAAAAGGGGCCCCTTTAAATTTTTTTTTAAAAAACAAAAGGTTTTGTTCTAGGCAACCGATCCCAAAGTTCCCTGGTTTTTGGTATAAACATAAGTGTGAGCTGATGCCCTTTTTCCCTTTCTCTAGGATCACAGCATCCACCAATCAAAGACTATGGTGTCGCATTACATTTTGGTCCTGGGCAATTGCACGTGCTCACACATGTCTTAATTTCGCCCCCCCTCGTCTCCTCTCTCCCTATTCCCATCTTTCCTTCCTCAGCCACCCCCCCCCCCCCCCCCCCCCCCCCACCCCCTTCCTGCTCTCCCCAACTTCTCTTGTTTCCTAGTACTTTTTTCCACCTTGTCACTTATGCCTACTGGTCTTCCCCCCCCCCCCCCCCGCCCCCCCCAACCCCCCCCCCCCCCCCCCCCCCCCCCCCCCCCCCCCCCCCCCCCCCCCCCCCCTCCCTTATCCACCATGCACAGCTGTTCAGTGTGTTTTGTAACTGTTTTTTTGTTGTTGGTTTTTTTTGGGGGGAGGGGGGTGGCTTGACGTCAGACTTAATGAGATCCAGGGTTTTTACACTTTTTTTGCTATTGTTTTTGTCATAATGTTTTTAAAAAATTGGGGGGTTTTTTGGTGGGTTTTTTTGTTGTGGCCATTGTTTCTGTCAGTTCCTCAGCTACATATGTGAGGTTCATTCACACTAAATCAAATGGTGACATTTTGTGTATGCCACCACTTTTTTTTTATATACCTATAAGGTAGCTGCATTCTGGCTTCTTTGAGGATACTGAGGTATAAAGACAGCTTTTTTGTTTTGTTTTGCCCTGTTGTTTTTTTTTTCAGGTTTTGTTCCTATTCTTTTTCTTTCTTTTTTTTTTTTTTTTTTTGGGGGGGGGGGGGGGGGGGGGGGAGGGGAGGGGGGTATGTGTGTGCACACAAAAACATGCACATACATTGGTGACTGACTCGCAGCAAGTATGTGTAACACTACATGTATGCATGCAATGCATGCATACTCACACATACACTGCAGCAAGCATACATGCACACACACACACACACACTTGCATGTATACACACATACACATGACAAAATTTACAAAACCGCATACACACAGGGACTGGATGTAAAAAAAAGCACATGAGTGCTTATTCCATTATCCTCAATATAAAAGAATAAATAAGAAAATAAGCACACACACACACACACACACACACACACACCACACACACACACACACACACACACAGGGCTGATCCCCCCAAAAAAGTCTTTGTACTTATTATCTTATCCTCTGAAAATAAAGTGTCATCTAAAATTTCATCATTCATCACCAACACACACACGCACACATACTGAGGCAAGCCTTTACACAAACACACACACTCACCATGTCTCCCCCTCCCCTCCCCCATCTCTCTCTCTCTCACACACACAATACACCCATCCACATACACACCATACCCCCCACCCCCACCCCACACACAGTTTCAGTTTCTGATATTCTCAGCAAGCACGGCTATTTCAAATGCATGACACACAACCTCAACTACCCCCCCCCACAGTACAACAAAACGTGATAACTTTTTCTACAGAAAACTTGCCATCCCATTTTGCTGGCTATCATTCCACACTCTGCACTGTGATAAACATAATGACCCCCAAATAAAGTTGACAAAGCAGCAAACAAACAAACAAACAAACCCCAACAAAATAGGGCCACAAAGCCATAGCTGCCCAACTTTGAGACTCAAAAATAGGAATCCTGTTGTGTGTGTGTGTGTGTGTGGTGTGGGGGGGGGGGGGGGGGGGGGGGGGGGGGGAAAGGGGTCTAGAGGGGGGTTATAATAATAATAATAATAATAATAATGTATGGAATTTATATAGCGCTGAATCTTGTAGAGCAACAAATCAAAGCGCTCACTTTAAAAATAAAAATTAATATCGAGGATAATGGAATAAGCACTCATGTGCTTTTTTACATCCAGTCCCCGTGTGTATGCGGTTTTGTAAATTTTGTCATCTGTTCCCACCGGCACACAATGGCCTACTCTTTGGAAAAGCGGAACAGGATTTAACGTGTGCGCAAGATGTTCTGCATGCGTTCGCACACGGGGCCTCGGTTTATAGTCTCATCCGAAGGACTTTGACATTCAGTTCGATTTTTCTGTCAAACTGGGAAGAAAGGGCGAGGCTGGGAATCAAACCCAGAACCTCACGGTTTACTTGTTGGCAGGCAAACGTCTTAACCATCCTGCCAACTTATAATAATAATAATAATATATGGAATTTATATAGCGCTGAATCTTGTAAAAAACAAACAAATCAAAACTTCCTTCCTTTCTATCAGCCCCAAATGGTCTGCTTTTCCAAAAAGGCTGAACCGGTTTTCACATGTGCACACAATATTCTGTATGTGTTCACACACCACCAGTTCACCAACCGTGAGATTTTGCGTATGCGACCATATGTCCACCATAACGGTAGCTGCAATGAGACATTGTGGATGATATCTGAACATGACATCAGTGCGCTTGCATTTTCTTCTTTCTTTTAAAAAAAAAAAAAATTGTCATCTGTTCCTGTTGGCACACAATAGGCTTCTCTTCCAAAGGGCAGAACTGGTACTGTTGACGTGTGCACACAGTGTTCTGCATACCTTGGCATACTGGACATTGGCGTACTGTCAGCGTCTCATCCACAGGACTCCATAACACTTTATTATATACCTTTTCTAATACCTCCCCTCATTCCTCACTCGCCACCTATATACTCTCTCTTCTTTCAGGAGTCCAATACATTGTTTATTGTCAACTTACACCGAGTTGTTGACAACACACACACTCACAGACACAGACAAACATCATCACTAACACCACAACACACACACAGGATGATATATTTCCACATCTGACATAACCGTCATCAATTTTCCATTCCCTGATTATAAATTGTACCAAATAATCACACACACATGCATACTAAGTAACCCCCCCCCCCCCCCACCACCACACACAAAATCTTGGGGGGCAGGGGGGTGAGGTTAACATTTCATCAACCGATTTACAGAACTTCTAAACATCTTTAGGTGAAGTTTTGGTTGTTGTTTTAATTAACCGACAGTTTACAAAGTGGTGGGGAAAAAACGAAAAAAGATTTTGTAAAGCATGGCAGCTAACTTCACAGAAATAATAATAATAATAATATATGGAATTTATATATAGCGCTGAATCTTGTAAAAAAACAAACAAATCTAAGCGCTTGCACTCAATCATTTACAGGCATGCAACTCTCCTTAAACATAATGAACAACAGATTTCAAAACCATGCGCATGCACGTATGCACGCATGCATGCACACACACACACACACACACACACTCGGAACAACACTTAGAAGGTGAAAGATGCTGTTGAAAATTAGGGACAGATATTTGGGGGGAAAGTCTCAGGTAGGAAATAAGTGTCGTGACCAAAATAAAGGTGAACAGAGCAGAAACAGTAAGAAACAACAGAGAGACAGACAACAGACAATGACAATCTCTTTTATTTCGAGGATAATGAATAAGCACTCATGCGCTTTTTTACATCCAGTCCCCGCCCATAGGGATACATCTTAATAATAACCCAACACATACACTCTCATAGTAGAAACAAGGGGAAAAACAGCACCCCCCATCCCCCCCCAACAAAACAACAGACAGACAGAAACAACAGACAGACAGACATACAGAGAGACACACAAACAAAACTAGTGGGAAACAAAGCCACGGGAAAATGACAGTGTATTTAACACTTCAGACGATATAGTTACTTTATGGCTGGTGGACAAACAGCTGCTTCCCACAGGAAAAATGTAGACCTGGGTCCAAAGATGATTTATTTCATGCCACACTACTGCACACGTCATTCACTGACACACATACAGTGACACACTCTCTCCACACACACACACAAAATCATATCACACCCCCCCCCCCCCCCCCCCACACACACACACAAAATCATATAACACACTCACACACACACAATCATATAACACACTCACACACACACACACACACACAAAATCATATCACACACACTCACTCACTCACACTCACACACACTCTCATGTCTTCTCATGGCTTCTTCACCCCCTCACAATGTCAACTAGGATTTATCATTTTATGTCTGGGCCCTGGATACAGTGGAATGAAGTACTAACAGTCTCATAAATATTCCATCCTTACTTAGACAGTTATAATTGATTTATTATCTCTTCACCTTCTTTTTTGTTTGCAGAAACACAGAGAGAGAGAGAGAGAGAGAGAGAGAGAGAGAGAGAGAGAGAGAGAGAGAGACAGACAGACAGACAGAGAGAGAGAGAGAGAGACAGAGAGAGAAAGAGAGGAGAGAGAGAGAGAGAGAGAGAGAGAGAGAGAGAGACTCGAAAGATTTATTCACAAAAAGGCCATTGGCCCATACATGAAGGGGGGTTTGCCAAGCTGCTTAGTATTTTAGTGAGAAAAATAAGGAAGCACAAAAAAAACCCCAAAATGTTGTATAACCACAACCACCCCAATAAAAATCAGTTACAAAAAATATGACTTCAGAAACCAAGATATCTCTTATTCTAAAGGCTTTACACAAATATAAAGCAAGGCGCTATGCACAAGAGAGAGAGAGGA
>CM054160.1:39573468-39590968 GCA_028751875.1 Rapana venosa | reverse complement strand
GATTTCTGATACAGCTATTCTATAAGTCATGCCCTGTCCTCTTCAAGTACATGCCCCCCCCACTCCCCACAGCCACCTTCCTTCCTTCCTCCTCCTTCCCCCCACCCCACCCCACCCACCCCCTTTTCCTTTCCCTATTTGGTAAGAGAGTGTTATCTATATTCAACAGAAGGCACATTTGTGCCTTTTGGGGAACTTCCTGCATGTTTTTCGAGCGACCAATCTGATACTACTGGTAATTGTTATTCCACGAACTTCCTCAGTTTGGATGCACAAATCATCCGGTTTGTGATGGTGGTGATTAATAATGATAATACATCATGATGGTAATGAATACTTATGCAACCCGTGATTACTGTTTCTAAAACACACACACACACACAAAATTATGATTGGTTTGTTACTGTGTTGTTACGATTATCATCATCATCATCATTACTATCATTATTGTTTTTCAAATATTATTACTTGTTGGTATAATAATAACATTAATAATAATAATAATAACAACAACAATAATAATAATTTATATCATTCTCATCATCATACTTGTTGTTATCATCGTCATATAGAATAATGTGTAAGGCTTCCAGATTTTACCAATAAATGCAAGTACATTCAATAAAATGTACATATATATATTATTATATACATCACTCAGAGTGTGAGTGTGTGTCACAGTGTTCTTACTTACATCTGCGCTATGTGTGTACATGCGTGCCTATATATATATATATATATATATATATATATAATATATATATATATATATGCGCTTTTTATGTGTGTACATGTGTGCCTATGTGCCCATGTGTATGTAGTTCTTGCTTACATTGTAACATATATGCATGCCGTCAGCAACTGGGGTTTATCCCAGTTCTTGATTAAACCATTGACACTGGGGGCAGCGACAGCAAAGTGAGAGGCTGTATGACCAGTGGCTTTCTTTCCCACTCATGGAATTCCACTTTACAGCTTAGTCTTTAGTGATCGGCTATGACTCTCTGACTAGGAGGCTTGACTCGCACAGTCCTTATGTGCTGCAGCCCTGGGGGCTGGTTGGCCTTTGGAGAACATCTCCAACGCTGATTGTTCTTATGCCCACTTGGCCGAGAGAGTGGGGATGTACTGTGGGCAAGGCATCTCCACTATAATCAAATTTCTGCCCAATTTCCGAAACAGCAGCTGCCTCCTCTGCTGTTTTGGAGGTCATCGTCAAACACGACGGACTAACATACATTGATATGCGCTTTCTATGTATGTACAAGCATACCTATGTGTATGTATAAGAGTGTCATATGCATGCACATGATTATGTGTCTGAATGAACACACTTTCTTTTTTTTAATGTAGGAATAATACATAATACCAAGTGCTTTACCAAAAGATAACAACAGCCATGAGGGGGTGTGGGAGTGGGGCATACATATGATACTGGGGGAACCCCATAAACACGAAAACAAAATATAAGCTTTTTTTTTTTTCTAAATTAAAACCCTAGTGGCGCGGTTCCCGGAATATTCCGGGAAAGGCGGGTCTAGGCTGTGTGGCGGATCCCGGAATATTCCGGGATGACGTGGGTGGTCATAGTTGAAAGCTTACTTTCGCTTTCAAAGGTCAGCCAATGAATGTTAAGGCCGTTGTAGGCCCGCAGGAAGGGGTGAAGGTCGTTTGACACACACAAGCAACGAAGAATCTGATTGGTTAAGAGTGTATTTTAATTTTTTTTTGGACCAGCCGAGATCGTCTTCAACAAAAATGGCGCCCAGCGTTTGCACTAGAATTTCTTCAAGCGTTTTTCAAGCTTTTTTACAAAATTGACAGCGAGGAGGAGTTTTAGAGGCTGGATTTGGTTGAAATAAACAATGAGAGAGACGATGAGATAAGGATTGTGGAATATTTTTGAAAAACTTGGTAAAAATCGATCGCGATCGGACTGAATCGAGCGGTGCTAGTTTTGCTGGATGGACTTTTTCGCTACTCGGCGATTTCGACGTCACAGATTGTTTTACTTTATTTTGACGCAACGAGGCTTCGAAATAACTGTTGTTGAGTCAAATCGCTATGCTGCTGAGTACTTTGCATCACATGAAATCAAGCGATCTTTGTATTTTTGTCATAGAAAGCCACCACCTCGCACATTCGGCCATGACGGTCGCGATGGCGTCGATCCTGTCGCTGAATTTTTCCGAGTATTTGGTGACCGATAAAGCGATACAAACTCCTTATTTTTTGAAAACTAATGTCAAGAAATAGTGTTTACCTAATCATGACATTTATGCACCGCAAGAACTTTGCTTATCATGTTAAAATCGATCCGGGGCCCTGACAGTGGAACAGTGATCGGTAGTGCGAACATGATTTTTTTTTGTTGATTTTTTTTTACATAATCATAAACAATACACACTATTATAAAATTATACTCATTTAAAAGCATATTATCTCTTCTTTCCAGTGATCTATAGCTTAACACATTTAATTCAGTTTTATATATCAATATCAAGGGTTGTTTGAGCCCACCATGCTCCAAAACAATGGTAGCCAATGTTAATTCAGCCAATAGAAGTGAGGCTTGTTGCTGTTTATTTAGCGCTACTAGGGTTAAGAAAAAAGAAAAAAAAGAGGAAAACAACCCACTCAAAACTGAGCAAGTCTAGCAGTACTAAAATGGCCATGGATTCCAATTTTCACATCAAACACGCAAGAGCATCATCAAAGCAAAGAGAAACTAGGCACTTTCTTGTATCATCAGCAGCACACTAAAGAAAAAGTGATTGCCACGACGATGACAATGACAATGTATATGATCACTGATGCGCAAAATTCAACAACAAAACTTTTCCATTCCTCAGCTAGTGCTCCAAGGTTTATCAAAGGTGAGAGTCTGCGTATGCGACCATTTTTGCCCACCATGAAGGTAGCCGCATTCCGACTTCAGGGATGCATGCTGGGTATGTTCATGTTTCCCTACCCCACCTAACACTGACATGAGTTACAAGATCTTCGATGTGCATATTTGATCTTCTGCCTGTGTGTAATAAACGGAGGGAATTAAAAAGCACTGGCATGTCTGCATTTGACCTTGACCTGGGAGACGGTAAAAATCCCCCACACCATTAATTCCCCAGACACCACCGAGATTCAAACCCAGGACTTCGTGGGCCCATGGGATTGAAGTCGAACGGTCTCAGCCACTCGGCGAAAATGGCAAAACATGGTCATGCTTTAAATTAAAACAGGACGCTCAGATTGAACCTCCGTCATGAGGAGGTAGGGGCTCAAATCCCCTTGATCTTGGAGACTGCTGGTGCCCCGCGCTCTGTCAAATCGTGAGCTCAACACTCTAACCACTAGGCTAACCTGCCCCTCATCTTTGCATGCTGAATCTTGAAGAAGAAGAAGAAGAAGAAGAAGATGATGATGATGATGATGATGACAACGACGACGACGACGACAATATGAATGATAACCAGCCAACATCACTGCAGGTGGTGGTGGTGGTGGTGATGATGATGATGATGATGACAATACGATAACCAGCCAACATCATTGCAGGTGATGATGATGATGACGACGACAACAACAACAATGATAATAAAGATGATAATGACAACGATGACACAAGCCAACATCACTGCAGGTGATGATGAAGATGGATGACGATGACGACGACGACAATGATGATGATAATGAAGATGATGATGACGACAACAATGAGACAAGCCAACATCACTACAGGTGATGATGATGACGACGATGACGACAACGATGATGATAATGAAGATGATTATAATGACGACACAAGCCAACATCACTGCAGGTGATGATGATGATGACGACGACAACAACAACGATGATAATAAAGAAGATGACGACGACAACAATGACACAAACCAACATCACTGCAGGTGATGATGGATGAAGATGGATGATGATGATGATGATGATGACGACAACGATGACACAAGCCAACATCACTGCAGGTGATGATGATGATGAAGATGGATGATGATGATAATGAAGATGATGACGACAACGATGACACAAGCCAACATCACTGCAGGTGATGACGATGACGACGATGATGATAATGAAGATGATGATGACGACAACGATGACACAAGCCAACATCACTGCAGATGATGATGACGACAACGACAATGATAATGATAATGAAGATGACGACAACAATGAGACAAGCCAACATCACTGCAGGTGATGATGATGATGAAGATGGATGATGATGATAATGAAGATGATGACGACAACGATGACACAAGCCAACATCACTGCAGATGATGATGACAACAACGATGATGATAATGAAGATGATGATGACGACAACGATGACACAAGCCAACATCACTGCAGGTGATGATGATGAAGACGACGACAACAACAACGACAATGATAATGAAGATGATGACGACGACAATGATGACACAAGCCAACATCACTGCAGGTGATGATGATGAAGACGACAACGACAATGATAATGAAGATGATGATGACGACAACAATGAGACAAGCCAACATCACTGCAGGTGATGATGATGATGACAACGATGATGATAATGAAGATGATGATGATGACAACGACAACACAAGCCAACATCACTGCAGGTGATGATGATGATGAAGACGACGACAACGATAATGATAATGAAAATGATGACGACGACAACGATGACACAAGCCAACATCACTGCAGGTGATGATGATGAAGACGACGACAACGATGATGATAATGAAGATGATGACGACAACAATGAGAAAAGCCAACATCACTGCAGGTGATGGTGACGACGATGACAACAACGATGATGATAATGAAGATGATGATGACGACAATGACGACACAAGCCAACATCACTACAGGTGATGATGACGACGATGACAACGATGATGATAATGAAGATGATGATGACGACAATGACGACACAAGCCAACATCACTGCAGGTGATGATGAAGATGACGACGACGACAATGAAGATGATGATGACGACAATGACGACACAAGCCAACATCACTGCAGGTGATGATGATGAAGACGACGACAACGATGATGATAATGAAGATGATGACGACGACACAAGCCAACATCACTGCAGGTGATGATGACGACGATGACAACAACGATGATGGTAATGAAAATGATGATGACGACAACGACGACACAAGCCAACATCACTGTAGGTGATGATGATGATGATGGATGATGATGATGAAGATGATGATAATAATGATAATAATGTATGGAATTTATATAGCGCTGAATCTTGTAAAGCAACAAATCAAAGCGCTCGATGAAGAAGATGATGATGATGAAGATGATAATGATGAAGATGATGATGATGAAGAAGATGGAAGATGAAGATGAAGGAAGGCAGGTGGAGTGGAGGGGGGACTTACAGAGAGAGCGGTAGTGGGTCCAGGCTCCAGATGCAGAGAGTCAGAAGGACAGACACCACTGCTGCCAGCATGCTGCCCTGCATGCCACTACTGGCCCCCGCTGCAAAACACAGCCACACTCTAACATCTCCAAAGATAAATACTACTACTACACACTACTATAATGGAATTATAAGCGCTATAACTTGCAATAAAATAAGAGCCTCCATTTCAATCTGCTCCTACACAAGCAACCAAAAAGATTCACAATGATATTCTAACAAATTCAAATGTACACACACACAAAACCCATACACACACACGTTTTTGTACATTCGCAGGGAACACACACACACATGCACTACAAGCCCCACAAGCATGCACACCTCATTCACTCACAGCCTTTGGATGAACTAAAAACCAGGCCCCGGGTGCAACGCACCAGAACATCAGCGCGAAAAGTTAAACCTTTCCGCATTTTCGTAAGATAGGCCTTGTGTGCCGTGGAACGGATTTACAAAATTTACAAAACCGCTACCCAAAGGGGACTGATGTAAACAAAAGCACAAAAATGCTTATCATATTTTCGATAATAAAAAAAAAAAAAATACAACATACACAAAACATACACCACGACGTATACACACCACAAAACACACAGAACGCACACACCCACACAGACTCACACACCACCCCCCACACACTTTACGGCTGATAAAAAAATTTCAGTGGAAGGACGTTAACGGAAGAGCTAACGCAATGCACACCACATGCAAGCACACACAACATCAGATATCATGGTCATTTATTTATGTGTGTGTTTCCCATAACAACGCCCTCAAACACACACACGCACGTGTTGTGTGTGTGTGTGTGTGTATGGTGTGTTGTTATGTGTGGTGTGTTGTGTGTGTGTGGGTGCTACACGAAAGCACAGCAAAAAACACAAAGCGCACAAAGTCATATTTTTGTACTACTATCCTAATCATGTGAACAGATGTCAATTTTAAGTAGATGTTTACAAACAAACACACACACATAAGATTTTTTACACTTTTGAATAAGACATTCACCCCTGCAGGGTTATTCCTCCTCATCCAATTATCACTAGACAGTGAATCTGATGGAAAAGTGAAGTCAACTCACAACAAACAAACAATCTGATTTTTTTCAAGGTTTCACATCAATCAATCCTCATGACATAGTTAATAATGTAAGTTGTAGGTGGGGAGGGGTGGAGGGGGCGGGAGGAGAGATTGGGGTGGGGGCTGCGCCAAATGAACTGAATCAAAGTAAACAATGTGTAGTGTGTGTGTTGTGATGTTGGGTGTATAAAGTACAAGCTTGAAACACAAAAGAATGATAACGATCTCTCAGTATTCAAAATCATATATCATCATCTTTGTCAGAATTAGCAATTCAACGGAAAAAGAAAAGAAAAAAAAAAGGAAAAGAACTGTTGTAATCACCAGTCTTCTGAACACATATTTTGCTATTTCTTCTTTCTTTCAAGGAATATGGAAATAAGCACTTATGTGCTTTTTAGTCCACATTCTCCTCATGTCGCGCATTGCATGGATCTTGCTCAGTTTACAAATACTTTCTGCATTATCGTAGCACACATCCACATGACGTCCTAATGAAGAATTTTATGATCTATCAATGAAACAATGTGACTGCCTTCGAAAGGAAGTGAAGCCACAACTCGTTTTGGGTACATTTATTCTCGAAAGGCCAGGTTGGTGTAAAATTTGCAGCCTGCACGAAAACACTCTTAGTACTGTAGGTTATTATTCCCTCATCGTTTTAGCGTGTAGTTAAACCATCATTGATCAAAGCGTCTTTATTTCTATATTACACAGCTAGGTATTACTTCCTTCCAAAAAAAAACTGAACTTGACTTTTAAATCACCAACATATGTCTGTTCATCAAAAGAACTTGAACAAAACGATCATGCTAAAGTAAATATCTTGATTCTGTTTCGACTGAAAACAAAAATCTTATATACAAGACACATACAATCATAATTGAGCAACGAATGCTATTTATATATATAGAAAATTTTGGGGACCATTCAAAGCAATATCTGATAAAAACATACACACTCGCCCCCAAAACATACACCATAGAAAACAAAACACTCCCGAATGTATATGGTTTCACTCAACCGTTTTCTTGTGAACACTCTCCATTTTGTCATACCCCTTTTTCTCAACTACTCTCTCTATTCCCCCAAAAAAAACCTGAAACCAATTTCACACTAACAAGTCGTGATAAGCACTTTGCAGATCTGACTGATATGTTTCGTCGTGATAAGCACTTTGCAGATCACAGCCGAATGTTTGCGTTATTTCCCAGTTCATGTTTTAAAATAATGTAATCCTCCACCTCCCCACTCCTGTCCGTATGTTATACTCAGTATGTAAGCCATGATGGTTTCAAGCAGGAATGTGGTAGTGTGAAAGGATTGGGTGTCATACCTGGCTTTCATGGTTGAAGCTATACTCTGGCTATGTTAAGAAACATAACGCCTCTCTCGCCCGCCAAGCCGTGATGCACTGTCCATCTTAAGTGCTTACGGCGTGTCTCAGGCATGGTTTCTTCAGCAATGGTCGCTGTCTGAGTATTCGACAAAGATGAGAATATCTGTCAAAAGGAGAAGATGCTGTGTCCAGTCTTCCTAATGAGCCTTATTAGCCATCTCACTCTGGATTTAGGAAAAAGAAATCCTGTGATCTTTCATATGGATTGAACTCCAACCTTCCAGCCGGAATCCTAGCTTAAGCCACTTGCCTTGGCCTGGGGTCTCAGGCTGGTTCAGGTCGCATTGTTCGTTTTCATCAGGATATGTACAGCTCTTATTGTGTGCTCTTTTTTGAATCATCATCAGCAAATTGATAAAACTGCCATGGCAAAACAGCTTCAGATTCTTCTTTCACTCAGGCAAATTGATAAAACTGCCAGGCAAAACAGCTTCAGATTCTTCTTTTTCCTCAGGCAAATTTGAAATCAACGCCATGCAAAACAGCTTTCAGATTCTTCTTCACTCAGGCAATGATAAACATGCCAGGCAAACAGCTTCAGATTCTAGCTTTTTTTCTTCTTTGAACCTCAGACAGCAAACTTATTTTAGTCTGTCCTAGGAGAAAATGCGGGGGGGGGGGATTGCGGCTGCCATTAAGCGTCCCACGAGCAAGCCTGGCAATCGACTTTGGCCTGCGAGAACGATACTTTTAGTCTGCGGGGGGGGGGGGGGGGGGGGGGAGGGGGAGAAGGGGAAACAGGGGAATGGACCAAGAAGGCAGGAAATGGAGACATGAAGGCCATAGGAATAGGAAGGAACAAAGCAGAAACAAAGAGACAGGGTAGCAGAAAAAGAGGGAATTCCTAGCACAGAATTTCCAGAAGGTGGTGTGGGGGAGGGGGGGGGGGGGGCTTATTTCTACTGACAGACCCATGGTATCCCTACAGGAGGGGGGTGGGGAGGGGGTGTGTTCAGATTCTAAGGGGTCATTGATTAGTTTTTAAAAAATACAGTGCTTGGTGAGTATAGGTCACTGTTTCTAAAGAGAGTAGGTAAAGAAGGAGTGAGGTGCCATGGCTTGCACACAAATTCTTTCCCCCTTTTACTTAATCCCACACTCAAAACCACCAGAGTGTGACAAAAACAGGTATACAACCAGCCCTGGAAGGATGCCAAAGGCTGGTTTCCCTTCTCCACAAAGCAAGCATTAGTTCATTAAGAACACTCCCAACGCAATCAACACAGATACATGAGAGCAAACAAAAGAGGACAAAAAGGATGGGCAAGGGTGGTTAACCTTCCCACAGGGGTGAAACACATTTTTTTTTCAGCAAACACAAGCCGCCACATCACAGAAGCAGGACAAACGTTCGAGAAACGGTCTTTCAAAATCCAAAAACTAAATAAATGTACTACTCACGTGCAGCAGTCGTCGTTTCGGGTTGTGTGACTGAAAGCGAAGTGGCAAAACAAAACAAAAAAAAAAAAAAAACACTTATACAAGGTCACTTTTTCTTCAGTTTTTTTGTTTCATTACTCGCCTATTTCTTTCTAGAAATACCCCCATCTTCTCACAACCATATTCTTCTTCTTCTTCTTCTTCATCGAATGGTCAAACAACCCACTACTGTTGTCTGTCATGGCAATAAAAATGTGCTGTGCTGCGTGCCTGACAAGCCAGATCTTCAAATGTCAACTTTGACTTTGTCGTACACTTTAGGATGTTCCACCCTGTATCTTTTTTTTTTCTGAATGAGCAATGTCCACTGTCATAGCACCACTCGAAAGGGGAGGACTGGTTATCAAAACGATTCTTTGATCAGCTAGCAGACACCCATCTCCCCAACTCTAATAAGACAATGTGGCAGATAACGCAACACAACTCTTCTCTTCTTTCTCAACCTTTCCCAGCATGTCCGTGATCAGGCTTAAAACGCAACACTGACCAGCAGTGACGAAGAGAAGTACCTCTGCACGTTTGTGTTGAACTTAACTTTAGACATTTGTTTGGGGTGGGGGTGAGGGGGTAGGAAGGGTGGGGGAGGGGGGGGGGGGGGATAGCCCAGTGGTTACAGCGTTGCACTCATGATCTGACGGCCCGGGGATCGAGCCACCATGGCAGCACCCGTTTTAGGGAATCTTACCCAGGAGTTAACATCAGCACTGGCTCCAATCCTTCAAAAGTCCTTCAGATGAAACTCTAAGCTGAGGTCCCGAGTAAACACATGTTTAAAACCCTTTCTGCCTTCAGAAAAGTAGGCCACTGGGCCATTTCAGCCTGGTAGAAAACACAAGACAAAAATTACAAACAATTTTTACAAAGACAGAATGCTGCTACCATTAATGGTAGCTATAAACAGTTGCATGATGATATCCGATCATGACACCAATGTCCGCACTTATTCTTCTTTTTTTTTCCTTTTTTTTTCCAATTCAACTCTTCGGAAAGGCAGATCTAACAGGTGTTAATGGGGAGGTGCAAGATTTCTGCATGCATTCAACACTCAAAACAAGTCAATTCAAAGTCTCATCCTAAGGACTTTTGAGGGGGGCATCGAGTCAGGAGGGGACGTTTACTCCAAGGAACAAATGCTCATAAATGGTGGCTCAAACCCGCAGCTTCAGTTCAAATAGCTCAAACAGCTCTAACTACCACTACTAGACTATCCCACCCCCACTGAGTGCATTCAACCTGAAAAGACCAGCTACCATCACACACACACATATATATACACATACATAAATAAATTATAAAACAACCACCACAAAAACTTGTATTCAACACTTGGACAAACTGAAAGAAGACCTTATTTTTTTCCATTTTTTTTCTGCAGGACAACTTCACAATCACCCTGAAGCAAAAAGACAGCCCACTGCTCTTCAGACAAGCCCAGCATGCCACATGCACAAAGCAGGGGTGGGGGATCCTTCAGCAGGGCAAGGATGATTTCAAAGCAAACGATCTTGTCACAGTTACAATACGTCCTCGTTGTTGTAATTGTTGTTGGTGTTGTTGTTTCCCCAGCTAAACAAACTACAGCGGCTACAGGTCATCTTGATTTAGCTCCAAGGTTCACTCATGAGTGAGATTGTTGCCTATACGACTGCCCCCCTCCCCCCCAAAAGTATATTATATATATATATATATAATATATATATATATATATATATATATATATTATATATATATATAACTAGGAAGCCACCTTCCATCTTCAGGGATGATGTCTACACACGACACCTGTATGCATGATGCATTTTCTTGACATTTTGGCATCCATGATCTGTAACGACATGGCCTGCTCGTCCAAAAGGCATGACAGGTTTTTGATATGTACGTTTCCAGTCTCATCTGAAGGACTTTTAAACATTCGGTGGGATTTTTTCCCCGTCAAACTTGGAACAAAGAAAAGGCTGGGAATCGAACCCAGAATCTCAGGGTTTACTTGTTAGGCAGGCGACCCTCTTAACCATCCTGCCACCTTCTTATTTTGAATATATAATATATATATATAAACATACATAATAGTGGATCGGTGGTCTAGAGGTAACGCGCCTGACTAGAAAAGCGAAAAGTCCGGGTCGGAAGTGTGCGGTGGTTCATAACCCGTTTGGGCCCAAAACTTTTCCCCATCCATTAGACCATGAGTGGTGGTCTGGGCGCTAGTCTTTCGGATGAGACGATAAACTGAGGTCCCGTGTGTTATACATAATTATTCAGCGCACGTAAAAGAACCCACGGCAACAAGAGAGTTGTCCCTGGCAAAATTCTTAGAAAAAAGCCACTCTGATAGGGAAACAAATACAGTTGCAGACAGGAAAAAAGAGGGAAAAAAAATGGTGGCGCTGCTCTTGTGGCGACGCGCTCTCCCCGGGAAGAGCAGCCCAAATTTTACACAGAGAAATCTCATGACTTAAAGTGGTATAAATTAATTAATTAATTAATACATACATACATATATAAAATAAATTTATTAATACATACATACATACATATATATATACATATATATATATATATATATCATATATATATATATATATATATACATATCTAATTATATCATACACATATATTATATATATAATATGGTCCAGAGGCAGGTGAGGGTTCAGGTTGTCCATTTTGATATTCTGATTAATTACAAAACTATAACATTCTTCTACCTTGTAATGAAGTAGTAACTCACTTACCAACGCCAATGCTCTCCCTTGCATTCCCCGCCACCCCCCCCCCCCCCCCCCCCCCCCCCCCCGCCCCACCCCCACCCCCTCCCCCCCCCACCTCCGGGCCCCCCCCCCCCGCCCCCACCCCATTATTTTCCGCCCCTCCCCGGCCCCACCTAAACCCCCCCCACCCACCACCCTCCCCCCCTTTTCCCCCCACCTCCCAGCCCCAACACTACAATTCCCAACAAACACCCAACCACATTCAACACAATCCACTTACCACACACACCACTCCCGACCGTAAAAAGACACCCTCCCCCCCACTTCCACAAACGCCATGACCAGCTTTTCGCTATTCAAGCTTTATCAACAATTTTGTTTCATTTTTCAATCAAAGATGTAAGTAAGAGAAAAAAAAAAGTTTTTTTGTTTTTCCATGTACAACTAAGATCAATCTTTTATCCTTAGTAATTAAATTGATCATTTTGGATGTAGAATAGTACTTCTTGTTTTACATCCACACATATGAGCGCTAGTGCTTACAAATTGGCTTAAAGCTACGATATCAGTCAATATGTCTACCGCGTCCTTTGTAGCATCGTGTGGCTAACATGGAAAAACTTCACTTTTTCCTCGCTGAGCTGCACATAAAAAGCTGGTTGTGTCGGGGCTCTCCGACTCTCCGCGAGATCCCAAACATACAATTGCCCAACAAAGCTAGTGTCCTTCACTTGGAAGATTCAAAATCTACATTACCTGCACAGTCACAAGTTCACATGCGCACGTTATAAAATGGTACACAGTAAACCGTTAGACTTTTTGTCCAAAAGCGCAACTATGACCAGATGATACTGTCTTTTCAATGCTTATATAGTCAATTTTCTTGGTTTATTTTCAAGGGCGATGGCGGGAAAAAAAAATTGTAACTCAATTTTTACCTTGATTAAGACATTTGATGTGATTGATCACGCACAACACCAATAGTGTGTGTGCATGTGTGTGTGTTTGTGTGTGTGTGTGTGTGCGTGTGTGTGTGCATGCGTGTGTGTGTGTGTGTGGTGTGGCGTGGTGTGTGTGTGTGTGAACATGCATTGTGTGTGGTGTGTGTGTGCTGCATGGTGTGTGTGTGTGTGGTGTGTATGTGTGTGTGTGTGTGTGTGTGTGTGGTGTGTGTGTGCGTGTGTGTGTGTGTGGTGTGTTGTGCGTGTGGTGTTGTGTGTGTTCGTGTGTGTGTGTGTGTGTGGTGTGTGTGTGGTGTTGTGTGTGTGGTGCGTGCATGCGTTTGCACACAGGGCCTCGGTTTATAGTCTAATCTGAAGGACTTTGACATTCAGTCTCGGTTTATACATAGTCTCATCCGAAGGACTTTGACATTCAGTTCGATTTTTTTTTTTTTGCCCTGGTCAAACTGGGAAGAAAGGGTGAGGGTGGGAATTGAACGCAGAACCAGGAGTCAGACAGGCAAACATCTTAACCATCCTGCCACCTCTCCAATGCCGTCAGCACCTGGGCTTCATCACAGATCTTGATTGACGCTGGGGGCAGCGACAGCAAAGTGAGAGGCTGTATGACCAGTGGCTTTCTTTCCCACTCATGGAATTCCACTTTACAGCTTAGTCTTTAGTGATCGACTATGACTCTCTGACTAGGAGGCTTGACTCGCACAGTCCTTATGTGCTGCAGCAGCCCTGGGGGCTAGTTGGCCTTTGGAGAACATCTCCAACGCTGACTGTCCTTATGCCCACTTGGCCAAGAGAGTGGGGATGTACTGTGGGCAAGGCATCTCCACTATGATCAAATTTCTGCCCAATTTCCTAAACAGCAGCTGCCTCCTCTGCTGTTTTGGAGGTCATCATCGGACACGACGGACAAACATACACCTTCCTTCTCCAAATGGTTGGAAACCAAACCAAACAGAAACTTTCCCCTAGTTTACCAGACCATAAGCAGAGTGCTCAGTAGTTTAAGTGCGAGTCATGTCAGAGGAGAGAAGAAAGCAAGACCTGAGTAGCGTAGTGGAAAAGAACCCACGGCAGCAGAACAGTAGTTCCTGGCAACACTTCTGCTTAAAGAAGAAAAAAAAAGCCACTTTGATGGGGGACACAAACATACAAGCCCTTCGGGGGTGAGATAGCCAAGCAGTTCTTTTTTTTCATTCTTTTTATTTATTCTTTTTATTTTGAGGATGATGGAATAAGCACTTACATGCTTTTTTTAACATCCAGTCCCCGTGTGTATGCGGTTGTACAATTTTGTCATCTGTTCCCACCGGCACACAACGGACTACTCTTACAAAAAGCGGAACAGGATTTAACGTGTGCAGTTGAAGCGTCGAACTCATGATCTGACGACCCGAGATTGAGCAACCATAGAGGCACCCAGTTTAGGGAATTTTCCCCAGGAGTTAACATTACTACTGACTCCACTCCCCCCCGACAAATGTTCTTTGGGCGAGACAAAATAAACTAAGGCCTGGTGCGCGAAATAATGCATGCAGAACATCTTGCACACACGTTAAAAACCTGTTCTGCCTTTCGGCAGAGCAGGCCAGTTTCATGACGGTAGGAGCTGATGACCAAATTCTGTTTTAAAACGCATGTACACACAGGTGTGAATGGGGACGGGATAGCTCAGTGGTCGGAGCACTCGCTTTCCCCAGCCAAGTTAAGCAGCGTCGAGCGTGGTTACCAGTTGGATAGGTGACCGTTTGCGCGCCCTGGCTTCAGTACAGTTCCCCCAGTTCACCCAGCTGTCAATGGGTACCTGCCCTCTTTAGGGTCAGGGAAGGTAAAGCAGCGAGGGAGAGGAGATGGGCGCCGCCCTCAATATGCTGGCCCTAGAGAAGTGAGGTCTCTGACGCCTCGCTCCCCTACGACCTTATAGGTTATGGGAGACCTTTACCCTTCCCTTACACACAGGTGTAGTGTTTAGACCATCACCCCAATAAGAAGTTGCAATGCAGCTGCCTAGGTGGTGGGTAAAAATGGCCGCATATGCAATATCTCATTACTGGACAATCTTGGAGGTCTAGCTAAAGGAACGAAACAAAACCCTCAAACAAACAAACATACATACATATATATATATATACATATACATGCAAACTGGCCCACAAGAAAAACAGACAGTACTGTTTTATGGTGATGCACTCCCCCTGGCGTGGGAAGGACAAGTTTCATGCAGAGAAATCTGACATCAGTATGATTAAGTAACAGACAATAATAATATGTCATATTCATGAATACTGCGAAGACACTCATATTGAAAAAAGTAAATACACTGAGCATTGCCAAGATATCGAAGATATTCAAGGTGACAAAGAGGAGTGGCACACACACACACACACACACACACAATACACACACGCACACACACATGCGCGCGCACACGTGTGCACACACAGTGACACACACACACTTTTAGTTCAGCTACCCCTGAATCAGCCTTTCTGTGGTGGCTCGAACTCAAGGCTTGATCCCGGGCTGTTAACTTGCCAGCGCAAGAATCAAACCACTAGACTATCCCTACTCAACCACCCCACCCCCCACCCCCACCCCACCCTCCCAACAATTTATAAATGAGGAATGGGTCCACTTCTCCTCCTCATGTCCGCCATTGCATTGGACTCTTGCTCATGTTTACAAGTACTTTCTGCATTATCGTGCACACATCCACGATGACTCCTATGAAGATTTTTATGATACTCTCAATGAAACAAGTGTGACTGCCTATTCGAAAAGGAAAGTGAAGCCACAACATCGTTTTGGGTACATTTTATTCTCGAAAGGCCAGGTTGGTGTAGAATTTTTGCATGCGTCTGCGCGCACATCTTTAGGTACTGGTAGGTTATTATTCCACCAGTCGTTTTAGCGGTGTAGTTAAACCATACTTGATCAAAGGCGTCTTCAGCTTTCTATATTACACAGCTAGGTATGTACTGTTCCACATTATGCAGGAAAAAGGAACTTGACTTTTAATAACCACACATACTGTTCTTCATCAAAAAGAATAGAACAAAACGAACTCATGGCTAAAGTAAAATCTCTGATTCTGTTTCTGACTGAAAACAAAAAACATCTTTATATACAAGACACAATACAATCATAATTGAGCATAAACGAATGCTAATTTATATATATATGAAAAAAATTTGGGGGGACCATTCAAGCAATATCGTGATAAAAAACATACACACTTCTGCCCCCAAAACATACACCATGGAAAACAAAAACACTCCCAGAATGTTACATGTGCTTCACCTCAACCGTTTTCTTGTGAACACTCTCCATTTCAGTACCCCCTTTTTCTCAACTACTTCTCTACATTCCCCCCAATAAAAACCTGAAACCAGAATTCACACTAACAAGTCTGTTGATAAGATACTTTGCAGATCACAGCTGATATGTTTGCGCCGTTGATAAGACACTTTTGCAGATCATAGCCGATATGTTTGCGTTATTTCTCAATCTCTTGTTTAAACTTCACTGTAATCCTCCCCTCCCCCTCCCGTGTCCATTATTATACATACAGTATGTAAGCCATGATGGTTTCAAGCAGGAAGGTTGGTTAGTGTGATATAGGTTTGGGTGTCATACCTGCGCTTTCATGGTTGAAGCTATACTCTGGGCTATGTTCAAGAAGACGATAACGCTTCTCTCCCACGCCAAAGTCGGATGCACTGGACCTGACTCGTCAAGTGCTTAAACGGCAGTGCAAGGCATTTTTCGTCCAGCAATGGTCGCTGTCTGAGTATTCGACAAAGATGAAGAATATCTGTCAAAAGGAAGAAGCATGACTGCGTGGTCCCAGTCTTCCTAATGAGCCTTATTAAGCCATCTCACTCTGGATTAAGAGGAAAAAGAAATCCTGTGACTCTTTCATATGGGATTTGAACTCCCAAGCCTTCCAGCCCGGAATCCTATGCATAAGCCACTTTGCCTTGGCGGCTGGGGTCTTCAGGCTGGGTCTTCAGGCTCGCTTGTGTTCGGTTGTATCATCAGGATTATGTACAGCTCTTATTGTGTGCTCTTTTGTTTGAATCATCACTCAGGCAAATTGATAAAACTGCCAGGCAAAACAGCTTCAGATTCTTCTTTCACTCAGGCAAATTGATAAAAACTGCCATGCAAAACAGCTTCAGATTCTTCTTTCACTCAGGCAAATTGATAAAACTGCCAGGCAAAACAGCTTCAGATTCTTTTTTTTTTCTTCTTTGAACACTCAGACAGCAAACTATTTGATGTCTGTCCTAGGAGCAAAAATGCATTGCGCTGCCGTTAAGCGTCCCACGAGTCAAGCCTGGCAAATCCGACTTTGGCCTGGCAGAGAATCGTTATCTTTTAAGTCTTTCTGAGAGGGGGGGGGGGGGGGGGGGGGAGGGAGAAGGGGGGGGGGGAACAGGGGAATGGACCAA
>CM054160.1:39543468-39568468 GCA_028751875.1 Rapana venosa | reverse complement strand
TGAAAAACCATCAGTTCGCTTAACGCTACAGAAACCGGGATAAGCTCCAGCTCTATGGGCCTTCTGGCTCGAAAGAACATACTTTATAAAAAGTTTCTCATGCTTCACGAATGTTGAGAACAGCAATGAAAATCCCTGGGATATGTGTGTGTGTGTGTG
Organism: Rapana venosa; assembly: GCA_028751875.1. Taxonomy (NCBI): domain Eukaryota; kingdom Metazoa; phylum Mollusca; class Gastropoda; order Neogastropoda; family Muricidae; genus Rapana; species Rapana venosa. The sequence continues at coordinate 39,568,309 of CM054160.1, read as the reverse complement.
TGTGTGCGCGCGCGTGCGTGCGCGTGTGTGTGCGTGTGTTCCTGTGTGTGTGTGTGTGTGTTGTGTGTGTGTGTGTGTGTGTGTGTGTGTGCCTGTGTGCGTGCGTGTGTGTGTGTGTTCTTGTGCCTTTTAATGATGGCATTTGTACCTGGCATAAGTTAAATCATATAAATGACTGTATTTTCTTAATCGCGTTTCTATACCACCAAGATTTTCATTTTTGTTTGACAATTGGCACATTTTATTTTATTTTATTTTATTTTATTTTATTTATTCTTTTATGTGTGAAAGTTGTCATCAGCCCGACTTAACATAAACATTGCCTCTAGTTTGTGGGAAGGTACATAATGAGAGTTCTTAATGACAGCAAAGTTTGAAACGGAACACCTCTCCCACTTGACTTCTCTCTTCAAATAATTGCCTTTCAAATCAGCTTCCATTGATACAATAGCTGTTCTTTTTATTATTTAAGCCCTATAGTAGAGCGGGCATGTTGCCTTTAGCCCGTCTTCGTGAAACATTGAAAGAGAAACTATTTGACTGTGATGTGGAGGCCTTCCTTGCTTCTTAAAAGGAAAGTGTCACTTTGCTGCAAGATGAAAGTGTTCGTTCTTTGGTTCGAAACTTGACGCATCATCAGAACTGGATTTGGGTCTGAAAAGAACATTAGTGCAATTCTAAAGCGGACATGTCATGTGTGCTTGTGTGGTGAAAGGGCTGCAAGATTCTAAAGTAACGGTGTCATTCAGTGTGGTGGTGAAAGTATCAGAAGGTTCTGGCGGTGGAAGGGACCGGGAGCCTCATGGGATTATGACGAGTTATACTAGAGGTGTGTGGGCAGTAGAGATTACCCAGCCTGTCTCTCCTCCCTGGCACCTCTACGATCTTGCACAATCCAATCCAAGCCTGTTGTTTATAGCCTTACTGACCACAAGAGGCCATATCAGGGCTGCCACCTTAACAAATTTAAAACCTCAGATTAAAACTGCCACTATATATATATATATATATATATATATATATATATATATATATATATATATATATTCTTTACCATCATCATTTATTTGATGGTTCCAATCATGGCTTTGATTCCTTGGTAGCACTATGCTTTTATGAAGAAGAGTGTGTTTTCAGAAAACTTGCCAGCTTCAATTTGTATCTGTGTGTGTGTGTGTGTGTGTGTGTGTGTGTGTGTGTGTGTGTGTGTGCATGTGAGTGTGTGTGTGTGCATGCGAGTGTGCGTGCATGCATGTGTGTGCATGCATGTGTGTGTGCGTGCATGTGTGTGTGCATGGGTGGGTGTGTGCATGCGTATGTGCGTGCATGCATGTGGTGTGCATGTGTGTGTGTGTGTGGGTGTGTGGGTGTGCGTGCATGCATGTGTGTTTTATTTTTTTTTATTTTATTTTATTCTTTTATATCAAGGATAATGGAATAAGCACTTATGCGCTTTTTTACATCTAGTCCCCGTGTGTATGCGGTTTTGTAAATTCTGTCATCTGTTCCCACTGGCACACAATGGCCTACTCTTACGAAAAGCGGAACAGGATTTAATGTGTGCGCAAGATGTTCTGCGTGCGTTCGCACACGGGCCTCGGTTTATAGTCTCATCCGAAAGACTTTTGTGTACATGTGTGTGTGTGTGTGTGTGTGTGTGCATGTGTGTGTATTACTGGAAATACTAGGGAAGCATCAGGATGCCGACTTCGAGAAAGAACAAAAAAATGAGACAAAGGGGGTGAGGTGGGGAAGTGAGAGATAAAAACAGATTGACAGAAGCTATCTGACAGAGATTGGCAAAGGGAGGGACAGTGAAAGAGACACGTGAGAAAAACGAGCACTGCTAATGGAGAGAGAGGTGAAAGGGAGGGGAAAGGGAGGGGGGGGGGGGTGTGTTGTTGAAAACAAACAAATAATTAACAACAACAAAAGAGTAAAAGGTTTATATCATTAATTAGGACAAAATCATGCACTTTCTTTTTTTCAAGACTGACACAGTCTGCCAAACAGAAATGTGTATGTGTGTGTGTGTGCGCGCGCGCGCGCGCGCATGCATGTATGTGTGTTTCATACAGAAATTTTGGGGAAAAAATATAAGGATTTCTAAGGACCTAGGTCTCTGTTTCACAGGACAAAAAAAAATTTTTTTAAGCTTAAAGAAATATTTACAACTATGTCATCTTCTTCATGTGAACAAAGTACCCAATTAGCATTGAAAGCTACAAACTAAGCGATCATGAAAGCTCACCTGTCCGGTCACTGTATCTTTTTGCTTCTCAAAGACTAAGTTTAGAGCCCTGTTGTTAATTAAGATCATGTACCTACTCATAGGGGACGGGATAGCTCAGTGGTTGGAGCACTCGCTCTCCCCCAGCCAAGTGAAGCAGCGTCGAGCATGGTTACCAGTTGGATGGGTGACCGTTTGCACGCCTTGGCTTCAGTACAGTTCCCCCAGTTCACCCAGCTGTAAATGGGTACCTGCCCTGTTTAGGGTCAGGGAAGGTAAAGCAGCGAGGGAGAGGAGATGGGCGCCACTGCCCTCAATATGCTGGCCCTAGAGAAGTGAGGTCTCTTGACACCTCGCTCCCCTATGACCTTATAGGTTATGGGACTCCTTTTTTTACCTACTCATGCTACCCAGCCCCCTCCCATGTGTAGTGGGGAGGGAGAAGGGCTGCCAGTTCCACTAATTGACTAAGGGCACAGATTTATCTCTTACACAGAGGAGGCCACAGTAGCTGTAAAACATGTGCTGTAAGGAAGGAGAAAACTCTCTGTGCATGTGTGTGTGTGTGTGTGTGTGTGGTTGTGTCTGTGTGTGTGTGCGTATCTGTTTTGTGCGTATCTGTGTGTCTGTGTGTGTGTGTGAACTCTGCCTGAGTATGTGAACTATGTGGGGTGTGTGTTGGGAGGGGGGGGGGGGGGGGGGGTTCCTCTGTGTATGTGTGTGTGTGAACTCTGCGCACATGTGTGTGTGTGTGTGTGAACTCTGTGTATGTGAACTCTGTGCACATGTGTGTGTGTGTGTATGTGTGTGTGTAAGAGAGAGAGGGAGGGGTAGGGGGGAAGGACAAAGACAGAGACACAGACAGAGACTCTGAAATGGTTTAATGGTACTTCGGCCTTAGGCCATGATACAACCAACTGGGGGAGTGTGTATAGTAATCAATACAGCAACATGTGCGAAAATTTTCAAACATACAAGAATCCAAACTCAGAAATAGAAAAAAAAAAAAAACGACATGGAACATTGAAACCAAAACCACTTCAAGATCAACACACACTGAAAAGAAACAAGCATCGTGCACCATAAACATGTGCTTGACCCTAGCTGCAAATTCAAGACATCTTGAGTGCGCTATCAAAGTGGAAAAAATAACAAGCAAACAAGCAAGCAAACACAACATACCTCAACAACAGCTATTAAGTTCAGATAACATATATCTCTTTCTTCTGCTGAGTGGAAGACGTATCAGGAGACACTGTGCATCTAGTGAATATTTGACATTTGCAGCAACACTCGAATGGGAACTTTAGTTAAAATCCCCCAGGAATTTATTTCTAAGATCCAAACTGCATGTGACAGTCAAACAAGAAAAGTTCATCTTCGGTTACATACAATAAGGACAGTTATTGTTTTGCAGAGAATCGCTGTATAGATGCACATTTGTATTTAGTGGCAGGACGTTAAACCTTACTTGAGAAACAGCAACCCTAAAGCAGTAGGTATCAATATCATTCATAGATTTTTTTTCTCTTTAAAAAATTGTTTTAAATGACCTATAGTCATCATATCTATTGCGATCTTCAATTGTGGAAAACCATTCTTGTACAAAGGTATCAACAAGTCTCTGCTTAAAGAGACGTAAGAATGCTTTAATATCCCCCACACCTTGCTGCACCCAAACAAACTGAAATCCTGTCTTGCATTTAAAATTTCTCTTACTTTTGTTACCCAGCAATTCTTCCCAGTTATAACTAAATTGAGCAATATCTAATAAGCCTTGTACAGTTGTAGGGTAGTCTTTTAGTTTCCATTCATAACAGCCTAAACCAATATCACAGGCAGAAAACACAAGAATTTACATACAGAGGATATCTCCCCAAGTCGCCATAAATCATCTTATTTGGAATTTTTACTGGAACACCCAGGAATCTTTACAGACTAACATATCACTATGTACTTTTTCTAAATGATATAGCTTGGTCATTCCACAAATTTTGGATGCAGAAAGTAAAACATTGTATTTTAGAGTCAAATACTTGTATATATTAGCAGTCACGTCCTTATATTTTTCGAAGGCCTTATTCAGTTGCACAGCTGCCTTCGTGCCCTTAGTTGCTTAAATGTTCAAATCCTTTCTTTCATGCTAATCAACGTTGTAAAATTAAATCCTAAGTAACAATGGGGATGGGATAGCTCAGGGGTCAGAGCACTCGCTTTTCCCGAGCTAAGGTTAAGCAGCATCAAGTGTGGTTGCCAACTGGATGGGTGACTGTCTGTGTGCCTTGGTGTCAGTACAGTCTCCCAGTTCACCCAGTTGTAAATGAGTACCTGCCTCTTTAGGGTCAGGGAAGGTAAAGCAGCGAGGGAGAGGAGATGGGTGCCCGCCCTCAATATGCTGGCCCCCTAGAGAAGCTGAGGTCTCTTGACGCCTCGCTCCCCTACAACTACATAGTTTATGGGGGGACACCTTTACCTTTAAGTAACAATAATTATTTACAAGAGTTTTAAGTGTAATTTTGCTTCCTTTTGCTTGTAAAGTGTGTTTATCAAAAACACACAACTTAACCCCTCATCCTGACCACCTATTACAATGAAAATGTCATCAGTTTCTCATTTTGTGACTTCTACCATCTCTATAACTTATATATATATATATATATATATATATATATATATATATATATATATATATTATATATATATATATATATATATAATAAGTGTTCATAGAATTGTCCTATTTTCAATGTCTTTTTTTTCTTCTGTTTTTTTATAAAAGCAACTGAATAGCTTTTTACTTGCAGATTGATATGTTAACAATTAAAAATTGACCTCCCTGGTACAATGTGACTCATTGTGCGAAGGAAAGTAAAACACACACACATATGTACACAGTCACACACATAAACACACACAGAGCTTATATTGTACCGTCTTGGTTTTGTTTTATCTTACACTGTGAGGTCTATTTTTTTCTTAAAGGTTTTCCTTGTTCATTTTTGTTAATTTTAACATAGATTAATAGTTAAATAATACTGTCTTTTCAATGCTTTTATAGTCACTTTTCTCAATTTTATTTTTCCTGAAGGCAGGATGAAAAAGTGCGTAAACTTAATCTTTTACCCCCGATAAAGATCACTTTGACGTGTGTGTGTGTGTGTGCGTGCATGCGTGCGTGCGCGCGTGCGTTGTGAACTCAAAACATTTGAAACTATCCTTTCAACATCCAAAAACTCAGTCAAATTTACTACTTACGACCTGCAGTTGTTGTAGTTTCTGTTTGAACTGAAAGCAAATTGGCAAAAAAACAAAACAACCACAAGGTCACTCTTTTGTTCAGCTCTGGATTGATTACTCATCTATTTCTTTCTACCCAGATAGTCTTCATAATCATTTCCTTCTTCTTCATCAGACGCCCAGACAGCAACTACTGTTGTCTGTCAAATGAACACAACTGAAGCGTGCTGTCATTAAGCAGCTGACAAGCCAGATCTTAAAAGATCAACTTTTACTTTGTTGTACATCTTACTCTTAGGACAAAATAGCTCAGTGGCCAGAGCGTTTGTTTTTCCCCAGCTAAGGTTAAGCGGCATCGAGTGTGCAAACAATTTGAATGGGTGACTGATTGGGGGTGACTGATTGCGTGCCTTGGCGTCAGTACAGTCCCCCAGCTGTAAATGGGTACCTGCCTCTTCAAGGTCAGGAAAGGTAAAGCAGCAATGGAGAGGAGAGGGGTGCTGCCCTCAATATGCTGGCCCCTGGAGAAGTTGAGGTCTCTGATGCCTCACTCCCCTACGACCCCATAGATTATGGGACACCTTTACCTTACATCTCAGGATGTTCCACTGGGTTATCTTTTTCTGAATTAGCAATGTCCACTGTCATAGCACCACTCGAAAGGGGAGGACTGGTTATCAAAATGATTCTTTGATCAGCTAGCAGACACCCATCTCCCCAACTCTAATAAGACAACATAGCAGATAAAGCAACACAACTCTTTTCTTCTTTCTCAACCTTTCCCAGCATGTCAGTGATCAGGCTTATAACGCAACACTGACCAGCAGTGACGAAGAGAAGTACCTCTGCAAGTTTGTTGAACTTAACTTTAGACTTTTTCGGGGGGGGGGGAGGAAGCCCAGTGGTTACAGCGTTGCACTCATGATCTGATGGCCCTGGATCAAGCCACCATGGCAGTACCTGTTTTAGGGAATTTTACAGGAGTTAAAAATAATAAATGGAATTTATATAGCGCTACATCAATCACAAGAACAGCATTGCACTGGACCCCAGAAGGAAGGAGAAAGAAAGAAAGACCAAAAGCAACTTGGAGGAGGACTGTAGAAAGTGAGATGAAGGCCATGCGGCACTCTTGGGGATCAGTGACTAGGTTGGCCCAGGATAGGCAGGAGTGGAAGCGCTTTGTTGCTGCCCTACACACCACTGGGTGTAATGGTTAATGATGATGATGATATCTTGCAAATAGAAATCAGAGCGCTTGCATTCAATCTGCTCCTACAAATGCAACCAACAATGATGAACAATATTTTAACAAATTCAAATTACACACACACACACACACACACACACACACACACACACACACACACACACACACACACAGAGGTTATACATTTCAGCAAGGTGATGGAGTTTTGGCTGTTAAAGGCAGGGACAGATATGAGATGAAACGGGAGGGTAAAAAATCTTAGGTTTGAAATAGGTATGTTTTGAGGCTGGATTTAAAGCTGTCGTAAGAAGGCTTTTCACGAAGGGAGAGAGGGAGGTCATTACAGATTGATGGACCAGAAATAGAGAAAGAGCGACGGCCAACAGTGGATTGGTTGAATCTAGGTATTCGTAAGTACAGGGTATCTGCAGCAGAGCGGAGGGAACGAGAAGGAGTGTACAGGTGAAGACATTCACAGAGATAGGAGGGTGCTGTTTTGTGTAGGCATTTGTTACAGAGGGTACTGATCTTGTACTTTACTCTCTGTGGCACAGGCAACCAGTGGAGAGATTGCAGGAGAGGAGTAATATGCTCAGATTTTTTCTTTTTGAGGACTAATCAAGCTGCAGAGTTTTGTATGCGTTGAAGGGAGTGGATAGATGATGCTAGCAGACCAGCCAAAAGAGAATTACAAATACAATAGTCCAGACGTGAAAGAATAAGAGATGTGACAAGTTTGGATGTTGCATCAGTGGACAGGTACTTTCGGATTGCACTTATACGCCGTAATTGATAGTAGCAGGACTGGCAGGTCTGGGTGATGAATTTTTGCACAGAGATTGTGTTGTCGATAACAACACCTAGATATTTGACTGCAGTGGACAGCGGAACTGACGTATTGCTAATTCTATTGAATCTGTTGTGATGGAAGAGAGTTTGTGTTTGGTCCCTACAATCATGGCTTTGGTTTTAACTGCATTTAGCTGTAACTTGTTTTGTATCATCCAGTTTTGACTGTCTTGAAGGCAGAGTGACACATTTGTCAAGAGAGAAGGCAGATTTTCAGGAGTGTCACTGTTTTGAATCTGAGAGTCATCAGCGTAGAAATGATGGTTGATCTGGTGACGGTTTATTATATGAGTGGAACAATGTAGAGGGTGAACAGAACAGGGCCCAGAACTGATCCCTGTGGGACTCCACATTCCAGTTTGGCAGGAATTGATTGAATCTTTTTTACTGTGACTGTCTGGAATCGGTCAGTGAGGTATGAACTAAACCAGGTAAGGGCTGCACCTTTGATACCAAACGTTTTTTGGAGACAGGCAAGAAGGAAGGTAAAGCAGCGAGGGAGAGGAGATGGGCGTCGCCCTCAATATGCTGGCCCTTGAGAAGTGAGGTCTCTGAGGCCTCGCTCCCCTACGACCTTATAGGTTATGGGACTCCTTTACCTTTACTTTACAAGAAGGATAGAGTGATCTATAGTGTCAAATGCTGCAGATAAGTCGAGAAGAGTGAGAAGGGAGATTTTCCCCGAGTCAGAAGCGTTTAGAAGCGTGTTTAACGTATGGACTAGGGTGGTTTCAGTACTGTGGTTGACGCGATAGGCAGACTGAAATGCGGGAAGGAGACTATTTGAATGAAGATGGCTGTTGAGTTGTTTCAGAACTACTTTTACAAGGACTTTGGAGATGAAAGGTAGGTTGGAAACAGGCCTGTAATTTTTCAGTATGTTAGGGTCAAGGTCGTGCTTTTTGAGTAGAGGTGTAAGAGAGAGATAAGAGAGGTAAGAGAGAGAAAGAGAGAGAGAATGAGAGAGAGGGTGTGTGTGTGTGTTGTGCATGCATGCGGGTGTGTGAGTGTGCAGGCGCGTTTGTGTGAATTTCATTTATCTTATATTGTGAGGTCTGGATTTTTTTTTTAAAAAGGTTTTCCTCATTCATTTCTGTTCATTGTAAGAATGTAACATAGATTAACACTGTATTTTGAATGCCTTTTATAAGTAAATTTTCTGGATTTTATTGTTGATAGGGCAGGATAAAAAAAAAGAAGTTGTGTAAACTTCATCTTTTACCCTCGATAACGATCATTTTGACTTGACATGACTTGACTTCACACACACGTTTGTGTGTATGTATGTGTGTGTGGGGGGGGAGAAAGAGAGAGAGAGAGTGGGGAAAAACAAATGCCGAAATGGAGGTACCCAGTTACAACTTCATTCTCATCATAAAAATGATTTTTGCCAAAGATTTGATATGTCATTATGTGTGTGTGCATGTGCCTGTGTCTGTTTGTGCCTGTGCGTGTGCCTGTGTCTGTTTGTGTGTGTGTGTGTGTGTGTGTGTGTGTGTGTGTGTGTGTGTGTGTGTGTGTGGTGCTGCTTTCAGCTGTCACAGTAGCACACACACACACACAGTGGCATGGAGTGCCAAGCCAATTCTTCCAGTTGCTCTATGACTGTTCCATCACAGGCCAATGCCATAATGGGAGAGAAATACTACATCCATTGCTACCTCAAGCATTCCATTCCTTGTGTGTTGTGTCGTGTCATAAATGCGTTGTGTCAACTGTCATACCACACTGTGACGTGTCATGCCATGACATGTATCCTGTTCATGTTTTGTTGCATCATGTTCTGCTGCATCATGTTGTATTATACAGTCTTGTCTTGCATCCTGTACCATGTGCGACAGTTCCTTAATTAAAACTTGACTAAAAATGAAGTAGCTTCCATCGTCTGATGAGTGTGTGATTACTTTCACTCATCAACTTTTAAGTCACCCATAAAACACCTGCACAAAACAATGTCAGAACCCACAAAGTGCAGGCTTAAATGCAGCAGCTTTGTGCACAGTGTGGGAAGACTAGAGAGGCTGGATCCTGAACTGATGCAACAAGGGAACAAAGAGATACCAACCCACTCCACAGTACCAGCGTGGAAGAGAGCAGTTCCCAGAAATCAGAGACACAGTTCCTGTCATCTTACCAAAAGGAACACAGTCAACGCATGTGAGAAAAGTAATTACACTAGAGTACATGGAAGACAGGGTAGCTCAGTGGTCGGAGCACTCGCTTTCCCCCCAGCCAAGTTAAACAGCGTCGAGCCTGGTTACCAATTGGATGGGTGACCGTTTTCGCGCCTTGGCTTCAGTACAGTTCCCCCAGTTCACCCAGCTGTAAATGGGTACCTGCCCTCTTTAGGGTCAGGGAAGGTAAAGCAGCGAGGGAGAGGAGATGGGCGCCGCCCTCAATACACTGGCCCTAGAGAAGTGAGGTCTCTGACACCTCGCTCCCCTACGACCTTAATATAGGTTATGGGACACCTTTACCTTTACATGGAAGAGACCTATCCAAGAGAACTCTGGAAACATGTATTCACAGACGGATCAGCAGAAGACACTACCAGAAATGGAGGTGGCGGTGTCTTCATTATATTAAAAGATGGCACAGAAATCCGCCAATCAGTACCAACTGGAAAGTTCTCAACAAATATCAGGGCTGAAGCAGATTTGATGCACTGATGACAGCAACCAATACACTATGTGCCAACAGACAGGCAATTCAATCCAGAGCTGTCATCTTCTCCGATGCGCTGTCTGTGCTTCAGACCATTGAAAACTCACAGAACAAGGAATTTAATGCCCTTGCCTCTGCTCTTGTTGCCCTGCAGCAGTCAACTGAGCATACATACAGTCATCCAGTGGGTTCCTTCACATTGCAGCATCCATGGCAACTACTGAACTAGGAAGCTGAGCTACTGGCAAAAAGAGGTCAGATGCCTCAAGAGTAGCAGGAGCTGACTTATGAAGAGGCAAAGACAATTGTGAAGGAAAAAAGCAAAAGAGAAGATGGCTTCAGCAGCACCCTAATTTCAACAGACTCAGACATCACATGTTGACCAAGTTCCAAATTGGTGATTCTGAGGCGTGCCCCTGTGGCACTTCTCCCATGACAGTGGAACACATCCTCCAGACCTGTCCAATACACCAAAACCTGAGGGCCAATATCTGGCCTACTGACCTGCCGATGAGGGACAAACTCTTTGGACCCCTGGAGGGCCTTCAGCGCATGGCAGCATTTGTCAGGGCCTCAGGAGTCGCTGTCTTAGCGTTCGACAAGGACATGTTACTCACAAAAAATATTACATATTTTCCTTCCTTTTTCCACATTCAGTCAATCAATAGCTCTGCTTTTCTATGAAATATCATGTGTACCTGAAATTTTTTTTTTCAATAATGGTCAAAATGAGCAATTTTCTCGATAGAAAAACATCAAACCAAACAAACACAAACATATTTTTCATACTTACAGAAATGAAGCGATAAGCAATTTTCAGGATCAGGGTCCACGTCTGTGTCAACATTGATTGGAGCACACAGCCTGCACAACAACTTGGAGCCCTCGTCCTCCGACTTGTTTCCAATATATTTATATACAAATGTCTCTACATTGCCTTCTTTCTTGGTACAGCCACATTTGCCGGCTGTTACAATAGCGTTGCAGCTTCCCACGTCTTTTAACTCAACCGAACACTTTTGATTTATACCCGTAGCAGTTTGAGGATGGAAGAAGGAGAAACCCACGGCCACCGGTTTGGTAAGACATCCATCAAAGAACGGGTCTGTTCTGTCTATAGTACAGTTGATGGTGTGCACCACACCATCTTTAAACACCGCTGGGCATTCCATTTTGATGGGCTTCTGTCCAGCACCTGGGGGTACAATTCCAAAACAAAACATAGTCAAAGAAAGAAAGTAAGTACAAAGTCTTGTAAACACTGGAGAAAATTTCCTTTAAAAGTAACTGAAGAATCAACAAAGCAACAAACAAAAAAAATAATAAAAGAAAAAAAAAGTGAAAAGATAACATGGAGGAATGGGGAGAGGAAGGGGTGGAATGGGGTGGGGAGGGTTTGAGCCACCACCGAGACACCCACACATAGGGATTTTTCCCCTGGGGTTAACATCAGTACCGACTCAACTTCCCCCGAGAGTCTTTTGGATGAGACTACAAACTGGAGGGAGGGGGGGGGGGGGGGGGGGGGGGGGACCAAATTCAGCATGCACAGTCTTGTCATGTCTGTTTTGCTGAGCTATGGACATAAAAATGCCAACGATACATCCAAGACTTTAGTATACTAGCACTTTGGATTTTGCCTCCTATTTTGGGGGGGGAGACGAAATGTACCCCCAGAGCATACAAACTATTCTTGTATGTGGTGACCCTTTCTTGGGAAAATGGAGATAATCAAATGTTCACTCAGCGGATGAGATAGTTAAAAATATTTCAATCATAATGAGTCGCTTTGCACCGGAGGTCAATTTGTAGATGTTAACATGTTATCAATTTGCAATATAAACTCTATTCAGTACAGAAAACAAGACTGAAAATTGGACAATTCTGTGAACAGTTATTATGAATTGAAGTGGTAGACTGCGGAAAGTGACAAAATGAGAAAATGACCAGTTTTGCATCGTAATGGGTGGTCAGATAGCGGGCTTGGGCGTTTTTAAATGCTTTTTTTCTTAAAGCAAAAGGAAACCAAAACTTTACACCTTGATGCTGTTATGTTCATGAACACACCTTGAACAATTATTACCAAGCTTTCCCAGATATAAACAGTTTTCAAAATTTCTCTGGTCTCACTTATAAATCTTACTTCTTTTTTTTTTAAAAACAAAGTCCTAGATGGGGAGATAACTGTGCTGTGGCAGTGTTGGCATTCTGACCAAATCGCGCATCATAAGCCTGTGGTCAAAGCCACAGACTGGGCAGTGCACATTCTTTCCACAAAGTATGTCAGTATTTTGTCCATTATAAATTTCATGTCAGTGCCGGGAGTCCCAACTGCAGGAGAGTTTCAAGCCGACATAAAGCATCAATAAAGACGCTTCCCAAACCCTTAGTAAATGAAAAGTTCTGACTTTAGTCAGTTTAGTTTCCTTCATTTTTGGGGGGGCCTTGGGAGTTAGATCATGGCCAAATAGACAGCAGTGCCTTATGCCTGGCTGTAGCCTAGTCTAACCTGATAATTCTTGCCTGTTATAAAACACTCATTCACACACACACACACACGCACGCACACATGCACGCACGAACACACACACACATAGTACACACACACAAAATACATACACACACACATGAGCACAAATGATTGTTCACATGCAAACATACACAAAGGGAGACGGGATAGCCTAGTGGTCAGAACAATGCGCTCACAATCTGACGACCCTGATTCGATTCCCGTTCAAGGGGATCCGCCTGGAGTTAACATCAGTGCAGACTCCACTCTCTCCATAAGTCCTTCGGATCAGACTATAAACCAAGGCCCCGTGTGCAAACGCACACAAAACATCTTGTGCACATGTTAAATCCTGTTCTGCTTTTCGTAAGAGTAGGCCATTGTGTGCCGGTGGGAACAGATGACAGAATTTACAAAACCGCAAACACACGGGGACTGGATTAAAAAAGCACGTAAGTGCTTATTCCATTATCCTCGATATAAAAGAATAAAATAAAATAAAAACATACACACACATATAATTATTCTAGCATGTAATTTATCTAATATCTTACTCAAGTTTATTTGTTTATTATCCCTTTGACTTTGGTTTCTTTTTGTACACATGCATAGTTCAACGAGTTTCTAATTGTTAGATTTTTCACCCTTTTATCCTCCATTCACTAATTCAGCTGTCCAACAAACACACTGACATTAACTTTTCATCTCTATCCCCTCCTGAATCCTGTTTAGTATCACTTCAGAATAGTGGACAGATGATAAAATAAAGCCTCAAAGGCACATGTCACAGACACGCACACAGTACACACACAACGTACACGCACACACACATTCATGCATTTTAGGAACTTACACTTACAGAGAAGCTGGTATACTGCCGCTTGATGAACTTAAAAAAGCCTCTGCTGCCAAATATATATTAAAAAGTGTTGCCTATGAGACTTTCTCCCGTCGCGAAGTCCAACTTAGATCTGATAAGGATTTCGGTAAAAGGGCTGAAAAGATCCATTCCTTAAAATCTCTCAATTCATTTGCTTCTGACAGTTTCAGTCATTCTAAAAATATAGACACAACAAACATTGCTGTTAAACCATCATTTGCGCCAATTCCTAGATGGGAATTACACAAACCTATATATTTGACATAAACAATCTAAGTATCTCAAAAAACAATTCACCTCATATAAAGAGCTTGGTGTACCATCACATAGATAATCAGTAAATCACTATAAAAATTATTTATACGGACGGTTCTGTGCTTGAAGACGGTAGAGCAGGCACTGCCTTTGTAATCCCAGCATTAAAATGTGTAAAACAATATCATTTGGACAGTTATCTATTTTTACTGCTGAACTTGTAGCCATACTTATGGCTTTAAATTATCATTTATATTTCCACTCTGCCCATAAATGCGTGTCAACTGTCACATCTTAATTTGTCTATTCTAAATCGGTGTTACATGCACTACGATCTACTAACCAAAACACCAGAAGTGAAATGACAACAGAAATAAACTGTCTCATTTATCTTTTGTCAGTTACAGATGTGGCAGTAACATTCTTCTGGGTTCCTTCACAGTGTGGGATTATTCCCAATAAAAGAGTGGATCAAGAGCTCTGCGGGAGGCACCGTGGTCGAGTGGTTAAGGCGGTCAACTCGTGATCCAGAGGTCGCAGGTTCGATCCCCGCTCAGCTCGGTGTTGTGTCCTTGGGAAAGACACTTTACTCCTATTTTCCTCACTCCACCCAGGTGTACAAGTGGGTACCAGCTCTGCTGGGGAAGTATCTGGCGACAGACTAGCGTCCTGTCACAGGGGTGGTGAAAAACCATCAGTTCGCTTAACGCTACAGAAACCGGGATAAGCTCCGGCTCTATGGGCCTTCTGGCTCGAAAGAACATACTTTTTACTTTACTTCAAGAGCTCTGCCACAATTAAGCATTTCACAATCTGAGGGAACAGGAACTCTCCCTATTCATTTAGATCTACAAGAGTGCTACAAGCGCCATAGAGAAAATATCTTCTGATCACTTTAATGACATTCTCAAGAATTCAGATTCTCAATACTATCATAAGACATAACTGTGTGAAAAGAGCTCATGAATACAAATAATACCAACAGGCAACACTCGCTTGTTCCGCGATTTCTCTCTATGTCCCAGACATATTATCAATTTTAATGTATCGTTTCTGCTTAAATGCTCTTCCTACGAAATTTGGCAAAAGTATTCAATGCTTGTGTGGTGAACAAATCACAGTAAATCATTTGCTTGTGCACAGCTCATTAACACGACTGCCAGTTTCACAAAAGCTTGGTTATTCTCATCCTCCCAACTGTACTCTAAGAGCACATTTTGAATAACTGAGTTTTCTCAGTTTCTGTTTATTTCAATAGCAGCCTGGTTGGTATCTACCTTTAAATGACGTTAAGCTGCCTTGTGAAGATTCGGCTATGTTATATTAGTTATGTTAAACTAGTTATGTTATACAAGTTATGTTATTCCAATAATGCTGCGCTAGTTTTTGCCTTCTGCTTTTTATTTTATTTTATTCAATAGTTCTTTATAATATCTATTCTTCAACACATTCACTCACACACACACACACTCTTCTCTACCCCCTCCCCCCTGACTTTTTTCCTAGGTAGGCACTCCAACTTACTTACACATGTTCATTCATACAATCATATTGATATTTTTTGCTTCCTCCCCCCCCCCCCCCCCCCCCCCCATCCTGTTCCCTATCATCTAATACCACTTAAAGTGGAAAGATGTTAACTTAAAGCGAAGAACACACACAGTGACATACACCTTTATTTTATACACACTACACAGTCACACACAGTCACACACACACACACACTCTCTCTCTCACACACACCACAGTGACAGACACACACACACACACACATACACCACAGTGACAGACACACACACACACACACACACACATGCACTAACAGTAACAAAACAACGGACATGCTGACACACTTAGTCTTAAGCTTTGAAAAATTAATGATCTCACTCTTATCAAACTCACTGGCTATCATCCAATTTTAGTGTATCCCATGATTACTTAAAAGAGGTTTTTTCCCAACTCGAGCTAGTAGAGGTGAATCCTAATCCTTTCTTTAAAAGCTGTTAAGCCCATTTCTCTTTTTATTCAGGCCTTTCTGATTTCAAATCTTACCTGCCCAAAACACACGAAAAACCACTAACACACACAAAGAACAACGGCAACTACAAGCTGTTGGAAAATACATATTAAATTCATATAATATATAAGAAGTGCAGTACAGTGGGTGTGGTCAATTGGCGGACATAGCCTAATGTTTTAACGCTTACAGTTACACTGTTAAAAACAAACGGTCTAGTTCTCCTCAAAACAAATCCTTCACATGATCAAAATACTTCAGTTTTGAAACGTACCAATCAAAAATCATCACTCACCAATCTTACAAAACTGCAGCAGGCAGAGGAAAAAGAAAACTGGGCACACTCTCACCATCTTCATAGTAGAACCCGCCATTTTCGTAGGCCTAACTGAAAAATGCACTAGGCCCCTAGCCTTATTTTCGATTCACACAATGCCAGATTCACTGATTGGGTAAAAATCAGATTAACAATGAAGGTGTGTATTAACACTTATTTACCTCACTTAAGTTGCTATGGACCCGAGATGCTTCAATTGATATCCCTATCAATGATAAACTTTCAGTTTGAGTGCAAAAGTAGGCCCTTAGACTACAGGTAAACGAATCACAAGACAAGAGTTATGGTCCTTTTAAATGGTGTCGCTGGTTGTCAGGGGCCCTAAGGCTACACACCGGTATTAAAAAAATCACTCTTTTCCTTCTGTTTTTCTATGTAACTCTTATATTCATACCGCACGCACTAAGGCATCCACAGAAATAAAAACCACTTTTTGTGAAAGACTAGCCTCTGACTCAAAACTCATGTGATTTTGAACAAATGTGGTAGGTTTGAAATTGTTTAATTTTTCAGCAAACACTATACCCCCTCAGTCCTTTGATGTCTGCTAGCAATATGCATGAGCAGGGTCAACGCTGTAGGAATACAGGCAATCCTCATTTGATGATTATTTCCAACTTTCTGGTGACTACCTGGTATTGCTCTATATCATCAATCCCCAAAACAAGTGCACTGTCCATTTGTTCGTGCTTAAAAAATCTGTGAAAAATCACCAACTTTTTTTTTCCCACTGGCACTACATGACCCCCCAAATTAATACGGGTGTGTAGCCTAATACCCATCTGTTTGGGGAGAGAGTTCCCTAATTGATTAAGGTCTTTTTTTTTTCCCTGCAAATGCAATGCCAAAGTAGAAATGATGAATACGTCTGTAGCCCAAGAATGCAGCATATGAAGTAGCCTAAGATTGCAGGATATGAAACCACTAAATTTGTTTTTAAGTGTTGCTGATCTGTGCAACAAATTCTCTTCCTATCACCTGCTATGCCCTGCATTTTTTAGTCAGCCTTGTGGTGGTGGTAGATTGCATTCTAGTCCAGCATAGGTATCCCATTTAGGGACTGTGGCATTCAAAACAACAACAAAGCAAGAGTTCCCCCCCACTCACTCACCTTCACCTTCACCTATCCCCTAGTCCTGTAGACCGTAAAGGGGTTCAGTTTGCTTAGTGGATAATAATAATAATAATAATATATGGAATTTATATAGCGCTGAATCTTGTAAAAAGACAAACAAATCGAAGCGCTTGCACTCAATCATTTACAGGCATGCAACTTTCCTTAAACATAATGAACAACAGATTTCAAAACCATGCGCGCGCACGTATGCACGCATGCACACACACACACACACACACTCGGAATAACACTTAGAAGGTGAAAAATGCTGTTGAAAATTAGGGACAGATATTTGGGGGGAAAGTCTCAGGTAGGAAATAAGTGTGTTTTGAGGCTGGATTTGAAGGTATCAAGTGAAGGCTTTTGTGGAAGTGAAAGAAGGAGGTCATTCCAGGTGGATGGCCAACAGTGGTTTGTTTGAATCTGGGTGTTCGAAAGCACAAAGTATCTGCTGCTGAACGAAGGGAACGGGATGGAGTGTACAG
This sequence comes from Rapana venosa, assembly GCA_028751875.1. NCBI lineage: Eukaryota > Metazoa > Mollusca > Gastropoda > Neogastropoda > Muricidae > Rapana > Rapana venosa. The sequence continues at coordinate 39,550,519 of CM054160.1, read as the reverse complement.
ATGAAGACAGTTACAGAGATAAGGGGGTGCAGATTTGTGGAGACATTTGAAACAGAGGGTATTGATTTTATACTCCAGTCTTTGTGAGACAGGCAGCCAGTGAAGAGATCGCAGAAGAGGAGTGATGTGTTCAGATGTTTTCTTTCTTAGGACCAGTCGAGCTGCAGAGTTTTGTATGCGTTGAAGAGAGTAGATAGATGATGCTGGTAGGCCAGCCAAAAGAGAATTACAGTAGTCTAAACGTGAAAGAATGAGAGATGTGACAAGCTTGGAAGTTGCATCAGTGGACAGATACTTGCGAATCGCGCTTATGCGCCGTAATTGATAGTAGCAAGACTGGCAGGTCTGGGTGATGAATTTTTTCATAGAGAGTGTGTTGTCAAGAACTACTCCTAAATACTTCACAGAGTTGGACAAAGGAACTGACGTATTGCTGACGTATAATCATTTTAATACTAGACTGACAGGCCATATGTTCGAATCTCACCCACTTACCGTAAGCCCCCCCAGTTCTAGTTGAGGAATGAAAAGGTTTTTATAAAAAAAAAATTAAGTAGGGCAAAGTACAGATAGTTCAAGATCTTTATATATTTGTTTTTTCCCCTTCCTCTGAAGTTCACCATTGGTAAGATTTTGTGTATGCCACCGTTTTTTGCCCACCATGAAGGTAGCCACATTCTGACCTTGGGGATAAGGTTGAAGGTGACTTATCTGGACATGACCTCTTCCTAAACGCCTTGGGAAGTCATTAGGGCACTGTGCTGACTTTTTCAAGCCGTGTGTCGTGACCAAGTTGAAACTCCTGGCGGAGCCTAACCCTCGCCAGGTAGTGGAAGGTATGCTGGGCAAGGTATGTTGGTCCTTTACACAACGCAGTGCAATTCATTCCGAGAAGACAGGATCAAAATTTACTTCCCCTTGAACTAAGAAGGCATTTAAGTCCAGCATTTAAATTATACACAGCTGTCATTGCCTAACCCCCCCCCCCCCCCCCCCCCTTCAACACACACACACACACACACACACACACACACACACACACACACACACACTCACTCACTTTCAGCTACTCTCAGCTGCTATCCATTCCAGCCCAGCCCAGCCCAATTGGGGCCAGCTGGTGCTAATTACAGCAGGAACTAACCATACTTGGACTTGGTAAAAGGAAGGGGCGTACTAAATTTAGTGTTGGACCCTGGACCCTTGACTGAGTTATGCTTGATGTGTGTGCTGTGCAGCACCTGGGCTTTATCCCAGTTCTTGATTAAACCATTGACGCTGGGGGCAACAGCAAAGTGAGAGGCTGTATGACCAGTGGCTTTCTTTCCCACTCATGGAATTCTACTTTACAGTTTAAGTCTTTAGTGATCAACTATGACTCTCTGACTAGGAGGCTTGACTTGCACAGTCCTTATGTGCTGCAGTCCTGGGGGCTGGTTGGCCTTTGGAGAACATCTCCAACGCTGACTGTCCTTATGCCCACTTGGCCGAGAGAGTGGGGATGTACTGTGGGCAAGGCATCTCCACTATAATCAAATTTCTGCCTAATTTCCTAAACAGCAGCTGCCTCCTCTGCTGTTTTGGAGGTCATCATCGGACACGACGGACAAACATACATACATACATATATTATGTGTGTGTGTGTTGTGTGTGTGTGTGTGTGTGTGTGTGTGTGTGTGTGTGTGTGTGTGTGTAATCAAAAAACTGTACCTCCATATCATCAGAACGAGACTTATATGACACAAAATATAAGCATATTCAACATTTCCCTAAAAGATGTAGATTTATGTAATTTATCTTTGTTCTGGCTCTTCTGGGGAAAAAAGAATCATGCAACATAATTATTTGATCATGGCTAACAGATAGTCCTTGTTGTTGAAAAACTTATTCTCATTTGTCGTTGTTATTCATGTGTTCATTCTTAACATTCATCATTAGCCATTACACCCAGCGGTGTGTAGGGCAGCAACAAAGCGCTTCCACTCCTGCCTATTCTGGGCCAACCTAGTCACTGATCCCAAGAGTGCTGCATGGCCTTCATCTCACTTTCTACAGTTCTTCTCCACGTTGCTTTTGGTCTTCCTTTCTTTTTCCTTCCTTCTGGGGTCCAGTGCAATGCTGTTCTTGTGATTGACTGTGGGTCTCTTCGGAGGATGTGCCCAATCCACTTCCACCGTCGTCTGGTGATGGTGGTTCCCATGTCTTCCTGCCTGCATCTCCGTAGTAGGTCTTCATTGGAGATCTTCTCTGGCCAAAAGATCCGGAGAATTCTTCGCAGGCATATGGTGTGGAAGGATCGAAGTTTGGTAGGGTCCGCTTCCGTCATCCTCCAGCACTCAGAACCGTACACGAGCGTAGACACAACACAGCTCTGGTATAGCTTCAGCTTGGTGTTGGTGCTGTACTGAGTTGATCTCCAGATATTGTTCATCTCCCTAAACACATTCCTGGCCTTGCTCAGTCTGTTGTGGATGTCTTCTTTTGTGCTGCCCTCTGGTTTGATGATGCTGCCAAGGTATGTGAACTTGTCTGTCTGGCGCAGGTCAGTTCCATTCACTTTCACAGGGGCTGGTGTGTTCACATTGAGCGACATTGTCTCTGTTTTCTTGGTGCTAATAGGAAGCCCCACTTGCTGTCCGAATGTTTGGAGTCTGCTGGTCTTCTCCTGGATATGTTGGTGTGTGTAGGACAGCAGCGCCAGGTCATCCGCAAAGTCAAGGTCGTCTAGTGTAGTCTATTCTTAACAGTAGATATCTAGAAAGTTCTTTCTTAAATCATCATATTATAATATACAAACATCAAGCAAGTGATACTCATCTATTTTGTTACAACACTTACATTTTCTTTTTTTTTCTCTGGCATATTTGTATGTCTCCCTTGCTCTATCATTAAATCATGGGAGCTGGTGCGAAATCTGCTAAATATCAATAGATATGGCTCTAACCTATATGAACACGTGAAACAGAGTTGTAAAAATTCAACTTAGAAATTGTTGTTGTTGATTCAAAAATACTCTGTACATTTCGGGGTAGGGGGGGGGGGGGGGGGGGGGGGGGGGCTTTTGGTTTGGTTTGGTTGGTTGGTTAGGGGTTTTGTTTGTTTTCTATTTGGTTGCTGCCTCAACTTCTGTGACGTTCCTGTCCTGCTGTTCCCACACTGCTCATTTCAATTTTTCCACCACAGCCAAACCCAGATTCCTGACCTCACATCCTCAGGTTCGTGAAGCCACAGGGAGCCTATCAATACCAGACCATGGGGTCACCAGCCAGAGGGGCCCTGCACTGCTGCTGGGTCACTTTGGTGGTGCTGAGTGGTGTCTGTTCTGAGCTAATAATTATACAAAGTACACCACCTACTTAGCCCCCTACTGACGACAGTATTAGCTCAGTCGCTGAGCCAGACAGAGTGAGTTGCCCACCAGAGGTGGTGACTCCCACAACATCCGTCCAACAACCGTCCCCCCTCCCCCCCCCCCCCCCCCCAAAAAAAAAACCCAAACAAAAACAACACAACAAAAACAACAACCAAAAAAAAAACCCCAAAGGCTTTGACATAAACTCACCACAGGCACAAAAGTATACAAGGAAACCAAATCTGAGGTCACCATAGATCAGAACAGCTGGGTTGAGGAAATCAGAGACATGGGTTTTTTTTTCTATTGCATGATGATCAATGACAATGAGGATGGCGTAATGATGCCGCTATGGAAGTGCATGTGCTTTGAGACTACTTGACAGGGTTGTACTCTAGGCTTCCTATAAATATATCCTGGCGTCAACCGAGCCAAGAGATACAGGCACTGCAGTGTTTATTTTTAATTTTATTTTATGCCACTTTAAGTCACGAGATTTTTCTACGTTCAATTCGGGCTGCTCTCCCCGGGGAGAGCGCGTCGCCACAAGAGCAGCTCCACCCTTTTTTCTTCACTCCTGGAACTGGACAATTTTGACACTTTTGGTTTGCCATAGATAAATCGCCCCCCCCCCCCCCCCCCCCCCCCTGCTGCTGACCTGCTGACAGGCCAACCTCTGACAAACACAGTGGGGCCTTGTTTCATTTTCCACTCCTGCCCCCCCCCCCCCCCCCCCCCCCCCCCTAGATAAAGGAACTTCACAACGTTAACTTTGTACCTATTTGTTTACCATCTCTGTGCTTTTACCGTCGATGAACAATACGAGTTTAAAAATCAGGATCTCAGTTTGTTGTAAAATCTAGAAATAAGGTGTAAACCTTCAAATTACTTTAAAATGAAGAGGTCTCACTGGGAAACCCAAGTTTTTATAGCACCATAGCAGACTTCATGCAAATAGGATGCCACTGGTAGGATTAGACCACAACTGAAAGTAAGCATACCTACTTAATGCGTAATTTTGACCATCCAAATTCTTTTAAAATAATGTCTGACTATATTTTAGGATCAGAAACTGGTAAATATACGCTGATAACTCTTCTTACACAATTTCCTACAGCCGGCAAAGTGTGACCTAGACCTGACTGACTGGTTGGCTTAGGGCCTAATCAACCATGCCCCCATAGAGGGCCCCCCTTACCACCCCCCCCCCCCCCCCACACACACCACACACACACACACCCTTCCATCATGTTTCCTTCTAATTTGTTTTAATCGATGCACCATTTCACTATTATTGTATTAGATTTTTTTGTAAAAAAGTATTTTTAACTCTAGCAGAGGACGTTGTACTGTCACGGTGACTTTCAGTCATCTCCTGTTTTGTTTGTGTGAATGTTGTCACAGCCACTTATGTGTACAGATAACTCAGTGCGTAATGTGGTACACCATTAGATAAACCCTCTCTCTCTCTCTCTCCTCCTCTCTCAATCTCTCCATCTCTCTCTCTCTCCTCCCCTCCTCATCTCTCTCTCTCTCTCTCTCTAGGGGGGAAAAGGTGCTGTCTTTTTTTTTTTTTTTTTTTTAACTGTTGTTTTTTGTTTGTTTGTTTTTTTTGGGGTTTTTTTTGTTTTTTTTTGGTTTTTTTTTCCCATTTGTTAGATGTTGTTTTTTCCCTTTTTTTTGTTTTTTATTTGGAAGGGTGTTTTTGTCTGCTTTTTTGTTGTTGTTTTTTTGGGGTGTTTTTTTTTTTTTGGGGGGGGGGGGTTGTTTTTTTTTCTTTCTCTTTTTTCTTTTTTTTTTGGCTTTTTTTTTTTTTGGGGGGGGGGGGGGGGCTGGGGTTATGTTTGTTTTGTCTTTTGTTCGTCTGGGTTTGTTTTCTGTTTTTTTGTAAAGTTTTTTTTGTTTTTTTCTTCTCCTCCTTTTTCTTTAAAAAAAAAGTTTTTTTTTTCCCTTTGCTTCTCTGCTTGAAAGTATGAGTACTGAGTGCATTTTAAATGTGACCCTATGGGCGGGGACTGGATGTGAAAAAGACATGAATTAACTTATTCATTTCCGGGGAAAAAAAAAGAATTTGTTTCTATTACTTACAATGTGTAGATGTTCTTTTATGACTTTATTGGCTTTTTTTCCACCTTTATTATGAGTGTATGGGTATTGCTTATTTTATTCCATACATTCAATTTGCATGAGCATAATTAAAAGTGTTTTGTTGTTTGTGTGCTTTTGAGTATTACATATTTATATTATCCCCGAAACACCCCCACCCCCCCCCACCCCCCCCACCCCACCACCCCCAACACTCAAAAACACAAACACCGGCCAACACAAACACACAAAAAACAAACAACAACCACCACAACACACACACACACAAAAACACGCTCAAACCACACACACACACACAACAACCCCACCCCAAAACACACACCACACACACACACACAAAACAAACCACACACACCACCACCACTCAACAACCACACCAATATTCTCTCCCTAAACGACTGTATAGTTTAAAATTTCTTCTTGGTTTGTTTCTTGTTTTTATTGTGTGGATGTATGGGGATTAAATTTATTTCATTATCATGAAAATTAATTTTGTAAAGAGTATAATCTAAAATAGTGTTGATGGGATCGCATACTGTTTTTGGGATTATATAATTGGGTATTACTCTGAAATACACACACACACACTCTCTGTCTGTCTGTCCCGTCTGTCTGTCTGTCTGTCTTCTCGCCCTTCTCTCTCCTCTCCCTCCTCTCTCTCCCCTTTCTCCTTTCTCTCTCATCGTCTCCCCTCCACTCTCACTCCTCCTCCCCCCTCCCTCTCTCCTCTCCCCCCTCTCTCTCTCTCTCACCTCTCACCTTTTATCGTCCTGCTTATAATCATAGTATATCATGATGAAGGATTCAAATTTTATATATTTTCAATACTTTATTGGACTTGCCTCTTACTAAAGTTTAATGAGTGCCCCTATTCAATATCTATAATTATGTGTAACAAGTATGGTACCATTTGACAATGGTAGATGTTTATTCATTATGACTTATTAAGTTTGGTTGTGTTATTTTTCTTTTGGGTTTGTTGTTGCCTTGTCCTTGTTTGTTGTTTGTTGTTTTTTTTTCTTTCTTTTTTTTATCATCTTTTGTTGGTTTGGTTTTTCCTTCTCTTTTGTTTGTTTGTTTGTTTTGGTTAGGGTTTTTGGGGGGGTGGGGTAGGGGTGGGGTATTCTTAGATTTTCTTTTAATTTGCTTGCTTTTTTGGGGGGGGGGTTGCCCGGGGGGGGGGGGGGGGGGGGGGGGGGGGGGGGGGGGGGGGGGGGGGGGAGGGGGGGGGGGGGGGGGGGGGGAAATTTTGGGGGGGGGGGGGGGGGGGGGGGGGGGGGGGGGGGAAAAAAAAAGGGGTTTAATTATTTCCCGGAATAAAGAATTGTATGATGTTTGTTTTTTGGGGGCCTCGGGGTGTTTTAAAACCCCTTACTTTTCTTCTCCCCTAAACTAAAAAATTCATTTAGATTGTTTTTTTTTTTTTCCCCCCCCGGGGGTTTTTTTTTAAAAACCCCCCATTTTTTTTCCCCCCTTTTTTTTTTTTTCCCCCCTTCCCCCCCCCCTTTTTTGTTTTTCCCCCCTTTTTTCCCCCCCCCTTTTCCCCCCTGCCCCAAAAATTTCTCCCCCTTTCTTTTTTAAAACCCCCCCCTC
>CM054160.1:39540762-39542968 GCA_028751875.1 Rapana venosa | reverse complement strand
ACTGACAATTTTGACCTTTTGGTTGCCATAGATAAATCCTGCCCCCCCCCCCCCCCCCCTCCCCCTGCTGCTGACCTGCTGACACGGCCAACCTCTGACAAACACAGTGGGCCTTGTTTCCTTCCACTCCTGCCCCCCCCCCCCCCCCCCCCCCCCCCCCCCTAGCATAAAGGAACTTCACAACGTTAACTTTGTACCTATTTGTTTACCATCTCTGTGCTTTTACCGTCGATGAACAATACGAGTTTAAAAATCAGGATCTCAGTTTGTTGTAAAATCATAGAAATAAGGTGTAAACCTTCAAATTACTTTAAAATGAAGAGGTCTCACTGGGTAACCAAGTTTGTTATGAGCACCATAGCAGACTTCATGCAAATAGGATGCCACTGGTAGGATTAGACCACAACTGAAAGTAAGCATACACTACTTAATGCGTAATTTTGACCATCCAAATTCATTTAAATAATGTCTGACTATATTTTAGGATCAGAAACTGTGTAAATATACGCTGATATACTCTTCTTACACAATTTCTACAGCCGGCAAAGTGTGACCTAGACCTGACTGACTGGTTGGCTTAGGCCTAATCAACCATGCCCTCCATAGAGGCCTCCCTTACCACCCCCCCCCCCCCCCCCCCCACACACACACACACACACACTTCCATCATGTTTCCTTCTAATGTTGTTTTAATCGATGCACCATTTCACTATTATTGTATTAGATTTTTTGTAAACAGTATTTGTAACTCTAGCAGAGGACGTTGTACTGTCACGGTGACTTTCAGTCATCTCCTGTTTTGTTTGTGTGAATGTTGTCACAGCCACTTATGTGTACAGATAACTCAGTGCGTAAGTGTGGTACACCATTAGGATAAACATCTCTCTCTCTCTCTCTCTCTCTCTCTCTCATCTCTCTCTTCTCTCTCTCTCTCTCTCTCTCTCTCTCTCTAGGGGGAAACGGTGCTGTCTTTTTTTTTTTTTTTTTTTTAACTGTTGTTTTTTGTTTGTTTGTTTGTTTGGGGTTTTTTTGTTGTTTTTTGGTTTTTTTCCCCATTTGTTAGATGTTGTTTTTTCTTCTTTTTGTTTGTTTATTTGGAAGGGTGTTTTTGTCTGCTTTTTTGTTGTTGTTTTTTTGGGGTGTTTTTTTTTTTTGGGGGGGGGTTGTTTTTTTTCTTTCTCTTTTTTCTTTTTTATTGGCTTTTTTTTTTTTGGGGGGGGGGGGGGGTCTGGGGTATGTTTGTTTTGTCTTTTGTTCGTCTGGGGTTGTTTGTCTGTTTGTTTGTATGTTTGTTTGTTTTTTCTTCTTCTCTCTTTTTCTTTAAAAAAAAAAGTTTTTTCCCTTTGCTTCTTCTGCTTGAAAGTATGAGTACTGAGTGCATTTTTAAATGTGACCCTATGGGCGGGGACTGGATGTGAAAAAGAACATGAATACTTATTCATTATCCTGGGGAAAAAAAAAGAATTCGTTTCTATTACTTACAATGTGTAGATGTTCTTTTTATGACTTTATTGGCTTTTTCCACCTCTTTATTATGAGAGTGTATGGGTATTGCACTTATTTTATTACCATGACATTCAATTTGCATGAGCATAATTAAAAAGTGTTTGTGTTGATCGTGTGCTATGTGAGTATTACATATTTAGTATTATCCCCGAAACACCCCCCCCCCCCCCCCCCACCCCACCCCCACACACTCAAAACACACACACACACACACGCGACACACACACACAACACACACACACACACACACACGCTCAAACACCACACACACACACACAACACACACACACACACACACACACACACACACACACACACACTCACTCACTCACTCACACCCATATTCTCTCCCTAAACGACTGTATAGTTTTAAATTTCTTCTTGGTTTGTTTCTTGTTTTTATTGTGTGGATGTATGGGTATTAAATTTATTTCATTATCATGACATATAATTTGTAACGAGTATAATCTAAAATGAGTGTTGATGGGATCGCATACTGTTTTGGGATTTATATATTGGATATTATCTCTGAAATACACACACACACACTCTCTGCTGTCTGTCTGTCTGTCTTCTGTCTGTCTGTTCTCTCTCTCTCTCTCTCTCTCTCTCTCTCTCTCTCTCTCTCATCTCTCTTCTCTCTCTCTCTCTCTCTCCTCTCTCTCACCTTTTATCGTCCTGCTTATAATCATAGTATATC